>CM054125.1:90549653-91236884 GCA_028751855.1 Ambrosia trifida | reverse complement strand
TGGGGTAACTCGTATACTCTTGAGATTTGTCCAAGGCTCGGATATCTCCCTTCTATACTCCAATAGAAACACTTGCCATAAACTACCGTAGTATTACGGTGTATAGCTAAGAGTCTATGTTCGGTGATTCGAACTTTGAACTAGGAGAACACTTGGAGGACCATGTAGAGCGGTTTATCATTTTGGGTGCACACAAAATCATAAACCGAAATGCATGGAAGCCCTGGTGAGCTCTGGGTTTGAAGGGATAGTCCTGGATTGGATCTAGCTTTGATCTTGCGAACGCTAGTGGTTACCATTAGCTGTGAAACTAAATTTTCTCGTCCTTTTTGTCGGAATCATGTCTGGAGTGCGAGGAGGACGTGGAGG
The DNA here is from genome assembly GCA_028751855.1 of Ambrosia trifida. Classification (NCBI taxonomy): domain Eukaryota; kingdom Viridiplantae; phylum Streptophyta; class Magnoliopsida; order Asterales; family Asteraceae; genus Ambrosia; species Ambrosia trifida. The sequence goes on along the minus strand of CM054125.1, from coordinate 91,236,515 downwards.
TGGCCGCGCTGGTGGGCGTGGTGGTGGCGGTCGTGGTGGTGGTGGTGCTGGAGGTGTGGAACCACAAGATGACCGGGGTCAGAGATTGAGAAGTATACTGTGAGGCGTAATGAGTTGGCAGTGCTGTGTCCCGATCTGCATGTGCCAGAATACAGGAGGATTGAGCACTATATCTCGGGGTTGGTGCCAGAAATCGCAGGATTGGTAGCTGCGGGAAATCATCCTACATACTCAGAGGTGGTCCGATCGGCTCATAGGATGACCAACTTAAAGGTGAATGAGGGTATTTTGCCTGCTAAGGGTTCGACTGTCAAGGCCCCAGAGAACAACAAGCGTAAGTGGGAAAATGAAGGGAAAGGATCTGGGGCCAGCACAGCAGGGTAAGAGGTTCGATAATGGGGGTTCTTCTTCTTCGGGGTAACAAGCAGGGTGGTTATGCGGGGGAAACTGCCCAAATGTAACAAGTGTGGACGTCATCATCAAGGGAACTGCGACAGTAACCGTTGTCATCGCTGTCACACCCTCAAATTCCACGTGCGGGGTTTTACCGCGAGGCGCGTGACACACCAGGATCTCAGTCAACGATCACCATAAACATACAACAAACATGCATTCATAATTATATTTAAAACCCAAAATATCATGCTTTGAGCTGTAAACCAGCAGCAGAAGCATTCTTGTTTACAACCAAAAGACATATCATTGTTTACAAAGACATTGTTTAATATGTTTCAAAATAATAGACGCCGTGCATGACCTCGTGCGCCTAGTCCGATAACCGCTACCTTAGCGACCTGAGAAAACATGCCAAAAATGTCAACATATAATGCTGGTGAGTTCACAGGTTTTCTTTTATAAAGTGTTGTCACAAGTTTTACAAAGATCATTCCCGTTAATACTATGTCATGAGAACGTTAGCTAGACGTTAAGTGTTTTTACTACTACGGTTGGGAACCCATTACTAAACGTTTCCAAAAGTTGATACCAGCCCAGATTGACTGGGCTACCGATGCCTCGGTAACCCGATAGGTAGAGACAATATGCACCTGCCCGGCCCCGCCGTCGAGTGGGGTTTGTGAGGCCCAATAGATCTATCCACATTTCCCTCGTTGTGCGTGCCAGCACATTCATGGTTTCCCCCTGGGACTTTCCATAAAAGCCGTATAGTAACATAAAGTGCCCCATAGTATAACATGACCTTTAAATAGTTCGTACAAAGCATGTTTCTCCCCCCAAAAGTAAAACAGTAAAAGTGGGGCTGTGAAACTCACCTTGGTTTGCGTTACTTGAAAATAGTTAAGTGATTATGTTATGATAGCCCCAGATAGCGGCGACCTATCATAAGATGCGTATAAGTATTGGACTAATAACCCGCAGGCTAACTAGTCCCCGAATGTCCAGACCGTGACCATAACGTTTGAAAACACCTTTAACTGTTAAACCGACCGTGCAGACAAGACCCGACATCCCATTGGTGACCCGACATCCCACGTGTTAGATAAATGCAAGACATCATGCAACATATGCAATTAAACACCTAGCACGCGCAACAATTCACCTAGTCTAGCATAATGTCCAATTAACGCATAAACAGGTCCGAACACGTCTTACTAAGTCATTGGGTGTATCCCGGGGTTCCTAACATGTTCCTAGGTGTCAAATCGTGTTCCGGGATGTCAAAAACGCGTTCACGACAGCAGTACATGCGATTAGGAAGGTTACACGCGAGTAGGCATTAGCCTATAGGCGATTAGGGGCCTAATCGCCTGATGTATCAGGCGAGTAGGGTCCCAATCGCCCCTAAATCTGCATAATCGCCCTTAGCTCAGGCGATTAGGATGTCTAATCGCCTGCAGCTGCTGTACAACGAGTTTTCGCGCGTTTAAACCCTCCAAATCAGATCCGAAACATGCAACAACACCCAATGTCAAACCTAAATCATTTACCAACCCATTTCAAGCAAAAACCCCCAACATATCACTGATCTAGCATGTTCTATGCAATTATTTCCTAAAATGGCAAAGTACTAGGTTTCTTCTACCAACCTTATCTTTCCTTAAATGGAAACAACCAGATTTCAAACTTTACACACATGTAAATCATCAAACCTCTGATCTAACATCTTCCTAGCATGAATCCTAACAACATTGCATCAACAATCATACCATAATCATCCTAAATCCTCAAGAACATACAAATGGGTCAAAATATGCATTTTCTTCAAAACACCACAATAATGGCTAAGATTCTAAGACAACCTTCCTAATAACCTCTACATAACAGAAGTACAATCATATCTTGAAAACATTCATGTTAAAATCACCAATAAGACCAACATATGCATGTAAACTTCACATATAACAAGCATTAAGGTGTAAACTTGGTTTAAGACTCTTTTGAAAGGTTTTTAAAGACACATTTGGTTAAAACAAGGTCTGGAACTTTGGGGGGAACTCAAAATAACAACTCTACAAAGGTTAGGGGATGAAGAACACACCTTGGGTTTTGCTAAAGAAAGGTGTGTAAGCTTGGGGATGGTGATTTTTGTAGCAAAATGAGTTCCAGAGGTGTTCTAAGGTGTGTGGGCGACTTGGGAGCAGCTAGGGTTGTTCTAGAGGTGTTTGGGGAGTTAAGGGTTCTATTTATAGGTGTTTTGACCCGAGCCCTGCTGTATACGCGATTAGGGAGTCCAGGACCAGGCGAGTAGGGGCCTAATCGCTCCACTGTTCATGCGATTAGCCACCTACTCGCGAGTAGGGGCTCTAATCGCTACTGTTCACGCGATTAGGCCTCTACTCGCCCCATTCCCTTTTGTAATCGTGTTACTGTTCACGCGATTAGGAGTCCCCCAGGCTCCTAATCGCCTATAAGGTGCTGGAATGGGTTTTTTGGCGCGTTAAACACTATTTTAACATATTTAAACACGTATTCACATACCGATAAGTCACATAATGATTCCAAACATATAATGCATGATATCCAACACGTTTACATCCGTTCACCAATTCCCGGGACTCGAGACTCGTGTGTGCGTTAGACCCGGCGATTCCACGAATCGCCGATCCTTGTACCCATAGTTATGGACCGACTCCCGATGACCCCGCGGATCATCATAACGACTCCCGATGATTCCCAGAATCATCATACCGACTCAACTGACCCCGTTAAGGACGTAATATGCATGACTCGCTAAGGTAGACTTACTAGTTTTAGTCAACGTTACTAACCTGAGTTTGCCGGGGTGTCACATCATCCCCCTGTTGAAAGAATTTTCGTCCCGAAAATTGCCCAAGGCCAAAAAGGAAGAGACGGAAGAGAAGAAAAATTTTCCGGTTGCCACATCATCCCCCTGTTGAAAGGAATCTCGACCCGAGATTCATTCAGCTTCAGCAGAGACATGTCCTGATTCGAACGCGCGCTTAGGAAATAAATGGGGATACTTAGCCTTCATTTGATCTTCCCGTTCCCACGTGAACTCCGGGTCCACGATTAGAGTTCCAACGGACTTTAACAATGCGGATTTTACTCCGGCGAAGGCTACGGATTTTATAGTCAAGAATTTCAACCGGTTCCTCCACGATACGCAGACGATCATCCACCTTGATCTCTTCGAGAGGAACAACCAAAGATTCATCCGCCAAGCACTTCTTTAGATTAGAAACATGGAAGACATTATGAACATTACTGAGCTCAGCCGGCAGATCAAGCCTGTATGCTACCGGTCCAATCCGTTCCAGGATCGCGAACGGTCCTACATACCGAGGATTCAATTTGCCCCGCTTCCCAAAACGTATAACGCCCTTCCACGGAGATACCTTCAACAAAACCCTGTCGCCAACCTCAAACTCCAAAGGCTTGCGACGACGATCGGCATAGCTCTTTTGACGATCCCGAGTTGCTGCCATGTGGTTACGGATTTGTACGATCTTTTCGGAAGTCTCGTACACAAGTTCCGGGCCGGTGAGTTGACTCTCACCCACCTCGGCCCAACAAAGAGGAGACCGGCATTTCCGCCCATAAAGAGCCTCGAACGGAGCTGCCTTGATGCTAGAATGGTAACTGTTGTTGTAGGAGAATTCCACCAACGGTAAATGACTCTCCCACCCCTTGCCAAAATCGATCACACATGCCCGAAGCATGTCTTCTAGCGTTTGGATTGTCCGCTCACTTTGGCCGTCAGTTTGCGGATGATACGCTGTGCTCATGTCCAACTGAGTACCCAGAGCCTTATGCAAAGACTTCCAGAAGTTAGAGGCGAACCGAGGATCACGATCAGAAATAATAGAGACGGGCACCCCGTGCCGAGAGACCACTTCCTTGAGATATAACCGTGCCAAACGCTCGAGACCATCGGTCTCTTTGATAGCGAGGAAGTGCGCAGACTTTGTCAACCTATCGACAATTACCCAGATCATGTCGCAACCACTGGGCGATTTCGGGAGTTTGGTCACAAAGTCCATCGTAATCCGCTCCCACTTCCACTCGGGGATTTCAGGCTGTTGCAGAAGGCCGGATGGCTTTTGATATTCGACCTTGACCTTGGCACAGGTCAAGCACTTGCTCACGTACGAAGCCACGTCCGCCTTCATGTTCGGCCACCAATAAAGTATCTTCAGGTCTTGATACATCTTATCGGAGCCAGGGTGAATAGAGTACCGGGACTTGTGAGCTTCATCAAGAACGAGCTCCCGCAAGCCCCCAAATAAAGGAACCCAAATACGTTCAGCGAAATAGTGTAACCCATCGGATCTGAGTTCAAGGTGGCTATCAGCACCATGCATGGTTTCAGCCTTAAGGTTTTCCTCCTTCAAAGCTTCTTGCTGCGCTGAACGGATTCGATCAGGTAAGCCGGAATGGATAGTGAGCTGAAGAGCCCGGACACGACGAGGTTTAGCCGTTTCCTTCCTGCTCAAGGCGTCTGCGACCACATTCGCCTTGCCAGGATGGTATTTGATAGCGCACTCGTAGTCATTAAGAAGCTCGACCCAACGACGCTGTCTTATATTCAACACCTTCTGATCAAAGATATGCTGGAGGCTCTTGTGATCGGTGTAAATAGTGCATTTGGTACCGTACAAGTAATGCCTCCAAATCTTTAAAGCAAAGACCACCGCACCCAATTCCAGATCATGGGTGGGGTAGTTCTTCTCATGAACTTTAAGCTGACGAGAAGCGTAGGCGATGACCTTCTCGCGCTGCATCAGTACACAACCAAGACCCCGGATAGAAGCGTCACAATAAACCACAAAATCGTCCGTACCCTCAGGCAAGGACAAGATAGGAGCAGAACAGAGTTTAGCCTTTAACAACTGGAAGGCCGACTCCTGCGAATCACCCCAGTCGAACTTTCTGTCCTTCTGGGTAAGCGAGGTGAGGGGTTGAGCGATCTTCGAAAATCCCTCGATAAAACGACGGTAATAACCTGCAAGGCCTAGGAATTGCCGCACCTCAGATGGCGTCTTTGGTGCTTCCCAGTCTTTAATGGCTTCAATCTTAGCTGGGTCAACGTGAATTCCTTTCTCATTAACAACATGACCAAGGAATTGGACTTCACGCAACCAGAAGCTACACTTAGAAAACTTAGCGTACAGCTGTTCCCGCCTCAGAAGTTCCAAAACAAGACGTAGGTGTTCCTGGTGGTCCACCTCGTTCTTAGAATAGACTAGAATATCATCAATGAAGACAATCACGAACTTATCAAGATAAGGCTTGCAAACGCGGTTCATCAGATCCATAAAGATGGCAGGTGCGTTGGTGAGACCAAAAGGCATGACCAGGAATTCAAAATGGCCATAGCGAGTTCGAAAGGCGGTCTTCGGAATGTCAGCTTCTTGAACCCTCAACTGATGGTACCCCGACCTCAAATCAATCTTCGAATAGAAACTGGAACCCTGAAGCTGGTCAAATAAGTCATCGATGCGAGGAAGAGGATAGCGATTCTTGATGGTAACCTTATTCAACTCCCGGTAGTCGATACACATCCGTAGGCTTCCGTCCTTCTTCTTGACAAACAAAATAGGGGCTCCCCACGGGGACGAACTAGGTCGGATGAAACCCTTCTCTAACAGCTCCTGCAACTGGTTCGATAACTCCTGCATCTCGGGAGGTGCGAGACGATAAGGGGCACGAGCAATAGGGGCCGCACCCGGAGCAAGTTCAATACCAAATTCGACCTGGCGATAAGGAGGAAGACCAGGTAAGTCTTCAGGAAATACATCGGGAAAGTCGCGGACAACAGGAATATCTTCAATCTTCTTCTCCTCTTCAGACGAAACCGAAATAAGTGCCAGAATGGCAGAATACCCCTTCCGAAGATACTTATAGGCTTTCATACACGAAATGATACTCAACGGGACCCCGCTCTTCTCACCGTGCACCAACAGGATTTCTCCATCAGGGAGAGGAAGTCGAATGACTTTATCAAAACAAACGATCTCGGCATGATACAGGGACAACCAATCCATACCCACGACAACATCGAAACTACCCAAGGACACCGGCATGAGATCAATAGGGAAGGAATAACCCGACAATTCAAGGTGACACTCCCTAAGGACGTGCGTCGCCTCAACTTTCTTACCATCAGCCAATTCTATCAAGTACTTAGCCTCTAAAGGTGTAGGTACCCTATCAAGCAATTGACTAAACCCAAGAGATATGAAACTCTTATCGGCACCAGAATCGAATAAAACCGTAGCATAGCGATTATCGAGGAGAAACGTACCAGTAACAGTGTCGGGGTCTTGTCGAGCACCGCTCGAACCAATCACGAAGGCGCGAGCATTCCTGCCTCCGCCTCCATTGTTTCCATTACCCGCCCCATTCTTCCCGGCTTCACCCTGCTTCAACTTGGGGCAGTCCCGCTTGTAGTGACTAAGTTCACCACAATTGTAGCACCCCTGTTTGCCCTGATTTCCCTGGGGAGCAGCGACAGGAGGAGCCGGAGTAGGTGTAGCAGGGGGGTTCCGGTTACCCTGAAGATTAACCCTGCAATCCTTTGCCTGGTGCCCAAGCTTATGGCACCTGTGGCAACGGTTCCGGTCCTCGCAACGACCGTTGTGGTGAAATCCACACTGGTCACATTTCGGCTTCTTCCCAATATAACCCCCTGGTTTTTGCTCAGACGATGATCCCCCAGTATCAGACTTCTTTACCTGCTGAGGCTGAGCCGAGCTCGAGCCTTTCCCCACAGCTTCCCACTTTCGCTTATTACTATCAGAAGCCTTCACAGTAGCGCCTCGAGGAGGCAAGACCCCTTCAGTCACCTTCATGTTGGTCAGCCTGTGAGCTGACCGAACCACCTCAGAATAAACAGTGAGATTACCTGCAACAACTAGCCCCGCAATCTCAGGTACCAACCCAGCGACGTAATGCTCAATCCTTCGGTATTCAGGTGTGTGCAGATCGGGGCACAACACCGCCAACTCATTGTGCCTAGCAGTATAAGCTTCAATCTCGGAACCCACCATCTTATGGTTCCAGACTTCATGTTCGAGCTTCTGGATCTCATCCCTCGGGCAGTACTCATTTTTCAGCAACTGAATGAATTCTGCCCAGGGCATGGCGTGGGCTTCCCCAATGCCCATAGTCTGGGTGGTGGAGTTCCACCAAGTCAAGGCTTGACCCTCCAGGGTCGCAGAAGCATATTTCACCCGGTCGCCTTCCGGGCAGCTGCACATCGAGAAAACAGATTCGATTTTCTCCAACCATCGGAGCAGTCCCACTGCCCCCTCAATGCCGCTAAAGTTGTGGGGCTTACAGTCCATAAACTTTTTATAAGAACACTGGGATGGAGGAGGATTGACAGCACCACCTGGAACAGACACACAGGTGAGTATCAAGAAAAGGTAAAGTACCCCAGAACGAGGTAGAATAGATGAGATTCGACGTACCACCCATAGCATTATGAGCGGCTTGGAATGCAGCCAAAGCAATATTCACGTGCTGCTGCGTCAGATTATCCAGCTCAGCTTGGGTCATATTAATGTTCCCGCGGCCACCGCCGCCACCACGGCCGCCAGCACGACCGCCAGCACGGCCGCCCCTGCGACCTCCACGAGCTCCCGACATCTTCTGTCACAACATGAAACAAAAGATTTAGGCTTGCCCGTGGTATAACCCATTAGGAATTTCAAGAAATTAGACCGAGCCCTGCTCGGGTCCATCCGTTCAAGCCCAAAGTCCGCCAGGGATCCCATGCATCACAGTTTATGATCTCGTGTGCACCCGACATGATAAACTGTTCCACATGGTCCTCCAGGCGCGCTTTGAGTTTGAAGTTCAAGTCACCGAACACTAGCGCCCAATCATGGTGTTATCATAAGTATAAGCACAAGATAGTATGCATAAGAACGGGCGTGTTCATTAGGGCATAGAGGGGAGATGTCCAAATCTCTGGACAGATCTCAAGAGTACGCCGAAGCTACCCCAATGTACACTGCCGTCAAGAAAGTTCAATAGTATATCGTTCGCCACCGGATCAAAGTAAGGACGAGTCAAGAAATAGGATGGTAAGGAGTAAATAGATAATGTAGCGTAGTAGATGATGACACCGACACCCCGACAAGTCGTATTGTTACCCGCCTGCTAAGACTCGACTAATTGTGACCGTCTAGTGTGTGCGACTCAGTTATAGACTAGACTCTACATGCAGTCTCAGTTCACTATAACCGTTGGCTCTGATACCAATCTGTCACACCCTCAAATTCCACGTGCGGGGTTTTACCGCGAGGTGCGTGACACACCAGGATCTCAGTCAACGATCACAATAAACATACAACAAACATGCATTCATAATTATATTTAAAACCCAAAATATCATGCTTTGAGCTGTAAACCAGCAGCGGAAGCATTCTTGTTTACAACCAAAAGACATATCATTGTTTACAAAGACATTGTTTAATATGTTTCAAAATAATAGACGCCGTGCATGACCTCGTGCGCCTAGTCCGATAACCGCTACCTTAGCGACCTGAGAAAACATGCCAAAAATGTCAACATATAATGCTGGTGAGTTCACAGGTTTTCTTTTATAAAGTGTTGTCACAAGTTTTACAAAGATCATTCCCGTTAATACTATGTCATGAGAACGTTAGCTAGACGTTAAGTGTTTTTACTACTACGGTTGGGAACCCATTACTAAACGTTTCCAAAAGTTGATACCAGCCCAGATTGACTGGGCTACCGATGCCTCGGTAACCCGATAGGTAGAGACAATATGCACCTGCCCGGCCCCGCCGTCGAGTGGGGTTTGTGAGGCCCAATAGATCTATCCACATTTCCCTCGTTGTGCGTGCCAGCACATTCATGGTTTCCCCCTGGGACTTTCCATAAAAGCCGTATAGTAACATAAAGTGCCCATAGTATAACATGACCTTTAAATAGTTCGTACAAAGCATGTTTCTCCCCCCAAAAGTAAAACAGTAAAAGTGGGGCTGTGAAACTCACCTTGGTTTGCGTTACTTGAAAATAGTTAAGTGATTATGTTATGATAGCCCCAGATAGCGGCGACCTATCATAAGATGCGTATAAGTATTGGACTAATAACCCGCAGGCTAACTAGTCCCCGAATGTCCAGACCGTGACCATAAACGTTTGAAAACACCTTTAACTGTTAAACCGACCGTGCCAGACAAGACCCGACATCCCATTGGTGACCCGACATCCCACGTGTTAGATAAATGCAAGACATCATGCAACATATGCAATTAAACACCTAGCACGCGCAACAATTCACCTAGTCTAGCATAATGTCCAATTAACGCATAAACAGGTCCGAACACGTCTTACTAAGTCATTGGGTGTATCCCGGGGTTCCTAACATGTTCCTAGGTGTCAAATCGTGTTCCGGGATGTCAAAACGCGTTCACGACAGCAGTACATGCGATTAGGAAGGTTACACGCGAGTAGGCATTAGCCTATAGGCGATTAGGGGCCTAATCGCCTGATGTATCAGGCGAGTAGGGTCCCAATCGCCCCTAAATCTGCATAATCGCCCTTAGCTCAGGCGATTAGGATGTCTAATCGCCTGCAGCTGCTGTACAACGAGTTTTCGCGCGTTAAACCCTCCAAATCAGATCCGAAACATGCAACAACACCCAATGTCAAACCTAAATCATTTACCAACCCATTTCAAGCAAAAACCCCCAACATATCACTGATCTAGCATGTTCTATGCAATTATTTCCTAAAATGGCAAAGTACTAGGTTTCTTCTACCAACCTTATCTTTCCTTAAATGGAAACAACCAGATTTCAAACTTTACACACATGTAAATCATCAAACCTCTGATCTAACATCTTCCTAGCATGAATCCTAACAACATTGCATCAACAATCATACCATAATCATCCTAAATCCTCAAGAACATACAAATGGGTCAAAATATGCATTTTCTTCAAAACACCACAATAATGGCTAAGATTCTAAGACAACCTTCCTAATAACCTCTACATAACAGAAGTACAATCATATCTTGAAAACATTCATGTTAAAATCACCAATAAGACCAACATATGCATGTAAACTTCACATATAACAAGCATTAAGGTGTAAACTTGGTTTAAGACTCTTTTGAAAGGTTTTTAAAGACACATTTGGTAAAACAAGGTCTGGAACTTTGGGGGAACTCAAAATAACAACTCTACAAAGGTTAGGGATGAAGAACACACCTTGGGTTTTGCTAAAGAAAGGTGTGTAAGCTTGGGGATGGTGATTTTTGTAGCAAAATGAGTTCCAGAGGTGTTCTAAGGTGTGTGGGCGACTTGGGAGCAGCTAGGGTTGTTCTAGAGGTGTTTGGGGAGTTAAGGGTTCTATTTATAGGTGTTTTGACCCGAGCCCTGCTGTATACGCGATTAGGAGTCCAGACCAGGCGAGTAGGGGCCTAATCGCTCCACTGTTCATGCGATTAGCCACCTACTCGCGAGTAGGGGCTCTAATCGCTACTGTTCACGCGATTAGGCCTCTACTCGCCCCATTCCCTTTTGTAATCGTGTACTGTTCACGCGATTAGGAGTCCCCCAGGCTCCTAATCGCCTATAAGGTGCTGGAATGGGTTTTTGGCGCGTTAAACACTATTTTAACATATTTAAACACGTATTCACATACCGATAAGTCACATAATGATTCCAAACATATAATGCATGATATCCAACACGTTTACATCCGTTCACCAATTCCCGGGACTCGAGACTCGTGTGTGCGTTAGACCCGGCGATTCCACGAATCGCCGATCCTTGTACCCATAGTTATGGACTGACTCCCGATGACCCCGCGGATCATCATAACGACTCCCGATGATTCCCAGAATCATCATACCGACTCAACTGACCCCGTTAAGGACGTAATATGCATGACTCGCTAAGGTAGACTTACTAGTTTAGTCAACGTTACTAACCTGAGTTTGCCGGGTGTCACAATCGCTGCCAGCGAATTGGGCATTTTGCTAAAGATTGTCGGGCTACACTTCCATCGAACCAGGCCCCAAGCAATACCTCGGCTCCTCCTGCTCAGGGAACAACAGGAAGACAGAGATGTTACAACTGTGGTGAGACCGGTCATTACAAGAAGGACTGCCCGAAACTGAAGCAGGGCGGGAACAACGGTAACGGGAACAACGGGGGCGGCGGCAGGAATGCACGTGCCTTCGTCATTGGAGCCGCTGAGGCTAGACAGGATCCTGACACAGTTACCGGTACGTTCCTTCTCAATAACCGTTCTGTTAGTGTGTTATTTGATTCTGGTGCCGACAAGAGTTTTGTATCCATGGAAGTTAGTCGACTGCTAGATGTAGTACCCGTACCATTAGAGACTAAGTATATTATTGAGTTGGCTGACGGTAAAAAGATTGAAGCTACTAGTGTCCTTCGGGAGTGTCAATTAGAGTTGTCGGGTTTAACGTTCCCCATCGACCTTATGCCGGTACCTTTGGGTAGTTTTGACGTTGTTGTAGGCATGGATTGGTTGTCCCTGTATCGCGCGGAGATTGTCTGTTACGATAAGGTTATTCGGATTCCTCTCCCTGATGGAGAATTCCTTTCTGTGTACGGTATCAAGGGTGGTGTTCCGCTAAACATCATCTCTAGCATGAAAGCCCTTAAGTGTCTTCGAAAGGGTTATCCAGCCGTTTTGGCACTTTTATCTGTTTCCTCTGGTGATGAGAAGAAGATCGACGATATTCCAGTTGTACGCGAGTTTCCTGATGTTTTTCCCGATGATTTATCTGGTCTTCCTCCTCATCGTCAAGTCGAGTTCGGTATTGATCTTGTACCAGGGGCTGCTCCTATTGCTCGGGCCCCCTACCGTCTTGCACCTCCCGAGATGCAGGAATTGTCTAGTCAGTTACAGGAACTCTTGGACAAGGGTTTCATCAGGCCAAGTTCTTCCCCTTGGGGAGCCCCGATTCTATTTGTTAAGAAGAAGGATGGAAGTTTCCGATTGTGTGTGGACTACAGAGAACTGAACAAATTGACCGTCAAGAACCGTTATCCTCTTCCACGTATTGATGATCTATTCGACCAGCTTCAGGGTTCTAGTTATTATTCCAAGATTGATTTGAGGTCCGGTTATCACCAGTTGCGGGTAAGGGAAGCTGACGTTGCAAAGACTGCCTTTCGTACGCGTTATGGCCATTTCGAATTCTTGGTCATGCCTTTCGGTCTCACGAACGCACCGGCGGTTTTCATGGATTTGATGAACCGCGTTTGCAAACCATATCTTGACAAGTTCGTCATTGTGTTTATTGATGACATTCTGATCTACTCTAAGAACAAGACCGAACATGAGGAACATCTGCGGTTAGTTTTGGAACTCTTGCGACGGGAACAACTTTACGCCAAGTTCTCAAAGTGTGACTTTTGGTTACGCGAAGTTCAGTTCCTAGGACACGTGGTTAATGAACTAGGAATTCATGTCGATCCAGCTAAGATCGAAGCGATCAAGGACTGGGGAGCACCAAAGACGCCAACTGAGGTGCGGCAATTCCTAGGCCTTGCGGGCTACTATCGTCGTTTCATTCAAGGGTTCTCGAAGATCGCTCAACCCCTGACCACTCTTACTCAGAAGGATAGGAAATTCGACTGGGGTGAACCACAAGAGTCAGCGTTTGAAGAACTGAAGTCCAAACTGTGTTCTGCTCCTATTTTGTCTTTACCTGAAGGCCCTGATGATTTCGTTGTTTACTGTGATGCTTCTATTCATGGTCTCGGTTGTGTGTTGATGCAACGCGAGAAGGTGATTGTGTATGCTTCTCGTCAACTCAAGGTGCACGAGAAGAACTACACCACCCATGACTTGGAGTTGGGTGCAGTGGTTTTCGCGTTGAAAATTTGGATACATTACTTGTACGGTACCAAATGCACCATCTACACCGATCACAAGAGTCTCCAACACATTTTCCACCAACAACATTTGAACATACGGCAGCGTCGTTGGATTGAACTTCTGAACGACTATGATTGTGCTATTAAGTACCATCCTGGCAAGGCGAATGTTGTAGCAGACGCCTTGAGCAGGAAGGAATCAACTAAACCTCGTCGCGTTCGGGCGTTGTAGCTCACCATTCATTCATCCCTACCTGATCAACTTCGTTCTGCCCAGTTAGAAGCTTTGAAGAGGAAAACCTTAAAGCTGAAACCATGCACGGTGCCGACAAGCACCTCGAGCAAAGGTCTGATGGCCTGCACTACTTCGCAGAACGCATATGGGTTCCTTTATTCGGGGGACTTCGGGAGCTTGTCTTAGATGAGGCTCATAAGTCCCGGTATTCTATTCATCCTGGTTCAGATAAGATGTACCAAGATCTGAAGGTGCTTTACTGGTGGCCAAACATGAGGTCGGATATAGCCTCATACGTGAGCAAATGCTTGACCTGTGCTAAGGTCAAAGTGGAATACCAGAAACCGTCGGGTCTCTTGCAACAACCTGAAATTCCGGAGTGGAAATGGGAACGGATTACCATGGATTTTGTCACGCAACTTCCTAAATCACCAAGCGGGAATGACAAGATATGGGTGATTGTCGATCGGTTGACGAAATCAGTCCATTTTCTTGCTATTAAGGAGACCGACACCATGGATCGTTTGGCTCGTCCTTATTTGAAGGATGTTGTTTCTAAGCACGGGGTGCCAGTTTCTATTATCTCGGATCGTGACTCCCATTTTACTTCTCACTTCTGGAAGTCTTTGCACAAGGCTTTGGGTACCCAACTAGACATGAGTACAGCTTACCACCCACAGACGGACGGTCAAAGTGAACGTACGATTCAAACTTTAGAAGACATGCTGCGGGCATGTGTGATCGATTTTGGCAAAGGTTGGGAAGCTCACCTACCGTTAGTAGAATTCTCTTACAACAACAGTTACCACACGAGTATCAAGGCAGCTCCGTTCGAAGCACTGTACGGGCGGAAATGCCGGTCTCCTCTTTGTTGGGCTGAAGTGGGTGAGAGTCAACTCACTGGGCCTGAACTAGTGTACGAAACTTCGGAAAAGATCGTACAGATTCGTAACCGGTTGGCAGGGGCCCGGGATCGGCAAAAGAGTTATGCCGATCAGCGTCGCAAACCATTGGAATTCCAAGTTAATGACAAAGTACTTCTAAAGGTCTCACCGTGGAAGGGCGTCATACGCTTTGGGAAGCGTGGCAAACTCAATCCGCGGTATGTCGGTCCATTTACGATCCTGGAACGGATTGGACCGGTGGCATATCGTCTTGATTTACCGACGGAGCTCGGTAACGTACATAACGTCTTCCATGTGTCCAACTTGAAGAAGTGTCTGGCTGACGAGTCTCTCATTGTTCCACTGGAAGAGATCAAGGTTGATGATCGTCTTCGGATTGTGGAAGAACCTGTGGAGATCCTTGATTACAAGATTCGTAGCCTACGTCATAGCAAGATTCGCATCGTTAAGGTTCGCTGGAACTCGAACCGGGGACCAGAGTACACTTGGGAACGGGAGGATCAGATGAAGTCTAAGTATCCTCATCTCTTTCCTAAGGAAGCGTTCGAGTCGAGATATGTCTCTTCTGCAGTTGAATGAATCTCGGGGCGAGATTCCTTTTAACGTGGGGATGATGTGACACCTCAGGTAAATCTCTCTTTTTGGTTTCTATTTTTGGTTTCTATCTTTTGTTTGTTTCTGTTGATATTCCTTTTGGTACTTGTGCAATTTTCGGGACGAAAATTCTTTTAACGTGGGGATGATGTGACACCCGGCAAATTCTGGTTAACAACGTTGTCTAGATTAAAGTCTACCTTAGCGAGTCACGGGTATGTTATACTTAACGAGGGTTAGCTAGATAGCTAGATAGGACATACGTGCATTGTTGTGAGTTTCACTACTCTTTTCTCAAAAGCATGCGTCTCGGGTTTGAGACAACTTACAAAACGTTTTCTAGTCCGGTTTGGGACTACTTTCACATCTCGGGTTATGAGATGCTTTGACTCCTTGTGTGGGTCGGGTTTTGACTCCTTGTGTGAGTTAATATGTGATTACATGATTAGTGAACCTCGGACGTTGGTGAATAATAAACTTATGTGTCTCGATGATATCTGACAAACTTATGTGAAAACCATACGTGATTATGTGAACCTAAACCGAACACGTTAATAAAAATCATTAAAAGTGGAGCATGAGGTTGATTAGGGTCTTAACGCATGGGGTTACACTTGTTACGGTCCGCGATAACGAAAACGTCGATGGATAACGCGTCGGGAGGCGAAACGAAGCAAAAGCGCGCGCCTCGGACCTGTGAGCGGCCGCTCACAGGCTCCGAGCGGCCGCTCGAAACTTCCAGTCGGGTTTTAAACCGCCTCAAACTCATATTTAAACATCCTTAACCCCCATGCAACCCCCATACTCAACCCTAATCGCCCCCTTACTGCCCCACGCGAATATTTCACTCCAAAAACTCCTGCTAAGGCTCAAGATCATCAATTGGGAGGCTCCAAGGCGCGCGATTGATTGATTTGAAGAGCTAAGGGTATAACTTATGATTTCTTACGCTTTTACCTTATGTTTTTACTATAAAAATCATATAACAAGTTTGTCCAGGTCCGAAAGTATTTTATAAAAGTTAAAACATGAGGATTAAGAAGATTAAAAGGGTCAACCACATTGTTACATCATGAATGTTATATGTTTTGCATGATTATGCATGTTCTTGATGTTTTAGACTTCTAGGGTTTGTGAATAATGATGGTTGTGATGTATAATTAGGGTTTTGATCAGATGTGATTCTTACTAAAGTTGTATGATGATTATTAGGTGTTATTGATTGATAATATGCAACTAGGGTTTGATATAATTGATAATATTGCACGATTGGAATCTGGACAGATTCTGAATGTCGACTTGTAGGGTCTGTTTCGTGGCTTGAAAATAATTGGTTTGATCGATTCTTTGCATGATTGTAACGTACAAGGTCTTAGCTTTTCATAATGGGCAAAACCATCGAATTTGGACATCGTTTGAGTCGTTTTTGGAATTTTAATTGATTAGGGGTCATGTCAGATTTTCGGATTTGTAAATTGGGCTAAATTTAAATGGTCATAACTTGAGATTTACAAGGAGTTAGGTTATGAAATTTTTATAGTAGGTCAATACTGGAAAAATAGAGCTTTTCCAAGTGGATTCATCTCGTTTGGATGAATACACATTTTTTAAGAATTTTCCTACTAAACTGACCTGTTGAGGAGATTTTCTGGACATAGCTGTGTTGTACGAATTTTCATAATTTTTGTGTTTGGAATTAAGACAAAACAAAAATAACTATTGTCGAGTGAATCCCAAAGAAAATTCAGTAAAAATTTGGGAGGTTAACTCACTGATTTGCTATTTTAAATAAATTCGTTTTGATGGCGCACAATCTGTCCTGAAAACACAGATTGTGTATTATGTGCTTCTGTGATTAATTGAGGTCTTAGGTGGTATGGAATTGACATGTAACTGAAGTACACTTGTCTGAGACACATACGGAATGTAGAAACTAATTGTAACCAACGTATTCACCAACGGGTCGGTAGGGTTTACTATTGCATGTAGAATCACTAGGCGTCGCATACACACTTTTGAACATTTAAAACGCCTTGGACAAACGAGTTATATGGTGTAATGATATTACGCCTATACTCACTTAATGACACTGTTATTAGGGTGTCGGTAGCATATATTACTTGCTGTTCGGATTCTTTGCTTGCACGTTAAGGTGAGTTTACGGCCCCTCTTTTAAACTGGTTTCATACTTTCGGGGGAGAAAACATGTGTTAAAACGATTATTTGGTAACTACTGTCATACTATGGGTTTCTCTTGTGTACTACACGATCTTTGGAAGTCCCGGGGGGAACCATGAATGTGCGGGTTTGCACAACGGGGAAATGTGAATAGCGCTATTGGGAGTGACCAACCCCGCTCGTCGGCTTGGAGGGCCGGGCGAGTGCATATTGTCTCAAACAGGAACAACAGGAACAACTGGTTTACTTTTCGGGCACAACATCTGGTATGCGTGTTAGTAATGGTTTTCCAATCGTGGTAGTAACAAAACATACGCCTAGCTAGCGTACACTGGTTTTCGATTTGTTATAGTATGGACAGGTGGACTTGGTACTTGGATTACAAAACCTGTAAACTCACCAGCATTTTTGTGCTGACGTAAACTTTTACATGTTTTCTCAGGTCGCTAAGGTAGCACTACTGGACTAGGGCGCACGCGTCTGCACGGCGTCTAGTTAGAGTCACATGGTTTTCATATGTTGAACAATTGGTTTACTTTTGAGCTACTGTTTGAATAAGCTTCCGCTGTAAACGGGGATTTTAAACTATATTTTGAAATTGCATTATATTCATTTAGACTTGTTTATTGTGATCGTTGGTTTGGATCCTGGTTTGTGATGCGCCTCGCGGTAAAACTCCGCAAGTGGATTTTGAGGGTGTGACACTTTCGAAGAAAGTACTCGATGTGTTTTAAATTTCATGTCTAGAATACATTTGATTGTGTTTTAAATTGTTATGTTTGCCATTTTTCTATATAATACAATACAAAAGGAATCGAAAACATCATAGCCAAAATTTAAAACACAATGACTACATAGACTTCTCACACTTTGTACGAAAAATGTCCTTTGCACAGGAACCTAAACCTATATATATATATATATATATATATACATATACATATATATATATAGGAGATGGATAAAAGGGAAACCCTCTGAAACGGAAAAACCCTAAAAAACTCTTACTTCACAAGCTTTTTTTGTTTTGAAAATTTTTACATATGTAATATACATGTTTTTAAGAGTTTTGGGCAAAAAAAATGAAAAAAGCGCCAAGTGTTTTTTTTTTTTAAAATAAATAAGGTTTGTAGGGTAACATACGTTAGGGCAGTAATAGACATATGTTATTTATTTTTTTTAAAAAACCCACTCGGCGCTTTTTTCATTTTTTGGCTCAAAACTCTTAAAAACATGTATATTACATATGTAAAATTTTTCAAAAAAAAAAAAAAAAGCTCGGGAAGTAGCAGTTTTCTAGGGTTTTTCCGTTTCAGAGGGTTTTCTCCTTATACTTATACTATATAATATATATATATACATATATATATATATATATATATATATATATATATATATAGGGAATGGTTAGAATGAAAACCCTAAAAATTTGAAGAAACCCATGGAAACTTCATTACAACCATTGATCTCCAAGATCAATGGCTACAATTGATTCTTGGTTATTTTATTAATTAAAATAATACACAGGTGGGCAAAAGGATATTATAGCCATTTGGCTTTGAGCATCTCTGTTGCATGGCAGGTTATCAACATCGGAGGTCATCTTACAACCTATATAACATGCTTCTCTCTCCTCTTTGAATCAAAAATTCAAATTTCCACAAAAGCTTTCAAGCTCCATAAACACCCTGTTCATCAAACCCTCGTCGATCATCAAGCTTTTGTTAATCCCTTCCTTCTACGTCCATCATCGACCAACATCAAAGACCTTTAACCGTTGCACTGTATGTCGATAAACAAAGCCCCGTACAACGATCAAGATAATAATGAAGCCTCTTTTCTGGTCAATGTCTTCAAAGAGAAGACACTGGAAGCTAAAGAAATCTGATCGCAGGTATGTTCTTTGGATGTACTGTTAGTATTGATTTTATTATTATTTTCATATTTTTTTATGATGTTCGTGTGTTTGGAGGGTATAATTATGTGTTATGAAACACACCATGTTAATATGTTAGTTTTGTATATATTTAGTGTTTAATCATTGCATTTTATGTACACCTTATTTGATATTAAATATATTATAAATGAATATCACTTTAATCACTTTTTATATGTAAATGCAATTATAGGAATGAGTGAAAATTGTCCATGACAATTTCGTGGACTTCTTGAAGTATGGAACCAATTAAAAAAAAAGTTGTCAATAAATGAAAGTCATTTTTTTTAAAACAACCAAACCTTTTAATACCCCATTATTACCTCCAACCAGGTTTGAACCTGGATTCTTTTCCCCAGACACCAATTGGTGTTACCAGTGGGCTATAACCCAACTAGCTAAATGAAAGTATTGAATGGTGACAACTAGTTGCTGGACTTAAAAGAAATCCTTTTTAAATGGGTTACGACGGAATTAAAATGGGAAAAAGGAGCTGCCAGTTAATTGGGCTTTTAGCCTAGTTGGTTGAGGGCCTAAAGTTTTCTATGGGAGGCTTGGGTTCAATTCCCACTAGCTACATTTGGAGGACATTGGTGGAGGGCAAATGAGGGATGACCCAGGCCATTGGCTTGGGTTTGAGTCCTGATCTCGACCGGTTTTACCGATTATTTAACTGTCGTGCCTTCGGGCGAGTGAGTGGTCGGGTTTTCCCGGGAATAGGTGGCAATTGGTGGTTCGGGTACTCTCGAGTACCTGATTCGCCAAAAGGGTGCCCGAGAGTGCTCGGAAATTGATTCGTTGGCCGTTCAAAAAAAGTTAATTGGGCTTTTAATTTGGTCATGGATGATTAATGGAGCATGTGGATTGGGCAAGCCCAATTTGATTGGACATGGATCACAAAGTCGGTTACGGGGAATTAAAAGAAACGAATTATTATCTTTGGAGGACTATTCTTTGGAGAACACAATTCTTGGATGGCTGCTTCCTATGGGACGGCACATCAGCCTTTTGACGAGGCAGAACAGACGCACGCAAGGTAGAAGGCAAGAGGCACAAATATTAAAATAGGTGGCAATTGGTGGTCCGGGTACTCTCGATTATTTCACTGTCGTGCCTTCGGGCGGGTGAGTGGTCGGGTTTTCCCGGGAATAGGTGGCACTTGGTGGTCCGGGTACTCTCGAGTACCTGATTCGCCAAAAGATTATCTTTAGTATTGTGACAGGATAACTAAATTGATTACCATTGAGTAAAATGTCCTTAGTTATTATTTCAATCTGAATAGTTATTGTGACAGGATAACCAAGGCCATGTCTATGTGGTGTTCTTGTAGTTAAATCGAGTAGGTTGCAAGATTATACAAATAGGATCCCGGGTGGAAGTTATATTTATCTTTATTATTTATTTAAATTATTTTGTTATCATTTCAACATTTTTATAAAACAAACAAAAAGATAAACTTAGCTAGCTTAGACAAATAAACAACCATTGTGACGCTAACCACATGCTCCTCGTGGATTCGATATTCCCTACTTACCCTGGCTACCTAGGTTATTTAGGTTTTGTATGACCCTTGACGACAGACGATCATCATATAAGCATGATTATAAAACAGGGGTTGTTAATATAGTGTGTAACATTGTTCATATAGTGTGTTTTTGGGGTAATAGTTCATGATGATGTTAAACAAGGGGGGGGGGGGGGGGAGGTATAAGCATGATTATAAAACAGGGGTTGTTAATATAGTGTGTAACATTGTTCATATAGTGTGTTTTTGGGGTAATAGTTCATGATGATGTTAAACAAGGGGGGGTTGGGTATAAGCATGATTATGAACAAAGAGGTTAAATGTTCTTGTTAAACAGGGGGTTGTATTTGTTCTGGGTATGATGATCGATTGTTTAGTGTCAATGGTTTAGTGTTAGCATTATTATAAACAGGGGTGTAGTGTGTAATAGCTCATTGTGTACTGTGTTTGAATCATGAAAACACGTAAAAATGCTAATGTGGTCGATAGTAGTGTATCAATAAGCATTGAAAGAACTATTGTGGTATTAACTGATGACGTGATCAAATCAAAGAAGAAACGGAAACAGAAGATCATTGTCGTTACTGACAACGATACAACACAAAGGCGTATTGGAAGAACAAAGCGTGCACTAGGTAAATAGTAAATTGGACTCAGCCTATTGTTTATAAAATGTTTCAATTATAAAAATGATGATTTTAAAGTTGTTTATTGTTTCATGTTGATGGTTTTCATATGTAACACTTCGTCCCTGATGTCGTTGGACAAAAAGAACCTCTTAATGTTGATATTGCCGAAAAGAACCGTAAGTTTATTTTGTTGGCACACATGGACGATTGCGTTCAACAACCTTTCGCCTTCTCAATTTGATTGCCAACACTCCAGCTCAACGTCTCTTCAATTAGTAGGCATGCCACCTACAACCGTCCAACGGTAGATAGCCTTTTCCGCTTTTTCCAAGTACACCTTTTGCAATCCCGTGAACAATTGAGTAATAAAAACTCAAACGTCTTTTTAATATCAGATTGAGGGGAGAGCGAGTGGGTGTAAGAGGGCACAATATGTTTTTTTAAGTACATCGATTAGGTGTATGGGTTTTGATCAACGTGTAATACTAGCAAGGAAAAATGAAGAAGTTCATGTAAAGCCAAATTTTAGCACCTTGTAACACATGCAACACCATAATTAGATTTAACATATGCATCAGGTGCATACTTACCTTGCATCATTCTATAGCACATACTTACCTTGTATTGTTTTTACACTTTGTTACACATGCAACATTTTATGCAACATTAACATATGCAGCAGGTGGCTACTTACCATGCATTTTTTTTCTAGCACATGCAATATGTGCAAGCTTAACATGTAAAATATGCAACATTTTCCATACTACATTTTGTTACACATGCAGCATTTTTATGGTTAATTTAACGTATGCAACATATGCCTATTACCATGCATTTTTTTTCTAGCACATGCAATATGTGTAAGCTTAACATGTAAATATGCAACATTTTTCCATACTACACTTTGTTACACATGCAACATTTTTATGGTTAGTTTAACATATACAACAGGTGCCTATTACCCTCATTTATGGTCTGGCACATGCAATCCGTGCAAGCTTAACTTGTAAAATATGCAACACTGACCATACTACACTTTGTTACACATGCAACAATATGGGTAAACTTAACTTGCAAAATATGTTAGTATGTGCATATTTATCACATACAAGCCCCTCACATAGAATGTACATATTTTACTTTTTTGAAATAATGCAGACATGCATTAAGGGTTAATTTGCACTAAACCTATTTATTGTTGTTTTATACATGCAACATTGTAATTAAAATTAATTGTTGCCTCACCATTAAGCAAAACAAACCAACCACAATGTTAGTTATTACCATTAACCCACATGCAATATGTGTAATTTACTAAATCTATTTTAGAATTTGTTTACACATGCAACATTGTAATTAACTTTAAAACATGCAAACATACGTTCATACATAATAGCCCCATACACAAAAATAAACCAACCAGAATGTTTAATTAGTACCATTAACCTACGTTAACTTATCTAACAATAGTTTGTTAGGAAAATACACAACCATCCATCTTGAAGTGAAGTAGTCTACCAAACCCCATCTCTTTTATAGCACGACGTTGTTCTTCACTCAAAATACTTATGCACCTTGCAAACTGGAATGGCGAAGACCTCATACGTATACCAGGGCATTCATTCTTCTTCCTTCATTTACGTTGTTTACCAGGTTCAACCTTTCCACGCGCCGCTTTACCACTCCCCTTTCTCTTCGCCTTACTAGTTTCCGTCCTTTTACTTCTCTTTCGCTTACTAGGTCCAACTGGCTTATCCACAGGTTCACTGTCCTTAGGTGTAGATCTTGTTACCCTATTTGAAACTGCCAAAACATTGACATGCTTGCCTGTTGATGTACACAGAACAAAGACACCAGCCTCAGCTTAGTACGTACTTTTTTTAAGATAAACTCAGGCATATATATAAGTGTTACATATGCAAAGTCACGCTTTATTCATACCTTGATTATCTCCACCATTTTTCTGTAAACGTGACGACCTACCAGCCTTCTTACCTCAAAATCACAAATGTGTTACATATGTTAAGCATACAATGAAAATGTTTGAGGACGGTTTTAACATGCTAATGAACTATTACACCCTACACCCCTGTTTATAATAATGCTAAAACTAAACCATTACAACTAAACAATGGATCATCATACACAAACAACCCCCCTGTTTAACATCATAATGAACGATTACCCATACAAAGACAGCATATAAACAATGTTATAACACAATAACATTTAACCCCTATTTATAATCATGCTTATACTCCCCCAACCCCTGTTATAACAAACTAACATAAACCAACCATAATGTTGCTTAGTACTATTAACCCACATGAAATATGTGTAATTAACTAAATCTATTTTAGAATTTGTTTACACATGCAACATTGTAATTAACTTTAATACCTGCAAACATACATTCATACATAACAGCCCCATACGCAAAAATAAACCAACCCGAATGTTTAATTAGTACCATTAACCTATGTTAACTTATCTAACATTAGTTTGTTAGGCAAAATACACAACCATCCATCTTGAAGTGAAGTAGTCTACGAAACCCCATCTCTTTCATAGCACGACGTTGTTCTTCACTCAAAATACTTATGCACCTTGCAAACTGGAATGGCGAAGACCTCGTACGTATACCAGGGCATTCATCCTTCTTCCTTCATTTACGTTGTTTACCTGGTTCAACCTTTCCACGCACCGCTTTACCATTCCCTTTCTCTTCGCCTTACTAGCTTCCGTCCTTTTACTTCTCTTTCGCTTACTAGGTCCAACTGGCTCACCCACAGGTTCATTGTCCTTAGGTGTAGATCTTGTTACCCTCTTTGAAACTGCCAAAACATCGACATGCTTGCTTGTTGATGTACACAGAACAAAGACACCAGCCTCAGTTTAGTACGTACTTTTTTTAAGATAAACTCAGGCATATATATAAGTGTTACATATGCAAAGTCACGCTTTATTCATACCTTGATTATCTGCAGAGTTGCAAGCACAATCATATACAAGTTTTACATATAAATGTTACATATGCAAACCTTCAGGACATACAAAACTCATCGGTCTTTTCACACGGCTTAGCATCTCCTTCTTCATGTTTAATAAGGTTAAAAACATGGGTGTTGCATGTGTAACAAAACAGTATAACTATTGCATGTAACACCCCGAAATCTTGTTTCGCCTAAATACCCCATTAGGCGTAATTGATAAAGTATCGAAAGCGAATTTAGCGGTGGTTGTTTTAGTCAACGAATAAAAACGAGACTAAAACCCACTACAAGATACTAATCTAGTTAATGTTATAATCTAAAAGCAAAACGAGACTAAAACTTGAGGGACCATTGCTGCCAAATGACAAAGTGGGTTTTATTAATAATAATAAAACATTAAAAACACACACAAAGTGTGTGTGTGTCGTGTGTGATGATCAGGAGATCATCTCCTCCAACAACCAAACCCTAAACCTCAAGCTCAAGCTCAATCCAAGCCAAAATCAAGGGGCTTTCAGTTCATGAGCAAGAAACGGGTCATATGGGTCCTAAACTACAACAAGGTACCTTTTATTGGCCAAAATTTATGCCATAATTCGTTTTTTATTCTTATGAAGATTTAGGGTTTTGATAAAAACGTGGAATTGATGGTTAATATGGGTTACCCTAGTCTTGGGGAGCCTTAAACATGTATAATCCGGTTACAAATCACACTAATATGTGTATTTGATTTTGATCATATGCTTATGGATATGTGTAGAATTTTGGGGTTTAACCTCTAGGTCGAATCAACTTATATCTAGTAATCTTTGTGACTCTTAGGAGTTGTTAATATGAGAAATTAGACTAAGAAGTCTAGATAACATGATATGGTGATGTTTAGCTAAATGGGTATTCTTTGGCTAACTTAAAACTCATGAAAATCAATTGAATTGGTGAGTGCACACCAAGTGTTTGATAAAATGCTTGAATGAGGAAATAAATGTGTAAACATGTTTAAACATGAATACTTGAAATGTGAGGTTGAGCTAGAGGTAAAATGAATACATGAATGCCATGGATAATGAAAGAAATCCATATAATGTATTCAAACGAAACAAGGTTTGACATGTCCCTAAGTTAGGTACAAGAACTAGGGGTGCAAACGGGTCAAACGGATGCAAGCTCAATGCGCATGGAAGCAAGAATGGATATGAGGTAAGTTTTACTTACGCCAATATACTATAACATAGCTTAAATTGTTATAAACATTAGTTTCAAATCTTGAGTGTGAGGTAAAGATAAACCCCGAGGGGTAGAACCTATTAAGAGAGTTGCCATATGTGCACTCAATACAAAATGTGGTTTATGACCTTAATCGAGATAATGAGTTATGACCAAATGGAGAAATCCATCAAACGGGTCAACTAATAAAGATATGTGAGAAATGATGTTTTAATCCAAATTAAACCAATTGAATGGAGTCGTTAAGCATGATGTTAAATGGGTCAGTTTGTTTCACTTGAACCATAGATAAAAACTTGGGTAACATAGCGTTATGAACTAGGAGTCTAAACGGGTCAAATGGTGATGTCCTCACCATGTGAATCCAACACTTGATGCTTGTATTCCAAGCATTAAGATTCATAGAGTTAAACGGGTCAAATGGCAAGTTATTGCCATTTGAGTTCCGAGAAATTAACGTTTTCTATTTAGAAAGCATACAGGTAGATGCAATTGCGCGTGCATTCTTGATGTTAAGAATCATGGAGGATAAACACAAGGTATGGATATGGGTCAAGGCCACCCGGTAAGTCCGTAGTCAAATAAACGCCTTCGGGCGAAGCAACATAGGTGATAAAGTACCCACATGAAGTGTGGGTGCAAATCAAGTAAGTTATTTCCATAACTATGTCTAATGCGCGCTAAGGCGCTTAGAATCGACCACATTAGAACAATCTTGAGAAATGTTGAAAATCTAAGTCCGTATGGACTTAGAAGTTTTTAAACAAGTCATTGAGTCCAAAACAATGGGTTTCAATCAAGAAGTGTCGCCACGAATGGCTAAATCGAAAGATTTGGCTAGGAGGGGCATTTTGGGAAATTATAAAGATTTACTAAAGGATAAATCTAATAATCGGAATCATAACGAACAAATCGGACAAACACTTTAGTTGATCAAGTGTATAATGACTTGACAACATAAACTAGATGCATTGCGCATGGTCAAATGGTGTTCGGATAAGTTAAATGTCTAAATGGGTCAAATTGGGTAAAAGTCGCCATAAACATTCAAAACTAAGAACCGGATCATGGCGACATAAACCGGACCATAATTTCAGTCAAACAAAGGTTTATTTAGTCGGCGAGTCATTACTTAGGCTTCGGGAATCATCAAATGCGGTTGCGACATGATTCCCATGCTTAAAAATCACCAAAATCACATCAGAAGCTTCGAGCGGCCGCTCACAGAGACCGAGCGGCCGCGCGCTTTGACCTGCATGTCAGCACGAACTTTAAAATTGCGTATAAAATCGTAGAAAAATCGTTAGGAGGTGTTCTTTATATGCCTGGAAAGCTCTCGGAGCGTAGAACAATTCTTATTTGAAAGTCGAAGTCGGATTTTGGGTTTTAGAAGGGGTAAAAGTGATCCGAACAGCTGCTGCGCAAAAGTTGCAGCAGTTTGTTCTCCTGATAAAGGGCCGTTGGGCCTGGTTCGTTCCGTTTCGACGTGTAACGACTCTCACGCTAGTTTAATGTATTATTGACAACCCACTAACCATTCTTTGTGTGATGGTGCTAGGTAAACATTCAAGGGACGACCCGGAGCAAGGATCAAGTCGCGAGAAGAACCGAACACGCCCGGACACTCATCAAGCTTCCGCACTAGAATCTAAGGAACTCCCGTTAAAACGCAACATCTTAAAATATGTTTCAACTATTAAAAACTAAAAATTTTTGTGAATCAAACATGTATTTAATCTTAATGGGTTGACTTATAAAGAAAATTTCAAAGTTTTAATCGGGAGTGGTTTTTAGTTAAGGTCAAAACCTGTAAGATTAGGCAATAATCGCGTGATTACGGGTTAGGGTCTTACATTGCATCCATTTAATACAAACACATTTTTATGAGCTGGTTTGTGTGCAACATATATATATATATATATATATATATATATATATATATATATATATATATATATATTATACTCTACACTTCAGTTGCACATATACC
The DNA here is from genome assembly GCA_028751855.1 of Ambrosia trifida. Taxonomy (NCBI): domain Eukaryota; kingdom Viridiplantae; phylum Streptophyta; class Magnoliopsida; order Asterales; family Asteraceae; genus Ambrosia; species Ambrosia trifida. Next base: position 91,208,987 of record CM054125.1, on the reverse strand, counting down.
ACTTGACCAAAACACATTTTAATATGGTTAAAAACTATAGAAACTAACTTCCCCAACATCAACTCCCCCATATAAGCTGGTTTAAAACTATACAAACTAACTTCCCTAACATTTGGCAACAAATAAACAACATTTATAACAAAAGGAAAAAAAGCAAAAAAAAAAGACATATTTAACAAAAACCTTTAATGTTATCATCGTCTACCACCGAGGATGTTGTATCCAAACAAATATGACTTGAAGACGAGCCAACGTGGTGCATACCAACAACTTCAATACCTACGAAAAACAAACAAACAAAGCTTAACAACAAATCTGGTTACAGAAAAAGAAAAACAAACCTTAACAACACCTCACGAGTAAAAAAAACAACTAACCTGGTACACGATCATTTTCAGATGAACAATCGACATCAGGCTGATGATTTCCATACTTTAGAGATTCTGAGTTCATCTCCATTGTGTTCTATCGACAGGTTTGAAAGCTTACCTTGTAAAATCTTGAAGGAGAAGAGATGGGTTACGTAAAAACAGGAGAGGGAGAGGATGGTCAGGAGGAGATGATATGGAGAGGATGATAGCTTAACCCATGGAAATCTTGAAGGAGAGGATATGGAGAGGATGGTTAGGAAGAGAGAGGGTATAATAATGGAGAAGAAAGGTGATGAATTAGTGATGTAATGGTGCTTGGGATTAGTGTAAATCTATATTATTGTGTATGTTAAAAAGACTAATATAACCTTATTGTTTTTTAATAATAAAATTGAAAAGGTAATGTGTGGATTAATATAAACCACACATTGGGTTTTCATGGGTTTATTCAAATATTTGGGTTTTCATTAAATACTTAGCCTATATATATATATATATATATATATATATATATATATGTGTGTGTGTGTGTGTGTGTGTGTGTGTATAGAGGTGTATAGGATCAGCTAAAGTAGATGTAGGGGTGTAGTGATTAAAACTTCCCAACACTTTCTTCCTTATGGGTATTCGTGTATATATATATATATATATATATATATATATATATATATATATATATATATATGTACATTGGTATTTGTCTTGTTTATCTATATATACATGATAGCCTGATATATATATATATATGTATGTGTATATATATCTAATGTGTTTGTTGAAAATCTCTAGTTTTCCTAGTGTGTAGGAATTGAGTTCATGTGTTACCATATATATAGTCTAGTTTTGATAATAACATGTGTTTTGTCACATGAAAATGTTAACATGTAATTAACATCATGTGTTATTTATCCATAAACATGTGTTGTTTGGTGGATTAACTCATGTTCCATATGTGTATATCTTGATTGGATATATGATAAAATTCAACAATTTTATGTGTGGAATATCCATAAAATGTCATATGAATTGTTCAGGTTTAGTGTGGAATTGAACAATTTCCCACCTAGGTATTTTCACGTGTAATCTTGTTTTGTTCATACGTAATAATCAGACGTTCGGTTGCTCTCTATTGAGCGTGTGATTGGCTTGATTGTTCAATGCCAATTGTTTCAGTTAAATCGGGTGTTGCATGCGTAAATGGAAAATGTAATGAACATCTGAAATAGTTTGGGCTTTGCTAGACTCGGGAGAACATAGTTAACGTTAAAAATGTCTAATGTGTACATAAAATGACATAGTTTAAAAGGGAGTGTACGAATCTTGACCTGGAAATTCGGCGGGTGTCACACAACACCCATTTTAAGAAACAAGGCATTTGCACAAAAGTTTTAAACCAATATATTTTATTTGATATATTCATTTCTAACACACATGTTAGGAAATGAAATGTTAATAAAAAACGTGTTGTACAAATTTGGTATTTGCGATCCCAGATAAAATTGGTCAAGGATCATGGGATCCTTTTCTTTCAGATAGTAATTGTCCCATAGATCATGTATATAAAATAAACAAAGTCTAATGCATATGTTATGGAATTCAATGTTTACAAAAAACGTATGGTTTACACCAATAAAGCCGGTCTAACACACAATTTAGAAAATATAACGATTAAAAATCTTTTTAAAACTAAACGGTTGGATAAAAAACCATTTATTTTGTATCACGGTGTAGGATTTAATACCATACCATAATCTCTATAAATCCAAACACAACAAGTTGTACTACATAAATATTTCCCAATATATATATATACACACACACACACACACACACAAGATTACACAAAAATCTCCAACATATTTTTTATTTTAAACAATTTCGTGAACCCAAAATCCTTATGAGTAAGGTTTTAAGATAATAGCAACAATCTCACGAAATTCTATTTTAAGATTGTAGGACATGGGTCAGAATTATATTTCAAGTACATAAATAAATTATTAAAAAGATATTCTCTTTATACAATTTTGGGAAATTGTAGTACATGCACCATGTAAAAAACCAAACAAAAATAAAAAGAAACACAACAAATGTAGATAAAAAGATTCAAATCATAGTCTTCAACAAGAGTTTGAATTGTATCTACTTACACAACCTTTGCATAGTCTTCAACGAAACCTTGAACTGTATCTTTTTGTACGATCATCTCGGCTGAGGCACGTGTTCAACACGCTTCCCTTAAAATAAATTTTGTGTCTCTACCAAAGACAATACGTTTGTTTCCCAATGTACAACAGTGTGGCAACCATCACCCTCATTTTTATCAACTTATCAATTATAGTCCTTTGTATATTCAAATGTTTCTATTTTTAGTCCCTGTAGGTTTTGTCGTTTTCAAAATTTAATAAAAGAGCGAACTCAATGATTTATCATTTGCATTTATTATGGACCGTGTCTATGTGTTAATCAAATGCGTTATTCGGAATGGATTTTATATAAAAAATTCAAGTTTTATAAAGTTTTAAAAACTTTTAAGTTAAGTTAAGATAACTTGGTTAAGTTAGTTAGTTTTTTTATAAAGAAAAAGATAACTAAGTTGTATTAAAACTAGGGCTGGCAAATCGTGTCCCTAACAGGTTAACAGGTCTCTGACGCGCGCGAACAAATCAAGTTCTAAACATGAACACGAGTCGTTTAACTCATTTATATCTCATGTTTATAACACAGTTTTATGTTTTATGTACCAAAAAAGGGAAATGAAAGATTTTTGCCTCTTAATTCTAAGTATTAAAAAAAGTCAAAAAATCAAATAGTGTACTTTTCAGTCAAACAGGTCTTATCGTGTCTTAACAGGTTACCCATTGCCAGCCCTAATTAAAACTAACTAGGTTATGTTAGCAGGGGTTGATTGTGTCAAAGAAGGAAACATAGGTTTTGAAAAAAAAACCCAGTCCCGCCCCCATCATTCTTCCGACCGGCTAGTCATCGGCCGGCGGCCCTTGCTTCGGTGAGGCGTTTGGAAGAATACTCATCAGAAGTTTGTCACTCATCAGCAGTTCTTTAGAAGCTTCCCACCGCCCTTATACTTCAGTAGTTTAGTATTATATTAGTTTTTATAAAGTCTTTGTACAAGTTCCAATGCTACAGCCTGTTGTAGTATTATTATAATCTTTTGCATACTTCACTTGTACATATTAATCTGTCTATAAATAGATGGGTCTTTCTCAATATTTTAGACAAGCTTTTGTAGTATCATTTCTAATATATTTTGAGATTCATTTGAAGCATTTACTGTTATATTCATTAACTGTTTGATTCTCTCATTTACTGCTTTAGTTCATCAACTGAGGGGGAGTAATAACTCCTGTTAAAAGTGAAGCTTTAACTTAGAAAACTTACTTATTCCATTGTGCAATTTACTTTGATAAATCTAAACAGGTGTTCTTGATAAGAAACTGATAAAGGAAACTGATCCAACAATTTGCTATGTTAATGATTTAGGATAGTTGTTAGGATGTTTATATCAGGTTTTGATGATTGTATGATATGTTATGTGAATATTATATGTTTTGACTCGTTTGAAGATGTTACAAAGATCTAGGATGAGATGTGATGATTTGATGATTGAGTATTGTTAGGGATTATGTTAGGATGATGAATCAACAACATGATGATGTTTGGAATATGACTATATGATGAAGTCTGATTATTTGACATTTAGGGTAATGTTTTCATGCAATGATATGACATATCCATAATATTATCCATTTTGGGAAAATACATGCAATTAACGTGATAAACGGATGATTATTTGGGGGATTATTGATAAGGTTGGGTTGTTTAATGATTAGGGATTGATTGGGGGTGTTACAACGAAATTCAAATCTAATTTGGAGGGTTTCCCGCGCAAAATGAACATCAGCCTGCAGAGCAGGCGACTATGAATCATAGTCGCCTGGTCTGGGGGCGACTACCAACCATACTTGCATGGTTTGGGACTTTGGGATGAGTATGGTTCATACTCGTGTGAAATGGGGACGACTAGCTTTCATACTCGTGTGTTTTATTCATAGTCGTGTGTTTTAGCAACGAGTCGTGTGTTTTGATGCCAGAAGTGCGTTTTGGAACCCCATAACATGTTTTCACACCTAGTAACATATTGTAACCTCATGGCATGTCTAGGAACCTCGTAACACACATTGTAACCTATACGTGCATTATGTGAACTATATATTATGTTTTTCGAACGGTTATTCGTATGAGGTGCGTATCTACACACGATTACTTGTTTACTGATCATATTTGACTAACACAGGGATATCAGTCACCAACAGGATGTCGGGTCTTGTCTTGTGTGGTCGTGTTAAACGTTAAACACTTTTACAAACATTCAAAGTCAAGGTCTTGGACACTAAGAGTTATCATACAAACGTATCATCGGTTAAACATGTATAGGCTATCTATGGTAGGTTTACAATAGTTGGGACTACCATAACACGCCTGGTTTATTACTTACTTGAAGACGCAACCTAAGGTGAGTTTCACAGCCCCTCTTTTATCGTTTTTGTTTTTTCGGGGAGAAACATGTCGGATAAACTTATTTTCATTAGACTATAGTATTACATTATATTACGTGGGTACTAGGAGATGTTTCATCTCGTAAGTCCTCTAACTTGTGAACCGTGAATATGTGGATACATAGCGAGGAAAGTGTGAATAGATCTATTGGGCCCGGCAAGCCGCACTCGGGTCGACTGGAGGTCAGACGGGTGCATATTTGTCCAATCTAACTTACAGCACCGTTTGATGACCGGTGGCGAGTATTAAAGGAAACTTACTAACGTTCAGCAATGGTTCACTACGCTTTAGTATCATGTAATGATGTATAGCTAGCATCAGGTATAGATGTAAGGATTGTGGGTCTGGTTTACGAACTTACTTACTACTTTTGCAAATGTAAAACTCTGTGACTCACCAGCACTTCATGTGTTGACTAACATAGCATGTTTTCTTAGGTCGCTAAGGTAGCAGCACGGATTAGGCGCATGCTGGTTGCACTATGTATTATCCGGTCCATGCATTGAGATAAACTTTGCTTCAAACTTTTAAACTATTTATATTTTGGGTTGTAAACTTTTATAACTGCTTCTGTTGTATTCCGTTGTCTAACTTTTAAATTGTTTGGATTGCTTTTATTACGTTGTTTTTTTATCATATAGTTATCGTTTATTGTGACCGTTGACTTGGATCCTAGTGCGTCGCGCGCCTCGCGGTAAAACCCCGCAAGTGGAATTTGAGGGTGTGACAATATGGGTTAAGTTTTTCTTCTTTTCTAAGAACTCTTCATGTATGCATATATCTCTCATTGTAATTTTTCTCTATATCAAATGAGGCACAAAGCCTTCCATTATACAAAAGCATGGATGTATAAAGAGTCTACTTAATTGGAGACATAAAGACTCTAATTAAGTGACATAAAATCTATAATTAAAAGACATAAACCTCTAATCAAAGACATAAACCCTCTAGTCAAGAGTTTAGTCTTCAGTATTGCTGCTTTATGTTTTGTTTGTTTATTTTAGATGTGGAAATGTGGATTTGGGTGTTGTAATCAGCCCAAGTAGCCTCTGGCTAATTGAGCCCGAGTGATATTTTTGGTGTTTATGTTTTGATGAAATAAAATTCTTCTTGATCGGTCCCCCCCCCCCCCAAAAAAAAAAAAAAGAGAGTTTAGTCTTTAATTGATCACATTAAGAATCTTATTAATAATCATAATTTACTAAATTATAGTTTCAATAAAATCCATTCACCATATTTTCAACATAAGCCTATCTCAAGTAGCTCTAGAACTACTCGGCTAAAATTGTTTACTGCTCCATAAAAAGAGAGAATGATATACAATAAAGGAGATGAGATCCAAGAACAACAACTGTATGCAATCATTTTCCTGTTTGGTTTGTTAATACTATAATCCAGCTTTGTTAAACTGTGTAAGATAACTTAACCCTATGGTAACATCAAATCAGTTTCTTAATTTGTTCAAAAGTTTAATATTAATACAAACATCCAGCTCGATGATTTTTGAAAAGTCAAAATGCATATGAACTTGTTTTGGAAAGATTGCATCTTTTACGAATATAAGGAAACTGTATTTGTTTATTTTCAGTTTCTTTTCTAACTCTCTAGTATATTCTTCTTCCTACTGCTCTCCCCCCCCTTCTCTCTGCAGTTCATTAGTCGTCGCAAATATCTTTCTTTTGTTCGAAGCTCTTATTAGAACAGATCGAACTATGGAGAATAAACTTTAATTTAGCTCTTCGAACAAGGTAGGAACATATGTTGAGATCACCTTCAACCTGCGATTTTCTCTTACATCCGGAGATCACATTCAACCTAAGATTTTTGACCAGCCCAACCGCAAAAACCCACTGAACTCCCAGTTTTCCGGTCTGACCACCTGTCCGTCCGACCTAACTACCGGTCCACTGCAGAGGCGGTCCTGTCTATCAATCCGGCCGAGGTCCCGTTTCCCGGTCCGACCTGCCGGTCCGGTCCGGGTCTGAAAACACTACATAAAATCTCTAATCAAAGACATAAAACCTATACTTAAGAGTTTAATCTTTAGCCAATGAAGCCTAGCTCAATTGGTGAAAATTGGGGGAGCTAGAGTAGAGGTTGAGGGTTCGATTTTTGTCGGAGCCATATTTATCACATGTGGGGGTTCCACCTTGGGAGATCCCCAATATAGGTGGAATGGGTAATCAGTACAGGCTGACGCAGGGTGTTAGCCGGAGCTCCACCGATTACACCACTTGCCGTTAAAAAAAAAAGTTTAATCTTTAATTCACCACATTAAGAGTATTATTAATACTTTACTAAATTATAATTTCAATCAAATCCATTCTATCATATTTCTAACACAACTCGATCTCAAGTAGCTATATAACTATCTGGCTCAACTCGTTTATTGTTCCATAAACCGAGAGAGATATACAATAATAGAGATGGGATCCAAGAACGACAGCTGTCTGCAATTACTTTCTTGATTGGTTTGTTAATACTATAATCCGGCTTTGTTGACCCAGATAAGAACACGCACAACTGTTTCTGTATGACGATTTATGATGTCAGAAAACCTTTGATCTAACAAACCGGCCCCAATCACAATTACTGTGAGTAAACATGTAATGCACTCTTAACTGTTCGCCCATTGCTACTTGGCCATTATTGATTTATGTAATATGCAAATCATAATATTCTATAAAAGTTCATACGTTTTAAATCATTAACAATTTACATATATAATCTGCACTACATGACCAAATTTTTGGTGAAACCGTGATAAGGTTCCTCTTACAATGGTAGTTTATGTTAGGGGTGTTCAAGGTTCGGCTTCAAACCGTGAAGCCGCCCATGCGAACAGTGGCGAAGCTTGGTTCATGAATCGATGGGGGGCCGGAGTCAATTTTTTTTGATCGGTAGTGGCTGGAAGATCAAATCAGTGGGGGCCAGACTCAACTCGGACTCAATTAATTTAACTACGAAAATCGCAAAATTCCAGCACTGCGCCAAAAATCGATGAGGGCCGGGGTCCCCTCGAGGCCTAAAGAAGCTGCACCCCTACATGCAAACCAATCATTGGTTTGGTTTCTCAGTCGGTTTTTTTTACTTAACTTTTGGTCTATTGGTTTTAAAATTTTCAAACCAATCACGAATTTGGTTTCTCAGTCGGTTTTTATACTTCACTTTTGGTCGGTTGGTTTTAAAATTTTCAAACCACAACGGATGATTTGGTTTATGATTTATGCTGAAAACCAACCGTATAATATCAGACCGGATCGTAAGAATTTATTCTATCATTTTAGATATTTCATATATATAGACATTAATAAAAATAAATATGTAGTAACCTATTAGTAATTTAATGCAAAACAAAAGTATGTTAAGTCCATTTCATATTATCATATTTCACTATATCACTATAGTACTTCTCTCATCTCATATATGAGTTTGTCTGATTTTCTAAATTTTGAATTTTCATCCACATCTAACACCTTTATATTATCAATGTATTTAGATTTAGAGATATTTTTATATATTTGGACTAATTTTAAGGTATTTGGATAGGAGTATCCGTTAAACAACTTAAGCATTATGGGCAACTTTATGACGTCTTGAAATTTGGACATCTTTTTGTGGTGAATTCGGGACAAGTTGTATGCATAACGACCCAACGATCTCAAATCGTAGAACCAAACCGTTTCAAACAATTCGGTTTGTTTCGGTTTAAAGGTTCTACGGTTCGGCTTTGGTTTACAAATTAAAAAACCGTTACTAACAGTTCTTTTCGTGGTTTGAACTAAAAACCGCGAAAACCGGACCGTGAACACCCTGGTTTATGTATTTATACATTAATCTATTTAGTGAATGTTTAATTGTTTTAAAGGACTACGTACCCGTCTTGGTTCTTAATGTTTGTGGACATGATTTTAGTTAGTTTATAAGACCTTAATTGAGTTGAGTTGAGACCTGAGAAAGTGGCCAATTATTTTTAAATTCTAGCTGAAAAAGCTTCTTAGTGGGAAACATGGGTGGAGATTTGAACTTAGTGGCACCCTTAGTTAAATATTATGTTATACAATCAGTTGTACGAGATTCCTTAAGTTAATATGGAGGTAAAGCATTAAGCAGAAAGCTAGTTTTGTATGATTTAAACTTTTTAATTCATCATTGCAATCATTGAGTTGAATGTCCCCATTTAAAGATTGCGGTGCTGTCACGCAGTGAGGTTTCGATTTTTAATAGGGCACCGTGAAGTGTAGATTTATAGCCTTTCGTTGTTATTATTCCCTTTGGATTTGGAGAATCTTGGTGTTCGGTCTTTTGATAAAGCCTTTAAGTATGGATTAAGTATTTAATTCGCAACAGTTGATTAAGAAATTCATCAAAGCATGAATGATATTTTATTAAGTCTGTTTGGTAGTCTCTTAATGAGGCTCTGAACCATTCAGCGCTGAATGATTCAACATTCAGCGCGTTTGTTTCGGCATCTGAATGGAATGGTTAAGTCTGAATCATTAAGATTTGCGATGTTGCTGATCCATTAAGTACTGAACTATTAAACACTGAACTAGGCTGAACCTTAATGAGGCTCCCCTACCAATGTGGGACAAGAAAACTAATCATTAAGATGTCCAACTTAATGATTCGGCGCTTAACCATTCAGACCTCTTAATAATTCAGCACTTAATCAACCAAACAGCCCCTAAGACATTTATTCAATTCTTTATGTTCTTATTTCTATTCATTAGGAAGGTTAATAATTGCACAAGTTGTTTCTAAGAGTAATATATTTAAATAATCTCAACTATTGACTATTGGCCAATAACAGTCTCAATTATGAAAATAACCACTAGCGGTCCCAACTTTCAGACATTTTGCTCTCAATGGACCCCCTGTTAATTCACACTAACGCCGTTAGCTAAAACTCACAATTATAGGCGATTTTTCACCGGCTTTGAAAGAGGGAATCGAGACGATGATATTGGTATTTTCAATTGCAGAAATGAGCATGGTTCGATGGTTTAATCGTCGGTTCCGGTCATCCCATCCGAGAAGAACATCAACCGACGAACCATGCTTATTTCTGCAATTAAACATACCAATATCATCGTCTCGATTCTCTCTTTCGAATTCCGTGAATAATTGCCTAGAATTGTGAGTTTCAGTTAACGGCGTTAGTGTGAGTTAACGAGGAGTCCATTGAGAGCAAAATGTCTGAAAGTTGGGACTGCTAGTGGTTATTTTTGTAGTTGTGACTGTTATTGGTCAATAGTCAATAGTTGAGATTATTTAAATCCATTACTCCTTGTTTCTAATATATTTCTACTTTTTGGTTACGAATCTTAGACCATATGTAATGGAAAGAAGATTTGGGCGTTTTTGGGGCAAAAAACGCCCCCACCCAAAAACTAACACCGCCCCCTCCATCCAATTTGGGGCGTTTTCTTGCCCACCCAATTTTTTCCACAACGTTTTTCATATTTGATGGGCCAATCAGAATGAAGCTAGCCACTGCACCCCATCCTTATTTGTTTTTATTTTCAAAAAATAAATAATAATAATTAACATTAAATTATTGGATGATCCATGAAATTTTTCACCTTACCACTACACATCCATCCTAATTTGAATCTCTTAATGGTAAGAAAAGAAAAAACCATGAGGAGCAGAAGTTGAAGAGGCGGAGTCAAGAGCCATCATCAACAATCACAAGCTAGCAAGGGGTACTTGGATCTCAAGAGGAGGAAAGACGAAGAGTAGGAAAAACTGAAGAAGAAGAAGAAGAAGGGGGCTGATCGTGGGGAGAAATGGATCCCGGTGTTGAGTAAGAGGGAGGCAAGGACAGAAAAGAAGTTCCAAAACAAGCTGGAGATGTTCTGCAACACAACCTCCTTTTTTATGTCAAATCTTCCCTATGGGTGCACCGGTGAGAAGTTATGGACGGCTTTTCAGAAGTTTTAAAATCTGGAGGATGCGTTTGTCCCTTCTACGAAGGACGGCGCTGAAAATGCATTTGGTTTCCTTAGATTTTCCGGAATCAAGGATCCTGAAGAATGGGTTAAGGTAATCTCTGGAACTGTTTTGGATGGAGCTATGTTGGGAATAAACGTGGCTAGATTTAATAGAGATGGTAGCAAAAACATGGTGTCCGGGTCGAGGGGAGATACGTCTGTGTTTTCTAGGTTGGGGCCATCCCATAAACCTTCTGAACCTACTGTTGTTGAGTTTCCCCCGACTAGTAAACCAAACGGTAATGCGTCAGCTTGGATGTCAGGGGGCGGCACAACTTTCCATCGTAACCGGATTGACAAATCTCCCATGAAGATCATGTCCAAGTCAATTTGGGAATTTAGGTCTTTAATTGGGGAGGCAAAAGAGTTGGATGTGCTAAAAAAGTTGGGAGAACTTGTGGTCGAAGAATCGGATCTGGGGGTATGAAGATCTTGTTAACGTTCGACTCTTGTCAGGAGGCTGAAGATTTTCTTGAAGACCAGTACGACCTCTTGTCCCGGTTTGCTTATGGGACAGACACGTCTTCAACAAGATAGGAGAGTGGTGCGGTAGGTTGGTTATTAGGTTTGAGGCATCCACCGATGATGATGATTTATCGGAATGTACCATGGCCGTGGTTGTGCAAATGGGAAAGGCTATTTTGGAAGAATTCAATATGTCATGGATGGGACATTCTTTTAATGTCTGGGTTCAGGAGGTTGAACCAAAATGGATTTCGTCCTTTTAGGCTAAAGTATCATCGTCGGCTGTCCCGGTGGTAAATCCGACGTTAAGATCCGTTGTTCAAAGGGTAGTGAAAGGTAAAGAAGCTGAAGAGACGAACTCCTGCAACATGCCTACGTGCATGGGAAGTGAAAAAGTGGAGCCGCTTCTTTCTGACACGGAGACTGAGGCTGATATTGATATGTGTGATTCCTCAGTTCATGTCTCTTGCATTAAAGGGGACGGTTCATTAAACAAGGACGGTGGGCCCAGTCACTCTATTAGTAAAGATTTAGATTTGGATGATGGGCCATCCCCTACGGCCCAGTATGGGTCCAAGCCCAATGGATTGAGTTTTGTTACTATCAGGGCTAAAGACAAAAGAAAGAAATGCTCCAAGGGGGTCAATTTATTTAAAACACCCGACCTTAATAATCCTGCTGAGTCAGACCCATTTAGCTTCGATGACCTGATCAACAAAGCTGCTGCTGAAGCTATCAATGAAAAAATTAAGCGAGTAGGTGGTCCTGTTGCAATGACCAGCAATTCTCCGGCAGCGGTTGACCCTCTTTCATCTGTCATAGGTGATCTGGAGGAATGCGAAGACGTGTTTGTGGAAGAGAAAGAATTAAAGGATACCATGGCCTATGGCGAAGGTTTTGATAACTAGGTCAGAAAGTTGATTAAGGGGGAAAAGGAGATTGGTATGTCATCATTAATTTTATGACAATTATTTCTAGGGGGTGTTCGGTTGCGCCAAGCCGGGTTGGATTAAAAACTTGAAAAGGGTAGAGAAAATTTCTTTTTTATGTATCTAGGAGACCCATTTAAATTTAGTTCCAGAGTCATTTTGGGGTCGGTTTTGGGATAGGTCTCGTTTCGAGACTGCTGTTTCGCCGACCGTTGGGAGATCAGGGGGTCTTGTTTCGATTTGGGACCCGTCAGTTTTTTCGATGGAATCTACCTTATCGGATCACCATTATTTAGTCGCCTCGTGGAGAATTAAGGGAATGGACAGAAAGGTTAATATCCTGAATGTTCATGCTCCCAATGATTCGTACTTGAGAAGACATTTCTGGGATAAGCTGTTGGGGTTATGCGAGCAGAGAGATGGTTTGTGGGTGGTGCTAGGAGACTTCAACGAGGTGAGGTCTGCGGCCGAGAGACTAAATTCTGTTTTTGATGCAAATGCGGCGGCTAGTTTTAATGAATTCATTAATCGTATGGGTTGGCTCGAGTACAATATGTGTGGGGGAAGTTTCACTTATATCTCGGGCAATGAGGAGGTTAAATTCAGTAAATTGGATAGGGTCTTTCGCTTTCGTATTGAAAGATGTTAAACTAGATATTAAATGTTGGAGGAGTAAGGCGAAAATATTAGAAGAAAAAGATTGGAAAGCACTACAGAGGGTTGTGTCTCTGCTCGATGATATGGCCCATTATGCGAAATTTACTTCAGATGAAAAACGACTAAGGACTGAATACAGACTCAAGATCAATAGAATGGAGTTGAACAAAATTAAAGATGTGCAACAAAAGGCAAGGTTTAATTGGGTTAAGTTCGGTGACAAAAATTCTTCATTCTTCCACGGTATTATAAATGCAAACAAGGCTTCCCGTAGAATCCACGGCCTTATGATTAATGGGGAATGGTCGTCCGATCCGACTAAGATCATGGTTGAAACACGGAGTTGGTTTCATAAGCAATTTGCCGAACCAATATGACGAAGGCCTACCTTTTCTAATTTTGGTCTGCCGCGGTCATCTCTTGCTCAGATTGCTAGCCTGGTTCAACCCTTTGATTCGGACGAGATCTGGAATGCTATCCGGGATTGTGACGGTAATAAAGTCTCCGATCCGGACAGATTTTCTTTGAAATTTTTCAAGAAATTCTGGATTGTTTTAAATCCCATAGTGTATAAGGTGATGAATGAATTCTATACCAGTGGTGTCATATCTCCTGGGTGCAATGCATCCTTCATCTCTCTTATCCCGAAATCGGCGGACCTCCTCAATTAGGAAGATTTTAGGCCTATTTCCCTTGTCGGCTCGATGTTGCGGATCAAGAGGGTAATGCCAAGTATTATTTCGGCGACACAATCGGATTTTGTGGAAGGAAGATACATCTTAGATAGCCCGTTAATTATAAGCGAGATGGTTTCATGGGCTAAAAAGTCTAAAAGGCAGCTTCTTATTTTCAAAGTCGACTTCCGCAAAACTTGTGACTCCTTGAACTGGAAGTTTTTGTTGCGGGTTATAGGGTTTATGGGTTTCCCGGACAAATGGATAGCATGGATTAAAGGCTGCCTCAATTCGGGAAGGGGTTCGGTTATTGTCAATGGCGCTCCTTCAGGGGAATTTCCATTCAAAAGGGGCCTCCGGCAGGGTGATCCACTTTCGCCATTCCTGTTTATAATTGCCATGGAAGAGCTTACCATGTTCATGAATAGGGCCATGGGATTGGGCCTGTATCACGGTTTTAAACTTCCAAATGACGGTCCAAATCTCTCCCACCTATGCTATGCAGATGACGTGTTATTTTTCGGGGAATGGTCGGAGTTTAATGTCAAAAGCTTAAACCGTTTTATGAGATGGTTTAGTTTAGTATCCAGGCTTAGTATTAATCGGATGAAAAGTATCTTGTTTGGGGTTCGTGTTAGCAACGAGGAGGTGGATCGTATGGCGGGGATTTTGAAATGCAAAGCCGAATCTCTTCCATTCATTCATCTTGGGGTTCCAATTGGGGCGAATATGAAGAGGGCTAAACATCGGTTACCGGTGGTGGAAAAGTTCTCAAACAAGATGTCGTGCTGGAAGGGTAGACATTTATCCTTGGCGGGGAGAGCCCTGCTAGTGAAGGCGATTATAGGTAGCCTACCTTTGTATTACTTGTCTATATTTGCTGCCTTCAAAGGTGTTATAAAAAAGCTTAAAGAGATAAGGCGTGACTTTGTGTGGGGGATTTCGAACCGTTGTAAAAAGATTCGGTGGTTAAAATGGAGTAAGATGGTTAGACCGAAAAGCGAAGGGGGGTCTTGGTATGGGAATTATTGAAGTTTTTAACATCTCCATGCGTTCCAAATGGTGATGGCGAATGCACAGTGATCCGAATCAATTGTGGGTGAAACTTATATATTCCATCCATGGGCATTCCTCAAATAATAAGATGATTCCGGTTAAAGATTCAGTCACAGGCCTATGGAAAGTTATTGGTAGAGTGGATGGTGATTTTCTTAATGTTGGTATTAACATTCACGAAAAGCTAAAGGTGGCTATTGGCAATGGAGAACTCACCAAGTTTTGGAAAGACCGTTGGATGTCTATTGACCCGTTTTGCATCTTGTTCCCTGACTTGTTCTCGATGGCCACTGATAAAGATGCTTCGGCGGCTTCAACTTTCATCAAAGACAGGGGTAATATTCAATTGATTGGGGGGTGGAAACGGAATTTTGTTTCGATCAGTGAATGGTTGAGCTTCGCAAACCTCATTCAGCGCCTTTCTCATGCTTCTGTTGGATATGGCAGGGACACTTGGTTTTGGGCTAATTCCGATGATCTGGGGTTCTCGGTTAAAGATATCAAACTTCAGATTGATCTGGCTCGTTACTCGGCTGAAGGGGAGCAGAGAATCAAATGGGACCTGTGGGTTCCATCTAAAGTGAATATCCTACTATGGAGAATATGGGA
The DNA here is from genome assembly GCA_028751855.1 of Ambrosia trifida. Lineage (NCBI taxonomy): Eukaryota > Viridiplantae > Streptophyta > Magnoliopsida > Asterales > Asteraceae > Ambrosia > Ambrosia trifida. Next base: position 91,193,655 of record CM054125.1, on the reverse strand, counting down.
GGGGAGAGTTTCGGTTAATCAAGAGCTGCAGAAAAGGGGGGTTACTCTCCCGAATTTTTTCTGTGTTCGGTGCGGGTACGGAACTGAAGACGTGGACCATGCTTTTCTGAATTGTGTAACCTCGAAAGCCATTTGGTGGCTGGTTTTGGTTTGGGTCAAACTCTCCTTTCCTTTGGAGGTCAACAGGATTTCGGACCTGCTGTGGAGGCTAGATCAAAGTCCGGGAGCTAAGAAGTGGAAGCGGTTGATCAACGTTATCGTTTGTGCTACAGTTTGGAATATTTGGACGGCTAGAAACACGAAAATTTTTAAAGGCAAGTTCATTCCGACTCACAAGGTGGTGGATATCATCAAGGAAGACGCCTTCATTTGGGTGACTAATCGTGCGAATATACTAAAGCCTTCATGCGGGAACTGGTTATCATTTGATGTTACAGCAAGCTTGTAAGGGCCTTTTGTCCTGGGCCGGTTGTTTTTGTCTTGTTATTGTTTGGGTTGTTTTGTCTGTCGTTCTTTCTATTTTTTCTGTTTTTGTTCCCCAGCCGTTTGCTGGCTCTTTATTTTTATGAAATAAAGTGTTTTTGCTGTTCAAAAAAAAAAAAAAAAAAAGAATCTCTTAATGGTCTCGCATGCCACATGTCAATTAATATCACATGCTCCATGAAAATTTCACCTTCCCATTACAAATGATATTAATATATGAAAAATGTATCTAACTAGATAACATGCAAGTGCAAAATAAGGGGAGGGTAAGGCATTAGACATGTATTAATCGATACGCTAATTTAAGGTCAAATATTATGCCTTGAGATAGAACATAGCGTTGTTGTTTGAACATGCATTTTGAAAGTGCTTTATGCGATTTGAATAATGAGAATTAAAATATTCATCTTTAACAAAATGGGTTATAGAAGATAGTGTGTGGCGAATTTTGACAATGGCGTCTATAGCAAAGATCTGAAATTCGAATCCAGCTTTCGCTAGTTATAATTAAAGGAGACGTGAGCAAATCGGTTTTTTTTTTTCCGAACCGGTTTCGGTTCCAAACCAGTTCGCTACAGTAGCGGTTCCTGGCCGAACCGGTTTCGGTTCCAAACCGGTTCGGTGTTTTACCGGTTTTGTCGATTCGTAAGACCGGTTTCGGAGACCGGTTTCGGAGACCGGTTTCGGTTCGGTTTCGGTTTCGGTTCTTAATCGGTTCTTTCGCGCACATTTTTTTTTAAAAGGCAACACAAAATTTTATTTTTTTTACATAAAGTTCAACTTTTATTGATTTTTATAATTTTTTTAAGTTGTATGGGTATATATTTGTATGTGTGGAAGCTTTTTTCTACAATTTTATTATATATAATTTTTTTAAACATAAAATTCAGTTTTTTTATTAAAAAATACCGGTTTTTCGTACCGGTTCCAAACCGGTTTTTGGGAACCGGTTCCCAAACCGGTTCGGTTCGGTTTTTCTAGTGGGGATGGGGAACCGATCCTAGAACCGCCGGTTCTTGTAGAAGCCGGACCGGTTCGTGTAGGAATCGGTTTTTAGACGAACCGGTTCGGTTCGGTTCGTGCGGTTCCGGTTCCCAAACCAGTTTTTTTGCTCACATCTACCTTTAATGCTTTGAAGACCACCAGCCTCAATGCAAATTACATTTTGCCTAGTCTCCTTAGTATTGCATTGAGGGCCCGTGTTTTTGTGAAAAAGAAGAGATGTTACGAAATGAGAGTAAAAGTCTTTCAGATTAGGTTTAAAGAAGGGGATAAGTAAGAAATTTTGTTTTGCACTTATATAGTTTTATTCAGGGGCGAAACTTGGTTTTTGAATCGGGAGGGGTCGGACTCAATTTTTTTCGATCGGTAGTGGCAAATCGGTGGGGGCCGGACTCAACCCGAACTCAATTTACTTACGAAAATCGCAAATTTATACCAATGCGCCAAAAAACAGGGAGGGCCAGAGCTACCCATATCCTTCGCCCTTGGTTTTATTATTAGTTATATGAAACTGAAAATCAAAAACTGAAATAGTTAATCCATTCACTAACCATTGAGTTTTGATTTAAGTCACAATATTCAAATAATAAGTTCCAAAACGTAAATCCAATCACCCCTTGAGCATGCCAGGAATTTGGAAAGGAAACTAAACATGAGATACCTATTTTGATGTATCTATCACTTTTATCCTTTTTTTTTTCTTAAAATTTTACTTCTTGGTTTGTAATTTGGCTTGGTTGCTATAGGAAAGTCTAAAACTACTTTGGGACAATACATATTCCATAGACTACAATGAAATGAATGGAACTAAGAATCATTGACTTTGTTTGACCATTCAAAAGATGTCATGTTCTAAGAGAGGAAAGAAAATTAAACTCCTTCTAGAGATATAGAAATGACATCTTATGAGGGTAGGAAATGTCAAATGCATGCTGTTTCATTCTCAACTAAACTTTAGTGCAACCTATTTGGTTATTCTCTATGCCGATATAGAATCTATTATCGCTATGCCTAAATTTGGAAAACATCTGCTTTAGAATAGAGATACAAAATTTTATTCATTTCATTTTGATTCCACATGTTGGTTAGCTTTTTCGTTCAATTCTACGCGTTACAATTTCTTACCAATCAATACATCATATCCATAATTAATCCGTTAGGATTTTTCATTATCTTTTATATTTATTAGTTAGTTTTATGCATACATTTGCCACAACGGTTAGTAGTAACACAAGTACTTCCTCGGGAAAGATTATCAAAATTCTGGCAACATGTTATCTAAATCTAGTATTATTTCTCTTCATATTTCCCATCAAAATCCGCCTGCTGGTAAACTTCACCGTATCTTGCGCAATGCAAGATAAGCAACAAAGCGATATCCTATCAACATCAGTGCCATAATCGACAAATCCATTGTTAAGTTTTTTAATCCAACTGATTTAACAGCTTGAAAATCTGCAACTTTGCAATAAACCCCTTTTGAGCATTCATAAATATCATTCTCATCATATTGAACCCCAAGAAGAAGCTTGTAACAATAGTAACTATAGCTCAAATACTTTAGCCACACTATGAATGGAGGGATTTGCTGTACATAATAACCTCCAGCAATTAGGAAAACCAGGGTAGTAACTGAGGCTAAAGTAGTGGCTTGTTTTACATCCATAAGTATAGCGCCAAAGGCCAGCCCGAGACTTTGGGCCACAAGAACAGTGTAGATTACTACGAGTAACGAAAGGATGAAGGTGGAAGGGTCGGGTTTGAGCCCACCCATCCAGTAGAGTATGAAAGTGAAAGCAGTTGGGAGTGCAAGCTCTAGTGGGAGGTCACCTATGGTTCTTGCTAGGAAGTAAGAGGACAAGCGGTACATTCCTGATGACCGTTCTTTGATAAGCATTCTTCTTTCTTGTGGGAAAGTAAAAACCGCATTGTAAAGTGGATAAAATCCCCAAAAAACCGAGAAGAAGAAAAGCATTGCTATCTGCAAAAAGAAAAAAAAAAGACTATTATTAGACACCTAGCGTAAATCATACATGTGGCAAGACGCGCTGGTCAGGCACAAGCAAAAATGAGCTTTGGTTAAGAGGGTTCAAATTCCAACTTGGGTCCGCTTTACGCACAAATACTATATGATCTTTTCTTTTTTTTATACTTTATGTTTCGTTAAGATAACAAAAAAAAATATTATTACAATACTAATTTGAATATGTGAATAGAACAATTTAGGAGGTTGTATGCATTAGAAATAGACTTCAGATCCCTTTTAGCTTGATTTTTATATTTGACCGGCTTAAGATACAACATAAACCCAAATTGATTCAATGAAAAGTAAACGGGTCTCTCTAGTAAATCGATTCATGTTTTATAGAATGATTAGGTTTTGAGGATAAAAATGCTCACACGATCTGCCATATGAGATGTCGGCGTGTGCCACCATAGGAGTCCAGCCAATATAGCAACACTTACAACTTGAAAGATCCTAAGCTTATTGAAAGCTTCAAATCTTCTTTCTCTAAGTCCCCTAATAAGAAGCACCTTAAATTGATGCCACCAACTTGTGTACCATTGCTCAGATTTCACATTGCTTCCTACTTTTAATCAAAGTTAATGTATGAAATTGTACAGAAATAGTAACATCTAGAGGTGGTAAAATGGGTAGGTCAAGAAAGTTAAGAAACAAATTAAAGTGATTAATTGTTCGTGACGGGTGAGGCAACATTGACTTTGAACACTTTTCATCTAATTTTTTTCTATTTTCTTTATAAATAGTTAGTATGTCAGCCATGATTTTAAATCTTATATTATTCCGATAAAACCCTATAATACATGTGTTTTTATAAATAATTAGCATGTCAAATATGATATAAATCTTATAACCTGTTAACCCGCTACAAATAAAACATTACACGAATTGACTCATTTTTACAAGTATAACAAGTTAAAATTGCCACCTCTTTTAAACATCGTAGTATTCTTATATAATACTTACTTGTCAAACCTTCTTTTTCTGGGTTGTAGATGCAAACATCCATATCAAATAGACTTGTTTCCCATCTTGTTGGAAGGTTTGTTTCAAAACAAGTGACGAGTTTTTTCCTGACCGATTTTCGCTCTTCTTCTGCATCCTCACCTTGCTCATAATCATTCATCGTATCAGGTGCAATCCCTGTTTGACATTATTTTATATGCTTAGTAATGACTAATACCGTCCTACTGTAAATTTGTCTTTTCTTTTTTGGTGAAATGAAAAACTTAATAAGAATCTTTTAGCATATAAAAACAAGCTTTTTGCTCATTGTTACTTTTTGTGCTTAATTTTTTTGTTTGTTTCTTGCACCGGTTTTTTTTTCTTACACATTACTTTTTATGCTTAATTGTTTTTATGTTTTTTTTCTTAGTTTTATGAGGTTATAGAAAGTTATGATAATAATCAACTTGTAAGAAGTGATATACCGTTAGCAAGATCCAGTAACAGGTCAGCAGGGTTGACTATGACAGGTGTCGAAAACCCAATTGAAGAGAAGTATTCTAAAGCTGTGGAAGCAGGCCCATAGTAGATTTGTGAGCCTTCAGAGAGCAACACAACTTTATCAAACATATGGTAGATCCGGCTAGATGGCTGGTGAATTGTGGTGACCACAGTTCGTCCGCCACTAGCTAACCGTTTGATTGTGGTCATGATCCGCTGAGCTGTGGTCGAGTCCAAACCAGAAGTGGGCTCATCCAACAACAACAAACTTGGGTTAACTAACATTTCTTGACCTATGCTGACTCTCTTTTTCTCCCCACCTGAAATACCTCTAAATAATGGACCACCTACCATACTATTGTGACACCTGGTCAAACCCAACTCAGCTATTACTCGCTCAACATGGCTGACTTTCTCGTCGTGCCTCAAGCTGTTAGGCAGCCTTAACATAGCAGTAAATAAAAGGGTTTCGGTCACAGTAAGATGAGGATATAAAACATCATCTTGAGTCACAAAACCTGTCCTTCTTTTGGTAAAACCACAAAATGGTTGGTTGTTATATGTTATCTTTCCCGTTAGTTTCCCGGTTAGCCGGCCTCCAAGAGCAGTTAGTAGGGTGGTTTTGCCACTACCCGATGGACCCAACATGGCTAGTATCTCTCCTGGACAAACCATACCAGTTACACCGTTTAATATCACCTTCTCTTTCGCACCCTTAAGTTCAACTTTATATACAACCTTTTCAAACTACAAAAAAGTAAAATTAAGATTAATAACACATGTAAATAAACATAAATTTGGAAGACATTATTAGTAGGGTGGTAATGGGAAGATACCTTTAAAGTTATGGGGTATAAAGCCATGTGTAGAAAGGACTTTGAATGAGCATGGGGCTGAACATGATGATTAGCAGGGTGGTCGTTGCCACGTTTAACTGTATCTTGAACTTCTTGTTCCATGTTGGTGGCCACGATAGTGGTGGTGATAATGGTGCTATATATGCTTTGGCTTTACCTCTTTGAGTTTTTTTGAGTAGCATAACACAAGTATATATACATATATATAAGTGTGTCAGTCTGCATGCTTAAGTATAAAGATTGTTTGGATTCTTCATCTGGTTAATTAATTGGTTATTTTAATTTGAGGTCTCCATAACGAGTATAGTAATTATGCTACTTTTTATTTGATTTAATTTATTAATTAAATTTAGACAAATAGCTGGTTTTAAAGAAAAAGTTATATACCCCATACTTTTACCTTCATTCCACAAACCATATTGATTTATTTAAATATAAATTCAAACAGCTTAAGCACATTCAAAACGTAACATTAGTGGGCCCTCACTCACTTAAAGACTTTTAATTAAATACAACTTTATATAAAATGCATGAATAAGTGAACGACAACGTTTTTTTCTACAGTGTTTCCAAGTGTATAAACTATAAATCAAACTTTGTGCCAATTTAGTGAAGTTTAAGGTCTGCACGACATGACACGTAACAAATGGATGGTTAAGTTAATCTAGAATCAGTTAATATAAGTCGACAACCGGGTCCCCCAAAACCGAATAAAAATATTCAGGAAATGTGATCAAAAATTAATTAAATGATAAAAGAGCACAAGTCAAATTAGTGTTTAAGGGAATACGAGTGGGTTGGGAATTGATGCTGATACTAATAATAGAACAATGTAGGAGATGAGAAGGTGAGTTATTCAAACACCAGAAATCAAATGAATGCCTTTTCCTATCAAAAGTAAAGGTAAAGTAGACTGATTCTTTACTTTGAAATTTCTGCCATATGTTTTAAAAAAAAAAGTTTACACACGTTCATACGGTCTGAACCGGATCGTAGCCGAACCCAAACCCAAAAAGGATAGAACCTGATGGAAGGGCTGTTCTATAAATAACCAATTCTATGTAGATAATTAACATGCACAAATACTAAAAAAATAAATATAAATAATGCACAAACTACTTTTATACTAACTACAAACAGACAAGCGTACCTATCATTAGCATAGTTTAGGAAGTTACCGAGTATCAATTTGTGGATGCGATAGCTTTTGATGCTAAACCTTAGGTTGATATCTAATAGATATATTGTAATAAATTTTATTAAATAGAACTATTACGAAAACTAGTGATGAGATCGGTATCGTACCCGTACCAAAAATACCATTACTGAATTTGAAAAACAAATGGGAACCGAGTACCGTACCAAGTATATAGGTACGGTACGGGTACGAATACGGGTATCGGTACTGGTATTTCGGTACAGTACCCGTTTTGGTACTATTTTGTTATATTTTTAGCACTTGTACGAGTACCAATATGGTATATGTACCAAATAGGTAAAATTAATTCAAATATCATAAGTACCATAATACGAAGTAACACATATTATCAAATTCATTAGTATATAGAATTCGGTACTCATACCATTTTTGCCTGTACCCGTACCTGTACCAATACCAAAAGTACCAAATACCAAAATCAATAAAAGTGGGTACCGATACCTATACCGAATACCCATAATCGGTACGGGTACCTGTATGAATATGGTATGGGTACAGGTATAGGTACTCGGAAAAACATGCTCACCCCTAACGAAAACTAACGATTAAAGAAGGGCCGTGAAGTCAAATATGTAAAAACTAAGCAGTTAAGGTCATAATCCTTCTAGTCGTTTGAAAAGCTTTTAAAATGATATATTTATAAAAAGCACATTTTAATATGAATTAAAATGAGGTGTGATGTGCTAAAAGATCATTACCCTGTCAGGTTGACCACAAATTTCGAACATCCAAATTATAGACATACCTAGATAATCCGATTCAAGTAGCTAACTATTTTACTACTCCCTTGTTATTGGTTTCTCTATGTGTTAACGAACAATGATTAACTATCTGTAGAGGTCTGTAGGATCGTCGGATCTCAAGAACAAAATATTAGAGACCACATGCGTGACCAAATCACAGGCGGAATCAATGAACCGGTTTGTTGTTAGATGTGTAATAATAAGAATAATTGAAAAACAATGAACACACAAAATCACATGATAAACAGACAACACTTCGTCGTATTCAGATTTGAGAGCAAAAGTTACAAAACATGGTGCACCATGTGTTCTATTTATAGGCAGGGCTACTACGCCTAATTCCTTCCAAGCGTAGGACCCTCCTACGTCTTCACCATATCAGGTGTAGGACCTTCTACGCCTGAATCTAAACAAACATAAAAGATATTGTTCAGACGACATGAATGCTACCCGTAAAACATCAAAACATAATAATAAACTACCACAAGCTATATCTAGTCTAGGGACATGCCGAAGGGTGCAGTAACATACTCTCCCTTTGACCTAGCTAGATGTCTTCAAAACATCTTCAAAACAACCTTCAACAGTAGCAACAAACTTCAAGCTTCTAACAGTGGGAGCTTTGGTTAATCACAACCCGAATGAATGTTCTTGGCATATCAGAACTGGATCATCTTCTAAAATCTCCATGCTTGCTCCCGGTCTTGATCTTGATAGTGGAGTGGATTCTGATGCCGAGTCTTGATATCTTGTTCCAAACAATTAACTAACCACATAGGATCATAGATCCTCAACTTCCCATAGATCTTCGGTTCATTTCTCAGCAATATTACTGCTTCAGTTGTCGGGAAATTATAATACCGGCCAGAACATGAATTTGTCATGAAAGTTCTGTTCCATCGGTGTGATTGGTATATTTTTTTCACCACATTGGGTGGCTTAGTGATTCATTTCCAAATCAAATTTCCAGTCTTTGGATCCTTTTCATTTGACTGGTATCCGACTGGATATTATGGCTTCAAATACTGCCACCCATTATTGTTTTCTCTTTCCAGCAACCTTGAAAATGTTCTTATCATGCCATTTACGTGAATTAGTTATTTTCTTACTAAGTCATGAACGTACCAGTAAGGTAGAGATTTAATCTTGTATATATATTTGAAATACATAATGCCACTCTCGAATTTAATTTCAATAGCATCAGCATGTGAGGCACATGTCCAACTCAGAATGTTACCTGACATCTGCTTCCATCTTTGCGTCATGCGTTTTGCTTGAATGGGTTCTTTTCCTCTATGTCTTGACCACCACATATCACACAATTGCTGAACTCTGGCATTTCTTGCTTTTATTGACTCATGTTCTTCTTCAGGATTGGATTGCAATATCCTTTCAGCAATCTCTATTTTTTTTAAATATGGAATCTTGGCATTCTTATCTTTAACCACATACTCTGGACATTCTTGATCCGTAATATCTTCAATTTCAATGTCATCCAACCTGTCATTGTCTTCAACATACTTTTGTGAACTCTCATCTTGACTAACCTCTTCATATATGATGCCAAAAACTTTAGCAATGGCTTCACATGACATCTTTAGAGGTATTTCACATTCTTCCAGATCCATGTACAGAGTACTCATGGGGTTCCCATCATGATCAATAAAGAAAATGTCATAGAACGTGTGACTCCGGTCTATGGGAACCTCCCCCTTAGCGACAAAGTTTTTGATAATTTGATAATCCTCACGGTTGGGCCATGATGAGATGACGTTCAAGTTCACCACTTTTATCCTGAGACTTCTTCCTTCTCTTTTCTCTCCAAGGAGAACTACTTTTCTTTGTATAATAACCACTACCATCATCACCTTCATCATCATTTCCTCTACTTTAGTCCTTTCTAGACTCATGATCACCAACAGAATCATTATCGTCCTTATCATCATCATCATCATCATCATCATCATCATCATCATCATCATCATCATCATCACTGTCTCCATCACTAGCAGTGAGTCTTTTGTGTTTGTTCATCTATCTATTAACATGTCTTCTTAGTTTTGGATTCTTAGACACTACAACAACAAAATGATTCCCAGTTTCACTATGAGATCTCGTTAACTAACTAATCTCTTGCTCGTTGCTGGATAACTTTTGCATTACTTATTTGACTATAGTCTCTAATCTCAAATTCGTGGCTCTAGTCTGGTTAATAATGGTCAAGAACTGACAATATCTTTGCATACATTCATTGGTTTGCTAAGTTTTGTACAGCCTGCACATGCAACATGCTGACAAGATTATTAATCTGTGCCTACAATGTTCGTCCACTTGATGTAGTAGGCACTGGAGAAATTAACAACATGAATGGACTTCATTTTTGTTATTGAGGATTTTGAATATGTGGAAGTCCAAGTTTAGCTGCTAATCTTTGCAATTCATCATCGACGAAACTTGACTTGTAGAAACTGTAGTAATTTGTGTAGAAGCTACGAGTGAAACAAATTCAGTGAAGATTGTTCTTCTAGAAGTTGATGTCATCGAAATGATAGTTGTGGTTGTTGTTTTTGTCGTTGCTTTAATTGTTGTTGTGCTTGTTTTAGCTTTGGTAAGTGTAGATTTGGCAGTTGAAATCTTGGTAGTCAAACGAATTTCAACTGAATTTTTCTTCTTCTTAGTTGACGGCTTTGACTTTCCTAGAGTATCAGCAGCTGATCTTTTCTGTGACGGTGCAGGTTCATCTAACAATCCAGATCTATCACAAATTCTGGATCGTTTCTTTCTTCTCTCATCTTCTTAACAACTTCACATTCTTGTAGGGTTGCAAGTTCGTGAATCTATCTCAGCCGTTCCATATCAATACTTTCTTTCATGACTTCCTTTGTATATTTTTCATCATCTTATGTTGATTCTCTATCATCATCACTGTCTTCTACATCTCCTGCAGGCTCAAATACTTACATATCTTCACTACTAACAAACACTGGCATCGATTCAACTTCGTTGCCTAGATTTCATCTTCTTGATCCAGAAGATTTAGCTTCAGTTATGGTTGTCTCAGGAGTAACAGATGTTGGTTCACTAGTAACTGGCGTAGAGATTCCTAGCTCGGTAGTTGCAGACTCATTACCAGAGGTATTGACAAACGGTTGCTCACGGGTTGGTGAAGGCCTTGGAAAGTCTCTATGTGGACCTTGACTACCCTGATCATCATCACCACCTTCACCCACCTTGGGGATCAACCACTTTTCTGATGCTTGAGAATTTTCATCTATGATATTACCAATCATTCTCTTTGTTATAGGTTCGGCCATAAACTTGTAAGATTTCATTATGTTCAATGTAAGATCATTCATGTGACTCAACTTGATCTTGTCCCTATTAACTTTAGGAAGATCATGAATTTCTTAGGATCGTTATATCATAAAGAAACAGTTATATCCCACAAGTTTTAGTAAATCAGATGTGGGAACCCTAATTCAAATGCAAGATGATACAAATCGAAATCAGAACATGTTAAGATTCATTTTCAACTTGTTTTCCATTAATATTATCAAAGATAAACGTTACAATATGAATATTATAGAAAACATATGATTTCTAGAACCTTCCTACACACACACACACAAAACACACACTCAAAATGACCAACTGTTCTAACTTCTAAGCACATTACACACATATATAGGCAGTCCATTCGACCTTTTACAAGGTCGAATGACTCCTTTGACCTATCGCTTACTCGAATCAACATAATAAATAGCTTCAAAACTTCATTCGACTCTCTAGATCTTCATTCGACCCCTCGAAGACCCGAATAAACTTGTAAACAACCATAATCTTCAAATCTTCGTCTTTAATCGTCAAATCTGAAAGCGACAGCTACAATATGCATCTACAATCTCCCCCTAGGCTGTTGCTTGGATTGTTTTGTCTGTTTAGTCTTCAAAGTAACCTTCACTTTCTTTTTTAAACTCGTACCTTCAGTGTTAGATGTGGGCTTCTTCGGTTCAGGTCTCAATTTCATCGTTCATCCCAAAAGCTTCTTGTAATCACACCCAGCATACACTTCCCACACAAAACAGAATATCGCCACTTTTTGAAATCTCCATGCTTGCTCTAAATCAGGAACATCAAAGTGAATCTAGTTGTAGTACAACGTGTCGATATCATCCTTTGAACAGTTAATCAACCACATAGGATTGAACACGCATATCATTTTGCACATCAATTTGGATTCTTGTCATGTAAAACAATCATCGCTTCACCAATCCTCCAATCGTAATACCATAATGCGAAATCTCTGCTAAAGTTCTGTTGAATAGGCATCAAAGGTACTCTCTTCAAACACGTCGGTGGTCTGTACGTCAAAGTGACATACAGAAAATTGTTCTTTGGATCATTTTCTTTGTGAACAATTCACTTGGGATATTGCGGCTTAAACATGTCCCATCTTGTATGGCTCACTCTCGTCATCTTTTCTGCCATGTAATGAAGTACATTCAAACAATAAACACCACCAAGATGATGTCTACAAACATCTCTCACAGCCCAATAAGGAAGGGTTTTGATATCATGGAAGTGACAAAAATAGATAATCCCCTTCTCCCATTTGATTCCTATACACATGCGCTGTGGAAACCATTTCAAGGCCAACGCACGTCATTTAAACATTCTATTATGAAACTTATAGAATTCACCTTGAATCCCTGGCACCGGACATTTATATTCATCTTCTATCAACTTCTTTAGTAATGCCTTCAATGTATCAGATTGCTTAAACACTTTAGCTTTTTCTGTCTCATCATTAAAAACCTCATCAATTATCTTTTTTCCTTTCACCTTAGCAATCTTTTTAGCTTCCTTTAGAATCTCATCATCAATGATTGGAATGTTGGTTTTATCTTTCATATTGTAATATTCCAGGTACTCTTCATGAGATATGTCTTCAATTTCAACCTCATTGAAGTTGCCAGTTTCTCTATCATCATAATTTTGACCCGATTTAGTCACTGGAATGTCAGGTATCTCTTGATTCTTTAGAATGTCATCTAGAGATATTCCAGCTTGCTGTGCGACACCTTCAAGTATCTCTTTTCTTATCGCAGCACTGACCTCTCCATCTTCCAGTTCTAGATCTTGATATTCAATACAATACTTCATATCATCATTCAGAAAGATCTCTGGAAACTTTCCAGTTAGCTTAATAGTATAACACCCTCTTTTCATCATCTCTTTTAACTTTTTCTTGTCGGCTTCAGGCATTTCTCCAGGTTTCTTGCTTCTTGATGCTGATTTATCTTCTTTTGTCTTTTGACGCTTCTCAAAAGAATATTGATCAGCATCATCATCAGTAGAATATTTAGAACTTGCTGACTTTTCCTTATTCACTCCATCACCACCTGATGCGTCATCATCATCTGTACCACTATAATCAAGCTGTTCTTCCTCATCTTCTACATCCTTTTCTTCTTCCTCGACACCTTTCAATTGAGGCGCTTTCTCATACAGACTATCAATGATTTTGTTCAATTTCTTGTTTTCCTATTTAATCATCAAGATTTTCTTCGCATTCTTCTTGCTTGATGATTTCAGTTCAGCATTCTTGACTTGGAGACTAGTTACCTCTTCTTCCAACTTATCCTGTCTTTCTTTGGAAGCAATCATAATAGCAAGCATATTCTTTTCATTCTCCTTCATCTGCTTTATCTTATTCTCATGTTTATTGAAGAATTTCATCATCTTACCAATCTGCTTATTCACCAAACTCATCACTTCATAAGAAACAGTAGCTTGAGGTGTGACATTGATTCTTGTTATGGTTGTTTTGCAACAGGTGACTTATTCAAACTAGAAATAATAGACTTTAAAGATTGTGAAACTGAATCTGGATTTTGTTGTTGTTCAGTTTCAGTCACCAGTTGTTGTTTCTTTCTTGTTGGGGATACTGGTTGTGAACTTGAAACTGGTGGCATCTTCTTACCTTTCAGTAACAAATCAATCTCCTTTTGTTTTCTTACCTTAGACAATTCTTTCTTTGCCATTGTTTTAAATCCACGTCCACGTTTGTTTGAAATGGGAGCAATCGGAGAATGTAACCTCACGAATTTTCTCATTTATTTTGCATTAAAGTATTTCCCGATCCATGATATAAAGTCTAATTTATTTCTAAGTATTCTTATCTTTATCCGTGCACTCTATTTTTCTAAGTTCCTTTTATCATTGTACTTGAAAAAAAAAAATCTTCAATCATGACATATGTCCTATCCTAATTCTATTTATAAAATCGTCATTTTATAAGACGGTGTTTTTTTTATTTTCTAATTCAAACTAATGATTTTTTTTATTTTTTTTCTTAAATAAAGCCTTGAGTCAAATAGTCAAAGTCCTGGTCAAAGTCCTAGTCAAAGTCTTAGTCAAACAGTCAAAGTCCTAGTCAAATAGTCAATTCATCATAAAACCTTACTTTATGGTGTTGACCAATTTTAATGGCTAATTGAATCCAAAACTAGTATAAAAACCCACCTATGAACCATTACACTTGCCACCTCTAAATCGATTGTTTCAATCCATTAAACTTTCACTCATACTTTTCTTCTATAGTCTATTACTTCTACAATTGAAGCTTTGATTATAAGCTCTTGTAATTGGCAACTTTGGGGCTACACATATTTTTTTTCTCGAGACTTAATACTTTGCTAAGGTGAGTTTACGTAACCATGTTTATGCAATTCTTCATACTTGCAACATTATACTTAAGCAATTCTACATGCATGTCTAGTTGTAAACTTTAATGCCTCATGAATTTGACAACAACAACAGTTTCAACGAGTTTCAACGAGTTTCAACATTACATAACCATTAGCTATGGCCAAGCCGGCGATACTCAATAATAGATCTATTGGATTGACAATCCCACCCGGATACGTGTACCTCCTACATAGGTAGCGTGGGTGATTGTTATCGTTCCAACATATTATTAAGGTGAACTGTGGATGACGGGATGGACCTAAACTAGTCGGAGGTTTGATTATGTCGATTCAACATATCATGTTTATTCATGTAGACTTAAACTTACGATAGACATATGAATTGCTAAACTTTTATTCTTAAACTTAATTGCTTGACATGGCTTATGCATTCTCACCAACTTCTAGTTGACCCCCCCCCATTTTTCCAAACTCAACAGGAAATACTGATGCTTGAAGTCTAGAGCTAGCATGAGGAGATATTTGAAGCTTTACTTGATTGTTTGATATAGACTTTAATGTAATTCAATATTGTAAAGAAATAAAGGATTATTTAAACTTGTGTACTACCATGAGCTACTGAACAATCATTCATACGTAGCACCTCGATGTTTCCACCATCGGTTGGGGTGTTACAGATTGGTATCAGAGCCATGGTTATAGGGAATTAGGTTATTAGAAAAATAATCTAGTCTATAACCATAGGATTTTAATCAGTACTTGCTCCTTTTACTTGCAACCCTACTTGTTTCTATTCTCTATCTCCACCCTACTTCTTATCCCTACTTTAGTCCCTACAAGAAGATTGTTCTCCATCACAAGATCTACTCTTAGACTAATAGGACAAATCCTTAGGTTTAGCCTGAACCACCTTGAGATCTCGTCAAAGTTCTAGAATTTTAATAACGAACACGTGCAATCTGGAAGGGTGAACGCCTGTATTCTGAGTCTTCTGTCTAGGCTGGCATTGCGCATATATCCCAATCAGACGAGGGACCCGGATGCCTACCTGGGAATTCTCGGGATGAGTGTTCACTTATAGGCTAAAGCATGTCTTCATTATGTTATTAGAATCTAGAATCTTTGATAAGTCAACGTTTTCGTTTATTCGTTTTAATTAATGAATAAATGATTACACTCACTTTCCTTAAACTAAGCTCTAAAATCTCAAAATTTTACAGCTTAAATCAATCTCATTTTATAACCATCTATGGATTTCACAATCACACTTCACCTTACCATCTTAGCCACTTTTTAAATATTCAGCACCCTACCCAAATCATATTATTTCATTTCTCCACATGTTACTTATTTAAAAAAAAAAAACTATAACCTCATACCTTAGCACAAACTAAAGATTTCTAAATCTTGTTGTATTTTCATTACCTAGTAACTTTACAAAGTACATATTTTTTTGTCAAAAGATGTCCTCGAACTTAAATTCAATTGTTTATTTATTGACGTAACAAACGATTTTCTATATAATGCTTTAAACTATTAAAAATCACTTAATAGAACCTTGATCTTCAAAACCTAATGTCATGTTTGAAATCTCCAACTAACGGGAATATTTTAATCAAAGCCTACTTAGCTTGTACTATTGAATAACTTTTGCTTTATGTACAAAACCAATTTTGAAAATAAATTTTTTTTTTCCATAGGAATAATATCTAGTCTCTAGATTCTCCATCGACACTCACTCATTTTCAACTTGTTCAAATTTTTACAATATTTGGCATATATCACAATCATGTTTTCTTATACACTTGATTATAACCTTTGATCCAAACCCCAAAATTTACACTGCTACATAATCTCCTTACTATAAAATAAACTCTTTATCAACTATCTTCACATTCACTATCTCTCACAACCTTGATTCTGCTTCAAGATTTTTCATCATCCTCTCAAGAACTAAATTCATATCCTTCACCTTCTCAAACATGAACTAGTTACCCATGATAACCAAACTATTGAAACTTGATTGTAGGTTGCATCAAACATAATCCTTAGTTACATGAGGATTCGATTATCTACCATATTTAGACATTTGATACTAGAAATCATGGAATATAAACTATTTGCTATAGACACACCTAGAGTCATTAACCTTGTCTATGGCAACTTTATTACAACTCGCATGCTATACTTGATACTTGATTGCTTACATGTACATATTATCAATTTGCAATTCATGTGTGTAATAATTGGTACACTTAATCAAACAACTGATAGAGGATGAAGTACTTGCTCAACAGTTAGTAGAGTACCAAATAACCTACTCAACGATTGGTAGAGGTCATCATGCCTGCTCAACAGTCGGTAGAGGCCCTACAACCTGCTCAACGACTGGTAGAGGCTATCGCACCTGCTCAACAATCGGTAGAGGTTCTTATTCACTGACTGGTAGAAGTCTTTTTCCTGCTCAACAGTTGGACTCATTTTTGGATACATTGTATACGATTCAATCACAAGGTTATTTTGCATTACTTACATGTATGTTTAGAGTCATAGAAGGACACAAAACCCTAATGTAAGGTAAATTGGTGATTACGGTCCGGAACGTAATCATGAATTTACAGGTATGTTAAGGTAGTGTGAAATTCTATCAAGGTTTTTGGTAGATAACCAATTATAAACTCTAGTTACCTGTTTAGTATTTCTATAGTCAATTAACTCATGCATTTCTTTTTAAGATTCCTAAAACTTAAAGTTTAGTGTTTTGCTAGATTCTTATTCTCCTTGCTATTTTAGACGAACCTAATCCAACCCTTAAAACCCACACCTATCAAACTTCTTACCAAATTATTCGAAATAGTTTATTCTGTCACCTATAAATTCATCTCATGTCTTAACACAAATTTTCCAAACCACAGTTGCCCTAATTTCTACCCAATCACTGTCAACCCGGTGTTTTTTTTATAACTTCGGGACGAAGTTTCCAAAAGTAGGGGAGACTGTAACCTCACGAATTTTCCCATTTATTTTGCATTAAAGTATTTCCCGATCCATGATATAAAGTCTAATTTATTTCTAAGTATTCTTATCTTTATCCGTGCACTCTATTTTTCTAAGTTCCTTTTATCATTGTACTTGAAAAAAAAAATCTTCAATCATGACATATGTCCTATCCTAATTCTATTTATAAAATCGTCATTTTATAAGACGGTGTTTTTTTTTATTTTCTAATTCAAACTAATGATTTTTTTATTTTTTTTTCTTAAATAAAGCCTTGAGTCAAATAGTCAAAGTCCTGGTCAAAGTCCTAGTCAAAGTCTTAGTCAAATAGTCAAAGTCCTAGTCAAATAGTCAATTCATCATAAAACCTTACTTTATGGTGTTGACCAATTTTAATGGCTAATTGAATCCAAAACTAGTATAAAAACCCACCTATGAACCATTACACTTGCCACCTCTAAATCGATTGTTTCAATCCGAATAAACTTTCCCTCATACTTTTCTTCTATAGTCTATTACTTCTACAATTGAAGCTTTGATTATAAGTTCTTGTAATTGGCAACTTTGGGGCTACACATATTTTTTTTCTCGAGACTTAATACTTTGCTAAGGTGAGTTTACGTAACCATGTTTATGCAATTCTTCA
Source organism: Ambrosia trifida (assembly GCA_028751855.1). Taxonomy (NCBI): domain Eukaryota; kingdom Viridiplantae; phylum Streptophyta; class Magnoliopsida; order Asterales; family Asteraceae; genus Ambrosia; species Ambrosia trifida. The sequence continues at coordinate 91,175,529 of CM054125.1, read as the reverse complement.
TACTTGCAACATTATACTTAAGCAATTCTACATGCATGTCCAGTTGTAAACTTTAATGCCTCATGAATTAGACAACAACAACAGTTTCAACGAGTTTCAACGAGTTTCAACATTACATAACCATTAGCTATGGCCAAGCCGGCGATACTCAATAATAGATCTATTGGATTGACAATCCCACCCGGATACGTGTACCTCCTACATAGGTAGCGTGGGTGATTGTTATCGTTCCAACATATTATTAAGGTGAACCGTGGATGACGGGATGGACCTAAACTAGTCGGAGGTTTGATTATGTCGATTCAGCATATCATGTTTATTCATGTAGACTTAAACTTACGATAGATATATGAATTGCTACACTTTTATTCTTAAACTTAATTGCTTGACATGGCTTATGTATTCTCACCAACTTCTAGTTGACCCCCCCCCCCCCCCATTTTTCCAAACTCAACAGGAAATATTGATGCTTGAAGTCTAGAGCTAGCATGAGGAGATATTTGAAGCTTTACTTGATTGTTTGATATAGACTTTAATGTAATTCAATATTGTAAAGAAATAAAGGATTATTTAAACTTGTGTACTACCATGAGCTACTGAACAATCATTCATACGTGGCACCTCGATGTTTCCGCCATCGGTTGGGGTGTTACAGAGAACCTCCAAGATTTGCAACCTCAACAATCAAATCTTCACACTCTTCACCATAACCTCTACTCAATTGTTCTGCAACACCCTGATCAATCGGATTAGGAATACTCGCATCACCAGTGGCCTTGGGATGAGTATCCTTAACAGTTTCATCATCCGAATCCCATATCTCTTCAACTTCAGTCTCTTCTGAATCTTCATCAACTAGCAATGTCTTTGCCTAAGCTTTTCACTTCGTCTTGGCTTTTGGCTTATTAATCTTCTCATTACACTTTCCTTTCGACTTTGTTCTTTTGTTAATCACTTGGCGTTTCGTCTTCTCTCCTTTCTTAACAAGAACCAAAGGAGAGTTCGAATCTGAATAATTGTTCGGATGCCTGACATCAACATTATCAGGAGCACCATATCCAGGTGTAATTAGAAGTCAAAACAATCTCCTGTTCGGTGGCTTCTCATTTTCAGCTTTGCCATTGTAAGTTTTCATTTTGTTAAGAGTTGTCATGTTCATGTGTTCCTGATTCACTATCTTCAATGGATCTCTTATCAACAAAGGATACTTCTCGTCAAAGATCATTTGTAAAAACCTCGGGTACATCAAGAACTTGTCTATCTTAATCCCTTCACATATTTCTCTCATATAACTAAACAACAAGCGAACTAAGTGTGTCTCCCAAAACATCAAAACCTCCTCGAACAGGTCCTAATACATGCAAAAGAACATGTAAAAGATACTTAAATGGAGGAGAGACATTCGCCTTATTCAGTTGACACTCTGTAATTGACGCAAAGTACTTCATTCTTAAGAAACAACCTCTTTGCACTGCCCACGACAACTTGATTGGATCCGTCTTATTCTCCCACTAAAACATCCAATCCTTGTATCTTGCAATGGATCACTGACTTGCCTTCCCAGAAAGTCAATGTTGCATTGTTCCAGAACTCCTCTTGGTGATCTTTGTAAATCGGATGTGTCTTGGCAATGGCATATACGATTCTGGATCTTCTAAAAAATTCAACCATCCCTCTGAATTCTTCATACTTTGGATCAACTTCGCCAATGTATGCACTGCAGTTGTGCTTTGGTTCAAACTTAAGCTCTCTCAGTTCTTTATGTTTAGCCATTTTATCTATACAAACACAAAGCATGTTAATTCAGATTCAAAAATCAAAATTTTATTTTATTTGTCAGTTGGTTCTTACTACTTTCAAGGAGTTCAAATGAGTTAAAAAATGCCTCGTTCGACCCTTTGTAACTTCATTTGACCCAAAGAAGGTTCAAATGAAACTGTTCTTGAGTTTAAAATTTCAATTCTTGTTTTAAGCCATTTAAACCTCTGATTTTGATTTCAATGTATTCTAATATGATCGATTAAGTCCAATAAACCATCAATTTTAACAATTAACAACTAATCGATCATTTTCTATTAAATATAGGGTTTTAGAAATCGAATACACCAATTAACCAGTTTTAAACCTAGATTTTGATCCTATCTCCCCCTAAAATGATCGATTAGTGATAGTCAAACATCAAAACATGTCAAAAACTAGTCCAAGATGTCCAATCTGACTGTTAGGGTTTCAGACCGAAATCTTCAATTTTCAGCTGATATGATGGATAAAAACCTATGAAAATCTGGAATATTATACATTAGATTGTCAGGAACAAGATTAACAAGTGAATAATCAAAAATCAAAGTAGTCCTTTAGAGAGAAATCGCCAAAATGACAGGTTGAAAGTGAGGTTTGAATGAACCTTTGGGTATATATAGGATGGTTGGTTTGACCTCTGATGTGGTCGAATGATGCACAAAAATTTTGGTTCGAACCTAATAAAAGGTCGAATCAAAATCTGATGGGTAGAATGAAAAATTTTAATATTCCCATGTTCATTCTACCCTACCAAAATGCACGAATCAAATTCAAAATACTCATTCGACCTAATCAAAAGGCGAATGAACATTTTGTAAAACTGATTTTCACAAAATGTCCAATTCAATCCACGTTTTGGCATTTTCAAACATTCAATCTTTCAAAACATCTGATTTTAATGATACAAAACTCAGAATGGCTCTTCAAACTTCAAAAAATGATCTCTTCCAATATCGGTTATCGAAAAAACGCAGAAATGTAAAATCTTTTGGATTTTCTGAAATTTATGTTAAAACACAACAAAAATCTTTTTAAGTTTTGCATATATGAAGAAAATCAAACAGAAAGAAATAAACCTTTTGTGATTTTCCAGTAAGTGGATCATATCAGTTTATGAAAGATCAAATCACACCATTGTTCTGTTACATTTTAACTTTACTAACTGTGTGAATTGGCAATTGCTGATATTGTTGTCCACATAAGCTCACATGCAGACCGTTATGTAGTGCTTTAAAATGATACTCTTAAGGTGTATTAATAACTAACTTACATGTGGTTCCTACACACACGACATACTCCCGTATAAAGGAATTTTGCAGAAAGATTCATTGTAACGCGTGATATGCTGTTTGAAGATAAAAAGGATCAGAAGTGATAATGAGACGGATTTTAAGAATTCCATGATGGATGCATTATGCGAAGAAATGGGAATTCATCACGAGTACAGTGCACCTTATACTCCACAATAGAATGGTGCTGCAGAAAGGAAAAACATGACTCTAATCGAAACGGCTAGAACAATGCTTGCAGATTCTAATCTTTCGATTATTTTCTGGAATGAAGCTATTCATGCAGCTTGTTACACCTTGAACCATGTGTTGACAGTGAAGAAGTTTAGAAAGACTTCTTATAAGCTACTCAATAGATGTAAGCCGAACTTAGAGTTTCTAGAACCATTCGGGGCGCCGTGTACGATGTTAAATCCAACAAAGAAAGTTAGAGCAAAAGCAGAAGAAGGTTATTTTGTTGGATACACAACACCACTTAAACGCGTGTTTAATAAAAGAACTCGAAATGTTGACTGCAATTTCTTCGATGATATCATTGGCTTCTTGTGGTCTTTTGTTCCCAAAAATACCTCCTGCGGTTGCATTGGGTGTCTGCCTTGCTTGATTTGTCAGCCCATTGTAGATGATTAAATTTGTAACCAAACTTCAAGACCATGATGTGGGCATTTTCTCAACATATCTTTAAATCTTTCCCAAGCTTCATAAATGTGACTCTCCCTCTTCTTGACAAAAGGTGGTGATGTCATTTCTTAACTTTGCGGTTTTGGCTGGGGGGGAAATATTTTGAGAGAAATTTTTGGGCAAGGTCACCCCAGGTGGTAATGGAGCCTGTAGGTTATGAGTTCAACCATGCTTTGGCACGATCCTTTAGTGAAAAAGGAAACATGCGAAGTCGAATAGCGTCAGGAGAGACGTTTTGCAAGTTAAAGGTATCACAAATTTCAAGGAAATTTGCGATATGAGCGTGGGGATCTTCATCGGGAAGACCATGAAAAGTGCATTTTTGTTGTATCATGTGGATGACATGGGACTTAATTTCAAAATGGTCGGCATCAACGTTGGGTCTAGCGATGCTAGGGCCCAAGGCATTGATGGAAGGTTTAGCAAAATCAGAGATGGTTCTATCAACTTTTGCCATTTTTAAATTTTGTTCTTTTCTTTTAGCTCTAAAATATCTTTCAGGTTCTTCAAGAGGTGGTTTAAGAATTGGCGAGGGGCGCAAGTTCATACACTATCTAAGAACCTTTAGGATGACAATTTTTAACAAAAACACTAAGTAAAGAAAATTAGTAATTTTAAGAACAACCTTTCTCTAAAACAGTCGTGTCCCCAGCAACGGCGCCAAAAACTTTGGTGTCGTGTGAATGTTTAAGAAAACTAGACTTCTTTTCAAAAAGGGCAAAGTCGCGGGGGAGATGCCAAAAGTTGCTGATGAAAAGACGAGTTAGTTAGAAAAAAAAGACACACTTACAAGTTTTAAATTTATAATTTAAAACGATAGTTGCTTAATATTCTAAGCACGACACAATAGGAAAGCGTACCTATCGTATATAGTAAAGAAATATGCAAGTACCGAGTATCGAATCCGTGGACACGATTTTTACTACTCAGCTTCCTAAAATTACTTAAAAAGATTTTTAAAATAAGAAGAAAAGTAAAATGAGAGATGAAAACTTTTGAGGACAATCAATATCAAAACAATGGTGTTGCTTCGGGATCGGATGGAACCTTGGTATGAAATAGCTATCTTTATTCTATAGTGGTGTGTTTGAGCGCGCATTTATGCTTAACTTAGATTTGCAACTGCATTTACTAGAGGTGACTGTTATCGCAAAGCTATACAAACCATTGTGTTCTTAATGTTATTATGAGGGTTTCCCTGGTCTAGTAAGCTCACCTCTCAACACTGAAAATAAAGTGACTTGAGACTGTGTCGACTTAACCCCGAATTACCCGCCTCTCGGTGTTGCGATATAGACATCAAGCTACTCTAGACTTTTATGAATAACTTGCCGGTGGCCGGAGCATGACCGAACAAGTTACCACTTAATATCATAGAGGAGTTGTGACTTTTCCCGCACACGTTCATCCCCTACTTGGTTTAATTAACTTATCAAAAAGTGACTGGTCTATCATTAACTTTGCGACAGTATAATGATTGAACAAAATAAAGACCATTTTATTCCAACACGAGTTCATTAATCCATAACCTACATCAAGACTTCACATAGACCATGAAACCAAGATGTAAGATTAAGGATTAACTTATCATTAGGACCAAGTATATAGACCGTACCGACCCTAAATGAGATCTTGATAAATCATGGGTTTTAAGCTCACAAGTGCATGGGTTGTTACACACCATGGGTACACTCATGAGTCCTTCCCACTTTTGGGTTTTAAGTTCACAAGTGCATGGGTTTTTACACACCATGGGTACACTCATGAATCCTTCCCATTGTTTATCAAGACACTCACAAGACCAAAGACTAAGTGATTTGTTAATTAGACCATGAAACAAAGTTAGAATAGTAAGAAATATTAAGAACACAAAACACCACTGTAAAATAAAAGATAAACTATATTAATTCATACCAAGTATCCATCCTCACCCTAACAACACCAACAGAATTATAGCCTAGCATGGTTGTCAAAACAAGCTCACAAGATTGGGTTTGTGTACAAGACATGTTGGAGGGTGATATAGGGATTTTCAAGGGTTTTGGATGATTTTGGGGTGTTTCTCTCTCTCTCAAGGTGTTTGTGGAGTGATCCCAAGCTCCAAAGGACACCTCTATACCTCTGAGGGGGCAAAAATTTGGTGGAGAAGTGTTGGATTGGGAGTGCAAAGGGATGCTTCAAAATGTGGGGTGGGGGCCTCTAATTATAGGCATTTCAGCTCTTGCACGCCCTTGACAACGTTCTGGCATGCCCATGCTCGATAACGGGTACTGTTGCAGAGTCCTTTGTGCAGAAGATGTTGGTTAGTTACTGAGCACGCCCGTGCAACCATATGCGGCACGCCCGTGCACATCCTAGAGGCTAACCGACTTGGTTGGTTTTTGCCTTGGAGAACACGCTGGAGTAAAGCATGGCTGGCTTCATCATTGTGCACGCCCGTGCACTTCCTGGAACTCTGAAATTGACCTCCTTTGACATAGAAATGTTGACTTGTTGACCCGGGGAGGCTGCACAGCCGTGAGCACGGCCGTGCCATGTCTGGCAGATCTTCAAAGTCTTCAAATCTTCGTCTTTCGGTGCCGTTTTGTGCGGGTTTTCACTTCTTTTCGCTACCGGGCCCCCAAACTGCATTTATTAACAAAGAAAGATAAATTGGGACAAAACCAAGATAAAAGCACGATTTAGACAATAAAACAGGTGGAAACTGTGGGTGAAAACATATCAATTTTTCGGCACATCAAATGTGCAAGTGCTAAGTTATGACCTTGGGTCCTATTTATAGAGGGTGGGGGAGAGAGAGATCGAAAGAGAGAGAGAGAGAGAGATGAGAGGGAGAGAGGGGGTGGCCGAGAGAGAAGGAGAGGGAAAGGAGAAGGAAAAGATGGTGCTTGCTATGTTGGGTAAGTCAACTTATCTCAATCTAAGTGTTTCATGGAATCTTTCCTTATGGGTGTTTAGTCTCTCAAATGTTTACTTCAAATCATGTTGGATTTGCAATCTAATCACATGTAATGACATGGACCAAACATAAGTTTATATTGGTAAGTAGCTAACAATGTTACAATACAAGAGATCTCCCTTGGACTCCATTCCACCATGTAAATATTAGAGGTTGACTTGCTAGTATTAGTATAGAAAAAAGGTTTGAGTGCTTCAAGGGGTTGGGGGGGGGGGGTCCCCTTCTCAAAACGCACTGGTCCTGCAAGGACGCACCCTAGGTCTTCACTGGGTTCCGGGTATAACCTTCCACCCATCGTACTCGACATTTCCTGCTTCGGTAGGTAGTGTATTCTTGTACGTCCGCTCCTTTGTAAGAACTTTGTGGCGGAGGCATTCAACTCCTTCACAAGGAAGCTTTCGTCTCCCGTTCCTATCTGGAGCGAGGGTTTGCGTCAGATTACTTATATGAATAGACGTTCGAGCTCTTCCGTGTTCGTACCTTAGAGGTAATGTCGAAGAAAACTCATTAAGTTAGCTAGGATCAAAATCAAGGGACGTCGACGAGACCTCCCATTTAACCCTTTGGCCAATCAAAAACTAAGACTGAATCTAAAGAACAAGAACAACCAAGACAAGGAATGATCACTAATCCCGGCCCTAGCGCCCACCAAGGTTACCGTGCACCCCAAACTATTATTACGTGTGCACCCGTAATGATAATTTGCGTTGCCAAGTAATCTTGCTGCCCGCTAGTTCTGTCACACCCTCAAAATCCACTTGCGGAGTTTTACCGCGAGGCGCATGACAAAACAGGATCCAAACCAACGATCACAATAAACAAGTCTAAATGAATATAAATGCAATTTCAAAACATAGTTTAAAATCCCGTTTACAGCGGAAGCTTATTCAAAAACAGTATCTCAACAATGAAATAATAGTTCAACGTTCAAAAGACCATGCAACCCTAGTTAGACGCCGTGCAGACGCGTGCGCCCTAGTCCAGTTGTGCTACCTTAGCGACCTGAGAAAACATGTAAAAGTTTACGTCAGCACAAAAATGCTGGTGAGTTTACAGGTTTTGTATCCAAGTACCAAGTCCACCTGTCCATACTATAATATATCGAAAACCAGTATACGCTAGCTAGGCGTACGTTTTGTTACTACCACGATTGGAAAACCATTACTAACTCGAATACCGGATGTTGTGCCCGAAAAGTACCAAATGTTCCTGTTGTTCCTGTTTGAGACAATATGCACTCGCCCGGCCCTCCAAGCCGACGAGCGGGGTTGGTCACTCCCAATAGCGCTATTCACATTTCCCCGTTGTGCAAACCCGCACATTCATGGTTCCCCCCCGGGACTTCCAAAGATCGTGTAGTACACAATAGAAACCCATAGTATGACAGTAGTTACCAAATAATCGTTTTAACACATGTTTTCTCCCCCGAAAATGTGAAACCAGTTTAAAAGAGGGGCCGTAAACTCACCTTAAGTTGCGTTACTCCTTAACCCGAGTAAACCCAGCTGCTATGCTAGTCCCGTAAGCGGCGACCTAGCATATGACAGTTACAAGTACTTAGACTAATAACCCGCAGGTTAATTAGTCCCTAGATGTCCAGACCATAACCAAGTTTGTTTGAAAACACCGTGACTGTTTAACTGACCCAAAGTACAAGACCCGACATCCCATTGGTGACCCGAGACTCCCCGTGTTATGTTTACGCTCCAAAACATACAATAACGCAATTACACTTAACATACGTTAACGCACAACAAGTTATAGCACATAGTTCACGTATCACCGAATTACATCCAAACATATGTTACCATGTCATCATATATGTCACGAGGTTCCTAGCATGTTACTACATGTCCAATCGGGTCTCGGAATGCTAATCTACACTTACAACAGTAGTACGCGCGATTAGGAAACGTAAACTAGCAATTAGGACTGATTGCATATAAGTTCATGTGATTAGGGCTGATTGCATATAAGTTCATGTGATTAGGGCTGATTGCATGTAAGTTCACGTGATCAGGGCTGATTGCATGTAAGTTCACGTGATCAGGGCTGATTGCATGTAAGTTCACGTGATCAGGGCTGATCGCATGAAACTCATGCGATTTGGCCCTGATTGCATGTAAAACTGGCGATTAGCAATGCTAATCGCCTGTAACCTTGCTGTTCCAGTTTTTCGCGCGTTTAACGCTCCAAATCAGATCCAGAACGTGTGTAACTACCCAATATCATTCCAAACACTATCCTAAACATGTTTCAACCAAAATCCTTCGTTTAACCTCGTATAATCAGTCCTGCATGCAACCAAGTAATCCAAACACCATACACATAGCATGCAATCATCATACTAACATGCATAACAATAACCCTAATAATCAATTACTCAGATTTCTATCATCATACTATCAATATCAATTCTGATCTAACCAAATAACATATCAATCAATCATCATGAATCATAAAAATCCTAGCTTTCTAATCATACACACCCACAACGCATGTATATTAGTTATAATCCGATTAACAATCCTTATTAATGATTTTCAGAAAGCTTTTTCGTTTAAGAACAGGTCCGGACCATTAGGGATTGATTAAAAACGTTTATAAAGATTTGTGGATGAAAACCAAACCTTGGGATTATGAAAGAATGATGATTCAAGCTTGAAACCTTGTGTTTTGATCAAAAATCGCCTTCCAGAGGTTGTTTATGTGTTGGGGCGGGTTATGGGACGACTAGGGTTTGTATAATGAAGTTTATGAGGTCAAGTATGGTATTTATAGTCGATTTTAGTCGTCCAGCACGTAACATGCGATTATGCAGCTTTACACGCGATCAGGAAGCCTAATCGCGTATAAGTTCATGCGATCGGGGCCTAATCGCATGAACAGTCATGCGATCAGTCCCCAGTCGCACCACATGATCCCCAGTCGCACCACATATAGGCGATTGGGCTATCCTGATCGCCTATATGGGCCTGTTTCGTGTGTTTTGCGCGTTAAACCCCGTTTTAACATATGTTAACACATATTAATGTACCGACAAGTCACATAATGATTGTAAACACATAACACAAGTAAATACACATATTTACACTCGTTCACCAATTCCCGGGACTCGAGACTCGTATGTTCCGTATGCCCTGACGATCCTACCGATCGTCACCGTTTGTACACTTGGTTAAGGACCGACATCTAATGAACCTCTAGACCAACATCCAATGATCCTCTAGACTAAACCAATAGTTCCCGAACTATAACCCGACTTAACTAACCCAGTTAAGTACAATATATGCGTGACTCGCTAAGGTAGACTTTCATCTAGACAACGTTGTTAACCAGAATTTGCCGGGTGTCACATCATCCCCACGTTAAAAGAATTTTCGTCCCGAAAATTGCACAAGTACCAAAAGAACAAAAGAAATAACGAAAGAAACAAACAAAAGATAGAAACCAAAAGAGAGATTTACCCGAGTTGTCACATCATCCCCACGTTAAAAGGAATCTCGCCCCGAGATTCATTCAGCTGCCGAAGAGACATGTCTCGACTCGAACGCTTCCTTAGGAAAAAGATGAGGATACTTAGACTTCATCTGATCCTCCCGTTCCCACGTATATTCCGGTCCCCGGTTCGAGTTCCACCGAACCTTAACGATGCGAATCTTGCTGTGACGTAGGCTACGAATCTTGTAATCAAGGATCTCCACAGGTTCTTCCACAATCCGAAGACGATCATCAACCTTGATCTCTTCTAGTGGAACGATGAGAGACTCGTCAGCCAGACACTTCTTCAAGTTTGACACGTGAAAGACGTTATGTACGTTACCGAGCTCCGTCGGTAAATCCAGACGATATGCCACCGGTCCAATCCGTTCCAGGATCGTAAATGGTCCGACATACCGTGGGTTGAGTTTGCCACGCTTCCCAAAGCGTATGACGCCCTTCCATGGTGAGACTTTTAGAAGTACTTTGTCATTGACTTGGAATTCCAATGGTTTGCGACGCTGATCGGCATAACTCTTTTGCCGGTCCCGTGCCGCTGCCAACCGGTTACGAATCTGTACGATCTTTTCCGAAGTTTCGTACACTAGTTCAGGCCCAGTGAGTTGACTCTCACCCACTTCAGCCCAACAAAGAGGAGAACGGCATTTCCGTCCGTACAGTGCTTCGAACGGAGCAGCCTTGATGCTCGTGTGATAACTGTTATTGTACGAGAATTCTACTAACGGTAGATGAGCTTCCCAACCCTTGCCAAAATCGATCACACATGCCCGCAGCATGTCTTCTAAAGTTTGAATCGTACGCTCACTCTGACCGTCAGTCTGTGGATGGTAAGCCGTACTCATGTCTAGTTGGGTACCCAAAGCCTTGTGCAAAGACTTCCAGAAGTGAGAAGTAAAATGGGAGTCACGATCCGAGATAATAGAAACTGGTACCCCGTGCTTAGAAACAACTTCTTTCAAGTAAAGACGAGCCAAACGATCCATGGTGTCGGTCTCCTTAATAGCAAGAAAATGAGCTGATTTCGTCAACCGATCGACAATCACCCATATCTTGTCATTCCCGCTTGGTGACTTAGGAAGTTGTGTGACAAAATCCATAGTAATCCGTTCCCATTTCCATTCCGGAATTTCAGGTTGTTGCAAGAGACCCGACGGTTTCTGGTATTCCACCTTGACCTTAGCACAGGTCAAGCATTTACTCACGTATGAGGCTATGTCCGACCTCATGTTTGGCCACCAGTAAAGCACCTTCAGATCTTGGTACATCTTATCCGAACCAGGATGAATAGAATACCGGGACTTATGAGCTTCATCAAGAACAAGCTCCCGTAGTCCCCCGAATAAAGGAACCCATATGCGTTCTGCGAAATAGTGCAGGCCATCAGGCCTTCGCTCTAGGTGCTTGTCGGCACCGTGCATAGTTTCAGCTTTAAGGTTTTCCTCCTTCAAAGCTTCTAGCTGGGCAGAACGGAGTTGATCAGGTAACGATGAATGAATGGTGAGCTGCAACGCCCGAACGCGACGAGGTTTAGTTGATTCCTTCCTGCTCAAGGCGTCTGCTACAACATTCGCCTTGCCAGGATGGTACTTTATGGCACAATCATAGTCGTTCAAAAGTTTGATCCAACGACGCTGCCGTATGTTCAAATGTTGTTGGTCGAAAATGTGTTGGAGACTCTTGTGATCGGTGTAGATGGTGCATTTGGTACCGTACAAGTAATGTCTCCAAATTTTCAACGCGAATATCACGGCACCCAACTCCAAGTCATGGGTGGTGTAGTTCTTCTCGTGCACCTTGAGTTGACGAGAAGCATACGCGATCACTTTCTCGCGTTGCATCAACACGCAACCGAGACCATGAATAGAAGCATCACAGTAGTCAACGAAGTCATCAGGACCCTCAGGTAAAGACAAAATAGGAGCAGAACACAGTTTAGACTTCAGTTCTTCAAACGCTGACTCTTGTGGTTCACCCCAGTCGAATTTCTTATCCTTCTGAGTGAGAGTGGTGAGGGGTTGAGCGATCTTCGAGAACCCCTGAATGAAACGACGATAGTAGCCCGCAAGGCCTAGGAATTGCCGCACCTCAGTTGGCGCCTTTGGTGCTCCCCAGTCCTTGATTGCTTCGATCTTAGCTGGATCGACATGAATCCCTAGTTCATTAACCACATGCCCTAGGAATTGAACTTCGCGTAACCAAAAGTCACACTTTGAGAACTTGGCGTAAAGTTGTTCCCGTCGCAAGAGTTCCAAAACTAACCGCAGATGTTCCTCATGTTCGGTCTCGTTCTTGGAGTAGATCAGAATGTCATCAATAAATACAATGACGAATTTGTCCAAATATGGTTTACAGACGCGGTTCATCAAGTCCATGAAAACCGCCGGTGCGTTCGTGAGACCGAAAGGCATGACCAAGAATTCGAAATGGCCATAACGTGTTCGAAAAGCAGTCTTGGCAACGTCAGCCTCCCTGACGCGCAGCTGGTGATAACCGGACCTCAAGTCGATCTTGGAATAATAACTAGAACCCTGAAGCTGGTCGAATAGATCATCAATACGTGGAAGAGGATAACGGTTCTTGACGGTCAATTTGTTCAGTTCTCTGTAGTCCACACACAATCGGAAACTCCCATCCTTCTTCTTAACAAATAAGATCGGGGCTCCCCAAGGGGAAGAACTTGGTCGGATGAAACCCTTGTCCAAGAGTTCCTGTAACTGACTAGACAATTCCTGCATCTCGGGAGGTGCAAGACGGTAGGGGGCCCGAGCAATAGGAGCAGCCCCTGGTACAAGATCAATACCGAACTCGACTTGACGATGAGGAGGAAGACCAGATAAATCATCGGGAAAAACATCAGGAAACTCGCGTACCACCGGAATGTCGTCGATCTTCTTTTCATCACCAGAGGAAACAGATAAAAGCGCCAAAACGGCCGGATAACCCTTTCGAAGACACTTAAGGGCTTTCATGCTAGAGATGATGTTTAGCGGAACACCACCCTTGATACCGTACACAGAAAGAAATTCTCCATCAGGGAGAGGAATCCGAATAACCTTATCGTAACAGACAATCTCCGCGCGATACAAAGATAACCAATCCATTCCTACCACAACGTCAAAACTACCCAAAGGTACCGGCATAAGGTCGATGGGGAACGATAAACCCGACAACTCTAATTGACACTCCCGAAGGACACTAGTAGCTTCAATCGTTTTACCGTCAGCCAACTCAATAATATACTTGGTCTCTAATGGTACGGGTACTACATCTAGCAGTCGACTAACATCCATGGATACAAAACTCTTGTCGGCACCAGAATCAAATAACACGCTAACAGAACGATTATTGAGAAGAAACGTACCGGTGACTGTGTCAGGGTCCTGTCTAGCCTCAGCGGCTCCAATGACGAAGGCACGTGCATTTCTGCCGCCGCCCCCGTTGTTCCCATTACTGTTGTTTCCACCCTGCTTCAGTTTTGGGCAATCCTTCTTGTAATGCCCAGTGTCACCACAGTTGTAGCATCCTTGTTTTCCTGTATTCCCCTGAGTAGTCGGAGCTGAGTTAGTAGTCGGGGCCTGGGTCGATGGAAGTGTAGCCCGCAATCTTTAGCGTAGTGCCCTGTTCGCTGGCAGCGGTGACAACGGTTACTGTCGCAGTTCCCTTGATGATGGCGTCCACACTTGTTGCATTTGGGCAGTTTTCCCGCATAACCACCCTGCTTGTTACCCGAAGAAGATGAACCCCCATTATCAAACCTTTTACCCTGCTGTGCTGACCCAGATCCCTTCCCGTCACTTTCCCACTTGCGCTTGTTGCTCTCTAGGGCCTTAACAGTTGAACCCTTCGCAGGCAAAATACCCTCATTCACTTTTAAGTTGGTCATCCTATGGGCCGATCGAACTACCTCTGCATACGTAGGATGATTTCCCGCAGCCACTAACCCTGCAATTTCCGGTACTAACCCTGAGACATAGTGTTCAATCCTACGGTACTCTGGCACGTGCAGATCGGGACACAGCACTGCCAACTCATTCCGCCTCACAGTATACTTCTCAATTTCCGACCCAGTCATCTTGAGGTTCCACACCTCATGCTCCAGCTTCTGTACCTCTTCCCTCGGACAATACTCACGCTTCAGCAACTGCACAAAATTCTCCCATGGCATAGCATATGCCTCCCCAATACCCATATTCTGGGTGATGCCATTCCACCAAGTCAATGCCACATCCTGAAATAATGCAGCAGCATACTTAACCCGATCTTCTGGGAGACAGTTACACATCAGAAAGACTGACTCCACTTTCTCCAACCACCTAAGCAAGCTCACCGCACCCTCAGTGCCAGAGAATTCCTGGGGCTTACAGTCCCGGAACATCTTGTAGGTGCACATGGGTGGGGGTGGGTCAACAGGACCACCTGAAATGAAACGTATGAGAAACCACGAAATACGTAAACAAGGTTCACCAATGAGGCAAAAGAAAATGGATAAGTCAACTTACCACCACCGTTGTGCCCTAACTGAAAGGCAGCTTGGAGCAAGTTGTTCAGATCAGCCTGCGATAGATTAATACCTCCACCACGACCACCAGCACCACCGCGACCACCACCACGTCCACCATTGCGACCACCTCCACGTCCTCCTCGTACTCCAGACATGATTCTGGCAGAAAAGAACGAGAAAAATTTAGTTTCGCAGTTAAAGATAACCACTAATGTTCACAAGATCAAAGCTAGATCCAATCCAGGACTATCCCCTCAAACCCAGAGCTCACTAGGGCTTCCATGCATTTCGGTTTATGATTTTGTGTGCACCCAAAATGATAAACCGCTCTACATGGTCCTCCAAGTGTTCTCCTAGTTCAAAGTTCAAATCACTGAACATAGACTCTTAGCTACACACCGTAATACTACGGTAGTTTATGACAAGTGTTTCTATTGGAGTGCGAAAGGGAGATGTCCGAGCCTTGGACAAATCTCAAGAGCACACGAGTTACCCCAATAGACTACACTGCCTAGAAAACAAGTAACCCAACCTAAGATAGAACGGATGATGTAACGTAGAAAGACCAACGATTTAGAGACACCCCGACAAGACCATACGTAAACCACTATAACGTTTAGTACTATGTGATCGTCTAGTGTGTGCGACTCGGCTATAGACTAGACTCTACATGCAGTCCTAGTTCACTATAACCATTGGCTCTGATACCAATCTGTCACACCCTCAAAATCCACTTGCGGAGTTTTACCGCGAGGCGCATGACAAACCAGGATCCAAACCAACGATCACAATAAACAAGTCTAAATGAATATAAATGCAATTTCAAAACATAGTTTAAAATCCCGTTTACAGCGGAAGCTTATTCAAAAACAGTATCTCAACAATGAAATAATAGTTCAACGTTCAAAAGACCATGCAACCCTAGTTAGACGCCGTGCAGACGCGTGCACCCTAGTCCAGTCGTGCTACCTTAGCGACCTGAGAAAACATGTAAAAGTTTACGTCAGCACAAAAATGCTGGTGAGTTTACAGGTTTTGTATCCAAGTACCAAGTCCACCTGTCCATACTATAATAAATCGAAAACCAGCATACGCTAGCTAGGCGTACGTTTTGTTACTACCACGATTGGAAAACCATTACTAACTCGAATACCAGATGTTGTGCCCGAAAAGTACCAAATGTTCCTGTTGTTCCTGTTTGAGACAATATGCACTCGCCCGGCCCTCCAAGCCGACGCGCAGGGTTGGTCACTCCCAATAGCGCTATTCACATTTCCCCGTTGTGCAAACCCGCACATTCATGGTTCCCCCCCGGGACTTCCAAAGATCGTGTAGTACACAATAGAAACCCATAGTATGACAGTAGTTACCAAATAATCGTTTTAACACATGTTTTCTCCCCCGAAAATGTGAAACCAGTTTAAAAGAGGGGCCGTAAACTCACCTTAAGTTGCGTTACTCCTTAACCCGAGTAAACCCAGCTGCTATGCTAGTCCCGTAAGCGGCGACCTAACATATGACAGTTACAAGTACTTAGACTAATAACCCGCAGGTTAATTAGTCCCTAGATGTCCAGACCATAACCAAGTTTGTTTGAAAACACCGTGACTGTTTAACTGACCCAAAGTACAAGACCCGACATCCCATTGGTGACCCGAGACTCCCCGTGTTATGTTTACGCTCCAAAACATACAATAACGCAATTACACTTAACATACGTTAACGCACAACAAGTTATAGCACATAGTTCACGTATCACCGAATTACATCCAAACATATGTTACCATGTCATCATATGTCACGAGGTTCCTAGCATGTTACTACATGTCCAATCGGGTCTCGGAATGCTAATCTACACTTACAACAGTAGTACGCGCGATTAGGAAACGTAAACTAGCAATTAGGACTGATTGCATATAAGTTCATGTGATTAGGGCTGATTGCATATAAGTTCATGTGATTAGGGCTGATTGCATGTAAGTTCACGTGATCAGGGCTGATTGCATGTAAGTTCACGTGATCAGGGCTGATTGCATGTAAGTTCACGTGATCAGGGCTGATCGCATGAAAACTCATGCGATTTGGGGCTGATCGCATGAAACTCATGCGATTTGGCCCTGATTGCATGTAAAACTGGCGATTAGCAATGCTAATCGCCTGTAACCTTGCTGTTCCAGTTTTTCGCGCGTTTAACGCTCCAAATCAGATCCAGAACGTGTGTAACTACCCAATATCATTCCAAACACTATCCTAAACATGTTTCAACCAAAATCCTTCGTTTAACCTCGTATAATCAGTCCTGCATGCAACCAAGTAATCCAAACACCATACACATAGCATGCAATCATCATACTAACATGCATAACAATAACCCTAATAATCAATTACTCAGATTTCTATCATCATACTATCAATATCAATTCTGATCTAACCAAATAACATATCAATCAATCATCATGAATCATAAAAATCCTAGCTTTCTAATCATACACACCCACAACGCATGTATATTAGTTATAATCCGATTAACAATCCTTATTAATGATTTTCAGAAAGCTTTTTCGTTTAAGAACAGGTCTGGACCATTAGGGATTGATTAAAAACGTTTATAAAGATTTGTGGATGAAAACCAAACCTTGGGATTATGAAAGAATGATGATTCAAGCTTGAAACCTTGTGTTTTGATCAAAAATCGCCTTCCAGAGGTTGTTTATGTGTTGGGGCGGGTTATGGGACGACTAGGGTTTGTATAATGAAGTTTATGAGGTCAAGTATGGTATTTATAGTCGTTTTTAGTCGTCCAGCACGTAACATGCGATTATGCAGCTTTACACGCGATCAGGAAGCCTAATCGCGTATAAGTTCATGCGATCGGGGCCTAATCGCATGAACAGTCATGCGATCAGTCCCCAGTCGCACCACATGATCCCCAGTCGCACCACATATAGGCGATTGGGCTATCCTGATCGCCTATATGGGCCTGTTTCGTGTGTTTTGCGCGTTAAACCCCGTTTTAACATATGTTAACACATATTAATGTACCGACAAGTCACATAATGATTGTAAACACATAACACAAGTAAATACACATATTTACACTCGTTCACCAATTCCCGGGACTCGAGACTTGTATGTTCCGTATGCCCTGACGATCCTACCGATCGTCACCGTTTGTACACTTGGTTAAGGACCGACATCTAATGAACCTCTAGACCAACATCCAATGATCCTCTAGACTAAACCAATAGTTCCCGAACTATAACCCGACTTAACTAACCCAGTTAAGTACAATATATGCGTGACTCGCTAAGGTAGACTTTCATCTAGACAACATTGTTAACCAGAATTTGCCGGGTGTCACAAGTTCTGAGCTTCCTGATCCAAAAACAAAGGCTTCGTACAACAAAAGACTTAAATAATATTCGCCTCTACACCATAACAAAATCGTGCCCTCCATTTGCACGATAAGGTTAGTCCTTCTAATCATCCCGTCCACAGGTGAGCGAGTGAGTTCATTGTAGAAGGCAACGTCCTTCCCACTTGCTGGTACCGGTGATCGATGCAAGAGTGTGGACTAATGTGAAGCGTGACACGACATCCTTTCTGGCAAAATATCCGTACTACGTATAGTATTAACTAATCTTAGAAAATAGGATTCCAATGCAACATAAACATTCTTATCCGTATTTTCTAATACTTCATATATTGACACACATCGATAGTCGGTCGGAATTTTCCCCTTGTGCATCCCATGTACAAATTTCTTTCTTTCCTAAAATATTTTGTTGTGTTTTAGTTTTGAAACTTCGTTTTCGAGCCGAAACCGATTATAGTCTAGATTTTACAAAAATGCTAGTTCGCTATAACCTTGGCTCTGATACCACTTCTGTCACACCACGCCAATGGCGGAAACACGTGGCGCAACGCTCGAAAGCATATCAAAGTCAAGATTAACACAAACTATATTTAATTAGAAAAGATCATTTTATAAAGATGTTGAAAATGAGTATCTTGTTACAATATTGCACAAAACCACAAACAAGAAGTTCATGAATGGGGTTTTTCCGTTTAGGTTCCAACCCGATGGTAACAATAGATGAAACCTCGACAAGTATCCGACATCCTGAATTCCACCGCACTAGCCGCATATCTATTCAGCACTTAGTTACCTGAAAGATATGTTTAAAAAGACGTCAATATATAAAATATTGATGAGTTCACAGGTTTTAGTTTCGTAATAACAACATTTTTACACCCTGTGCAGATCCAGCACAATTTGTGGCCTTTGTAAGGAGTAGCTAGCTCCTACAAAACTACGATGATGAGCAATCCCTTGAGTCCCATAACCAAACCAAGACTAATAATCCTGCCCCGCAATCACCAGTTGTTTCTTGGATTCCCCGTTTAATTAAGCATATGTCCTAGGTCCGTTGGTGATGGATTACCCTCGTTACAAGTTACATTTATACTTTCATGAATATTAATTAACTTGTATAATATTATTCTCGACTCGACTCACTTGACGTATAATTATTTTCCCATTAAATAATTATACTAATATCTTGTCGATCGACATAATATTTTCAACACTCGACTCGACTCACCTTACCATATATTTATATTTCCATTAAACAAATAGGCTTAAGATCTTGTCGATTCGATAGTATATATTTTTATTGTCAAGTGCATACGCTCGTTTTAAACGTTTAATCGTTAGATTATTTACGTTATTTTTCTCCCACGAATAAATTCCCAACACTTAGGAAAGTGTTATGTATTTTTCACCTGGATTATATATTTTAAGTCCCTTAAAATATACGTTCTTATTTTCTCCTTAGACGTAATTAATACAAATACTTATTTGTTCGATTCCATGTCTTAGTACGTTAACACGTCCGAATCCGATTACTTAACATATATATATATATATATGTATATTGTTAATTTTTCCAAGTTTCAACAATATATGTACTCTTGAAATTAATCACCTTTTAAAATCTACATATATTACTTGGAAGTTTATAAACATATTTATGTTTTTATTACCAAGACTCGGTTACTTATATATATAAAAAATGCTCCAACACTTTTATATCCCCATTTATATAAAAGTGTTCATTTTTATATAAGTTTCCACCAAGCTTTTATTTTATCCAACATTTTTATAAAAACCTTTGTTTTTATATATTTTCCACATGTTAGAAAATCTATATTTTTATAAAACTCCATTTTATAAAAATACATTTTTATACAAGATACATATGTACATTTATTATTATTTACCAAATCCACCTTGAAAAGTTATCATTTTACACTTTTGACACCAAACTTTCCAAAGCTATATTTTTAGATATAAGTTTCTAAAAATATCATTTTAAGTCCCTCAACTTTTAAAGTTGCCAAAATAATCCTTTAACTTTTAAAAGTTATATTTTTCTTCTCAATCTTTCAAAAATGACAATTTTCTACTAAACTAGTAAACTTTATTTGATCATCTTTGTCATGTTAGTTTATTTTTATGTTCCAACACCTTTAATAGTCTATAATCATCTTATTAAGGATACTAATAGGTGTAATTCGTGTATTTTGTCCAACATGTCTAATTTACATTATTCAAGTGTGTAGACTTTGAAGATGTAAAATTTATGTAACTAGTTTTCTAACAAAAATCAACACTAAATATAGTCTTAGATGCTTATGTTATGATGATTAAAACTATATTTAAGTTCATTCAAGTTCCAATAACAAGTTATGTTTAGATCACCATCTTCTTTAAATCTTTATGAACTTTATAAAACTACAAGAATAATACACATCCATCACCAAATTTTCGGCCCATACACACCATTATAACACCATTTTAGTATTTAAAATCATATGTTTTTATCATGTAAAGCTTTATCAAGTTAACCCCTTGTAGAACTTGCTTCTAGATAATAAACATAAACTTTTAAAGACAAGAACAAGATCAAGAATACTTACAACTAGCACAAGGCTAGGGAAGCTAAAAATGCTTGATTTTGATGGAGTTTGGTGTGTTCTTCCTATGTGGTTAAGCTCCAAGCTTGAAACACAGAATGGGGGTTTGGAAGATGGATGCTTTGTGAATGAATTTGAAGAGTTTAAACTTGAAAGAAGTGTTGGGTCTGCTGACCTGGAGAAGAACAGATGATTGGAAAGCCAAAATATGCTATCTATTTGATCCTTGAATAAACAGTCCTTACAACTTGCTTCTCCCAAAAGACTGCTGACCCTAACTACTGTTCTATCCAAACAACTGCTCAACAACTGCTGATACAAAGAATTGCTAAGGAAACAACTGATGAAGAACAACTGCTGACCAATGGTCTGATAAAGAGCAACAGCTGATACAAGTACTGAAGACCAAAGCACTGCTGGAACCAACAGCACTTAGGCTCCAGCAGTGGATACAAGACCATCAGAGTTTATCTTTAACAGCTGTTTACTATCAGTGCTTTCAATGTAACAGTAGTTTGTATAGCAGATGTTTAAGTTTGTTATTCTGTTAGAGGTCACTGTCTTAGGTGACGTCAGCCTAGGTCATCAGTGGTTTGAGTCAGTCTATAAATAGAACAGTGCATGTACTGTTCTATTGCATCACACACAAAACATTCTCTCTGACAAACAACTGTGTGATCAGGCTGAGGGGGAGTAACTTGTACGATTGTAATCTTTGAATTAATGAAAGCATTCGATCGAAAAACATTTACTCTCTTGTTTTGATTTACAGTTTATTATTCCGCTGCACTTTCATTCTATTTTCATTCCATTATTATCATCATTTAGTTAAACAATCAAAACAAACAAACTCAGATCCTAACAATTGGTATCAGAGCTTGGTCAATTAAATTCGATCTAACAAATCAATTTAATAATCAGCTCACAATTATTGATATCGCTTGTCAGTTTGATTGAAAACAGAGTAATAGTTTAATTTCGATTCAACCGTTGTTAAACAGACTTTGTTTTTTGAAAAATCAGAGAATGGCTTCTATCAATCACGATCCACATAACACTGGCACGAACAACAAGCCACCGATGCTTATCAGATCTGAATACAATATCTGGCAACGTCGGATGAGCCATGTTCTAGCTCAACAAAACACTGGGTGTTGGAAGTCGGTTATCTTCGGACCACATGTTCCGACTGTGCCGAGTACTGAAGATCCCAAAGTGTTTGAGCCAAAGAAACTTGAAAACTACTCCGACCAGGATTTTCAGAAAATTGAGCTAGATGCTAAGGCCTTCAGTATTGTGGCCATGGCTCTACCCAATGATATATATGCTGGGCTGTTACACTGTAACAGTGCAAAGGAGTTGTGGGATGCACTGAAAGAGCAGTTTGGTGGGACAGAGGAGGTTATTGAAAACAACCGTGAAATACTTAACCAACAATATGAAACATTCAGTCATGTCAAAGGAGAGTCATTAACTCAACAGTTTGAGAGATTTAACTGCTTAATTAGTGAACTAAAATTGGTTGGTCTTACTTACCCTCATTCAACTTTGAACCATAGGTTCTTAAGATCATTACCAGACAAATGGGACACTATTGCTATTGTTATGAGAAACTCAATAGGATTTAAAGACCTATCACTGACCCAGCTTCATGGTAAGCTCTTGACCTATGAAAGAGAGCTTAACCAGAAAAAGAAGCTCCAGGACTCTGGAAAAGTGTCTGATGACTATGTGTTTGGGAATACAGCACTTTTGGGTCATGATGAGGTGCCTGGAAACACAAAGGATCAGAGTTATGATCATTTCATTGACATAACTTCAGGTTTTAACTCAGGTTTTAACTCTGATTCTTATTCACCAAACTATGCTTTCACAGCAAGTGGTGGTGATATACAGGCATCTGACAACATATCCTTTGAGTATGATGACCTGAAATACTTTGACCCTGATGATTTGGAAGAAATGGACATTATGCACCAATTGGCCCTTCTCAGTGTAAGAACTAATAATTTTTACAAAAAAACAGGGAGAAGGTTTCCAGGGTTGACTGGCAGATCTAAGGTGGGGTTGGATAAATCAAAGATCAAGTGTTATAAATGTCATAGGTTTGGTCATTTTGCTAGGGAATGTAGGGGTCAACATGGTACACCTATGATAACCTATCCAAATCAAAGACCACAGACCAACACTTATCAGAATTCCTATAATACCCCTGGACCAAATGTGCAAAACACTGCTCATTTTGCACAGTCCTCAAACACTGTTCCTGTCCAGTATGTCCAAACCACTGTTCCTCAGATCCATTATGTGCAAACACCTGTTGCTCAACCACCTGTGCAAACGACTGCTGCTCCATCCTCTGCTCCTGCAGAGACCAGTCAACAGAGCTTCTTTACACAAGGCTTTGTTGATTGGAGCAGTCTACCTGATGAGCTAACAGATGAGAATTTTGCACTAGTTGCCAAAGCTGAAAATGAACCAGAAAACTTTTGTTTCATGGCTATGGTTGATGAGATTGAATCTGAGGAAGTGGTAACTGAATCTGATGTTGTGACTGATGATATTGTTAATGAAGTTGTTGCAGGTGAAAAACCTGAAGAAGAGGTTGTGAATCTCTCAGATCCCTGGGGTGCATCTGATGAATGTGAGTGCAAGTGTGATTGTGCATTGATGGCTGCTGCTAAGGTATCTCCTCAAATTCTTAAAGAATTGTGTTCTGACAAATGTGTAATAGCATTTGCTAACATTAAAGAGGTGAATGAAAACCTTAGAAAGAAAATTTTGGATGATGAAGTTAAATTTGAAAAACTCACAAAAGATTTGAAAACAAGTTTAACTGCAAAAGAATCTGAAATTAGCAGTCTAAAACATGAAGCAACTATTACCAAAGACCAGCTCCAAACTATGATAACAAAATATCAAAGTTGTAAAAGTGAGCTTGAGTCCACCCAAGTTGAATGTAAAAAATGGGTGGAATCATGTAGAGGTTTTGAGATGCTACTCAACAAACAAACCAAAAGTCATGTGAAGTTTGGCTTTGGTTTTGCAACCACTGCTCCAGCTTTTGAAAACACTGACACAAAGAGTCAAAAGTCTGTTGAGATAGTACCAACAAACCTGCAGGGTCAAGAGATTAAAATCACTGAACCAAATGGTAAGAAAATTGTTCTTGAAAAACCAGAAGGTTCCTCATCTTTTGCTGAACTTGAAAAGTATGAATTTAAACCTACTTGGTCTGATGAGTGTGATACTCTTGAGAATTATAAACCTGTTAATTTTAAAACTCCTGAGGGAAAAACAGCTCCTCAGGCAAGGGTCATTCCCTTGGCAAAAGTCATTCCCCTGAAAGATTCTCCAGCAGATGCTCAAACATCTGCTGAAAAGAAGTCTGAAAAGGGGAAGAAGAAAGAAAAGACTGTTAACTTGTTTTGTGATTTCTGTGAAAAGAAGAATCATGTCACCAAAAACTGTTTTCTTCTAAAAGCATATGACATCAACAAAGGAACAAGTGAATGTGATTCAAAAGCCACATGCTCAATATGTGGGAAAAAGAATCATAAGACTAAAGAGTGCTTGTATCTCAAAAATTTTGATGTAAAAATACAAGAATACAAAGCAAAAACTCTTGCAAACCCTGTGGTTAGTACTCCAAAAGGAAAGCCCAAACAGACCTTCACACCTGTCCAAACATCTGTTACAAAAAGGCTTGAAACATCTGCTTCTAGAGATGTCCAAGTAACAGATGCTCCACCCACAAGCAAATACCCAAGAGGTTATGGTCAACCTCCATGTCACAGTCTGCCACATGTTTATGAGGAGCCAAAAAGACCCTCTAAACCAAGAGTGAACAGAAATCCATATGGGTATTATCATCTGTCAGGAAGTGATCAAACAACTGCTGCCCCAAGTGCTGACATACAAGCACTGGCAAATGGTCAGCAGCAGTTGTTGACCTTAATTCAAAAATTGGTCCAAACCACTGATCACCTTCCAAAACTTGAGTCTGAAAGGTCTGAGGATCCATCCAAAGCCAATTTGGCTTTGGACACTCACCAAAACTAATCATTTACTGATGTGCAGGGAGCTTCTGCTTGTTTAGATAGTCTTTGGTATGTAGATAGTGGAGGTTCCAGGCACATGACAGGATGTAGAGCCCTACTTCTGGACTTCTTGGCTCATGGAGGGGGTGATATATCCTTTGGTAATGATTCTAAAGGTAAGGTGTTGGGTTCAGGGACTGTACAGGCAGGAAAACTCAAGTTTGAAAATGTCAATCTTATTGATAATCTCAAGTTTAATCTTCTGAGTGTTTCACAAATGAGTGACAAAGGTTATGGCTCATTTTTCACAAAGAAAACTTGTAAGATTATTGGGCCAGAAGTGGTGAAAAAGATTGATACCATTATTGCTGAGAGCAAAGCACAACTTGTTGCTCATAGAAGTGGCAATGTGTATGTTGTTGATATGTTAAAGGACAATCCTATGGCAAATGTCTGTCTGTTTTCTGCTGCCTCCACTAAGGAGACAGAATTGTGGCATAGGAGACTGGGTCATACCAACCTTAATACTATCAACACACTCTCAAAACAAAGCCTTGTCAGAGGTCTACCATCAAAAGAATTTAAATGTGATGAGCATTGTGTTTCTTGCTTAAAAGGGAAACAACATAAAAGCTCTTACAAATCCATTGATGAGTCCAAAACTAGTCAGTGCTTACAACTGTTGCATATGGACTTGTTTGGCCCTGTTAAAATCATGAGTCTAAGAAGAAAAAGATTTTGTCTTGTCATAGTTGATGATTTTTCTAGGTTTACATGGACTTACTTTTTACACTCTAAAGATGAGACTGCAGGTATATTGAAGGACTTTGTCACCAAGGTTGAAAAGCAGTATGACTTGCCAGTAAAAGTCTTCAGGAGTGACAATGGAACAGAGTTTAAAAATAAGGAGTTAGATGACTTCTGTGTGTCAAAAGGGATTGTGAGGCAGTTCAGCATCCCAAGAACACCAGAACAAAATGGGGTAGTTGAGAGGAAAAATAGAACTCTTATAGAAGCTGCAAGAACCATGCTAGCAGATTCTGGTTTGCCACTGTCCTTTTGGGCAGAAGCTGTAAACACTGCTTGCTATGTTCAAAACAGAGTTTTGATCAACCCCAGACATCAAAAAACTGCTTATGAAATTTTGTTCAAAATCAAACCATTAATCTCATTCTTCAAAATCTTTGGCTGCCCATGTTTCATTTTAAATCTTAAAGATTCCATTTCAAAATTTGCAGCCAAAGTAGACTGTGGTTATTTTCTGGGATATTCTTCTACTGCTAAGGCCTACAAAGTGTTTAACACAAGGACTAAAACAATAGAAGAAACCTTGAATGTTAAGTTCAATGAACTTTCATCTCTGAAAATCCCTGCAAACCCTGCTGAATTATTTGATTTAGATAAATTCAAATTTGAAGATATCACTGTTAAGACTAACAATGCAGGTATTCCACAGTCTCCACAGCAAGATTACAGAACAGATGTTGTGATTCCCAGTCACTACAAAGTCTATTCTGCATCAGAGAAAGCAGCTGTTCAAAACAATTGTCAAAACTCTGCCACAGCTGTGTCAACCACTGTTGGCCAGTCCTATCTTCAAACCTCTGCTTCACCCCTCACTACCACTGACCTATCATCTGTTGACAAAAGTCAATCATCTGTTGACAAAAGTCAATCATCTGTTGACAAAAGTCAGTCAGTCAAGTTGGCACTACAGAAGTACCAACAGATGTTACACCAACAGAGTCACCAAACCTCTGTCCATCACCTCAAAATGCCATTGTTCCATATCAAGGAGATCTTATTTACTTAAGAGCTCATCCACCAGACCAGATCATTGGCAACATCAGAGAGGGTGTGCTCACAAGAAGCCAATCCTCAAAAATCTGTCTTTTTGCAGGTTTCCTATCCCTCACACAACCTGTCAAGTACCAAGAGGTACTGAAAGACAACAGTTGGGTAGAAGCCATGCAAGAAGAACTCCTTCAGTTCAAAAGACAACAAGTATGGGAGCTTGTACCACTTCCTAAGGATGTTTGTCCTATAGGAACAAAGTGGGTCTTCAAAAACAAAACTGATGAAAGGGGTATTGTTGTCAAGAATAAAGCCAGGCTTGTGGTTCAAGGCTTCAGACAAGAAGAAGGAATAGATTATGATGAGACCTTTGCTCCTGTAGCTAGACTAGAGGCCATCAGACTCTTTCTAGCCTTTGCTGTCAACCACAATATAAAGGTGTATCAGATGGACATCAAATGTGCTTTCCTTTATGGCAAAATTCAGGAGGAGGTCTATGTATGTCAGCCACCTGGTTTTGAAGACACATTCCATCCTGACTATGTCTACAAGCTCAACAAAGCTTTGTATGGACTCAAACAAGCACCAAGGGCCTGGTATGAAACTCTTTCCACATTTCTCTTATCCATTGGCTTCACAAGAGGTAAAATTGACAAAACTTTATTTCTTAAATGGAAAGGGAAACACTTAATGATTGTTCAAATATATGTGGATGACATCATCTTTGGATCCACATGTAACCAAATGTGTGAAGAGTTCAGAAAACTCATGACAGCAGAGTTTGAGATGAGTGCCATGGGTGAGCTTCAGTGTTTCCTTGGTCTTCAAGTGAAACAACTGCAAAATGGCACATTCATTCACCAAAACAAATATGTAAAGAATTTATTAACCAGATTTGAGATGAATGATTGTAAGCCATGTAGCATACCCATGAGTACAGTCAAGCTGCTCACTATTGATGACAAGGATGAACTGGTTGATCAAACACATTATAGATGTATGATTGGGTCTTTATTGTACCTAACTGCATCTAGGCCAGACATTATGTTTGCTACCTGTGTCTGTGCCAGATCCCAGGCTTCACCCAAAAAGTCAAACCTTATTGCTGTGAAAAGGATATTCAGATACCTCAAAGGTGCTCCCACACTTGGTATCTGGTATCCTGCTAATGGAAACATTGAGCTTTCAGGTTTTTCAGATAGTGACTTTGCTGGCTGTCACACCACAAGAAAATCCACTTTAGGAGGGTGCCAATTTCTAGGGAATGCCTTAGTTTCATGGCAAAGCAAAAAGCAGGCAGCTGTTTCAACTTCAACAGCTGAAGCTGAATACATTGCTGCTGCAAGCTGTACAGCCCAACTCATGTGGCTTCAAAATCAACTACTGGATTTTGGGATAACTGCACTTAGGACTCCACTCATGTTGGACAGCCAAGCTGCTGAAAATATCATCAAGAATCCAGTCTCTCATTCCACTACCAAGCACATTGACATAAGACATCATTTTGTCAGGGACAGCTATGAAAAAGGTTTGATTTCTTTACACCATGTTCCAACAGAGGATCAGTTGGCAGATGTGTTAACAAAAGCTTTAGACACATCTACCTTTACAAATCTGATTTCCAGAATTGGCATGTTAAACATGGATTAACCAAATAACTTTTTTTTAAATAAATTGTTCAGAAATTAAATATTTTCTTAAAATTGCTGTTTGGTTGAAAAATCTGTTTATAACATCTGATCAGATAAAACAACCACTGTCTCATTCATTTCCACTGTTGGTTGAAAAGTCTGTTTCCAAACATCTGATCAGATAAAACAACTGTTAGTTGAAAAATCTGTTTCAGAACATCTGTTCAGATAAAACAACTGTCCACATATATATATACTATATTAAAAAAAAAAAAAAAACCCAACGGTTGGATCCATCAGCTGTTTGTATCAGTTGTTTACCAAAACAGCTGTTCTCCACCAGATGTTACATCCATCAGATGATTGCCACGTCTGCTCATATAAGCAGATGTTTGGCCACATCAGCGGTTTCATTGAGCCTATAAAAACCCTGTTTTACCACAACAGATGTTACACTGTCTCATTGTATTCAAAATACTGTAAACCGCCTTCTTCACTCTCAAACCCTTCATCAATCTTCAATCATTTTCACCTTCGAAATCCATTACAATGGATCTTCAAGCCAAAGCTACACACAATTGTCTCCCCTATCTGATTAAAACAGATGACAACACTCCATTTCATTCCACCATCGACATTTTCCTTAATTCCAAATACTTACCCATCCTAACCGCCAACGCCCCCATTTATCTGGATACACTCCAAGAATTTTGGTTGAATGCTGAGTTTCTATTACAAGACAAAAAGCCTACATCCATTATTTCCAAAATTGGAGAAACCAGTATCGTCATTACCCCTGATATCATATCCACAACCTTCACACTGAATGACCTGGCAGGTAAGGATTCCTTCACTAAAACAGAGCTTCACACTGAGTTCCAAGAAAGAGGGTATGATG
This sequence comes from Ambrosia trifida, assembly GCA_028751855.1. Taxonomy (NCBI): domain Eukaryota; kingdom Viridiplantae; phylum Streptophyta; class Magnoliopsida; order Asterales; family Asteraceae; genus Ambrosia; species Ambrosia trifida. The sequence continues at coordinate 91,146,456 of CM054125.1, read as the reverse complement.
GTCAGATGACTGGATCAACTCTTTTCAAAAAGTTTTTCCCTCCAGTCATGAAATTTTTCTTCCATACTCTTCTTCTTTGTGTCTCTGCTAAGTCCACATCCTTTAATGAAATTCCATTAAGGATGCAATATCTGGGATATGCTATGTTGTCAAACTCTGACTTCAATCTTTCCCAGGGATTGTTCATGGACTTGGTATCAAATGTGAAAGCAGTCAAGTCTGGGTCAAACAATGCTTTTCTTATTTACCCACGAATTCTTAGTGTAATTTTACAAAAATTATTACCTGAAAAAGTTTTCAAAAAGGGTGCTGCTATGCAAATGAAAAGCTTAACTGATGAAACTTTCACAAGAATGCTGGGTGGAAGCACCCAAGAAAAAGTGTCAAAAGTGTCAAAAGTTTCTAAAACACAAACAAAGAGGACAAAGGCAACAACTGTTGTCAAAACCTCTGTTGTTGAGCCCACTGCTCCTGGTGATCATGGCACTACATCCAGTGCTGTGAAACCCACACCAGCCACTTCCAAAAAGAAACATTCATCCACAAAAACCACCACTCAACCACAAATGAGGCTTCTGGATGTTGAGGTACCAGAAGAAACCTCTGTTGCACAACAAAAGCAACCTGAAACCACTGTTGTTACTTCCTCACAACAGTTGGACATACCTCCACCTGACCAACCTCCTCATGAATCCTCTCAAAAGGATCATGTTGTAAGCCAAGGGGACACACATCCTGATGCATATGAGTCACTTGACCATATGTTCACAAGCCCCTCTCCCAGGGCTAATTCTCTTCTTACTCCACCACTCACACCATCACATGTCCCACAAACAATGCAACCTCTGTTTGAAGCTATTGAAAAATCTCAGGAAGATCCCAGTTCCTCTCTTCCACCTGTCACTGAGAGTATACTCCAACAAGTGACTGGCCCTGAGAATACTCAATCTGCTATCCCCCAAACAGAAGAGGAGGTTACACCACCTGGGTTCAATGAAACTCTAGGTGAGTTTTCAAGTGGAGCAGCCACTACTGATGTAGAGACCACTGTCTCACATCAGGACAGTGATTTCATAGCTAAGACTCCCTTGAAGGCAACAACTGTTGAAGCCACTATAGTGTCTCCAAAAACAGTTGGAAGTCCCCAGTACCAAGACAAAGGGGCATCTGATTCACCTATAAGGCCTGAATCAGATAAAACTACCACTGGTAGGGACTCAGATGATCCTATTAATTTAGGAGATGAGTCAAAATACCAAGAATTGATGGCCAGAGTTTCTGTTATTGAAACATCTGTTGCTGACATCAAATCTGATGTCAAGCTTCTCCTAAGCTCAATTGCAGATCTCTCCAAGAGTCAACCATCCACCACTGATATAGCCAATGAGTTATGGAAATCAGTTTCCCCCATCATCATAGCTCACAGAAAATTGGCTGATCAGACACATGAAACCTACATGGCTGAGATCAGAAATATGGTTGATGCAAGGTACAAAGATACCCATGCTGACATCAAAGCCATCAAGGACCATCTGCTGAAGACTACTGGCTCTGCCCCTACCACCACCCTCAGGGATGAAACTGATGATGTTTTCACGGCTGATGATGCCAAAAAGGGGGAGAGTGGCAGAGATAGGCTACCAAAATTAGATCCTTTTGGTTGCCCACCTTCTCAAAAAGGTCAAGCCAAGTCTGCCAAGAAACCAGAGTCTACCAAATCAGCTCCACAACAACAACATCAAGCACCACCACCACAAACCACTGAAAAGAATAAGGCAGTAGATGACTCTGCAAACATAGAAGCTGAAAAGGCTGCTCAGTCCAAACAACAAAGGGCTGACACCTTGGAAGTAAAAGCAGAGTCATTGATTGAACTCAAGAAGAAACAACAAAGGGAAACTGAAGATGTGGGATCCTCTAAAAGGATGAAAAGACCTGCCAAGCATGTTAGAAAACCACCATCTAAGTTACAAACCTCTGTTGATAAAACCACTGCTGCTGAAACCACTGCCACCCAAAACACTGAAACCACTGCCACCCAAACCACTGAAACCACTATACCCAAACCAACACACACTCCTGAACAAACAACCACCAAACCTACATCACCAACCAAAACCCCAACATCTGCTGGTTCTTCTAAAAGGCCAACAGATGTTAATCCAACCACTGCTACCAAATCACCTTCACCAAAAATCATGTACACAAGGAAGAGAAAATCAACCTTTGTTGTGCATGATGAAAACATACACACATCACCAACCACCATTTCAACTGCCCAATCCACTCCTCCCATCACAGCCATTCCACTCACATCATTCTCACCACATACATCCAAATTCAAAACCCATAGACCACCACCAACCATTACACCATTGGTTGTTCAGTATCCCCTTGAACTTGATCTACTCAAGGGGGAATTACAATCCTTCTACAATACTGAACAGCCATCTGAAAGATCCTTCCCATCTCTCCCAAATTTCCCTGTTCCCCTCAACATTGATACCTATCTAAAATACAAGGGTGAACAGGTGGATGCCATCATCAGGGAGAAATGCAAAGGGAAGGATGACAGGACTGCTCAGGGCATCCATTCAGCAGAGCTTAGCAAACTCAGAAGGATTGAAGACTTTGCTAAGACCCTGAGCAATTCCATGTCCACCATGCCTCTCAGTGTAGATTTGGAGAAGGAGGTAAGGGAATCCCTTCTTGAACAGATAATGGCAACCAAGCCTTACAAAGCAAACAAAAAGCAGTTCAATGGCTGGACTACTCATGCTTTGAGGGAAGAACTGATCAGAATTGAAGAAATGGCCAAAAATCCCAAAGCTAAAGTCTCCATTCCCAATTTTGGCAAAGGCAGAGACCCAGTCAGAGCCTTGAAGTTCAAAAGAATGAGGCAGGAGATTGTAGCTGCCAATTATGGGGAAATGAGGTCTGTTTCCAGATGGTCAGAGCTTAGATTGGTTGAAACCTATAAAAGTCTGGAAGAGAATAGAAAGAAGGATCCCAGCCTTCCAAGAAAACCAATCTACAATGATGAGCCAATGATGAAAAGACCCCAACAGACTTTTAACCTAGACAGCTTACTTGAAACCTCTGATCTCACAGCTGCTGCAAGTAGACAGTTCAAAAAGCAGAAGGAGATGTCAGAGGAAGACCAAAGAAAGTTTGCTGACACATTTATAAAGGAAGGGCTCTTCAATCAAATCCATTATTTCTCTGATCCCACAACAGAGAAACTCAGAGAACTCATAGGAAGACCACCTTCACCCAACTCATCAAGAATAAAGGTTCATCTTAGCAAATCCACTGACTCAAAAATTCTAAAGTGGAAGGTCAACAAAGACAACCACGAATTGACACTGCTCAGGTCAGATGGAAAGGTTCAGAAGATCAGTATGGATGATGCTTACAGCCTTTGTGCAGAAGATCACCAAGCACTGCTAAATCTGGATCTGGAAAGAGATGAAGAAGACCTATTTGCTTTGAACTTTGAATTACAATTCAAAGGTCAAATCAGAGAAAGTCTGATGAGAAATAAAGATCAATGAATAAAGCTGAGTTTTTGCATCATCTGTTCTAGGGGGAGATTGTTGGGTCTGCTGACCTGGAGAAGAACAGATGATTGGAAAGCCAAAATATGCTATCTATTTGATCCTTGAATAAACAGTCCTTACAACTTGCTTCTCCCAAAAGACTGCTGACCCTAACTACTGTTCTATCCAAACAACTGCTCAACAACTGCTGATACAAAGAACTGCTAAGGAAACAACTGATGAAGAACAACTGCTGACCAAAGGTCTGATAAAGAACAACAGCTGATACAAGTACTGAAGACCAAAGCACTGCTGGAACCAACAGCACTTAGGCTCCAGCAGTGGATACAAGACCATCAGAGTTTATCTTTAACAGCTGTTTACTATCAGTGCTTTCAATGTAACAGTAGTTTGTATAGCAGATGTTTAAGTTTGTTATTCTGTTAGAGGTCACTGTCTTAGGTGACGTCAGCCTAGGTCATCAGTGGTTTGAGTCAGTCTATAAATAGAACAGTGCATGTACTGTTCTATTGCATCACACACAAAACATTCTCTCTGACAAACAACTGTGTGATCAGGCTGAGGGGGAGTAACTTGTACGATTGTAATCTTTGAATTAATGAAAGCATTCGATCGAAAAACATTTACTCTCTTGTTTTGATTTACAGTTTATTATTCCGCTGCACTTTCATTCTATTTTCATTCCATTATTATCATCATTTAGTTAAACAATCAAAACAAACAAACTCAGATCCTAACAAGAAGTGTGTGTGTGTGTTCTTGTTCTTCACGGCTCAAAGGAAAGAAAAAGAAGAGTTTTTGTTCCAATGTTTGAGCCTTGTGATTCTTTATAATCTCAACATATCTTACAATGATCTTTCAAGGTTACAAGGATCCATTATGGATTTTTATCTTATATAAAATGGATATGTGTGTACTAGAAGATTTAGAATGATCTTTGGAGGATGTTTGAGGGTGTTTGGAGCCGTGAGTTTTAGAAAATAAAAGGAAAGATTGTGTAATCTTAATTGGACATGTGATTTAATATAAATCATATCATATAATCCACACCATGCCTTTCCATATCCAATCCTAGATTTAAATCTAATATGTTTGTACTAGTGATCTTGGGTGGATTGCTTTTGAGGGTGTGTAGCCGTGGATTGTTTGAATCTTGATAGGACATGAAATCCACATATAATATGTGATTATATCCATACCATACTTCTCCATATCTATTCCTAGATTACTTGATACAAAAAAAAGAAGATTGGAAGTATGGGAAGGGGGGTGGCCGATTTTGGGTGGGTGTTTGTGGGGTCCACAACACAAAATATTTGCTACTTAATATGTTAAGCTTCATACTTTAACGTTCGAGTGTCGTTCGGGTATTAATCGGATTTTATTTACACGTTATTCGTACATTATAATAACCTCAAATAACCCTTAAACATAGCCTAGTTTAAGTGTTAGTTGGTTAATTAGGCTTTCGTTGGGCGAATTTATAAGTTATACGCGTATCGGGTGTGATACGCGCACTTTATTCGTTACCGGGAGATTTGTATGTAACGTTTTCACTTATGGTTTTGGAGTTCCAAAACATATTATATTTTGTGAAAGTACCCTTTATTCTATATTCTGGGTGTCCGGGATCCTTTTCGTTTATTTATTTTTTACCGGGTAATCACCAACGTCGATTTCGGACAAGTTTATTCGCACGCGATTTCGCCGTGCTTCAACATTAAACATGTGCATTCCTATGCATCTTATGGGGAATTTGCTATTCTCTAAAGGCTAACTTAATCCAATTAATTTAAATATGCACTTAAACCGTTAATCACATATATTAATTACGTACGGAATCACATCGATTTTTGCCGGATGTTACATTCTCCCCCGTTAAGAGAATTCCGTCTCGGAATTTAATTCAAGTGATCCATCACAATAGTATCCTTGAACAGGGCGGAGTGTTTGCGCTTCACGAGATCTCCTTTCCCCTAAGTGAACTCAGGTTCTTGCTGGGTTCATGCTTAGCGCTCTATCAACACAATACATGGTCCTACAACGACTAAGCTCTTCGACATCCCAATTTGACACATCTATCGGTTTCCAAAATAGTAGAGCTTAACGTCAACCGGACATCCGTCAGTCAAGGGATTGTAAACACTTCCTCGGTCTTGACTTGCGGAATTCATCAAGAGTCCCACTAAGCTCCGACGATAGTTCGAGCTTGGTCGTCACGAGACCAATTTTTGATCGATAACTCCGTGGCACTCGAGTATCAAGAATTTGGCCTACTACAATCTCTACGCTTATCGACACCCTCTCGAAGTATGACTCTTAGTGAAAACCTATTATTAGACCGAAATTCTTAAGGCCTGCGCCTTGTCCGTATGACTTCTTAATAGGTTCGCATCTGATCCGAGCAGTCTCTAATCTGCAAGATTTACTGGCCATCTATCAAATAACTCAAACCAGATTATGTATCTATCTCCGTCTGTCATTCAACGTACTGGAGATGTACACCTATGTCCTCCCAAAGGGCTTTGAGCAGTACACCCCGAACGCTGGGATGATAATTCCTATTACGTAGGAAATTCTGGTGATGAAGCACATGAATTAGATGTGCCACGGACATTAATTGTGTCATCACGGAACAATTCCGTCAAGTATATTCAATTTGTTCCAGAATTACAAGCCATACTCATCTCAAATCGAGTATCCCATGCTTGTGTACAAAGTTTGTCGAACTTGAGGCGGAGCGACTACTACAATCCGATATAATGGAAGTCGGCAATCAAGTGTCTAGCCACGACTCTCCAAGAGTATAGGTAGCTATCCCTATGCCTCATCTCGAAGCCCCACATGAGTACGGAATGAGAGGGTTCCAAACGTCAATCAATCATCACTTGGGTCACCTCCCGGTCATGGGACACCTCGGGTGGCATGGTAATGTTAAGCATGTGATTTTACCGCACCACATAATGGTCATAAAAGTCCCCTTGGAAACCTCGTCCGGTATTCCATTTTATTTCTCCTTCGGCTCGACTCATTTGACCATATATTTACCTCCCCATTAAGATAAATATACTAGGTTCTTATCGACTGAACAACTATATTCAAAATGGGACTTTATTTCTGTGGAATCATCTAGGTACTGAATCGCTACTTTCCACCTAAGAAATTGTGGTTAATGGTACTAGGGCGCTTAGTATGGACTGATGGAGGTCGAAAGATTTTGCGTCGCTTTCACCCCTCAGTTCCCTGACAGTAAGCGGTGTCATTATGATGATGATAATAATGATAGTAGTAGTAGTAATAATAATAATAATAATAATAATAATAATAATAATAATAATAATAATGATAATCATCATCATCATCATTTTGTAGGTGCTCGTGTGAAATGAGCTCAAAACGAAACAATTTTAATCGAGACACGAACACTTGAGAGCAGGTGGTCATTGACGTTGGAGCCTAAACGAGGAACTTTGGTCTAGCCAAGAGCACCCGAGTCATAAATAATAATAATAATAATAATAATAATAATAATAATAATAATAATAATAATAAAATGGAAAAAGAGACTTCATGTCTCATATGTTAGGAAAAGCAAAAGAAAAAAAAAGTAATAATAAAACAAAGAAATGAAAATTAAGTTGCTTGAAGCCCATGTGTGTTTTGTGTTTGTAGCCCAGTTATGATATTAATCTAGTAAAACCCTATTGAGTAATATAAAAAAAAGAACGGAGAGCGACATTATTTTGGGGGGAGAACATACAACAACCGCCAAAGGGGATTGCATCAGAAGACGAGGACAGCAGCTCCAAGAGTTTAAGAGGATTAATTGAAGGAGGAAGGCTTGGAACGATTGGTGAAGGCCTGGGTTTGTTTACCTCAAACATTATTTTTGATTTATGATTACTTTGTGTTCTCAAATACTCGTTACTATGTGTTATTATTATTTTGAACCTATGTTTTTCTCGTTCTCCATGACTATTATTGGCTAAATATTTTATGGATACCTAGGTTGTATGATATATGCATGTTAATTTTATTGTTCTCAGTTTTGGATTTATTTTTGAATGGTTAATGTTTTGGTAACGATTTGGTTGGTGTTTATTATGATGTGTGTGCGTGTTTAGGTCTAATTTATTATCTTTGATAGTTTCATAAACGTCTTAGTGAATGTCTTTCATGTTTGGATATTTATTAGGGTTACCTGCTTGGTGCTTGTAACTTAGTTTGTGGTTTTGGATCCGAAAGCCATAGGAACTTGATTAGAGAATTTAGAGGACTTAGGTATTCTTCCATTCTTGAGACCGGGAGGTGATGGGATGTTGGGTTGTCTAGAGATTTAGGTGTTAGGTTTTGGGTGAGACTGGGAGGTGATCCTATCCTAGTTGTCTTAAGTTTCTTGCAATTCCAAGTCATAGTTAACCCAATTAAATTATTCCCTTATATCTTCGGGTGTATTGTGATTAGAGAGACCGGGAGGTGATCGAGTCATTAGAGTACCTTTACATTTTTAGTGAGGTGAGACCGAGAGGTGATCTGAGCTAGATAGCCAGTGTTTTATTCTAGGATTCTTTGGGGTGTGGTGGTGTGACCGGGAGGAGATCTAGCACGTCTTAGGGTTTCTTAAGTTATCTTTAGAATCTAGTATCCATTCAGTTTTCCATTACCGAGAGTTATGTGTTTGCATGTAGGATTCTTGACCTAGGTAGTTGCCTTTCCATCCTGATATTTTCCTCAGTTATCCTTGCTGTCTATTTATCTTATTTAATGTATTTTAATTAATTATTTAAAAAACCCAAAATCAACTTTTAAAACCAATTTTGTTAAGTCTTAGTCGAGTCTAGTTTTTTTTTCTAGTTTTGTTTTCTAGTTGTGTCTTGTGGGTTCGATACTCGGAATTACTTAGTCTATAATGCATTGATAGGTACACTTGCCTGTCGTGTGGTCTAGTTTAGTTGAGTCTGTTTTATATTACTAGGTGTCTAGGTTAGGTAGTTATTTATAGACCATACATAGCATATCAAGAATATATCACTAGGTTTGGAAATGAAGCACTTGACATCCCCAACTTGGATGTCACAACGGCAGTACAAGCGTTAAAGATGGGGCTACAAAGAGATTCACCTTTCTACCAAGAGTTTGTGATGAATCCTCGTAGAAACTTGGATGAAGTCAGAAAAAGAGCCCTAAGGTTTATCTGACTTAAGGATGACAAGAAAATACAAGAGAGGATAAAAGCATCCTCAAGATATAACCATCCAAATCGAAAATCCACTCCCACATATGAACCTTATAAGTATAAACCATATGCTAGATCTGATAATAAAAAGGTCAATGTGGTTGAGGATAACGATGAAGATGACTGTCCTAAATTAGCAGATTATTGTTTTTCTGTGGATGTAACAGGATTAATGTATGCCATGAAGGATCTAGGGGACAAAGCAACATGGCCAAGAAAGGATAATAAGTCAGTATGGAAGGATAAATCAAAATGGTGTGCCTTTCATGAAGATTTTGGTCACATTACTGAAGATTGCATTGCCTTGAGAAAGGAAATAGCATATCTTCTGAGCAAGGGTTATCTTAAAGATCTCCTAGGCAAAAAGAAGCTGAAGATTCAGGATGGCACTAGCATCCCAAAAAGAGCTGCATCACCACCTAAGGATGATGGCGTAATTAACTTCATTTCAGGTGGTTCAGACATTTGTGGAACATCTTACTCAGCTGCTAAAAGGCATACAAGAGAGACGAAATCAGAAAAAGGAGAAAGACCCACAAAGACTACCATCCTAACAACTTCAAAAGTGATCAGCTTTGAAGAAGAAGATTGAGAGAATATCCTTGACCCTCACCATGATGGTTTAGTTATAACTTTATATATTGCTAATCATTTTGTTCGCAGGATATTTGTAGATGGTGGGAGCTCAGTCAACATAATCCAGCTAGGAGCTCTTAAAAGGATGAATATCCCGGAAACTGAAATAGTTTCTAGATCATCAGTCTTGGTTGGTTTCAGTGGAGAGACCAAGAGCACAGTAGGTGATATCAAACTACCAGTATATGTAGAAGGGGTAAACTGTATCCAAAGATTCTGTGTGATAGATTCTTTATCCTGCTACAATGTAATCCTGGGAAGACCTTGGATACATGACATGAAGGCAGTCCCTTCAACATATCACCAATGTGTGAAGCTACCAACGCCATGGAGAGTCGTCAAAGTAAACAATGATCAAAAGAAGCCAAGGATTGCTATACTATATCAATGAAGGCTTCGTCAAGACAAGCATATCAATTACAGAAGGATGCACAGTGCCATCCTCAGGATGTCAAAGCACATCCTGACCAGGATGTAAAGGCTATTTACCTCAATGACAATAACAAGGATATCACTGTGCAGATTGGTAAGAACGTCCCTAATGACATTGAACAATCTCTAATTTCATTTTTAAAATACGGGATGTCGACATTTGCAAGGAAGCATGAATATATGACGGGCATCTCTAAAGATATCTTTACTCATAAGCTTGGGATTGACAAAAGCTTCAAGCCTATCGAGCAAAAATGAAGGAAGTTTGCACCTGAAAGGAATGCCATCATACAAGAAGAGGTGGATAGACTACTAAAATCCTAGATGATAAGAGAAGTCAAATTCCCAAGATGGCTGACAAATGTGGTGGTGGTACAGAAGAAAAATGGGAAATGAAGAGTATGTGTAGACTACACAGACCTCAACAAAGCTTGTTCTAAAGACCCATTTCCACTACCACACATAGACTCGATGGTGGATGCCACAGCAGGCCATGAGATGTTAACATTAATGGATGCATCCTCAGTATTTCAACAAATCCAAATGGAACCAGACGACCAAAAGGATACTGCATTCATGACCCTATCAGGTATTTATTGTTATATAGCTATGCCATTTGGACTAAAGAATGCTGGTGCAACTTACCAAAGGCTAGTGAATGCGATGATCAAAGAAAAGATTGGGGATACCGTGGAAGTTTATATCGACGACATGGTGGTTAAATCCAAGAGAGCAAAAAACCATCTTTAGGATCTCAAAGAAGCCTTTGACATCCTGGATGCCAACAATATGAAGCTAAACCCAGCCAAATGTCATTTTGGAGTTGGTGCTGGAAAGTTTCTTGGATATCTAGTAACTAACAGAGAGATAGAAGCCAGTCCCGAACAAATAAAAGCCATCCTTGACTTCAAATCCCCAATAAATGTCAATGATGTGCAAAGATTAACTGGCAGGATAGCAGCTCTCAACAGATTCATCTCAAAGTCCTTAGAAAAATGCAAGGAGTTCTATGACATCCTGAAAAAGAACAACAAATTTGACTGGGGACAGAAGCATGAGGATGCACTAAAGAAGCTGAAGGAGTATCTTGCAGTAGCTCCACTCCTGATGAAACCAGAGGATGGTGAACCTCTCAAGTTATACCTTGCAGATTCCGGAAATGCAATAAGTGCAGTTTTAGTGAAAGACTTTGAAGGGCAACAACATCCGATCTACTATGTAAGTAAAACTCTATTAGATACTGAAACCAGGTATTCACATCTTGAAAACTCATTTTAGCTTTGATAATGGCATCTACCAAGTTAGGGCATTATTTTGAAACACATAGGATACATGTTCAAACTAATTACCCTATTAAAAATGTGCTTAGAAAACCTAACTTATCTTTAGAAGATCTGCGTGAGATTATATCAGCTGCTCGCTAATAAATGACTTGAAGTGGTTAACGTGTGTATTCATGTTAGCTTTCTGTATAGTTGTCATGTTAGGATGCCCGAAAGGGACACTAACTGTCGGAAAATGGGAATGTTGATCACATGCCTGTATTACTTATTATATTTAAATGACATCCTAGGATTGGTAAATTATAGTTTATATAGTTATATTTTGTATTTGGAGTCTTACATATGTTATTTATGTGTTTTAGAATTAGAGTAGTTAAAAACAACAAACTTCAACTATCTTTTCCTACTGATAAATCGGGGACAGAGTTTTAGTACTATTGCTCCGCGCGATATCTGGTTCTTATCTGTACGTTACTACATATATGACAGGGTACACTTGACCTATTGTGTGTGTTTTAATATTAAGGTCTAAACCATTTTTATAAATATTAAAGCAAAACGTGTGTTATTTCATTGTAAAATTATGTGTATATCCGCACACGTCACCCTTCAACGTATCACCAGTGTATAAAGTTACCTACACCTTGGGGAGTTGTCAAACTCAATAGTGATCAACAAGAAGCGAAGGATTGTTATACAACATCGATGAAGGCTTCATCACGACAAGCGTAGCAACTACAGAAAGATGCACAATGCCATCCTCAAGATGTCAAGGCACATCCTGAGTAGGATGTAAAGGATGTTTGCCTTGATGACAATAACAAGGATATCACTGTGCTAATTGGTAAGAATATACCTAATGACATTAAACAATCATTAATTTTATTTCTTAAATGCAGGATTGTTTTGGTCAAAAATCACCTAATAGAAATAATTTTGTATTCCAAATTAGTAAATGTGAGGTAGAGTGCTAAATGTATGAAATATGTTAAAAACTCAGTTGTATTTTGAAGATGGGCAAGAAATAACAATATGACAACTATGCTTAGGATGGCAAAGGAATTGGTTAGGATGCACAGTTATATCTTAAGGATGTAACTGTCTGGCAGAATGATGAAATAGGCAAAGATCAATGAATGTAAATGTAATGCAACTAAAAAACAACACTCGATGTACGAGGAAAGCCCTTGATCAGTTGATGATCGCCGGCACAAAACCTCGGGAGGAGTCTAAGCCCCTGCCTTGTTTGTTAATATTAATAAGGTAGAAACAAGTACAACTTTGGATAGGTGATGAACGAGTATCTAAGATTACAATATGAATGTTGTGTCTAGAGAGTATCAGGTGTTCTATGAAGTGTTATGCAAGTGAGAAGTGTCGTATTACTCGTTGATCACCCCCTATTTATAGTTACACGGAAGTAAATAATGAATCCCATGATATCCGCCGTCTTTAATGATCTTGTGGGCTGTTTTAGGTGACCGTTGTGTTGTTACAACCGAATATGACCGTTGTAGCAGTTGTTTCAACTGAATATAGTCGTTATATGGCTGTTTCCTCCTTTCTCGCCTATATTTAATGCATGTCGGTTACACCTTTGACTTATTCTTTAAGCTTGGACTGGTTCTACATGCATAACTCTTCAATGATCAGCTCCTTTGACTTAAATGAGTCAATATAGCCATTAGGGAGGAGTTACAAGCCTTAATATTGATTAAGAGTACCTGCAATAATATCACAATAAGATTATTCGGTAGTCCATCCTCTGGATGCACAGAGGTCGGAACACTGTTACATCCTGAACCCTGCTTAGTCCTTTAGTATCTTGAGGATGTTACTCAGAGAATATGAGGTAAAATTATCCTCCATTCATATAACAATAAGATTGTTCGTTAGTATATCCTCAGGATGCACATAGGTCAGAATGTTGTTACATCCTGAAGCATGTCCAATCCTTCAGTATCCTGAGGATGCTACAGAAAATATAGGTTAGTGCTATCCTGAAGATTTCACCACCAACAATTGTCCCCAAAAATATGTTACCGTTAATATCTTAACGGTTATAATATTTTTAATTCTGATGCTTATCTTCGGAGGATGATTAGATATCTGATAGGATATCCACAGCTTTATTTTGGTCGATGATTTAGGGATGACCGTTACACCTTATTATCTTTCAGTGTCTATATATAGACTTCAATCCTTCCTTTATGATCACAACAAGATTATTAGAAAGGTTATTTCTTCTTTCTTCTCTATTTTCCTCTGTTTTTACTAATCTTCGAACTTTTTATAAAAAGAATTCTCAAGATGGGAAAAAAATCAACAAGGGCTGCAGGATGTATAAGAGTCCATAAGGACTTTATACAACAAAACCTGTTACAAGATCCTGCAAACAAAATCTGTATGTTCACAGACAAAGATATCCTTTCTATGAATAACTCAGGGGCTTTCCCTAAATTAGCTATGTTCTGGCCATATGACTAGAATGCGAAGTCTGATTTTGCATCCTTTGTATGGATCTGCTTCCTGTACCTGCCTTTCCACCTGGGTTTAAGATATCCTTTCTCCCATTAATCAAAGAGTTCTTTGATATAACTAGGATGGCCTATGCCCAGGCTATACCTGAGGTTTGGAGGATCCTGATGGTCTGTAATAAGATCATCAATAATCATGGTATCAATCTTCAGATTGGTGACCTGTCCTACCTGTATAAGTTGAAAACTCATGGTTCCAACCGTTATGTTTTTCAGCTTATAAAGATCCTCATCTCCTGCCTAATGTCATTAAGTCTGATAGGTCTTGGAAATCAAAGTTATTTTTTTGCGAAGAGGGATTCCATTCCTTTGGGGATGATATGCCTATGTATTGGCTAAAAAGTGGTAAAGGTTACTTAGGATGTTCAATGAAAATTTTGTAATGATAACCTGAGGATATCACTAATACTCTGCAAATTTTGTGTGACAAGTGCTTACATTGCCAAACTTGCTCCTCCTCCTCCTCTGGTAAGTATTACCTGTTACATCTTGAGGATGTTTTTGTCTTGTTATGTGTACCTGTCTAAACCTGTATTTCTTTACTATTTTCAGCAAAGAAATCCACCTTCTTCGACCTTAATAATATTGACAGTCAGGATTTCAAGGCAGCCAAGATCACTTCGCCAACCAGCTCCAAGAGGAAGACTTCTAATGCCTCTACCTCAGCCCGAGAGACTACTCCTTTGAGAGTCTCAGTTTTGAGGATGTCTTGGGCACAATTTTCCAGTTCACTCTCCAGGTATGATGTTGTCCTGAAGATGGCATAACATATTTATACAAATATTAAAGATAAAATACTTACCTGTTCTTTTTCTCTTGTAGGGACATGAATATTTGCTGAAGTCCCTGGATGAAGTAGCGAAGGAGATGAATGACACTAAGGCCAGCCTGGAAGATATGAAGAAGATTGCTCAAGAAAAGAGCAAGCATCTTGAGAAAGAGTTGGGCAAGGTGCAGAATGAGCTCAAACTGGTGAAATATGAGCAATCCAAGACTATGTAGGAGAAGATCGGGAGTCTGGGTGTCAAAAAGGTGGTTTATGAGCCTATTCCTGATGATACAGAGGTGAAGGAAGCTGAAGCTAAGGTGGCTATGGTGGTGAAGGAGTTACAAGTGGGCGATGAAGGATATAATGACTAGACTGGAACCCACTTTTTTTTTTTTTAGAATATTTATGGTTGTTTATGATGGTAGTTTGTGGTTGAACAAAATCAATTTACTTTTTTATGCTTGTATAGATAATGAAAGAGTTGGGGTGGAGGGATCTTGGTTTTAAGACGAAGCCCCAAATCTTCTTCTAACATGGACCGTAGATATTGACCCTTGTTGGATAGGTCCTGGTTTTGGATGAAGCCAGGGGTTGGCATCAAATTTTGGCTATAAATAATATGGTAACTGCTTTTGACGCTACATCCTTGTGTTATTTTGTTATCCTGCAACCATCATAAGACGATAAGTGATAAAGTATGAAATAAATTCATACCTTCGTTCAATTTGATAAATGGTCTTTGAAGTATTCTGATGACATCTTGAAGATGTCCCCAGTCTTGGTTACGTCCTTAGGATTATTTTCATCGTTCTGAGGATGTCTCCAGTGTTTGTCACATCCTTAGGATAATCTTCATCATTCTGAGGATGTCCCTAGTGTTGTATCTTTTAGATAGACTTAGAGTCTTTTTCCCTTTCCAGGAAAGGATTAAAAACTTTTGATAATAACCTGTAGAAAGGTAAACTTAGTTGTCACACTAGCGATAAAGCCTTTTATAAACTGGGGTCATGCCCATAATGATGAACTTTAGAAATAACTGGTGACAAGGCCTAATGTAGCATCTTGAGGATCACTGGTGTTAAGGCCAAATATAACTGGCATCAAGGCCACTAGCGACTAGGTCAAATACGAAAGAGACATTGAAAAATGTCTAAATCTTAGAGACATTGAAAAATGTCTAAACCTTAAGACTTCAATATATATCTCAAAAATGATGAAATTGTCAGCCACTTTTACATGGACTGGACCCACCATCCTGAAAATATACATGAACAACGTGCGCACTGTGAGCGTTGGATTTTAGCTAAAACAGGATTATACGATCATACAAGTCACAAATCTAGGTGCGGAAACCCTAGATCTGAACAAATTGATAAAACACAAATCACGACACAATCAAGATCATTTTCAATATCATTTTCATAGATTAACTTCAATCAATAAGCATTTACAAACTGTTTATGTTAATCTAGAATCACACAGATAATCTCTCAAAAACACTCCTAAACCTGATCTGAACCTGGACACAAAATGACAACTCTCTTACATAATCAAAAACTCAAAATCTATATATAGGCACTGCACATTCGCCCCTTACAGATGGTCGAATGTGAGTGTTTTCCACATTCGCCCACTGCAAGTGGTCGAATGTGTCTTCTTGTCCAGTTCATTCTTCCTTCGCCCAGTCCACTTCTACCTTCGCCCATTCTTTGTTTACCTTCGCCCACATTCTTGTACATTCGCCCAGTCTGAACCACCTTCGGCTATCTACTAACATATGTTAATTATAGTATATCCAATCCTTAGTCGCAAAATGCATCAACAAACTCCCCCTCGACTATTGATTGGATAGTTTTCTCTGATAGTCCATCGTCTTGTTCATCAGCTTGATTCTGAGCTGCTTCTTCTGCTCAGAAGTCATTGGCGGCTCGAATGTTTTCTTCACAGGCTTTGACACATTAGCAATCTTCACAGTCTTGCCAAGTTTACCCTCCAAGTTGCTTCCTGCATTTATGTCATATGCAAAACAAACTCCCACAACTTGAGTATACTTTCTCGCTTGAGCAAAGTCGTTGGGTTCATAGTAGATCGGATTATAGAACAACATGATGATGTCTTCGAATGTGCAATTAATCAGCCACATAGGATCAAATACATGCACATGCTTGTATTTATCCTTTCCATCCCTCAACACGATCACCGCTTCTGCCTTCCTCCAATCGTAATACCAAAAGATGAAATCAGCACTGAAATGCTGTGGCATTGGCATTAACGGTATCTTTCTCATCACATTAGGTGCTTTGTAGATTAAAGTAACACGCTTCATATTGGTTTGTGGATCAATATCCCTATGCTCTTTTCTACGGGGATATTGAGGCTGAAATCTCTTCCATCGTGTACGACTTTCCCAAACCAATTTGTCTGCGCACCAACCGACATGCGATCCATTTACCTCGGCACCTGACATTGGGAATCTGCATAAGTCTCTCACCGCCCAGTACGGTAGAGTAAGCAAGTCACAGAATCTGTTGAAATACAGAATTCCGGTTTCCCATTTCGCAGCAATACACTTCAGTCTGCCTAGATAAGTCCACCCGAGAGCTCTGCCTTTAAACTTGGCATTATGAAAACGATAAAAGTTACCTTGAGCTTCAGGTTTAGGTCGGTTCTCATCCATTTCCTTCAACTTCTTCATATAATTCTTCAACTCATCAGACTGGTTAGAAGAATCTTTCTTTTCAGTTCCAAATACCTTCTCAACAAACTCTTCGCTCCTTTTCTTTGCTTTCTGTTTCGCTGACTTATTTGGTATCTCAGTGAAGTCAGGAAATACTTCATTCTCATCTTCTTGTCGGAAATACTGGGGAAACTCTTCATGAGTAATGTCTTCTACTTCAACTTCATTGTTCTCTGGAGTATGCGCATCATCTGAATGACTTCCCATATCCTTTTCAGGAATATCAGGAATCGATTCATCCATCATAAACTCCTCAAACGTCTTTCCTACCCTCTGTGCGAGACCATCTAAAATTTCTTTCGCCACAGATGCAGGTAGTTCCCCTTCTTCAAGATCTGGATCTTCATATTCCAGCTCATATCTCAAATCGTCAGTCTGGAATATTTCAGCGAAGCATCCTGTGAACTCAATGGTCCACTCTCTCTTTTCCAACATGTTCTTATATATCTGTTTAGCATCATCAGACAGAGATCTCACCTTCTCGTTCCAGAAAATACTTTCATCCGAATCAACATTCCCACCTTTCTTCTTGGAACTCGATTCTCCAGTATCTTTCTTCTTCTGTGGTGTTCTCTTCTCATAACTAAACTTAGAAGTATCATCTCCTCCATCATGATCACTCCCACTGCTAAACTCATCACCTTTCTTTTTCCCTGTACCTTCAGCATCATCATCATCATCATTGTTGTCATCATCATCATCATTATTGTCATCATCACTTTTATCCGATCCATCATCATCTTCATCATCATCATCTTCTTTCTCTGATTCAGAATCCTCATAATCTACTTTCTGTTCATCTTCTTCTTCTTCTTCTTCACCCTCTTTCAACTGGGGTGCTCTGCTATAAAGCTCTTCAATCAAACCACAAAGGCGTTTGTTTTCCTTCTTTAATTCTTTGTTGTCAGCCTTAATTAGTTTGATTTTGCTCTTGTTTCTTTCACATTTCCTCTCAAGCTTCTCATTCTTTGCTTCAATCAACTTAATCTTATCATTTATATCATCTTGATTAGATTTCGAAGCAACTACAATCTGGAGCATCTTCTCCTCATTCTGCTTGAACTTATTAATCTCAGCTTGTTGAGCAACCAACATCTTCATCATGTCCTCCATCTTCTTATTAACCTGTTTCATAACATCATCATCAACAGTCACTTTCTTTGACTTAGATCTGGATGGCTCAACTTCAACAACTTTCTCCTTTTGAGGCTTTCTAAACATATCGAGCACTTTATCCATATCGATATTGAACTGATCGATTGGTAAAGTCTCTGCCTCTTTTGCTTTCTTCTGCTTCTTGGCAACTGGTGAAGATAACTTGGAAGGTGTACCAGCATCAGGTAATCTCTTTCCCTTCAACAACTGAGCCAACTCTTTCTCTCTCAGTTCTTTCACACTTGATTTCTTTGCCATAGTCTTTTGTTTCTTTGTCTTCTTAGGCAAATTCACAACTACAGTTTCTCCAACACTCAACTCAGCTAGGTCAACACCTAAACCTTCATCTTCAATCGATTTCTTTCTTCTCTCAGACTCTTCTATCGACTGATTCAAGGATTCAGACTCACCAACCATAGTGGCCTTACGTTTGGTGGTCCTCACGTTCTCGTCATCAGAATCCCACTGTTCATCAACCTCAGTCTCTTCTGAATCTACAGACTCTTCATCCACCAAACCTGATCCTTTCTTTGCCGTCGATTTCTTTCTAGCTACCTGTTGCTTAGTGCTTCCCTGATCAATAGCCTTTCCCTTGCCCTTCCCTTTGGCTCCAGGATTGACTACTTGACGTTTCCGCTTAGTGCTTGAATCAACATACACTAAGGGATCATCGTTATCTGAGTCACTCTCATCATGTCTTGCTTTGTTCTTGCCAGGATCAGTGTAATCCGGACGAGCCAAAGCGCCAAACAATCTCCTGTTAGGTGGCTTCTCACTATCAGGCACACCTTTGTAACCTTTCATCCTCATCAAGGTTCTAATATTCATGTGATCTTGACCTAGGATCATAGTCAGATCCTTTTTCAACATAGGATACTTGTAGTCAAAGATCATCATTAGAAACCTCGGATACAACATAAACTTCTTATTCTTCATTCCCTTCAGCATCTCCAGCATGTGGTCAAGAATCATTCCAGAAACATTAAATGGTTTGTTGAGTGTCAACGCAACCATTAATGAACTCAAACTCCTTCTCATCACGTCATAACCACCACTCACACATCCAAAGACATGAATCAGCACATGAGCAAAATACTTGTACTGTACTCCCAGCTTCCCCTTATACATAGATCCATCAGTGATTGGACCTTTGTATTTCATTCTTAAGAAGCACGCCTTCTGTTCTGTCCACGACAATTCCCTGGGATTTTCACCGTCTTCGAACTTAATCTGTAAAGCTTCCCGAATGTCAGCTTCAGTCAAGAACATCTCCATCTCCTGAATCTTGCTCTTGATGATCGTCTGATTCTCCCAGTAGTCATACTTAGCATTCTGGTAAAAGTCTTCTATGATGTCTTTGTATATGATGGTTGGTGTGGCTAAGGCATGTACAATCCTGCTTCTCTTCAGAAACTCTATAATCCCTGTAAACTCCGTGTTCTTCTCAACGTCTCCTAGATACGCGCAACAGTTGTGCGATCGTTCAAAAGGCCAACTGCTCGGAGTAGATGTTTCTGCTACTGGTACTGGATCTTGAACTGTGATCTCAGCTGGAGTTTCAACATTCACTGCTGGTGATTCAATATTCTCGGGTTGTTCAGCCATCTGCACATGAAAATCAATAAAACGCGTCAAAACACAAAAACGACAAAAATATAAAATTCTGGTCAACTCTGATCTGCACATTCGCCCATTATGAAACTGATCGAATGTGAGTTTTTGTGGTCGAAAGTGGAAAATTTTGGTCGAAAGTGAAAAAATTTCTAATTAAAAATCACATTCGTCCACATTGTTCCACCTTCGTCCACCTGGTTCCACCTTCGCCCGGTTTTACCAACCGAATGTGGAAAGGTTTTCCCCCAAAAATTTGAAATTTTGCCATTGTTAGTTTTAACTTGTAATTTTGATCCTAAAACGTACTAACATGTCCGACTAACATTCGTCTATTACCAATTTTATCAATTAATCAGTTTACATAGGTTTTAAAGTGGAATTAGGGTTCATATGTGTTCAATCGATCAAATTAACATCTAACTGTGTTATAAACCTAATTCCTTCCACATTCTCCCCCTAAAACCTATGAAAAATGATCGGCAATCAAAAACAATCATCAACAATCATCAAAAATCCTAGAACAGAAACCCTAGGTCGTGTTCTTTAAACAGTCAATTTTGATCTGTTTTGATGTCCATTACCTGCAAAATTAGGCTTAAAATGATGAGCAATGATCAGGGAACAAATCAAGGGAACATAAAATGCACGAGCAACAAGGTCTGGTTATGATGCAATTTTTGAAAAAATTTGTGAATGAGGGATTCGAAGGTGACAGGCTTATTTATAGGGGTCCACTTTCGCCCGTATGAAATGGTCGAATGTGGGTTAAGTCCACATTCGCCCCTAGTTAAAGACCCGAATGTGAAACTGCTCCACCTTCGCCCCTATTTAAAGACCCGAATGTGAAACTGCTCCACCTTCGCCCCTATTTAAAGACCCGAAGGTGGATTGTGTACCCGGAAGTGGAAATTACACCCGGAAGTGGAAATTCCACATTCGTCCATTTGCAAACCGGTCGAATGAAATGATTTTTCCACATTCGACCCATTTAAGGGGCGAATGTGAAATGGAAAAATCTGAAAATTTCGCCAAATCACGAATTCGAATCCCGTTCAATATTTTTCAATCCGTTAAACTTCCAAAACTCAAATTTTTACATGTTGAATGTTACAAAGTCCAGATGGTGTTATCAAATCTCAGAAATTGACCATCAAGCATCCCCGGATATCAAAAATAAAGCAGAAATGCAAATCTTTTGGATTTTCTGAAATTTTTATCAAAACACACCTAAAATCTTTTTGGATTTTGTAAGTTTTTGACAATAAAAGTAAAATGCAACAAAGTAAAATGCATCAAATTAAATGAAAGCAATAAACATTTTGTGATTTCCGGTAAGAGGATCATATCAGTTTTCTGAGAAATCTAAACACAACGTTGATCTGTTTCAATATTATCATTAGAAACAATATGTGACACGGCAATTGCTGATATTGTTGTCCACATAAGCTCACATGCAGACAATTACGCAATGCTTTAAAATGATACGAATTAGATGTATTAGACTAACACATTGTGGTTCCCACACACACGACATACTCCCGTATCAAGAAGTAATTTGCACAAAGACTCATTGTAAAGCGTGATTATGCTTTCGTCGTCTGTAATTGTACAAGATATAATGCATAGAGGTATACAGGTCAGCAAATTAATGCAGCAAAGCAACATATGCACTATACCAGGTTGAGGACTGATATTAATCATGATTTGCATCAATGATCAATACGATATTATAAATAATCTTTGATCATCATATAACATGGAAAGTTCCTCAATTCGGTAACTTTAGGTTTTGGCATAAAGCTCTTTTATAAAGACATCCTGTCTGATCTAGGTCCGTAATGACTTACAGCAGAAGATCAGAAAGGCTATCCCCAGACAACTAATAACATAACGACCCTAAACCTCCGAGTTTTGTACAAACACCCTATCAAACGAAATTACGGTACTAAGACCATATGCCTATGAGGTGTTCATCCACAAACGCGTAGTTTGTTATGTTTGTATCACTAATGCACGCAATATATAGTCTACGAAGCCTATCAGCATATCACACGTAATCAACATACGTCTCACTAAAACTATACAATTCTTTAGCCTGTGTCAGATCCCCACTGATGTACTATCATTTCCTCTTTTTATCCAGGAAATCATTTTGGGTTTTTCTAATTTTTAGGTATTTTGAAATTTTTTCAATGTTTTTGGTTTTTCTTGATAAAATGAATCCCCCTAAAATAAAGAACATATATTTTTTTTTTTAATTTTCTGAAAAGCAAAAACAAAAATTTGAAAGAAACAATCCACTTGAAAGCATCAACTTCTTTGAAGATTAAACAACCCCCTCGAAAGCATCAACTTCTTTGAGGATTATGATAGTAAAGAGAAATTCCCAATTAGCAAAGAGAAATTCCCAATTAGCAAAAATTTAAAACTAAAACGAAAAAAAAAACGAAAAATGATAAACCGAGGAGCCGATTAGTCCTGTTTTTCCTTTATATTGTTTACTTTCAAAAGATATTCAAAGCGGGATCTGTCAAAAGCTTTTGTAAACAAATCTGCACGTTGGTAGTCAGTATGGATTTTGACCATGTCAATCAAATCCTTAGCATAACAGTCACGGATAAAATGATATTTAATCCGGATATGTTTAGCTTTAGAATGATTTTCAGTATTTTTAGTTAATGCAATTGCGGCTTCGTTGTCACAGTGTATAGGGGTTTTAAGAAACTGCAAACCGTAATCGACCATCTGTTGTTGGATCCAGAGCACTTGCGAACAGAAACTCGAGGCTGAAATGTACTCGGCTTCACATGTAGACAGTGCGACGGAAGTCTGTTTCTTGCATTGCCAGGTAATTAACCTGCTCCCTAAAAACTGGCAACCGGCTGTTGTAGATTTGCTGTCTTTGTCACAGCCGCCCCAATCTGCATCACTAAAAGCAATAAAATCAAAATCATCATCATTAGGGTACCAAAGTCCTTTTGATGGACAACCCTTCAGATATCGAAGGATACGCTTGACCGCCGTCAGATGACTTTGTTTCGGCTTCGATTGGTAGCGAGCACAGAGACACGTTGCATACATAATATCTGGTCGAGACGCTGTCAAATACATCAGAGATCCGATGATTGCTCTGTATGTAAATGGGTCTGTCAGCTCCCCCTTAGCGTCCACTCTAATCCCGTGATTGGGTTGAATCGGGGTATCCATCGGCTTAGAGTCCTCCATCTGGAATCGGCTCAAGATGTCGGCTACATATTTTGTCTGGTGAATGAAGATCCCATCGGGTCTTTGATCCACCTGTAAGCCAAGGAAAAACTGCATTTCCCCCATAGCGCTCATTTCGAACTTCTCCTGCATAACAGTTTCAAATTCCCTGCACAAGAGTTCGTTAGTTGAACCAAATATAATATCATCAACGTAAATCTGTACTAGAAGCAAGTCATCTCACGTCTTCTTCGTAAAGAGGGTGCAATCGACGAGGCCGCGCTTGAATCCTTTGGAGATGAGATATGTACTTAGCTCCTCGTACCACTGTCTTGGAGCCTGGTGCAAACCATATAAAGCTTTGTTCAGCACGTAGACCTTGTCCCGGTGGATTGGGTCCTCAAAGCCTGGTGGCTGCCCGACATAAACCTCCTCCTTGACTTTACCATACAGAAATGCGCTCTTGACGTCCATTTGATAGACTTTGAATTTCTTATACGAAGCAAACGCAAGGAACATCCGAATAGCTTCCATTCGTGCTACTGGTGCATAGATTTCGTTGTAGTCAATTCCCTCGATTTGATGGAAACCCTGCACAACCAATCTGGCTTTGTTCCTTACAATAACTCCACGATCATCCTTTTTGCACTTAAACACCCACTTAGTGCCAATTTTCTTTCTTCCCGGCGGCAAATCTGTGAGCGTCCAGACTCCCAATTTCTGAAATTGCAATAACTCTTCCTGCATTGCCTCAACCCAGGCATCTTCATTCAAAGCGTCTTTGTATGTCCTTGGCTCTACCTGCGACACATAACATGCAAACGACCAATCATTTTGGCTACCAGATTTCTGAATTTTGGCATACAATGCTAAAGCACCAAAACTCTCTGGTGAATTAACGCTTTTAAGCTGACCTCTGGTCATCACTCCACTACCAGGATCACCGATCACTTGCTCCAGCGGGTGAATACGATGAATCCGAGATTCCGGATTAACAGGTACAATCACTCCCGTCTGAGCAGTCAAATTCTCTACAGCATCCTGATCATGACCCGTGTTAGATGATGAAGTAACATCTGGATTTGAAGTTGGGTTCACAGTTTGCTCTTCTAAATCTTCTGCATTTTCAAGAACAGCTTCTTCAAATTGTTCATCTTCAGATTCTGAAGTGTCTAATGAAGTTGAAGCTTCTTGAAACAACTCTTCTTCTTGTGTAGGAGCACTGGTATCACTAGAAGCTGGTGGGGGGTTTACGGTGATTGGACGCATCAATGGTGAAGTTGCCGCGTTTTCACACTCATAAAGTAATCTGATCACAGCTTCTTCAACCAAGCTATCTAGGTTGAATGATTCAAAGAAATCTTTGTAATCAAACATCCAATCAGGGCCCGTGCCTTGCAAATTTTGAGTGTAACGTTGAACTTCCACATTAGCCCAATCCTCCACTTGACGAGTTCTCTTGTTGAAGACCCGTTTGAGCGGGGTTGCATATCCAACAAAATATCCCTCCTCAGCTTTAGGACTAAACTTCTCGCTTGGATTCAACATCGTGCATGGCGCCCCAAATGGTTCTAGATACTCTAAATTGGGCTTTCGTCGGTGTAACAGCTCATAAGATGTTTTTCCAAACTTCTTCACTGTCAAAACCCGATTTAATGTATAGTTTGCTGCATAAATCGCCTCATTCCAGAACATTACTGGAAGATTTGAGTCAGCGAGCATTGTTCTTGCAGCCTCAATCAGAGTCCTATTCTTTCTTTCAGCAACACCGTTCTGTTGCGGGGTATACGGAGCTGAATATTCATGATGAATTCCTTTGCTTTCACAAAGTTCATCCATCTTTGCATTTTTAAACTCCGTCCCGTTGTCACTCCTGATTCTTTTAATCTTCAAATTGTAGATATTCTCCAGCCGAGTGAACAGAACTTGTAAGTTGGTAAAGGTGTCGCTTTTGTTCTTCAAACACATCACCCATGAGAATCGTGAATAGTCATCAGTGACAACTAAACAATAAAGCTCTCCAAGATGACTTTTGCGCTTGACCGGTCCAAATAGGTCCATGTGCAATCGCTCAAGCGGCATCTCAACAGAGTTAATTTTCTTCACTTTATGGGACTGTTTGTGTTGTTTTCCTTTCATGCAGCTCACACACTTGTCGTTCAGATGGAAATGTTTCATGTTTACTCCATCGACAAGTCCATTTCTCACTAACTGATTCATTTTCCTCAGATGAATGTGCCCCATTCTTCGGTGCCACATTATCGATTCTTTTTCGGTCGCCTTGGATAGAAAGCATGTTATCTGTCCCTGTGGTGTCATTGCCTTGGACATATCAATAATATAAAGATTGTTGACTCGAGGTGCCATCAACATAACCCACTCCTTTGGAATCTTGAAGCCCGGTTTGAGGATATAGCAGGATTTGTCATCAAAATGCACAGAAAATTGTTTATCGCATATTTGACTGACGCTCAACAAATTATAGTCTATCTGCTTGACATAAGAAATCCGCTCGAAAGTCACAATCCCGTTACTCACGCTTCCTTCCATCGTGATATAACCTCCTTTATTACCCGCAAACGCAACATATCCTCCATTAATATTCTTCACATCAAACAGCAACGCCAAATCCCCCGTCATGTGGCCTGAAGCTCCACTATCAACAATCCAGAGACTGCTAATAGGGCCAACTGAAGCTCCCTGCACACAAAAAGTAAACATTTAGTTCTTTCGGGGGACCCAAGCCTGAGTCTTGGGCCTTTGAACTTTGGCTTTCAAAGAAACATCCTCAACAACTTTTTCAACAACTTTTTGTTTTGAATCAATCGTTTTCTGATTTTTCAAAACAGATTCATTTTTATCACTCACCTTTGAAGTAGAAGCTCCTGGAGTACCATTAGGTGTCCAAGATTGTTCAGACCTTTTGAGAATACGAATTTGAAATTTTGGTTTCTCAATAGGTTTCTGAACATTGTTACTAAAAGTAACTTTCTTAGCAACCTTATCTGAATTAACAGACTTAGGTCCAACAGTTGACTTGACAATTGGTTTTTGTGGAACCTTTTGTCTATCAGCTGTTGTGTTCACCACTGGTTTTCTCCAAGATTGTTCCATTGCAATCCGATTCCTTCGATCATAATGAAATGGACGGTTGTTCCTCATTTGAAAATTGTTTTGATTATGAAAATGTTGTTGTTGAGGAACAGTCCGTCTATGCGGTGGGACATAATGATCAATCGGCTTTTTCATGGAATTCTTAACCTCAACTTCATGTCTCTTGTGCCTTACATATGGACACTGAGCAAGTAAATGCCCACGTTCTCCACATTTAAAGCATTTTCTATATTCCTCAAACACATAATGAGCATTTGGTGAAGCAAATGATCTTACAGGAAATTGATCATTATATTGTTGATTTCTTAAACTCTCAGGAAGTGGTCCTTTCGAGTAAGAAGGTTCATGAAAACCATTTGCTTTATCATCTGGTCGAATGAACTCAGTGACATGAATTTTTGGCTCTTGAGGAACTTCTGAAAACAGTTTCTTTAAGATTTCTGGTGGAATTTCATTGGTTCTCTCATGTTTTGGAAACCATATTGTGCTTTCTTGCCAGATTTTATCAAGTTTAGAATAGTTAACGTTTTTAATCGGAAATTCCTCATCAGCAATGATTTTATCGGATCCTTCCATCCGATAAAACACCTTTACAGGTTTGTCACTTGGTTCATTCAGCTCATTCTTTTCAACCACATTCTTAACATCATTCTTTTTCTTAACATCAATCTTTTCAGACTTCTTATCACGATTAGCATTTGCCATCGGATGAACATGATCAGATGGTGACACTGGTTCAGTAGTAATGATGTGATTTTCTTTTGGAATCTCACATTCATTAACAGATTTATCACTACCAGTATCATCATTTTCTGAGTCTGAACTATCACTCTCAGCATAAACACCCTCATTGTTCAAGCCCAAAATCGGTCTCACATCGGAATATGGATCACCAATACTCGAGGTATTAGATTCCATTTCTGATGATGAGTCTGATTTCACCGAACTCTCCGGTATAACTTGGTGATAGTTATGGTTTTCAAAAAGAACCGGAGATGGTACAGACTTGTAATTGGTGGTGTTATCATCAATGATATGATCCACGACATAAGCAACATTCTTATAACTTTCCAGTTTCTTGTTAACTTTTTCAGCAAAGCATTTAATGGCAGCCATTTCCAACTTGGTGTTTTCAATTTCATTGATATAGTTGTTTATGGCCAATTGTTTCAATGACAAAGTATTTTTCAAGTCGGAAATATCCTTTTTATAGCCATCTAATACTTTGTTAAAAGCATTTAACTCTTTGCGAGTAGATTGACAGTTTTGAATAGCACTATCTCGTGAAATTCGGAGTTGTTTATTCTCCTCTGTCAATCTATCACAAGTTCCACAGTATTTATCACTCATAACATCAGTGCTAGATTCAGAACTTACAGGTTTTGGCGGTTCGGTCATGGCCATCAAAGCAAAATGAGCTTCCTTTCCAGTGAAAAACTTTGAATAGTCGATCTTGGTGAAAGCATCATCAGCTATGCACGACTTCCTC
Organism: Ambrosia trifida; assembly: GCA_028751855.1. Lineage (NCBI taxonomy): Eukaryota > Viridiplantae > Streptophyta > Magnoliopsida > Asterales > Asteraceae > Ambrosia > Ambrosia trifida. Next base: position 91,118,690 of record CM054125.1, on the reverse strand, counting down.
GTCATCAAAAAGTCAGCTTCTGCCAGCAACTGGTCAATATCATCATCCAAAGAATCAACACTTCCCTCTGTGTCTGATTCGCTCTCAGAATCTGAATACACCGATCTACTCTCTTCGGGAACATCAGAAACTGAATCAATCACCATCCCAGAAATCTTCTCCTCAGCCTTAACCTCAACAGGTTCACTCTCCACTTCCATCTCAGTCTCAGAATCATCACTTTCACTCTCCTCAGTTTCTTTCTTCTCATCAACTCCCACCGACTCTTCCATATCAACCTGATAAGCAACACAAGCCACATTCCCACCAGTAGTCACTTCCTCAACTCCTATTTGCATACCCGACCAGTCAAACCTCTCATCCTGTTGAGTCACCAAAGCTTGGTTCTGACTCGCATTCTGTTGAGTCTCAGTAGGTGTAGTGATAGGTACAACTGTTCGGTTTGGGTGATTAGGAGATTGGTTTTGAATCTGGTGTTGAGTGTTTGGTTGTCTGTTTTGGTTGTTAAAGTTTCGGTTTTGGTAGTTGTTGTTATTTTGATAAGAAACTTGGTTTTGTTGACGGTTCTGGTAGTTTGCATTGAAAGGGTTTCGATTACCTTGTTTAGGTGGCTGGGTGCATTCCCTTTTGAAGTGTCCTTTTTCTCCACAATTAAAACATGTAACCTTCTCTTTGTTGAAACCATAGGTTGTGTTGGGAGAAGTTGCTAAATCAGTCCTTCCAGTTTTCTCGATGAACTCTGTTGCTCTCCTCATTATACTCGCAAAAGCCCATTGAATGTCAATGAGTTCCATCTCTTCCTTGTCTATCTGTGCGTAGTCTTCGTTGGTTAAGTTGTTGTTCCCAATCTGACTAGCAACCAACCCATTGTAGGATGAAACCATTGCTGAGACTAATGCAATGTGTTGCTGAGCAACCTCCACAGTCACATTTCCCAAGTTTGATGTATCTAAAACCACTGGTTGTTTATGTTGAGTAACTTGGTTTGCTGGTTGTTGTGTTTGGTTAGCGGTGTAAAAACTAGCTTGTTGCATTGGAGAGATTGGTGAAATGTAGGAAGTATATTGTGGTGGTGTGTATGATGGTTGTGAGTAGGAATTGTATTGTGGTGGTGTGTAGTTGGTGGTTGGTTTTGATGAATCCATGACATTGGAAATACATGCAACATGTGGTGCAACGCTTCCAGAGCTCGAGTTTCCAGCTGAAACTGAAGTTCCTCCAAAATACAGACTTGGATTCTGAGGAATCTGTGACCTCCTAGCTTTCCTCCTGTCCTCCAGCTCTTTGTTCTCTAGCTTTTCAATAAACTCTGAAATGGTCCAAAATTGATAAGCATCCTTCTCTCTAAGTACCTCCACATGCTGATCCCACTGTGGTGGTAAAGCATCTGCAAACTTATCCACCTGCTTAGTCATTGGAATCTGTACACCATAGCTAGACAATTCAGACAATAAATGCATATATCTCGGAGTTAGTTCTTTCAAAGTTTCATTATTAATAAAAGAAAAATTATCAAACTCTTTGACTAATTCCTCCATTCTCAGACTCCTGGTCTTCTCGTTACCATCATGCTTCCTCTTCAGCTTATCCCAAAGCTGCTTTGACGTAGTACATGTCCCAAACTGATGCAACAGATCACTTGTGATTGCCTGTGTCAGTTGAGAGAACGCCTTCTTCTCCACCACGTATTTCTTCTTTTCATCCTCAGTCAAGCTCTCTAGAGGAATCAACTCACCGGTATTCTCCAGAATCGGTGCTGTGTATCCTTTCACAATCATGCTCCATGCCTCAGCTCCTTCAACTCCCATGCCTTCCAGATGGATCTTGAACATGGTGTGCCACTGGTTATACTCTTGCATATCCATGAGCTTCGGTGGCCGAGTTCCACTACCTGTAGACAAATCCTTAATCAAGGTAGAAATAGCATTAGTGGTTTGAGTATTTACCGCCGCTGCAGCTACTCCCCAGTAATCTGATTGTAGTGCCGGATGTGCTACATTCTGAGGCATCGTGCTCGTTGTTGTCATGTAGTTAAGTGGTTGTGAGGATTGAGTGTTCGTCTTTTGCGCTGCCACTGTCCATGGGTCCATTGTCTGCTGTTGTGGTTGTGTTGGTGCTGATCCCGAAGTAGTTTGAAAACGCCACATGATTACAATCTGAAAATCTTAACACTTAGAAAAATTTTTTCAGCAAAAATCCTAGGTTCGCCCGAAATACAGTACGTTCGTCCAAAATCTTCTTAATTCGTCCAAACTATCTCAGATTCGTCCAAAATTTTTCACTTTCGTCCCTTCTGTTCTACTTTCGTCCAAACAGTAACTCCCGAATGTGAAAATGACCAGAATGTAAATCAAACTAACACACTTTCCACGTTCGCCCGAAATGAAAACGGTCGAATGTGGGAATTACCACCCGAAAGTGAAAAATTCTAAACAGATTTTCAGGTTCGTCCACTCAAAAACTCAGGTTCGCCCATTTTTATGCACTTTCGACCACAACTCTCAGTCCAGGTTCCAGGTTCGCCCAAAACTAGCAGATCTCATTTTTGAAAAACGGTTATTGTTTGAAAAACGGTTATTTTGATCTCAGATTTTCAAAAGTTCATTGATTTGAATGATCTCAATCAGGTTATGTTTCGGAATTGATTTGGAACAACTTTAAGTCTTGGAAAACTTGAATTCGACCACAAATTCACCTTTAAATCGATCAAAAACTAAGTTTTTAAGAGTTTTTGTAAAAACAGATGATTTTATGTCAAAAACATGTCCAAATCAGCTCTGATCTTATCAAATTTGTTGTTGTATGATCCTCTAGGCTCTGATACCACTTTGTGAGCGTTGGATTTTAGCTAAAACAGGATTATACGATCATACAAGTCACAAATCTAGGTGCGGAAACCCTAGATCTGAACAAATTGATAAAACACAAATCACGACACAATCAAGATCATTTTCAATATCATTTTCATAGATTAACTTCAATCAATAAGCATTTACAAACTGTTTATGTTAATCTAGAATCACACAGATAATCTCTCAAAAACACTCCTAAACCTGATCTGAACCTGGACACAAAATGACAACTCTCTTACATAATAAAAAACTCAAAATCTATATATAGGCACTGCACATTCGCCCCTTACAGATGGTCGAATGTGAGTGTTTTCCACATTCGCCCACTGCAAGTGGTCGAATGTGTCTTCTTGTCCAGTTCATTCTTCCTTCGCCCAGTCCACTTCTACCTTCGCCCATTCTTTGTTTACCTTCGCCCACATTCTTGTACATTCACCCAGTCTGAACCACCTTCGGCTATCTACTAACATATGTTAATTATAGTATATCCAATCCTTAGTCGCAAAATGCATCAACACGCACCAGGCGAGGTTGCTAACCCAATGAGAAAGGTGAAAACCTTTAAACCTTAGGAAGGTGTCGGACACCTTAACGGAGGAGAGGGTGGCCAACCCTCTAGTCTTCAAAGAGTTCCATCTTCAGGATAGTATTGCAAAATTCTCAAGATGGACTATTTCTAGACCATGTTTAGTAAAAACATAAACGATTGAAATAGGTTAAGAATAGGTACTTACATATGGAGATGATTCATCTCTGTCAGCTTTCACCTTCATCTTACCGGTAATCCGAACTTCCAGAGAGATCAGTCACATGCATTCTTACTCATGGTAATATTTCAAGTGAATTGCATTCCGAGCTATTGGTAGAATTTCACCCTCCATAGCCGTTAGGGACGAGCTACAAGCCTTAATATTGATTAAGTGTACCTGCAATAATATCACAATAAGATAGATCGTTAGTCCATCCTCAGGATGCATAGAGGTCAGAACACTGTTACATCGTGAACCCTGCTTAGTCCTTTAGTATCCTAAGGATGTTACTCAGAGAATATGAGGTAAAATTACCCTCCATTCATATAACAATAAGATAGTTCGTTAATCTATCCCCAGGATGCACATAGGTCAGAATGCTTTTACATCCTGAAGCCTGTCCAGTCCTTCAGTATCCTGAGGATGCTACATAAAATATATGTTAGTGCTATCCTGAAGAATGCACCACCAACAAGGATATCTACGTTTGCATGGAAACACGAACATATGACTGGCGTCTCTAAGGATGTCATTACCCATAAGCTTGGGATTGATAAGAGCTTCAAGCCCATCCAGCAGAAACGAAGAAAGTTTTCTCCAGAATGAAATATCATCATACAGGAAGAAGTGGATAGGCTGCTCAAATCTAAGATGATAAGGGAAGTAAAATTCCTAAGATGGCTTGCAAATGTAGTAGTGGTTCAAAAGAATAATGGGAAATGGAGAATGTGTGTAGACTATACAGACCTCAATAAAGCCTGTCCTGAGGACCCATTCCCATTACCACATATGGATTAAATGGTGGATTCATCCTCAGGATTCCAACAAATTCAAATGGAACCAGACGACCAAGATGATACAACATTCATGACCTCATCAGGTATATATGGTTATATAGCTATGCCATTTGGACTAAAAAATGCAGGTGCAACCTACCAAAGGCTAGTGAATATGATGTTTAAAGAAAAGATTGGGGACACAATGGAGGTGTACATTGATGACATGGTGGTTAAATCCAAGAAGGCAGAGTACCATCTTCAGGATCTTAGAGAGGCATTTGACATCCTGGATGCCTACAATATGAAGTTGAATCCGTCAAAGTGTCACTTTGGAGTTGGTGCTGGAAAATTTCTTTGATATCTAGTCACCAAAAGAGGGATAGAAGCCAACCCCGAACAAATAAAAGCCATCCTTGATCTCAAAACTCCAAAAAATATCAAGGATGTACAAAGGCTGACAGGTAGGATAGCGGCCTTAAACAGATTCATTTCAAAATCCTCAGAGAAGTGTAAAGAATTCTATGATACCCTGAGGAAAAATAGTGAATTCGACTGGGGACAGAGACACGAGGAAGCATTGAAGAAGCTAAAGGAGTATCTAGCAGCAGCTCCACTCCTGATGAAACCTGAGGATGGAGAACCTCTAAAGCTATACCTTGCAGTGTTGGTAAGAGACTTCGAAAGGGAACAACATCTTGTCTAGTATGTAAGTAAAACTCTACTAGATGCTGAGACCAGGTATTCTCATCTCGATAGACTTGTTTTAGCCTTAATAATGGCATCTACTAAGTTAAGGCATTATTTTGAAACACATAGGATACACGTCCAAACTAACTATCCCATTAAAAATGTACTTAGAAAACCAGAAATGTCAGGAAGAATGGCTAAATGGTCAGTGAAATTCAGTGCGTTTGACTTAGTATACGAGCCTAGAAATGCAATTAAATCTCAGGATCTAGCAGATTTTGTGGCTGATTTCAGTAGTGACATCCTGAGTGAAGTAGAATCTGAAGTACAACAATTAAAAGAAAACTTAGGAAAATGGACTTTATATACTGATGGTGCTTCAAATGCAAAAGGAACAGGTTTAGGGATACCACTAAAATCTCCACAAGGGGACAAAATACCCCATGCTGTTAGATGTGCATTTCAGACAACCAATAATGAGGCAGAATATGAAGCTCTCATTGCTGGTTTGCAACTTGCTAAAGACATGCATATTACTAATAAAGTATTTGTTGATTCTTTGTTGATTGCTAATCATATTAATGGATCTTATGCAGTAAAGGCTCAAAAATTAGCTGTTTATCTTGAAAAAGTTAAAAATTTATCAACTTCCTTTGTAGAATTTTCACTAACACATGTACCTAGAGAAGAAAATGCTGAAGCTAATGCTTTGGCAAATCTGGGATCCTCCTTAAATCTACCTGAAGGATCTAAGATTCCCATCATCCACATCCTGAAACCAGCAATTGAGGAATGGTATCCTGAGGATATTACTAAACATCCTGAAGTTTAAATAGTGCATCCTGAGGATTACATTATTTTAACTACTCAGACTCAAGACGATTCATCTTGGATGACTCCTATAGTAAAATATCTACAAGAGGATGTTATCCCAGAAGGAGAAAATGCAAAATCTTTCAGGATGAAGGTAACAAAGTTCATTATTATAGACAATGTTTTGGATAGAAAATCTCTTGCAGGTCCATATTTAAGGTGTCTCAACAAGGAAGAAGCAAACGAAGTACTTAAAGTCATCCACGAAGGAGATTGTGGAAACCACACAGGAGGAAGATCTCTTTACTCAAAGGTCTTAAGAACAGGATACTATTGGCCAAAAATAAAGAAGGATGCCATGCAATATTCTCAGAAGTGCGATCCATGTCAAAGACATAGCAACATCCTTCATCAACCTGCTGAACCACTACATCCTATTATTTCACCATGGCCATTCATGAAATGGGGGATGGATATAGTAGGAAAGCTACCCGCAGCTCCTAGTGGAAAGGTGTTTATATTGGTAATGAATGATTACTTCTCAAAATGGATCGAAGCTTAAGCATTTGTACAAGTTAGGGATAAGGAAGTGGTCTCATTCATCAAGAGAAACATCCTAACAAGGTTTGGAGTACCAGCTGAGATCATATGTGGCAACGGTTCTCAATTCATTAGCAAAAGAACGACTGACTTTTGTGAAAGCTGGGGAATCAAGACGATAACTTCAACACCAGTCCATCCTCAAGCCAATGGACAAGCAGAATCCTCAAATAAAATTATTGTCAACAATTTAAAGAAGAAGCTTGGGGAGAAGAAAGGAAAATGGGCAGAAGAACTTCCATTCGTACTTTGGGCTGATAGAACTACTTCAAAGAATGCAACTAGTCAAACACCTTTCTCCCTGGTCTTTGGAACAGAGGCAATGGTACCAACAGAGATCGTCATCCCTACAGCAAGGAAACATCTTCAGGATGCTACTACCAACTTAGAAGCATTGTTGCAAGATTTGGAAGCAGTGGACGAACTCAGAGATGCTGCTAAATTAAGAATGGCAGCTCATCAACAAAGGATTGCTAAAGACTACAACAAAAATATAAGGATAAGAAGATTTCAAGAAGGAGATTTGGTACTAAGGAAAGCCTTCTAAAATACAACAAAACCAAGTGATGGCAAGCTAGATCCTAAATGGTAAGGACCATACTTAATAGATTCTGAAGCTGGTAATGGAGCATATTGGCTGTTGACTTTGGAAGGAGAAATTCTACCAAGGGCTTGGAATGCTATTCACCTAAAATATTATCATGCCTAGGGATGCATATGACTGATCTCTCTGGAAGAGAAACTATAGTCCGAATCACAGGTGGGATGAAGGTGAAGGCTGATAGAGATAAATCATCATCATGTGTAAGTGTTCTTAACTTATTTCGATCATTTATTTTAACAAAAATAGTACATTTCGAGAATTTTGCAGTACCATCCTCAAGATGGAACATTTTGAAGACTAGAGGGTTAGCCACCCTCTCCGCCGTTAAGGTGTCCGACACCTTCCTAAGGTTTAAAGGTTTTCACCTTTCTCATTGGGTTAGAAACCCCGCCTGGAGCGCACGTTGTTCATATATATTTTCAGGATGGTGGGACCAGTCCATGTAAAAGTGGCCGACAATTTCATCACTTTTGAGATATATATTGAACTCTTAAGGTTTAGACATGGCGTCACTGATGCCTTAGATTTTGATGAGGTAATACTCACAAAACGCACGAGCATATAAAGAGGTCGAGACATGATTTAGTCAATTACTCAAACAATCACGAGACTTAGAGGAATACATGGGCTAACATTGAGACTAGAGTGTCTTAGTATAACTTCCAGAAAGTCCGTTGGACACCCGAAATCCTACATAATCAATGTCGGCACTACACAATCAAACAAACTAACAATGAAAGCAACGAGGGGTTTAGGAGATGTCTCCATCCCGAGGGAACCAAGAGCGAAAAAAACGACAACTAATCACATCATCAAGGAAATCCTACAGCTGTAGCAATACGCCGTCTGAGGAACACAAAAGTAGAAACAACACGGCAATGACATCAACACATCCATGAAGCACATCAACTAGGGAACACCGCACAGGCGTGACACGTCAACAGAGAAGCATGACGACAAGGCAAGACCGCAACAGGAACCGTATGACACAGAGAAACACGACAGCAAGGCTACATTATTGCAGGAGCAGTAAACAACAGGAATGCATCATCAACAATGCAGCGTAACCACATGGATACGCAATCAGCAAAAATAATGCAACTGCAAGCATGCACAATGGCTGGGGGTAACACAGCAACATGAATGCACACGACAATATGACACTCAATATGGAAAATCCACAGTCCACATCAACAGAAAGCTCCGTTATGGTGAGCATGCATCCCCGTGCGTCTCAGATCACTCATGGAGGCGGGATTTGTATTCATGCCTTCGACCTCAAGCCTATCCTCCATAGGCTCAATGGTAGGAACGATTGGGTCAACAAAGGTATCCGTAATCATAACAGAAATGGGAACGATGGGTTCCGCATAATTTAGCAGACTTCTCAAGCCGATATTGTTCATAGAGAAAATGATCGTGGGCTCAATATAAGTCATTCGAATAATGGCAACTGTAGCATTGACAGACTCAACCCAAGCCTGAGAACCAACAATATTAAGCTTGGCAGGAGCCCAAGGAATAATAATGAGGGAGTCAATGAAAGCCTCAAAGAAAATGGAATTAACAACAACGAACTCCACAAAGATACAGACATGGTCATAGCAGCTTGGAAACGGTCATAGAGACGTCCAAGTCAACGACAGTAACCTCGGCAAGAGTCTCAAATACATCAACAACGTCAAACTCGAGAGGAGTCATAGAAACAACAAGAAGAAGAAGCTTGACACGAGTTACAGAAACAATTGTGACAAATCTAGCGGAGATTTAGGGAACAACAACAACAACAACAAACTTGACAAGAGTTACACACTTAGTATTGATAACAGGATTCGCTTGAGCCATAGAACAATAATAGCAGCAGCAACATCCGGCTCGGCGGGAGCCTTAGACTCGTCGTAGTTATTAGATGTGTGGTTAATAGTGTCCATCGGACCTACATCTTTTTCAGTATCAAGGATAGTGGTCACCATGAGAATAGTAAGTAGAGGTAGAAGGATCATGATTTATCTATACACCACGATAAAATGATACAGACGCTGGCAAATCAGCCGAGTCATCCTTCTCATTAGGGTCCTCTTGCATGCTATTTTGGCCCTAGCACTGATAGTCATCAGCTGAAATGTCTCTCTGCCACCCAAGCGAGGCCGGTGGACTTTCTTCCTGATAGGCCACACAGTGAGAGTATCGAAATACGACAAGAGATTAGACAGGTCACATTGTCCATAACGAATGGATATCGCAACCTTAGTTTACAGACTACCGTGACGAGGGAACGCAACGTCTTAGTATCTATGGGGATTGATGGAAAACACTTCGCATCAATTGTCGCCCCCAAATAGATAACCAGCCTCGTCGTCGTGGTGAGGGTGACGAACGTTATTGCAACAAGAGCAATGGAATTGTCGTCCCATGGGTATGTTTAATTTAACAGACTAACGTGGCCGCTTCCAGTAGTCCGTCATTTGATTTTCGAGGAGGATTTCAATGTCAGCAAAAGCGTCTTACAACATTTGACAATTACGGAACACACCCTTACGATTACGATTCCCAAAGTGTTGTTCCACTCCCCAGGATTTATGACGGATTTAGACACTGTACGCGCATCGAACATACTTGGGCGTTCACCGAGTGAAAAGAAACGACCAATAATCCTTGCAAAACCAACAGGAGGTAGGTAGAGGAGTCTTACATTGACTTTTGAACCTCAGGAAAGTAGTATGATATAAGCACCAATATGCTAAGCCTATCACAAATCATCTTCCGGAATACGATCCGACGCTATTACAAAGGGTTTTAATCTGTACTTGAACACTCAAAACATCGAGCAGTGGCTTCCCATTAGTTAATTGTATGCACTTCCAAGTGAGTCCGTAGCCAAACTCCGACTGGGGCTCGCTGTTCCACTACATGCCGCCATCATAACACTGGCAAATGCTGCCGCGGTCGTGATTAGTGGCCGAAATTTTCAACATCATCGAAGTTTAGCAAAGCCCTAGGACTCGGGATGTGCAATATGGCATGCTGATTCCGCAACCAATCCACGACTGTATGGGAACAACCAATACTGTCGATTCAGACGAGGGCTATTGAGTCTTCAAGATAACAATGATCAAGCTTTCTAATTCAGCAACTTCGACTCTGTCCTCCAAAAGGAGAAGAAAAATACTCGACCCTTGAAGACATCTTGGGCTTGTGTTTGATCGAACATGACTTATTCACCATGATAACACAGCAGCACACGGCCACGAGTCTCATATCTGATCCACACAGGCTCTCGTTCTCAAAACGCACTGGTCCTGCAGGGACGCACCCTAGGTCTTCACTGGGTTCCGGGTATAACCTTTCACGCATTGTACTCGACATTTCCCGCTTCGGTTGGTCGTGTATTCTTGTACGTCTGCTCCTTTGGAAGAACTTTGTGGCAGAGGCATTCAACTCCTTCACAAGGAAGCTTTCGTCTCACGTTCCTATCTGGAGCGAGGGTTTGCGTCAGATTACTTATATGAATAGACGTTCGAGCTCTTCCGTGTTCGTACTATAGAGGTAATGTCGAAGAAAACTCATTAAGTTAGCTAGGATCGAAATCAAGGGACGTCGATGAGACCTCCCATTTAACGCTTTGGCCAATCAAAAAACTAAGACTGAATCTAAAGAACAAGAACAACCAAGACAAGGAGTGATCACCAATCCCGGCCCTAGCGCCCACCAAGGTTACCGTGCACCCCAAACTATTATTACGTGTGCACCCGTAATGATAATTTGCGTTGTCAGGTAATCTTGTTGCCCGCTAGTTCCGAGCTTCCTAATCCAAAAACAAAGGCTTCGTACAACAAAAGACTTGAACAAGATTCGCCTCCACACCATAACAAAATGGTGCCCTCCATTAGCACAATAAGGTTAGTCCTTCTAATCATCCCGTCCACAGGTGAGCGAGTGATTTCATTGTAGACGGCAACGTCCTTCCCACTTGCTGGTACCGGTGATCGATGCAAGAGTGTGGACTAATGTGAAGCGTGACATGACATCCTTTCTGGAAAAGTATCCGTACTACATATATGTATTAACTAATAAAATCAGATTCCTATGCAACATAAACATTCTTATCTGTATTTTCTAATACTTCATATATTGACACCCATGGCTAGTCGGTCGGAATTTTCCTCTTGTACATCCCATGTACATATCCCATGTACAAATTTCTTTCTTTCCTAAAATGTTTTGTTGTGTTTTAGTTTTGAAACTTCGTTTTCGAGCCGAAACCGGTTATAGTCTAGATTTTACAAAAATGCTAGTTCGCGATCACCTTGGCTCTGATACCAATTCTGTCACACCACGCCAATGGCGGAAACACGTGGCGCAACACTCGAAAGCATATCAAAGTCAAGATTAACACAAACTATATTTAATTAGAAAATATCATTTTATTAAGATCTCGAATATGAGTATCTTGTTACAATATTGCACAAAACCACAAACAAGAAGTTCATGAATGGGGTTTTTCCGTTTAGGTTCCAACCCGATGGTAATAATAGATGAAACCCCGACAAGTATCCGACATCCTGAATTCCACCGCACTAGCCCCATATCTATTCAGCACTTAGTTACCTGAAAGACATTTATAAAAAGACGTCAATATATAAAATATTGATGAGTTCAAAGGTTTTAGTTTTGTAATAACAATATTTTTACACCGTGTGCAGATCCAGCACAATTTGTGGCCTTTGTAAGGAGTAGCTAGCTCCTCCAAAACTACGATGATGAGAAATCCCTTGAGTCCCATAACCAAACCAAGACTAATAATCCTGCCCCGCAATCACCAGTTGTTTCTTGGAAAATAACAACTTAGTTCAGAATACGTGCACCCCAGGCATACGCCGATACATAATCAACGCTATCGATTAGGGGTGGGCCTTGTCAGGCACCAAGAGTACTATCCAAATATTCCTTCGGTTTCATTACCCTGAATTAATGGTTACAGTAGCGAGGACTCAACCCCGAGTGGCGAACACATAACAAAACTCAAGTACTCATCATGCCACTTATCACATTTTAACCTTTGAAAACATTTCAACATGTGACAACATTTGACAAACATATCTTTCCCCCAATTAAAACAGTAAAATGGGGCCGTGAAACTCACCTGATGTACATCGTATAATCAAATAGTAGAGAATAGCAAGCCCGAGGTCAAGAACCTACGAACGTCCTAGTGCGTGTAAGTCACTAAGTCTATAGCGTGTGTTTTTCCGGCAAGTTGTACACCCAATTCCCAACACCAGCATTTACATATGTTTCCCCGTTTAATTAAGCATATATCCTTGGTCCGTTGGTGATGGATTACCCTCGTTACAAGTTACATTTATACTTTCATGAATATTAATTAACTTGTATAATATTATTCTCGACTCGACTCACTTGACGTATAATTATTTTCCCATTAAATAATTATACTAAGATCTTGTCGATCGACATAATATTTTCAACACTCGACTCGACTCACCTTACCGTATATATATTTTTCCATTAAATAAATATACTTAAGATCTTGTCGATTCGATAGTATATATTTTTATTGTCAAGTCCATACGCTCGTTTTAAACGTTTAATCGTTAGATTATTTACGTTATTTTTCTCCCACGAATAAATTCCCAACACTTAGGAAAGTGTTATGTATTTTTCACCCGGATTATATATTTAAAGTCCCTTAAAATATACGTTCTTATTTTCTCCTTAGACGTAATTAATACAAATACTTATTTGTTCGATTCCACGTCTTAGTACGTTAACACATCCAAATCCGATTACTTAACATGTATATATGTATATTGTTAATTTTTCCAAGTTTCAACAATATATGTATTCTTGAAATTAATCACCTTTTAATTTCTACATATATTACTTGGAAGTTTATAAACATATTTATGTTTTTATTACCAAGGCTCGGTTACTTATCTATACTATATTATAATGCATATTAGAAGGATAATATGGTTATTTTACCCATTTTTCAACATGTACAAGTATCTTAAGCATTTGGTACAATGATTTAAAGCATCAATATGTTGAAAATGTCTCAAGTGTGTTGCGAAGCCGCATGGATCTTCCAATAGGATATTTTTAACCCGTTTACCTCTGCCGGATCCTATATAATGTTCTTTCTGTGTGTAACCCCTATTTTGATTTCACAACCGCTCTCCATTATCCTTGAAAACACTAAAACTCTTTCTTATCTTCTGCACCAACCTAAATCAACTATGATGAAGGCACAATGGTAGCGGTCAGAATCAAGACCAGATCCCAGCGATTTGAGTTGTTTTGGTTTTGTCACGAACCCAGGCAAGGTCGATGCCAGAGAATACTCAGATGATGATGACAAGTTCTTCAAATGTGAGTATTTTCCTCTTTTATCCTTCATAAATCCTTCGATGTACACGGTTCTTTGTTGATTTTCTGAAATCTAGAATGTAATTGTGTTTGCTTGTTATATATTTATTATAATTAGTACCGGTTGCTCGATTATTTTTGGATTTTCTTAGTTTTCAACAACATGAAAGTTATCTAATCTAAATTTTTGTGTTTGTGTATGGTCCTATTCTTGTTTACTGGTCTCCAACTAAAATCCAAAATGTTTAAGTTATAGGAAAACCTATTTGGAAAATTGTGTTCCTCTTGAGGATTGAGGTTAATCACGGTTTCGTAGGTATTCATGATATTGCTTCAGGGAACGACTTGAAGAAATTCTGACTGTGAAGGTTTTTTGTCATGCCTAAATTTTATTATTTTATGCATTAGAGTTGTTGATTGATGTGTTTTTCCTTCGCTGTTTAACACTTAAATCTTGTGTTTTCATTTGTTTTATGAATTGCAGTTTGTTTCAATCGAGAAAAATAATAACTTGTAACTTGTTTGAGTGTGTGCCATGTTTTCCTACTCACAATTGAAGGTCGATCGAAAGAGGTGAAGTTTAGGCAGGCCAGATTAGAGATTTAGAGGAGCATAAAAAGGTCGGGAACCGAACCTATCTAACTGAACCAAGTACCATGCCATTGTTTGGATGCCTTCATCCGAGTTTCTTGGATTTGTAAAGATCTTAGCACTATTGGTGACACAGGTAGAGTCACCATCTAGCTTAGTACCATGCGTGATGCATGTTTTACCCATTTTACTTTTAGCTAAAAATATTATTTAACCAGTTTGTAAATGGCCACCTCTAGGATTATTATGTGTTGTAATTTATAAAAAGTCCTTTTTTATTTGGTGAACTACAGGTGGTAGCACCCGTAATTAGTTAAAACCCACAGTTAGTTTCATCATAAAACAACCTCTTGGAGATTTTATGTTTGGTATTGCAACTCATATGCTCAACGTGTTCATCATTGATTTTGATGTCCATTGGGAGTATCATGGGAATGGGACTAATGATGCAATTTATGATTATCCAAATAAACTTACTGATAGAACTCTTTTTTATTCCAGATTTGAGAGGGGCAACCCAATTGAATTCGAGCTTGATACTGGCCATGTGATAAAGGGTATGCAACCAACTGCCTTTAATTTTATTCCTTGTGTTATACAGTTATCTTTTAACTATTGTTCCACCTCTATAAATAGAATAATGAGGTGGGTTATGAATAAAGTCCAAATCTGGAATGCCAGCTCATTGTGAAACAAACACTATGCCACATTGGGCTGGTTCTTGATGATAAATACAATTGTTTTTTATTGGTATCGTATGACAAACATGTTAAATGGGTTTGCTGGTTGATGGTTTAAAACAACTTTTGAGGCATGCGCCTCTTGGCGCCCCTCAAGGGCAGGCACTAAGAAATCGAGTCTAAGGCACGCTCATGGGGTTCCATTTTTAAGATATAATTATTATTATATATATTTTTTTATTTGATACCTCGTCGGTTCGCCTCTTGAGGTTTACTCCTTGTGAGGTGGAGGGAAAATGCCTTGTTTTCGTTCTTTTAAATTTTGGGTGGGTAACTTCAAGAAAAAACATAAAAGCTTATCCAAAAAGGGGAAGTTTGCAGGGTGAAAACGATGAGAGATTGCTTGGGTTAACAAAAAGGAGTGAAGCATTGATACTATCCATCAGTAGTTAGTATTGAAAGGTGTAAAGAATGCCTGCTGCAGAACTGTGATTTCCCAAAATGGTGATAACTGCACACTTTAGCAACAGTGCTTTTAAAAGGTACTCTATTAGATCCATTTAAAAGGCTGCAGAACTGTGATTTCCCAATATATGTATATTTTTGCTTGGTTTTTACTATTGAGTTTGGCGTTGTTGGGGCACTTTTGCTCTTCATCGGGGTGAAGATTTCCACCCTAAGAAGATCAGCATCCAAGAATTTGCAAAAACAAAGACTACCTAAGAGAAATATCATGTCGATTTTCTTAACTTTTGTTTCAGTGACATTTTGAGCAGTCTTTTGTATGATTTTTTTCAAGTTATCATGTTATTTTGTATATAGGTAATAAACTAATAACCTCAATGAGGTGAACGAACATGTTTAATATAGAAACAAAATTGAAATATTCTCTACAAGAAATGTTTCATCTCAAGTGTTAAATCATGGAATCCTTGTGAGTGTGTTTTATGTTAAAGGTATACAACACTTGAAGGAATTGTTAAAGGTGACTAGGAAAAAGATTAACCAAAAGATGAAGCGATTTTTTAAGTTTATATCAGGTTTTGAGATTGAAAAATTGAAACTCAAGAGTCCCAATGTTGCCAAATTGAGACTCTGTCTAAAACAATTTCTTCCTCATTTGTCTTTACAAATTTGATCCGCATATGAATATCTTGATTTTTAGATTGGCTCTGTTATAAGAATTAAAATCCAGTTATGTCTTGATATCAATGGTATACCTCATACATGTTCCACTGAGGGCGTGAGGTCGTCACACTTTTTTTTATGTATTTTATGTTTTATACATTTAATTCATATATTTATACCTAATTTCATGTATTTCCAAGAAACAATTCTACACACATTTTGGTTTTAATTATTACCTAAACTTAATAGGACCCACCCAAAAACTTACAATCTAACCAAATAAACCAAACGGATTATCCGAAAATTGATTTGTTAAGTAAACAAAATAACTGATGACTTCGGTTTTAGTTTTGGTTGTGCAAATAACCGAACCAAACCATGCACACCTTTGACAATGTCTGTGCTTCCCGCCGCACCGCGCGGGTACCCATCTAGTATATATAAAAATGCTCCAACACTTTATATCCCCGTTTTATATAAAAGTGTTCATTTTTATATAAGTTTCTACCAAACTTTTATTTTATCCAACATTTTTATAAAAACCTTTGTTTTTATATATTTTCCACATGTTAGAAAATCTATATTTTTATAAAACTCTATTTTATAAAAATACATTTTTATACAAGATACATATGTACATTTGTTATTATTTACCAAATCCACCTTGGAAAGTTATCATTTTACACTTTTGACAGCAAACTTTCCAAAGTTATATTTTTTGATATAAGTTTCTAAAATATCATTTTAAGTCCCTCAACTTTTAAAGTTGCCAAAATAATACTTTTACTTTTAAAAGTTACATTTTTCTTCTCAATCTTTCAAAAATGACAATTTTCTACTAAACTAGTAAACTTTATTTGATCATCATTGTCATGTTAGTTTATTTTTATGTTCCAACACCTTTAATAGTCTATAATCATCTTATTAAGGATACTAGTAGGTGTAATTAGTGTATTTTGTCCAACATGTCCAATTTACATTATTCAAGTGTGTAGACTTTGAAGATGTAAAATTTATGTAACTTGTTTTCTAACAAAATCAACACCAAATATAGTATTAGATGCTTATGTTATGATGATTAAAACTATATTTAAGCTCATTTAAGTTCCAATAACAAGTTATGTTTAGATCACCATTTTCTTTAAGTCTTTATGAACTTTATAAAACTACAAGAATAAAACACATCCATCACCAAATATTCGGCCCATACACACCATTATAACACCATTTTAGTCTTTAAAATCATATGTTTTATCATGTAAAGCTTTATCAAGTTAACCCCTTGTACAACTTGCTTCTAGATAATAAACATAAACTTTTAAAGACAAGAACAAGATCAAGAATACTTACAAGTAGCACAAGGCTAGGGAAGCTAAAAATGCTTGATTTTGATGGAGTTTAGTGTGTTCTTCCTATGTGGTTAAGATCCAAGCTTGAAACACACAATGGGGGTTTGGAAGATGGATGCTTTATGAATGAATTTGAAGAGTTTAAACTTGAAAGAAGTGTGTGTGTGTGTGTGTGTGTGTGTGTGTGTGTTCTTGTTCTTCACGGCTCTAAGGAAAGAAAAAGAAGAGTTTTTGTTCCAGTGTTTGAGCCTTGTGATTCTTTATAATCTCAACATATCTTACAATGATCTTTCAAGGTTACAAGGATCCATTATTGTAAGTGAAAGATTTTTGACTAAAACAGGATTATATGATCATACAAGTAACAAAACCAGGTGCGGAAACCCTAGTTCTGAACAAATTGATAAAACTCTAATCAAAACACAATTAAGATCATTTTCAACATCTTTTCATAGATTAACTTTTGTCAAATAAGCTTTTACAACGACTTACACGTTAATCTAGATCAAACATACACTATTACAAATTGACCTCGAACCTGACCTTAACACACGCACAACTGAAACCTCTATTACATTCACAAAAACACAAAATCTATATATAGGCTCTGCACGTTCGCCCAGTTGTTATGGTCGAATGTGGAAGTTTTCCACATTCGCCCACTCCAAAGGTACGAACGTGTTCTTTGTCAGCATCCAGTCTTCCTTCGTCCACTATTAATCTACCTTCGCCCACATCTATCTACCTTCGCCCACTTCTAACAAAACTTAACATGTGTTAGTATCCAATCATTAGTCGCAACACGCATCTACAAACTCCCCCTCGACTATTGATTGGATTGTCTTCTCTTTTCGTCCATAGCTTTGTTCATCAGCTTGATTATGAGCTGTTTCTTCTGCTCAGTAGTCATTGGAGGCTCAAATGTTCTCTTCACCGGTTTCGACACATTTGCCATCTTCACCGTCTTACCAAGTTTATTCTCCAAATTACTTCCAGCATTAATGTCATAAGCAAAACAAACTCCAACCACTTGAGTATACTTCCTTGCTTGAGCAGCGTCTTTCGGTTCAAAGTAAATCGGATTATAGAAAAGCATGATGATGTCTTCAAAAGTGCAATTAATCAACCACATAGGATCAAATACATGAACATGCTTGTATTTGTCCTTCCCGTCTCTCAGCACAATCACCGCTTCAGCCTTTCACCAATCATAATACCAGAAGATAAAATCAGCACTGAAATGTTGTGGCATAGGCATCAAAGGTATTTTTCTCATCACTTCAGGTGCTTTGTATATCAAAGTAACCCGTTTCATATTGGTTTGAGGATCAATATCCCTATGAACTTTCCTTCGGGGATATTGAGGCTTAAATCTATTCCATCTTGTTCTACTCTCCCAAACCAATTTGTCTGCACACCAACCGACATGAGTACCACTAACTGAAGCACCAGACATAGGGAATCTGCATAGATCTCTGACCGCCCAGTACGGTAGAGTTAGCAAATAACAGAATCTATTAAAATACAAAATTCCTGTTTCCCATTTAGCAGCTATGCACTTCAGCCTGCCCAAATATGTCCACCCGAGAGCTCTGCCTTTGAACTTGGCATTGTGAAATCTATAGAAGTTTCCTTGAGCTTCAGGCTTCGGTCGGTTTTCATCCATTTCCCTCAACTTCTTCAAATAACTCTTCAATTCATCAGATTGATTTGAAGATTCTTGCTTATCAGCACCAAACACCTTCTCCACAAACTCTGCACTCCTTTGCTGTGCTTTCTGCTTTGCTGAATTGTTCGGTGTCTCAGTGAAATCAGGAAATATTTCATCTTCATCTGTTTCTCTGAAGTACTGAGGAAACTCTTCATGAGTTATGTCTTCAACCTCCACTTCATCAAGCTCAGGAGTATTTTTATCATCTGAGTGACTTCCAACATCTTTTTCAGAAATGTCTGGAATCGACTCATCTACCATAAACTCCTCAAACGTTTTCCCTACTCTCTGTGCAAGTCCATCCAAAATCTCCTTTGCCACAGAAGCAGGTACTTCTCCTTCTTCAAGATCAGGATCTTCATATTCCAATTCATATCTCAAATCATCAGTTTGGAATATCTCAGCGAAACATCCTGTGAACTCAATGGTCCATTCTCTCTTTTCCAACATGTCTTTATACACTTGTTTAGCATCATCTGATAAAGACCTTACCTTCTCATTCCAGAATATACTTTCATCTGAATCAACATTCTCACCTTTCTTCTTCTTAGAACTTGATTCTCCAGTACTCTTCTTTTTGGATGTTCTTTCTTCAAATGTAAACTTTGAAGTATCATCACCTCCATCATCATCATCATCATCATCATCACTCTCACTATCATCCTCTTTCTGTCTCCCAGACCCTTCAGCATCATCATCATCATCATTATCATCCTCATCATCATTTTTATCTGACTCATCATCATCCTCATCATCATCTTTTTCTTCATCCGATTCAGAATCTTCATAATCAACTTTCTCTTCTTCACCCTCCTTCAACTTGGGTGCAGTATTATATAAATCATCAATCAAATCACTAAGGCGTTTGTTCTCAGCCCTTAGTTCTTTGTTATCTGCTTTAATCAACTTAATCCTGCTCTTGTTCCTTGCACACTTTCCCTCAAGCTTTTCATTCTTTGCTTCAAGCTTCTTAACCTTCTCATTAATCTCGTCTTGATTAGATTTAGAAGCAACCACAATCTGAAGCATTTTCTCTTCATTTTGCTTAAATTTGGCTATCTCAGCTTGTTGAGCCACAATCATCTTCATCATATCATCCATTTTCCTGTTCACCTGCTTCATCACATCATCATCCACAATGACTTTCTTGGATTTGGATTTGGATGGCTCAACTTCCTTTTCTTTTTGAGGCTTTCTGAACATGTCAAGTACATTGTCCAGTGCAACATTAAGTTTGTCAGCTGATATTGGTTCTGCCTCTTTGGATTTCTTTTGCTTCTTGGTGACAGGTGAAGATAGCTTTGATGATGTACCAGCATCGGGCACTCTTTTCCCTTTCAACAGTTGTGCTAACTCTTTCTCTCTCAACTGTTTAGTGCTAGTCTTCTTAGACATGGTCTTGTGCTTGGCTTTGGGCAAGTTTACAACCACAGTCTCTCCAACATTCAACTCTTCCAAGTCAACACCTAAACTTTCATCTTCAACATTCACTGACTTCTTTCTTTTCTCAGCTTCTTCAATGGATTTGTTCAAAGATTCAGACTCACCAACCATAGTGGCCTTACGTTTGGTGGTCCTAACATTCTCAGTATCCGAATCCCATCGTTCTTCTACCTCAGTCTCTTCTGAATCCACGGATTCTTCATCAACCAAACTAGTACCTTTCTTTGCAGTTGATTTCTTCCTTACCACCTGTTGCTTAGAGCTTTCTTGATCAGTCTTTCCCTTACCCTTCCCTTTGGCTCCGGGATTGACTACCTGTCTCTTCCTCTTAGTGCTCGCATCAACATACACCAAGGGATCATCATTATCAGAATCACTGTCATCATGTCTTGCTCTGTTCTTGCCAGGATCAGTGTAATCCTGACTAGCCAAAGCTCCAAATAATCTCCTGTGAGGTGGCTTTTCATTGTCTGGCACACCTTTGTACCCTTTCATTCTCACCAAAGTACGAATATTCATATGATCTTGACCTAGGATCATAGTTGGATCCTTCTTCAATTCTGGATACTTGTGGTCAAAAATCATCATGAGAAATCTCGGATATAACATGAATTGCTTCTTCTTCACACCCTTTAACATCTCAAGCATATGATCCAATATCATCCCAGACACGTTGAATGGTTTGTTGAGAGTCAACGCAACCATCATCGAACTCAAACTTTTCCTCATAACATCATATCCTCCACTCACACATCCAAAAACATGAATAATGACATGTGCAAAGTACTTGAACTGCACACTCAGCTTCCCTTTATACATAGATCCATCAGTAATCGGACCTTTGTACTTCATTCTTAAGAAACACGCTTTCTGTTCAGTCCATGACAATTCTCTGGGATCTTCACTCACCTCGAACTTTATCTGGAGTGCTTCTCTAATGTCAGACTCTGTAATAAACATCTCCAAGTCTTGTATCTTGCTCTTTATAATTGTCTGATCATCCCAGAAATCATACTTCGCATTCTTGTAAAAATCTTCAATTATGTCTTTGTAGATGATAGTCGGAGTAGCTAAAGCATAGACAACTCTGCTCCTCCTCAAGAATTCAATGATTCGTGTAAACTCGACATTCTTTTCTACATCGCCCAGGTAAGCACAACAGTTATGCGTTTTCTCGAACAACCAACTGCTTGTACATGACGATTCTCCTTCCTGAACGTTCTCTGGAACTGGTTCAGAAACTATATTCTCCACTGGAGTTTCAACATTCTCAGTCTGATCAGCCATCTGCACATTAAAAACAGAAACAAACGTCAAAATACAAAAACGACAAAAAATCAAAATTTTAAGGCTAAAACCTCTGCACATTCGCCCGTTTTTCACTGGTCGAATGTGTGATATTCTGGTCGAAGATGAAATTTTCAGGTCGAATGTGTCAAAAATTTTGAATAAACATCACATTCGCCCGTTTTATAATTACCTTCGCCCAACATTTTCCACTTTCGCCCGTTTTTAGACTCGAATGTGAAAAATGATTAACCCCAAAATTTAAATTTTTGCCAAAGTAGTTTTAAACATGTAATTTTGATTTAAAAGTATCCTAATATGGCCGATTATCACTCGTGTATCACCAATTGTCCATTAATTTCAATATATATCAGTTTTCAAAGACGAATTAGGTTAAATCAGTTCATTCAATCAATTGATCATTTAAACGATGTTAAAACCTAATTCCTTTAACATTCTCCCCCTAAAACTGATGTGTATTGAAATGGCAACAAAAACAATCAACAAGAAACACTCTAAGACCCTAAATTTGAAACCCTAAGTCCGAAGATAAAATCGACGATTCTGATCTGAATATGGATCCAATACCTGTAAAATTTATATAGAAATGATCAGGAATGGATAGGGAACAAGAATCACAATCAAAAGAAATCACAGCAACAAGGTGAGGTATCAAAGAAGATTTTGAAAAATTTTGTGAATAGGGCTCGAACCTGGAAATGGTTTATATATAGAGTCCACTTTCGCCCGTTGTATAAGGACGAATGTGAGGGAATTCCACATTCGCCCCAAACTAATGACCCGAATGTGGAAATGTATACCCGGAGGTGAAATTTGTACCCGGAGGTGAAACTTGTGTGTTAATATGCCCACATTCGTCCAAACTGATACAGTCGAAAATGAAGATTTTTCCACATTCGACCCAATTAAGGGGCGAATGTGAAATGGAAAAATCTGAAAATTTACCAAATCACGAATTCGAATCCCGTTCAACATTTTTCAAGCTGTTAAACTTCCAAAACTCAAATTTTCACTTTTTGAATGATACAAAGCCCAGATGGTGTTATCAAATCTCAGAAATTGACCATCAAGCATCCCCGGTTATCAAAAATAAAACAGAAATGCAAAAATTTTGGGTTTTCTGAAATTTTATCAAAACACACCTAAAATCGTTTTGGATTTTGTATCTTTTTGACAATAAAAATAAAATGCAACAAAGTAAAATACATCAAAGTAAAAATGAAAGCAGTAAACATTTTGTGATATCCGGTAAGAGGATCATATCAGTTTTCTGAGAAATCTGAGCACAGCGTTGATCTGTTTTAATATTATCATTAGAAACAATATGTGACACGGCAATTGCTGATATTGTGGTCCACGTAAGCTCACATGTAGACAATTACGCAATGCTTTAAAATGATACGAATTAGGTGTTTTAGACTAACACATTGTGGTTCCCACACACACGACATACTCCCGTATCAAGTAATTGCACAAAGTTTCATCGTAACGCGTGATTATGCCAAAGTTATCCGTAAAATTTACAAAGTATATAGCACAGAGGTGTACAGGTCAGCAAATGAATGCAGTAAAGTAACATGTGCGTATACACTAGGTTGAGGCTGATATTAACCACTGATTTGCATCAGAAAGTCAATACGATGTAATAATGATCTTTGATCAATAAAACATAAAGTTCCTCAATTCGGTAACTTTCGGTTTTGGCAATAAGCTCTTTTTGCAAATATTCTGATGAAACTAGGTCCGTAAATCAATACGACAGAAGTTTAATCAGAATATCCCGGATAACAATAACATAACGACCCGAAACCTCAGATTTTGGCAATCCTATCAAACGAAATTACGGTACTAAGACCATATGCCCATGAGGTGTTCAGCCACGAACGCGTAGTTTGTTATGTTTGTATCACTAATGCACACAATATTTAGTCTACGAAGCCTATCAGCATATCACACGTAATCAACATACGTCTCATTATACTATACAATTCTTTAGCCTGTGTCAGATCCCCACTGATGTACTATCATTTCCTCTTTTTATCCAGGAAATCATTTTGGTTTTTCTAATTTTTAGATCTTTTGAAATTTTTTAATGTTTTTGGTTTTTCTGATAAAATGACTCCCCCTAAAATAAAGAACATATTTTTGGGTTTTAATTTTTCTGAAAAACAAAACAAAAAGTTGAAAGAAACAATCCACTTGAAAGCATCAACTTCTTTGAGGATTAAACAATCCCTTCGAAAGCATCAACTTCTTTGAGGATTATGATAGTAAAGAGAAATTCCCAATTAGCAAAAAGTTAAAAACTAAAACTAAAACTAAAAAGCGATAAACCGAGGTGCCGATTAGTCTTGTTTTTCCTTTATATTGTTTACTTTTAAAAGATATTCAAAGCGGGATCTGTCAAAAGCTTTTGTAAACAAATCTGCACGTTGGTAGTCAGTATGGATTTTGACCATATCTATCAATTCCTTAGCGTAACAATCACGGATAAAATGATATTTAATCCGGATATGTTTCGCTTTAGAATGATTTTCAGTATTTTTAGTTAATGCAATTGCGGCTTCGTTGTCACAGTGTATAGGGGTTTTAAGAAACTGCAAACCGTAATCCACCATCTGTTGTTGGATCCAGAGTACTTGCGAACAGCAACTTGAGGCTGCAATGTACTCAGCTTCACAGGTAGACAGTGCCACGGAAGTCTGTTTCTTGCATTGCCAGGTAATTAACCTGCTCCCTAAAAACTGGCAACCAGCTGTAGTGGATTTGCTATCTTTGTCACAGCCGCCCCAATCTGCATCACTAAAAGCAATAAAATCAAAATCATCATCATTAGGGTACCAAAGTCCTTTTGATGGACAACCCTTCAGATATCGAAGGATACGCTTGACCGCCGTCAGATGACTTTGTTTCGGCTTCGATTGATAGCGAGCACAGAGACACGTTGCATACATAATATCTGGTCGAGACGCTGTCAAATACATCAGAGATCCGATGATTGCTCTATATGTAAATGGGCCTGTCAGTTCCCCCTTAGCGTCCACTCCAATCCCGTGATTGGGTTGAATCGGGGTATCCATCGGCTTAGAGTCCTCCATCTGGAATCGGCTCAAGATGTCGGATACGTATTTCGTCTGGTGAATGAAGATCCCGTCGGGTCTTTGGTCCACCTGCAAGCCGAGGAAAAACTGCATCTCCCCCATTGCGCTCATTTCGAACTTTTCTTGCATGACAGTTTCGAATTCCCTGCATAAAAGTTCGTTAGTTGAACCAAATATAATATCATCAACGTAAATCTGTACTAGAAGAAAATCATCTCCCGTCTTCTTCGTGAAGAGGGTGCAATCGACGAGGCCGCGCTTGAATCCTTTGGAGATGAGATATGTACTTAGCTCCTCGTACCACTGTCTCGGAGCCTGGTGCAAACCATATAAAGCTTTGTTCAGCACGTAGACCTTATCCCGGTGGATTGGGTCCTCAAAGCCTGGTGGCTGCCCGACATAAACCTCTTCCTTGACTTTCCCGTACAAAAATGCGCTCTTGACGTCCATTTGATAGACTTTGAATCTCTTGTATGAAGCAAACGCAAGGAACACCCGAATAGCTTCAATTCGTGCTACTGGTGCATAGATTTCGTTGTAATCAATTCCTTCGATTTGATGGAAACCCTGCACGACCAATCTGGCTTTGTTGCGAACAATAACCCCACGATCATCCTTTTTGCACTTAAACACCCATTTAGTGCCTATTTTCTTCCTTCCCGGCGGCAAATCCGTGAGCGTCCAAACTCCCAATTTCTGGAATTGCAATAACTCCTCCTGCATTGCCTCAACCCAGGCATCTTCATTCAAAGCGTCCTTGTATGTCCTTGGCTCTACCTGCGACACATAACATGCAAACGACCAATCATTTTGACTACCAGATTTTTGAATTTTGGCATATAATGCTAAAGCACCAAAACTCTCTGCGAGTTAACGCTTTTCAGCTGCCCTCTGGTCACAACACCACTTCCAGGATCACCGATAACTTGCTCCAGCGGGTGAATACGATGAATCCGAGATTCCGGATAAACAGGTACAATAACTCCCGTCTGAGCAGTCAAGTTTTCTACAACATCCAGATCATGACCCGTGTTTGATGATGAAGCAACTTCTGGAGTTGGAGTTGGGTTCACTGGCATTGCCTCTGATTCTTCTGCATGTTCAAGAATGACTTCTTCAAATTGTTCAACTTCAGATTCTGAAGAGTCTAATGAAGTTGAAGCCTCTTGAAACACATCTTCCTCTTGTATAGGAGCATTGGTATCATCAGAAGCTGGTAGGGGGTTCACAGTGATTGGACGCACCAACGATGAAGTCGACGCATTTTCACACTCATAAAGTAATCTGATAACAGCTTCTTCAACCAAGCTATCTAGGTTGAATGATTCAAAGAAGTCTTTGTAATCAAACATCCAATCAGGACCCGTGCCTTGCAAATTTTGAGTATATCGTTGAACTTCCACGTTAGCCCAATCCTCCACTTGACGAGTTCGCTTGTTGAATACCCGTTTGAGCGGGGTTGCATATCCAACAAAATATCCCTCCTCAGCTTTAGGACTAAACTTCTCACCTGGATTCAACATCATGCATGGCGCCCCAAAAGGTTCTAGATACTCTAAGTTGGGCTTTCGTCGGTGTAACAGTTCATAAGATGTTTTTCCAAACTTCTTCACTGTTAGAACCCGATTTAGTGTATAATTTGCTGCATAAATCGCCTCATTCCAGAACATTACCGGAAGATTTGAATCAGCAAGCATTGTTCTAGCCGCTTCAATTAGAGTCCTATTCTTTCGTTCAGCAACACCGTTCTGCTGTGGGGTGTACGGAGCCGAATATTCATGATGTATCCCTTTGCTTTCACAAAGTTCAACCATCTTAGCATTTTTGAACTCCGTCCCATTATCACTCCGAATTCTCTTTATCTTCACATTGTAGAGATTCTCCAATCGAGTGAACAGAACTTTCAAGTTGTTAAAGGTGTCACTTTTATTTTGCATACACATCACCCATGAAAATCGTGAATAGTCATCAGTGACAACTAAACAATAAAGCTCTCCAAGATGACTTTTGCGCTTGACTGGTCCAAATAGGTCCATATGCAGTCGCTCAAGTGGCATCTCAACAGAGTTAACTTTCTTCACTTTGTGGGCCTGTTTGTGTTGCTTTCCTTTCTTACAGCTTACACACTTGTCATTCAGATGGAAATGTTTCACGTTTACTCCATCGACAAGCCCATTTTTCACAAGTTGATTCATTTTCCTCAGATGAATGTGCCCCATTCTTCGGTGCCACATTATTGATTCTTTCTCAGTCGCTTTGGATAGAAAACATGTTATTTGCCCCTGTGATGTCATCGCCTTGGACATATCAAGAATATAGAGATTGTTGACGCGAGGTGCCATCAACATTATCCACTCCTTTGGAATTTTGAAGCCCGGTTTGAGAATATAGCAGGATTTGTCATCAAAATGCACAGAAAATTGTTTATCACATATTTGACTGACACTCAGCAGATTATAATCTATCTGCTTCACATAAGATATCCGCTCAAAGCTCACAATTCCATTACTCACGCTTCCTTCCATTGTGATATATCCTCCTTTATTACCAGCGAATGCGACATACCCTCCATTGATGTTTTTCACGTCGAACAGCAATGCGAGATCCCCTGTCATGTGGCCTGAAGCTCCACTATCAACAATCCATAGACTGCTAATAGGGCCAGCTGAAGCTCCCTGCACACAAAAAGTAAATCATTTAGTTCTTTCGGGGGACCCAAGCCTGAGTCTTGGGCCTTTGAACATCAGCTTTCAAAGAAACATTTTCATTTACATTCTCAACAACTTTTTGTTTTGGATCAATCTTTTTCTGATTGTTCAAAACATTTTCCTTTTTCTCATTGACCTTAGAAGTAGAAGCTCCTGGAGTACCATTGGGTGACCAAGATTGTTCAGACCTTTTAAGAATGCGAATTTGAGATTTTGGTTTCTCAATTGGTTTCTGAACATTGTTAACAAACGTAACTTTCTTGGCTACCTTATCTGAGTTAACAGACTTAGGTCCAACATTTGATTTGACAATCGGTTTTTGTGGAACCTTTTGCCTATCAATTGTTGCGTTCACCACAGGCTTTCTCCATGATTGTTCCATAGCAATCCGATTTCTTTGATCATATTGAATTGGACGATTGTTCCTCATTTGATGAAAATTGTTTTGATTATAAAACTGTTGTTGTTGAGGAACAACTCGTCTATGTGGTGGAACATAATGATCAATCGGTTTTCTCATGGAATTTCTAACTTCAACCTCATGTCTTTTATGCCTTACATATGGACACTGAGCAAGTAAATGCCCACGTTCCCCACATTTAAAGCATTTTCGATATTCTTCAAAAACATATTGAGCATTTGGTTGAGCAAATGATCTAACAGGATATTGATCATTATACTGTTGATTCCTCAAACTCTCAGGAAGTGGTCCTTTTGAGTAAGTGGGCTCATGAAAACCATTAGCTCTGTCATTTGGTCGAATGAACTCTGTGACATGGACCTTTGGTTCTTGAGGAACATCCAAAAACAATTTCTTTAAAATTTCTGGTGGAATCTCATTTGTTCTCTCATGTTTTGGGAACCAAATAGTGCTTTCTTGCCAAATCTTTTATATTTTAGCATAGTTAGCATTTTTGATTGGAAATTCCTCATCAGAGATGATTTTATTGGATCCTTCCATCCGATAAAACACCTTGACGGGTTTGTCACATGGTTCATTCTCAAGGTCCTTTCTAATCTCATTCTTTTCAGACTTTTTCTCACGATGAACAGTTGCCATCGGATGCACATGATGAGATGGTGACACTGGTTCAGTAGTAATGATGTGATTTTCTTTTGGAATTTCACATGCATTAACAGTTTGGTCATTACCAGTATCATCATTCTCTGAGTCTGAATCCACACTTTCAGCATAAACACCCTCATCATTCAAGCCTAAAATCGGTCTCACATCGGAATGAGGATCACCAATACTCGAGGTATTAGATTCCATTTCTGATGATGAGTCTGATTTTACCGAGCTCTCCGGTATAACTTGGTGATAGTTATGATTTTGAAAAAGAACCGGAGATGGCACAGACTTGTAATTAGTGGTGTTATCATCTATGATGTGGTCTACCACATAAGCAATGTGCTTATAACTTTCCAACTTTTTGTTCACTTTTTCAGCAAAGCATTTTATGGCTGCCATTTCCAACTTGGTGTTTTCAATTTCATTGATATAGTTGTTAATTGCCAATTGTTTCAATGATAAAGTGTTTTTCAAGTCGGAAATGTCCTTTTTATAGCCATCTAATACCTTGTTGAAAGCATTCAACTCTTTGCGAATAGATTGACTGTTTATGATAGCACTATCACGTTGAATTCGGAGTTGTTTATTCTCCTCAGTCAATCTATCACATGTTCCACAATATTTATCACTTCTAATATCAGTGCTAGATTCAGAACTTACCGGTTTTGGCGGTTCAGTCATGGCCATTAACGCGAAATGAGCTTCCTTTCCAGTAAAAAATTTGGAATAGTCAATCTTGGTGAAAGCGTCATCAGCAATGCACGACTTCCTTGTCATCAGAAAATCCGCTTCTGCTAGCAACTGATCTATGTCATCATCTAGTGATGTAACACTTGCTTCCGTATCCGATTCACTGTCTGAATCAGAATAAACCGATTCACACTCTTCAGGAACATCAGAAACAGTATCAATCACCACTCCAGAATTAGTCTCTTCAACCTTAACCTCAACAGGTTCATTCTCCACATCCATCTCAGCCTCAGACTCATCACTTTCACACTCAGTTTCTTTCTTTTCATCTACCATCACCGACTCTTCAATATCAACCTTGCAAGCAACGCAAGCCACATTTCCACCAGTAGTGATTTCCTCCACTCCTATTTGCAATCCCGACCAATCAAACCTTTCATCTTGTTGAGTCATCAGTGCTTGATTCTGACTCGTGTTCTGTTGTGTCTCATTTGGTGTAGTGATCGGTATAACTGTTCGGTTAGTGTTGTTAGGAGATTGGTTTTGGATCTGGTTTGATGTGTTAGGTTGTCTGTTTTGGTTGTTGTTAGAGTTGTTTTGACGGTTTTGGTAATTGTAGTTGTTTTGGTAAGAAACTCGGTTTTGGTTTTGTTGTTGACGATTCTGATAGGTTGCATTGAATGGGTTTCTATTACCTTGTTTTGGTGGCTGGGTACATTCACGTTTAAATTGACCTCTTTCTCCACAGTTAAAAC
Source organism: Ambrosia trifida (assembly GCA_028751855.1). Classification (NCBI taxonomy): domain Eukaryota; kingdom Viridiplantae; phylum Streptophyta; class Magnoliopsida; order Asterales; family Asteraceae; genus Ambrosia; species Ambrosia trifida. The sequence continues at coordinate 91,088,683 of CM054125.1, read as the reverse complement.
AAGTAACTTTCTCCTTGTTGAACCCGTAGGTTGTGTTAGGAGAAGTTCCCAAATCTGTTCGACCTGTCTTTTCTATAAATTCCGTTGCTCTTCTCATGATACTTGCAAAAGCCCATTGTATATCAATGAGTTCCATCTCTTCCTTGTCGATCTGTGCATAGTCCTCATTGGTTAAGTTGTTATTCCCAATTTGACTAGCAACAAGTCCATTGTAGGATGAAACCATTGCTGAGACTAGTGCAATATGTTGTTGAGCAATTTCCACTGTCACATTGCCCAAGTTAGAAGTCTCCAAAACCACTTGTTGTTGATTAGGTTGAGTAACTTGGTTCATTGGTTGTTGAGATTGGCTAGCAGTATAGAAAGATGCTTGTTGTATTGGGGAAAATGGTGAAATGTAGGAATTGTTGTATTGTTGTTGTGGTGGTGGTTGTGTGTATGATGGTTGCGAGTAGGATGAAGTTTGTGCCATGTAATTGATGGTTGGTTTTGGTGATTCCATAACATTGGAAATGCATGCAACATGTGGTGCAACTATCCCTCCTGAACTTGAGTTACTCACAGGAACTGGAGTACCTCCAAAGTATAAGCTAGGATTCTGAGGAACCTGTGCTCTTCTAGCTTTCCTCTTCTCTTCCATTTCCTTGTTTTCCAGCTTCTGTATGAACTCTTGAATAGTCCAGTATTGATATGCATCCTTCTCCCTGAGAACTTCCACATGCTGATCCCAGTAAGGTGGTAAAGCATCTGCAAACTTATCCACCAAATTCTTCATAGGAATCTGTATACCATAACTAGACAATTCAGTTAGCAAATGTATATATCTAGGAGTTAATTCTTTTAAAGTTTCATTTCCAATATAAGAAAAATTCTCAAACTCCTTTCTCAGTTCATCCATCCTCAAACTTCTCGTTTTCTCATTCCCATCATGCCTCCTCTTAAGTACATCCCACAATTGCTTAGAGGTTGTACAAGTCCCAAATTGATGCAGCAGATCATTTGTGATTGCCTGAGTCAATTGGGAAAAGGCTTTCTTTTCCACCACATATTTCTTCTTCTCATCCTCAGTTAAGCTTTCCAACGGAATCATTTCACCTGTATTCTCCAAAATCGGTGCTGTGTAACCTTTAGCAATCATACTCCATGCCTCTGCTCCTTCCACTCCCATGCCTTCTAAATGAATCTTGAACTTGTTCTGCCACTGATTGTATTCTTGTATGTCCATGAGCTTCGGTGGCCTATTCCCGCTACCTGAAGACAAATCGTTAATCAATGTAGAAATAGCATTTGTAGTTTGAGTGTTTACCACCGCCGCTGCTACTCCCCAGTAGTCAGGTTGTGGTGCTGGAGGTGCTACATTTTGAGGCATCGAGCTCGTCATCGCCATGTAGTTTATCGGTTGCGAAGACTGTGTGATCGTCTTTTGTGCTGTCACTGTCCATGGGTCCATCACTTGCTGTTGTGGTTGTGTCGTTGCTGGTCTCGGAGTAGTCGGAAAATTCCACATAATCACGAACTTCGAAAAATCCAACACTTAGAAAATTTTCCAAAAACTAAGCCTAGGTTCGCCCAAAAAGATCTATGTTCGCCCGAAATCTATCACTTTCGTCCCTTCTGATTCTAGATTCGCCCAAACAGTAACACCCGAATGTAGAATTCACCAGAAAGTAAAAAACAATCTAACACACTTCCACTTTCGCCCAAAGAGAACCGGTCGAATGTGGAAAAATTTACTCGAAAGTGAAAACTTCAATAACAATTTTCAGGTTCGACCAAAACACTACTCAGGTTCGCCCCAAAACAACTACTTTCGACCACTAAGGTTCCAGGTTCGCCCATTTTGCCCAGATCACACTTTGAAAAATGGTTACACTTTGAAAAACGGTTATTTTGATCTCAGATTTTCAAAAGTTTATGGATTTGAATGATCTTAATCAGGTTATGCTTCGGAATTGATTTGGAGCAACTTTAATTCTTGGAAAACTTGCTTTTAACCACTAATTCAACTCTAAATCAATCAAAAACACTCAAAAACCATGTTTATGCAAAAACAGATGTATTTTGATCAAAAACATGTCCAAATCAGCTCTGAGTTTATCAAATTTGTTGTTGTATGATCCTCTTTGCTCTGATACCACTTTGTAAGTGAAAGATTTTTGACTAAAACAGGATTATATGATCATACAAGTAACAAAACCAGGTGCGGAAACCCTAGTTCTGAACAAATTGATAAAACTCTAATCAAAACACAATTAAGATCATTTTCAACATCTTTTCATAGATTAACTTTTGTCAAATAAGCTTTTACAACGACTTACACGTTAATCTAGATCAAACATACACTATTACAAATTGACCTCGAACCTGACCTTAACACACGCACAACTGAAACCTCTATTACATTCACAAAAACACAAAATCTATATATAGGCTCTGCACGTTCGCCCAGTTGTTATGGTCGAATGTGGAAGTTTTCCACATTCGCCCACTCCAAAGGTACGAACGTGTTCTTTGTCAGCATCCAGTCTTCCTTCGTCCACTATTAATCTACCTTCGCCCACATCTATCTACCTTCGCCCACTTCTAACAAAACTTAACATGTGTTAGTATCCAATCATTAGTCGCAACACGCATCTACAAATATAGATTTTTATCTTATATAAAATGAATATGTGTGTACTAGAAGATTTAGAATGATCTTTGGAGGATGTTTGAGGGTGTTTGGAGCCGTGAGTTTTAGAAAAGAAAAGGAAAGATTATGTAATCTTAATAGGAGATGTGATTTAATATAAATCATATCATATAATCTACACCATGCCTTTCCATATCCAATCCTAGATTTAGATCTAATATGTTTGTACTAGTGATCTTGGGTGGATTGCTTTTGAGGGTGTGCGGCCGTGAGTTTTAAAGAAAACAAGAGGATTGTTTGAATCTTGATAGGACATGAAATCCACATATAATATATGATTATATCCATACCATACTTCTCCATATCTATTCCTAGATTACATGGTACAAAAAAAAAAATAAAAAATATTGGAAGTATGGGAAGGGGGTGGCCGGTTTTGGGTGGGTGTTTGTGGGTTCCACAACACAAAATATTTGCTACTTAATATGTTAAGCATCATACTTTAACGTTCGGTGTCGTTCAGGTATTAATCGGATTTTATTTACGCGTTATTCAGACATTATAATAACCTCAAATAACCCTTAAACATAGCCTACTTTAAGTGTTTGTTGGTTAATTAGGCTTTCGTTGGGCGAATTTATAAGTTATACGCGTATCGGGTGTGATACGCGCACTTTATTCATTACCAGGAGATTTTGTGTGTAACGTTTTCACTTATGGTTTTGGAGTTCCAAAACACATTATATTTTGTCAAAGTACCCTTTATTTTATATCATGGGTGTCCGGGATCCTTTTCGTTTATTTAATTTTTACTGGGTAATCACCAACGTCCATTCCGGACGATTTTGCCGTGCTTCAACATTAAACATGTGCATTCCTATGCATCTTATGGGGAATTTGCTATTCTCTAAAGGCTAAATTAATCCAATTAATTTAAATATCCACTTAAACTGTTAATTACATATATTAATTACGTATGGAATCAAATCGATTTTTGCCGGATGTTACATTCTCCCCCGTTAAGAGAATTTCGTCCCGGAATTCAATTCAAGTTATCCATCACAATAGTATCCTTGAACAGGGCGGAGTGTTTGCGCTTCACGAGATCTCCTTTTTCCTAAGTGAACTCAGGTTCTCGCTGGGTTCACGCCTAGTGCTCTATCAACACAATATCATGGTCCTACAACGGCTAAGCTCTTGGACATCCGAATTTGACACATCTATCGGTTTTCGAAATAGTAGAGCTTAACGACCGGACTTCCGTCATTCGAGGGATTGTCAACACTTCCTCGGTCTTGACTTGCGGAATTCATCAAGAGTCCCACTAAGCTCTGGCGATAGTTCGAGCTTAGTCGTCACGAGACCAAATTTTGATCGATAACTCCGTGCCACTCGAGTATCAAGAATTTCGCCTACTACAATCTCTACGCTTATCGACACCCTCTCGGAGTATGACTCTCAGTGAAAACCTATTATTAGACCGAAATTCTTAAGGCCTGCGCCTTGTCCGTATGACTTCTTAATAGGTTCGCATTTGATTCGAGCAGTCTCTAATCTGCAAGATTTACTGGCCTTCTCTCAAATAACTAAAACCAGATTATGTATCTATCTCCGTCTGTCATTCAACGTACTGGAGATGTACACGTATGTCCTTCCAAAGGGCTTTGAGCAGTACACCCTGAACGCTGGGATAGTAATTCCTATTACGTAGGAAATTCTGGTGATGAAGCACACGAATTCGATGTGCCACGGACATCAATCGTGTCATCACGGAACAATTCCGTCAAGTACATTCAATTTTTTCGAGAATTACAAGCCATACTCATCTCAAATGGAGTATCCCGTGCTTGTGTACAAAGTTTGCCGAACTTGAGGTGGAGCGACTACTATAATCCAATATAATGGAAGTCGGCAATCTAGTGTCTAGCCACGACTCTCCAAGAGTATATGTAGCTATCCCCACGCCTCATCTCGAAGCCCCAGATGAGTACGGAATGAGAGGGTTCCAAACATCAATCAATCATCACTTGGGTCACCTCCCGGTCACGGGACACCTCGGGCGGCATGGTAATGTTAAGAATGTGATTTTACCGCACCACATAATGGTCATAAAAGTCCCCTTGGAAACCTCGTCGGGTATTCCATTTTATTTCTCCTTCGGCTCGACTCACTTTACCATATTTTACCTCCCCATTAAGATAAATATACTAGGTTCTTGTCGACTGAACAACTATATTCAAAATGGGACTTTATTTCCGTGGAATCCTCTAGGTACTGAATCGCTACTTTCCACCTGAGCAATTATGGTTAATGGTACTAGGACGCTTAGTATGGACTGATGGAGGTCGAAAGATTTTGCGTCACTTTCACCCCTCAGTTCCCTGACAGTAAGCGGTGTCATAATGATGAAGATAATAATGATAGTAATAATAATAATAATAATCATTATCATCATCATCATCATCATCATCATCATCATCATCATCATCATCATCATCATCATTGTTTTGGTCAAAAATTACCTAGTAGAAATAATTTTGTATTCCAAATTAGTAAAAGTGAGGTAGAGTGCTAAATGTGTGAAACATGTTAAAAACTCAGTTGTATCCTGAAAATGGTGTATCAGGATGCTAAAGAAGTTAATAAGTGACAACTATGCTCGGGATGGCTTAGGTTTGCTTCGGGATGGATAGTTATATCCTCGGGATGGAATTGTTTATAATGAACAAATAAAGCAATAAAACACAAAGAACAACACTCGATCTACGAGGAAAGCCATTGATCAGTTGTAGATCACCGGCGTAAAACCTTGGGAGGAGACTAGGCCCCTGCCTTGTTTGTTAATATTAATTTGGTAAAAAGATACAACTTTGGATGAGCAAATGGACAAGTGTACTAAGTTTAAAATGATTGTGAGAGTGTTTCTAAGTGTATGTGTGTAGCTATAGTGCGTGTATTTTCTCCTATACTCGTCCAATACTCCCATTTATATAGTAAAAGGAGTAAATAAGAGATCCCACAAAATCCGCTAGTTAGTTATGTTCTTCGATGACTTCAAGTGACCGTTATAGTTGTTTCAGCTGAATATGACCGTTGTAGCAGCTGTTTCAACTAAATATAGTTGTTGGTTAACTGTTTCCATGTTTCTCTCCTTCCATTAATGCTTGTCGGTTACAAGTTTGACCTCTTCTTTGGTGGTGGACTTGTTCTACACGCATAGGTCTTCAATGATCAGCTCCTTTGTCTTTAAATGAGTCAATATAGTTGTTAGAGAGGAGTTACAAGCCTTAATATTGATTAAGTGTACCTGCAATAATGTCGTAATAAGATAATTTGTTAGTCCACCCTTGGGATGCACAGAGGTGAGAACACTGTTACATCCTGAATCCTGCTTAGTCCTTTAGGATCCCCAAAAATATGTTACTGTAAATATCTTAACGGTTATAATATTTTTAATTCTGATGCTTATCCTCTAAGGATGATTAGACATCTGATAGGATATCAACAGCTATATTTTGGTTGATGATTTTGGGATTACCATCACAGCTTATCACCTTTCACTGTCTATATCTAGACTTCAATCCTTCCTTTATAATCACAACAGGATTATCAGAAAGGTTATTTCTTCTTTCTTCTCTGCTTTTTTCTGTTTTTACCAACCTTCGAACGTTTTTTTCAACGAATTCTCAGGATGAGTAAAAAATCAACAAGGGCTGTAGGAAGTATAAGAGTCTATAAGGACTTTATACAACAAAACCTGTTACAAGATCCTGCAAAAAAGTATGTACATTCATAGACAATGATATCCTTTCTATGAATAACTCAGGGGCTTTCCCTAAATTAACTGTGTTCTGGCCATATGACCAGAATGCGAAGTCTGATTTTGCATCCTCTATATGATTCTGCTTACTGTACCTACCTTTCCACCTGGGTCTATGCCTGAGGTTTGGAGGATCCTTATGGTCTGTAATAAGATCATCGAGAATCATGGTATCAATCTTCATAGTGGTAACCTGTCTTACCTGTATAAGTTGAAAACTCAAGGTTCCAACCGTTATGTTCTTCAGCTTACAAAGATCCTCATTTCCTGCATAATGTCATTAAGTCTTAACAGGTCTTGGAAATCAAAGTTCTTTTTTTGCGAAGAGGGATACCCTTCCTTTTGGGGATGACATCCCTATGTCTTGGCTAAAAAGTGGTAAAGATTATTTAGGATGTTTAATGAAAATTTTGTGTGGCAAGTGCTTAGCTGTCTCAGCTAGAACCTTTGAAGTATAAGAGAGCTACATTACTAGTCGAGCCATGGAGATGTCTGGTAAGTATTACCTGTTACATCCTGAGGATGTTTTTGTCTTGTTATGTGTACCTGTCTAAACCTGTATTTCTTTACTATTTTCAGCAAATAAATCTACCTTTTTCGACCATCCAGCTCCAAGATGACTAGCTCTCCTCCTCTACTAAGTCAAGGGCACCTGCATCCTCTTAAGAAGAGGAAGACTGCTAATGCCTCTACCTCAACCTGAGAGACTACTCCTTTGAGGATGTCTTGGGCAAGATTTCCCAGTTCACTCTTCAGGTATGATGCTATCCAGAAAATGGCATAACATATTTATTCAAATATTTAAAGATAAAATACTTACCTGTTCTTTATCTCTTGTAGGGACATGAATATCCGCTGAAGTCTCTGGATGAAGTAGCCAAGGAGATGAATGATACTAAGGCCAGCCTGGAAGATATGAAGAAGATTGCTCAAGAAAAGAGCAAACATCTTGAAAAAGAGCTGGGCAAGGTGAAGAATGAGTTGAAACTGGTGAAATGTGAGCAGGTCAAGGCTTTGCTGGGGCATGGAAAGAAGATGGAGGAGTATAGGCAAAGGCTCATGACATCAGTCACGATTTCTATTCTCCAGGCTAGGGTGATGATTGCATTGCGGGCTAAGGATCCTGAGGTTGCACCCAAGGAGCTTGAGGATGCAGAGGTGAAGGAAGCTGAAGCTAAGCTGGCTGAGGTGGTGAAGGATATAATGATTAGGCTGGAACCCACTTTTTTAGAATATTTGTGGTAGTTTGTGGTTGAACGAAAACAATTTACTTTTTTATGCTTGTATAGATAATGAAAGAGTTGGGGTGGAGGGATCTTGGTTTCAAGACGAAGCCCCAAATCTTTTATTTGACCCGGACCATAGATGTTGACCCCTGGTGGATGGGTACTGTTTTAGGATGAAGCCAGGGGTTGACATCAAATTTTGGCTATAATGAATAATATGGTAACTGCTTTTGATGCTACATCCTTGTGTTCCTTTTTTGATTCTTTTGATATCCTGCAAACATCAACAAATGTCAAGTATAAAGGAATAATACAAATATTACCTTCGTCCAATTTGATAAATGGTCTTCGAAGTATTCTGATGACATCTTGAAGATATCCCCAGTCTTGGTTACATCCTTATGATCATTCTCATCATTCTGAGGATGTCTCTAGTGTTTATCACATCCTTAGGATAATCTTCATCATTCTGAGGATGTCCCTAGTGTAATATCTTCAATATAGACCTTATAATCTTTCATAAGAAAGATTTATGTTTTGATAATATTCTGCAGAGGAAGATTTTATTATACTGGCCACTTAGGCCTTTGGTTTAATCTGGGATCAAAAACCCTTTTGTTATATTTTGGTGATAAAACCATTATGTATCATCTTGAGAATAACTGGCGACAAGGCCCTTTGGAATAACTGGGGACAAGGCCCTTAGGAATAACTGGCGACAAGGCCCAAAGAGACGTTGAAAAACGTCTAACCATTAGAGACATTGAAAAATGTCTAAACCTTAAGAGCTCCATCGTATATCTCAAAGATAATGAAATTGTCAGCCACTTTTACATGGACTGGTCACACCATCCCGAGAATATACATCGGCATCGTGCGCTCCAGGCGAGGGTTGCTAACCCAATGTGAAAGGTGAAAACCTTTAAACCTTAGGAAGGTGTCGGACACCTTATTGGAGGAGAGGGTAGCCAGCCCCCTAGTCTTCGAAGCATTCCATCTTCAGGATGGTACTGCAAAATTCTCAGGAAGGACTATTTCTAGACCATGTTTAGTAAAAATATAAATAATTGAAATAGGTTAAGAATAGGTACTTACATATGGAGATGATTCATCTCTGTCAGCATTCACCTTCATCTTACCAGTAATCCGAACCACGGATTCTCTTCTAGAGAGATCAGTCTCATGAGTCTTCATATATGATAGCATTTTAAGTGAATTGCATTCCAGGATCTTGGTAGAATTTGGTCTTCCCTAGTCATAATCGATCAAGTGGGGTCCTTCCTACTTATTAGGAGCTAACTTCCCATTACTTGGCTTTGTGGTATATTGGAAGGATTTTCGTAAGACCAAATCTCCCACATGGAATCTTCTTATCCTTATATTCTTGTTGTAGGTTTTAGTTATCCTTTGTTGATAAGGTTCCATCCTCAATCTGGCTGTATCCCTAACTTCATCCACTGTTTCAAGATCTTGAAGTAATACTTCTGAATTGGTAGTTACATCCTGAAGATATCTTCTTGCTGCAGGCATTACCATCTTGGTTGGGAGCATGGCTTCTATTCTAATGACCAAGGAGAAAGGTGTTTGGCCAGTTGCATTCTTGAAAGTTGTTTTCTTCTACCCATTTTCCTTTCTTTTCTCCAAGCCTCTTCTTCAAGTTGTTGATGATGATCTTATTAGAGGATTCTGCTTGTCTATTAGCTTGAGGACGGACAATTGTTGATGTTATCATTTTGATTCCGAGTAGTTAGAACAGTGTTATCCTTAGGATGTACAGTGCTATCTTCAGGATGCACAGTGGTATCTTCAGGATGCAGTTCTACAGTTGGTGACTTCAGGATGCAGTTCTAAATTTGCCATGGAATCAGCTTCAGCATTTTCTTCCCTAGGTACCTGTATTAGTGTAAATTCTGCAAAACAAGATGCTAATTTCTTGACTAATTCAAGATATTCAACTAATTTTTTACCTTAGACTGCATAAGATCCGTTAAAATGGTTAGTAATTAACAAGGAATCAACAAACATTTCTGTATTTGAAGCATGCATATTCTTAGCAAGTTGTAAACCAGCAATGAGAGATTCATATTTAGCTTCATTATTGGTTGTTTGAAATGCATATCTAATTGCATGGGGTATTTTGTCCCCTTGTGGCGATTTTAGTAGTAATCCTAACCCTTTGTCTCTCATATTTGAAGCACCATCAGTATATAAAATCCATTTTCCCAATTTTTTATTTACTTGTTACACTTCTTTTTAAACTTCACTTAGGATGTTACTACTGAAATCAGCCACAAAATCATCTAAAGCCTGTGATTTGATTGTATTTCCAAGCTCATATACCAAGTCAAAAGCACTTAATTTCACTGACTATTTTGCCATTCTTCCTGACATTTCTAGTTTTCTAAGCACATTCATAATAGGGTAATTAGTTTGAACATGTATCCTATGTGTTTCAAAATAATGCCTTTGCTTGGTAGATGCCATAATCAAAGCTAAAATTAGTTTTTTTTTAAGATGAGAATACCTGGTTTCAGCATCCAATAGAGTTTTACTTACATAATAGACATAATGCTATTGACCTTTGAAGTCTTTTACCAGGACTGGACTTATTGCATTCCCAGAAACTGCAAGGTATAACTTGAGAGGTTCGCCATCCTCAGGTTTCATAAGAAGTGGAGCTGCTGCAAGATATTCTTTCAATATTTTCAATGCATCCTCGTGCTTTTGTCCCCAGTCGTATTTGTTCTTCTTCTTTAGGATGTCATAGAACTCCTTGCATTTTTCTGAGGACTTTAAGATGAATCTGTTCAGAGCTGCTATCCTACCAGTCAATCCTTGTACACCCTTGACATTTGTTGGAGTATTCAGGATGTCAAAGGCTCCTTTGAGATCCTGAAGATGGTCTTCAGCTTTCTTGGAGTTCACTACAATGTCGTCTATGTAGACTTCCATTGTGTCCCCAGTCTTTTCTTTGAACATCATGTTGACCAACCTTTGTTATGTTGCTCCTGCATTAGAAATGAAATTAGAGATTGTTCAATATAGTTAGGAATGTTCTTACCGATCTACACAGTGATATCCTTGTTGTTTTCATCGAGGCAGACTGATTTGACATCTTTGTCAGAATGTGCTTTGACATCCTGAGGATGGCACTATGCATCTTGCTTTAACTGCTATGCTTGTTTCGACTGGGATGAAGCCTTCATTGATGTTGTGTAGCAATCCTTTGCTTCTTGCTGGTCACTGTTGACTTTGATGACTCCCCATGGAGTTAGTAGCTTTACACATTGGTGACATGTCGATGGCACTACTTTCATGTCATGTATCCAAGGTCTCCCTAGGATAACGTTGTAACTGGATAACGAATCTATCACACAGATTCTTTGGATAGAGTTCATTCCCTCGACATACACAGGTAGTTTAATATCACCAACTGTTCTCTTGATCTCTCCACTGAAGCCAACCAAGACAGATGATCTGGCCACTATCTCGGTCTCAGGGATGTTCATCCTTTTGAGGGCTTCTAGCTGTATTATGTTAACTGAACTCCCTCCATCTATTAATATCCTGCGAACAAAATGGTTAGCAATATATAAAGTAAGGACCAAACCATCATGGTGAGGCTCTAGAACGTTTTCTCGATCTTCTTCTTCAAAGCTAATCACTTTTGCATTCGTCAGGATGGTAGTCTTTGTGGGTCTTTCTCCTTTTTCTGATTTCATTTCTCTTGCATGCCTTTTGGCTGCTGAGTAGGATGTCCCACAAATATCTGATCCTCCTGAAATAAAATTAATAATGCCAGCAACCTTGGGTGGAGGTGCTGTCCTTTCTGGGATGCCAGTGCTATCCTAAATCTTTGACTTCTTTCTGCCCAACAGATCCTTAAGATGGCCCTTGCTTAGGAGATATGCTATTTCTTTTCTTAAAGCAATGAAATCTTTTGTAACGTGTCCAAAATCTTCGTGGAAAGCACACCATTTGGATTTGTCCTTCCATCCTGACTTGTTATATTTCCTTGGCCATCTTGCTTTGTCTCCAAGATCCTTCATAGCGTACATTAAACCTGTTACATCCACAGAAAAAAATAGTCCGAAAGTTTAGGGAAATCCTCTTCATCGCCATCCTCAACCACATTGACCTTCTTATTATCACGTCTAGCATATGGTTCATGTTTGTAAGGTTCGTATGTGGAAGTGGACTTCCGATTAGGATTGATGTATCTTGAGGATGTCTCTATCCTCTCCTGTATCTTCTTGTCATCTTCAAGACAGATGAATCTTAAAGCTCTATTCCGAACTTCGTCGAGATTCCTACAAGAGTTCATCACCAATTCTTTATAGAAAGGCGAATCCTTCTGTAGTCCCATCTTGAAGGCATGCACTACTGTTGTGACATCTAAATTTGGGATGTCAAGTGTTTCCTTTGTATGAGGATCGATTTGACAAAAAACTATTGGTTTGATCAAACAAGTCTATTAATTCAGGTGCGGAATCCCTGAATCAGTTACAAAATGATAATAATATCAACAAAATACATAGATCATCATAAACATTGCTTTTCATTCATAAACATACTCAATTACACGTTAAAACGACGTTTATAATGATTAAAAGACGTTTACAGACTTGACACAATAACCTAGGGAGAACACACACTGGGAGGGAAAACAAAATGTCAAAAGTTACATTGCAAAAATCAACTTGACCTTATATAGGCCTGCACATTCGCCCATTTGTGTTGGTCGAATGTGCAGGTTCGACCAAACATGGTGGTCGAATCAAGTTTATACATTAAATCTCTTTCTACCTTCGACCTCCTGTGCTCCTTCGACCCTATTCTTCTACCTTCGACCATTCAAGAAACCACCTTCGACCGTATAGTTTCACCTTCGACCATTCGACAGTGAACAAAAACATGTGTTATTCGCAATCCAAAGCATTAGTTGCATATAATGCATCTACAAACTCCCCCTCGACTATTGCTTGGATTGCTTTCGCTCTTGGTCCATCATCTTGTTCAGGAGCTTGATGCGTAGTAAAGTCTTCTGTTTCTTGGTCATTACAGGTTCAAAAGTTTGTTTCAGCTTTTTCTTTTTAACTTCCGGAACTTCTTGAACCTTCACAAACTTTCCCAATTTCTTATCAAAATCACATCCAGCATTCACACCCCACGCAAAGCATAAGAATACCACACGTTGGTATTTGCTTGCTTGCTCACTATCCTTAGCTTCGCAATAAATCAGATTGTAATAAAGCATTATAATATCCTCATACGAACAGTTAATCAACCACATAGGATCAAAAATGTGAATCTTCTTGAAGTCTTTAACACCATCCTTCAACACTATAATAGCCTCTGCAGTCTTCCAATCGTAATACCACCAAATGAAATACATGGAAAAGTGTTGAGGGATCTGCATCAACAGAATATGTTTCAACACTTTAGGTGGTTTGTACTTTAACGTCACCTTAGGCATTCCAGTTATCTCATCAATCTCCTTCTTATGAACAATCAGTTTAGGATACTGAGGAGTAAACAAGTTCCACCTAGTTATGCTTTCTCTCGACATACGATCTGCAAAGTAAGCAACATGATCGTTCACAGAACCTGTCATCTCATGTCTACATATATCACGAATCGCCTAGTATGGAAGTATCTTCAAATCATGGAATCTGTCAAAGTACAGTATTCCTTTTTCCCACTTAACAGCTACACACTTCAACTGTTTCACAAACTTCCATCCCAAAGCTTTCCCTTTAAACAACTCTTTATGGAACTTGTAGAAGCTGCCCTGAATCTCTGTCTTTGGACGATTAGCTTCTTTCTCCTTCAGCTTTCTCAACAACTCTTTCAAAGTATCAGATTGTTCAGTGTTTGGCTTATCACAATCTGGAAATACTTCTTCAACAAATCTCTTACTCTTTTCATGAGCAAGTTTCTCGGCCTCTTTCAACAACTCGTAAATAAATTCAGGAAATCCAGAATCTTTATTTTTCTTGAAGTATTCTGGATATTCCTCACTCGTTATATCTTCAATCTCAACTTCCTCAAACACTAGCATGTCTCTATCATCAGAATGATTACCTGCTTCTTTCTTAGGTAAATTAAGAATCTGATTATCAATCAATAACTCCTCCAGAGTCTTTCCAACTTGTTTCGCCAGTCCTTCTAAAATCACTTCAGACATGGCCACAGAAACTTCTCCATCCTCTAAATCAGGATCATTATATTCCAACTCAAATCTCATATCACTGGACTCAAATATCTCAGGGAATCTACCAGTCATTTCTATAGTCCAAACTCTGTCTATCAACATCTGGCGATACATATTCTTATCTTCATCAGATAAGGATCTTATCTTCTCATTCCAAAAGATACTATCATCGTCAACATTACCACCAGGAGCCTTTGAGCTAGATTCTCCTACACCTTTTCCAGATCCTCTCTTCTCGCACTTATACTTGTCAGTGTCTTCATCATCATCATCAATGTCAAAACTTGCAGAGCTGTTACCTTTTCCTGAATCATCTCCCGAACCATCATCATCACCATCTTTCTTCTTCTTAGGATCTTTACCAGCATCCTCATCTAATTCAACATCTTCTTCTTCCTCTTCATCGGATGGTTCGAAATCAACTTCTTCTTCATCACGCTCCTTATCCTCTTTACCAGCTTGCAATTGAGGAGCTCTAGAGTGCAAGTCTTTAATCAAATTATCCATACTCTTGTTACTCTCTTTCAGCTTCTTATTCTCCTCTTTGATAGCAATGTATCTCCTGGTGTTTCTCTGTTCGTGCTTCAACAACTTCTTGTTTTCTTTCTGAAGTTGTTTTATCTTGGCTTCAAGAGCTTCTTGATTCTCAAGAGATGTTTCAACAACGTCTAACATCTTCTTATCATTGTTTCTCAAATGTTCTATCTCTACTTGTTGCTGATTAATAATTTTCATCATGTCAGCAAGCTTCTGGTTCACAGCTGTCATAACATCACTGTCTACTGTAATCTTTGGTGGTGTTGAAGCTTCAGCAGCAGAAAACTTTCCTTTCTTCAATTTCTTTAACACCCTGTCTAATGCACTATTGAACTCATCAGTTGGTAACTCAGTCGGTTCAGCAGCAGTTGTTGTCTTTTGCTTCTTAGCAGCTGGTGATGTGATTGGTGATTTAGAGCTAGATCCTGGTGGCAGTTTCTTTCCAGCAACCAATATCTCAATGTCTCTAGCCCTTTTCTCCATTGGCTTCAGTACCTTCTCTTTCTTCTTGTACTGTGGCTTCTTTTGTTTTTCACCTGACTTTGGCGATCCCACAAAGTCTTCGGATTCCAATCCTAATCCTTCATCAGTTTCATCCATCGCAAAAAGACTTTTTGTCCTTTGCTCTTCCAAAGACTTATTAAGACTAACAGACTCACCAGCCATAGTGGCCTTGGGTGTGGTGCTCTTTACAGTTTCGCTATCCGAATCCCATCGTTCATCCTCTTGTGTCTCTTCAGAATCAACCGACACTTCATCCATTAAGTGTAAACCTTTCTTTGAAACACTCCTTTTCCTTCTTGACACCTTCTTTTGAACAGGTTCAGCATCATCTTGTTTCTCTTTGTCCTTTCCAGTCTTTGCAGCAATATTTATCACTTGACGCTTTCTCTTAGCATCAGGATCTACTGGAAACAATGGATTGTCTTCATCTAATTCACTATTATCATGTCTAACCTTATCAGGACCTGGATCTTCATAATCTTCCTTGATCAGATGACCAAAAAGATTCTTCATAGGTGGTCTTTCATTCATCGCCACACCCTTATAACCTTTCATCCTGACAAGTGTGTTCAAACTCATGTGATCCTGAACTACAATCTGTTTAGGATCTCTCTTCAAGTTCTTATACTTCAAATCAAAGACCATCTGAAGAAATCTCGGATATAATAGAAACTTCTTGCTCCTTAACCCTCTAAGTGGTTCTAACACGTGTTCTATAACATACCTGATACAATGAACGGTTTGTTCAATATAAGAGCCACCATCAAAGAACTGATGCTCTTTCTCATCAAATCCTACCCACCACTTGCTCATCCGAACACATGTATCATGACATGAGCAAGATATTTAAACTGAGGACATAACTTCCCTTTGTGTAATGAACCGTCAGTGATTGGTCCATTATACTTCATTCGAAGGAAGCATTTCCTTTGCTCAGTCCAAGACAATTCTCTGGGATCTGTCTTTACATCTTCCAGCTTCAACGCCTCTCTAATATCATCTTCAGAGATAATCACCAACTCTCCCTGAATCTTACTAACAATCGCCGATTCACCTTCCCAAAAGTCCATCTTGGCATTTGTCCAAAACTCTCTTTGGTGATAGCAATAGCGTCAATAACACGACTCCTCTTCAAAAACTCTATGATCCCAGCAAATTCAGTATGCTTCTTTAAGTCGCCTAAGTACGCACAGCAATTGTGTACCGGTTCGAATGGCAAATCATCAATCTGTTCCTTCCCGGTTGCTTGCCCTGAAGATCCAGCGGGAACACTAGCACTTCCCTGTTCAGACATAGTTAGGCTGCAAAACAAATCAAACAAACATGTTAAAAACGGACAAAATAAACAAAACTTGAAAATCTTGGTTTTCAAATTCTACATTCGACCAGTCGTTGGTTCGAATGTGAAATCAAGGGTTCGAATGTGGAATTATAAAGGTTCGAATGTGAAAAACATTTTGAAAAATTATACATTCGACCATTTGTTCCAGGTTCGAGCGTTTAAACATTCACCTTCGCCCAAATCAGTCACATTCGACCGTTTGAAATGGGGCGAAGGAGACTGACTGTTCATCTCCTTGAACATCAGATTTTAATTTTGTTCGATTTAACCTGCCATTTTGATTTGGATACCATCTAACATAACCGATTAAGCATTGCCAATCATCAATTTTACTTAACAAACATTGATTATGTGTTTTCAATCAAAAACTAGGGTTCGAACATAATAAATCATCAATTGTGCAATCTGTTTAATTTTAACTCTAAGTTTTTGTTCATTCTCCCGCTAAAACACATAAGCAATGAACCCTGATCAAAAAATTGAACAATTATCATGTTTAAATCGATGTTTAAGGACAGTTAGGGCACGGTTATAAAAGCATCGATTGTGAAGTGAATACTTGATGTTAACCTGCAAATGATAATAGAAAATGATCAGCGAATCACGACGAACACAATGATATGATTTAGAAAACACGGGCAACAAGATCACTTTATCTCAGATTTTTGAAATTTTTTTTGAATGAGGTCGAATGTGCAGAAATGGTCTATATAGACTCCACATTCGACCGTTTGACTAGGTTGAATGTGAAGCTGTTTCCACCTTCGACCCTACTTAAAGGTTCGAATGTAGAAAAAGGGTTCGAATGTGAAACTATCACATGAACTCTCACATTCGACCGTTTAAAAGGTACGAATGAACAGATGAAATTCCACCTTCGACCCAACGAAGGGGCGAATGAAAAATGGAATTTTTGAAAATTTTACCAAATCTCAAAATTTTACCAAATCTCATAATCGAGTCCCGTTCAAAATATTTTTAAACTTTTAAGCATCCGACAGTCATAATTTCTCATTTAAAGATTACAAAGCTCAAATGGTCCATCAAGTTTTTGAAAATCATCATCAACCACCATCAGCTATAAAAAAAATAAGATAGAAATGTAAAATCTTTTTGGATTTTCTAAACTTTTTATTAAAACACACCTAAAATCTTTTTGAGTTTTGCATTTTTGACGAGAAAT
This sequence comes from Ambrosia trifida, assembly GCA_028751855.1. Taxonomy (NCBI): domain Eukaryota; kingdom Viridiplantae; phylum Streptophyta; class Magnoliopsida; order Asterales; family Asteraceae; genus Ambrosia; species Ambrosia trifida. The sequence continues at coordinate 91,071,225 of CM054125.1, read as the reverse complement.
GTAAAATACGGAAATGTAAAGATAAAGCAGTAAACATTTTGGGATTTCCGGTAAAGGGATCATATCAGTTATTGAGAAATCTGATCACACCGTTGATTTTTTGATTTATTATCATTAAAGACAATGTGTGATCTGGCAACTGCTGATATTGTGATCCACATAAACTCACATGCAGACTTTTGTGCATTGCTTTAGACTGATACTATTATTTTTAGTATAATTTCAATTGTCTGTGGTTCCCACACACACAAAATACTCCGGTATCAAGAATTAAATGCACAAAGACTCATTGTAACACGTGATTATGCTTTCGTCATCTGTAATTTACAAGGTATAAGGCACAGAGGTATACAGGTCAGCAAATCAATGTAACAAAGTAACATGTGCACTCTACCAGGTTGAGGGCTGATATCAATCATGATTTGCATCAGTGATTGGATACGATGTAATAGATAATCTTTGATTATCGTCATACATGGAAAGTTCCTCAATTCGGTAACTTTAGGATTTGGCTTTAAAGCTCTTTTAGAAAGACACCCTATCTAATCTAGGTCCGTAATGACTTACAGCAGAAGATCAGAAAGGCTATCCCCAGACAACTAATAACCTAACGACCCAAAACCTCCGAGTTTTGTACAAATACCCTATCAAACAAAATTACGGCACTAAGACCGTATGCCCATGAGAAGTTCATCCACATAACAATTCCTTTGATATGTATGTATCAGGCACGCAGTATTACATCTACGAAGCCTATCAGCACATCACACAGACTCAAACACACGCCTTATATTGCATTACATGTCTTTAGAATGTGTCATATCCTCACGGATGTACTATCATTTGCCCTTTTTCTCTAGAAAATCATTTTGGGTTTTCTAATTTTTATGGATTTTTGAATTTTTCAATGTTTTTGGGTTTTCAGAAAATAAATTCTAACTAAAAATGTAAAACATATTTTTGAATTTTTGTAATTTTTCTCAAAAGCAATAAAAACTAAACTAAAAAGCGATAAACTAAGGTGGTGATTAGTCCTGTTTTTCTTTTATACCATTAGCTTTCAAAAGATAGTCAAATCTAGAATTATCAAAAGCTTTGGTAAAAAGATCTGCACGTTGATAGTCAGTGTGGATTTTGACCATATCGATCCACTCTCTAGCGTAACAATCACGGATAAAATGATATTTGAGTGATTTACTAAGTCTTTTGTTAATACAATTGCGGCTTCGTTGTCACAGTAAATAGGGGTTTTAAGAAATTGCAAACCGTAGTCCACCATCTGTTGTTGTATCCAAAGAACCTGTGAGCAGTAGCTTGATGCTGAGACGTATTCTGCTTCACATGTGGATAAGGCAACCGCGGTCTGCTTCTTGCATTGCCAAGTCACGAGCCTGCTCCCCATAAACTGGCATCCAGCCGTTGTGGATTTGTTGTCTTTGTCACAGCCACCCCAATCTGCATCACTAAAAGCGATTAGGTCAAAATTATCATCATTAGGGTACCATAGTCCTTTCGACGGACAACCCTTCAAATATTTAAGGATACGTTAGACAGCTGCAAGATGACTCTGTTTCGGCTTTGACTGATAACGTGCACAGAGACATGTGGCAAACATTATATCTGGTCTGGAAGCGGTGAGGTACATAAGAGATCCGACGATTGCTATGTATGTAAATGGGTCAGTTAGTTCCCCCTTAGCATCAACACCAAAGCCTAGGAAAAATTGCATCTCTCCCATCGCGCTCATCTCGAACTTTTCCTGCATAACACGTTCAAGTTCTCTGCATAGAAGTTCGTTAGTAGAACCAAAAATAATGTCTTCAACATAAATCTAGACTAGAAGCAAGTCATCACCTGTTCGTTTAGTGAATAGTGTGCAATCTACCAAACCTCACTTAAATCCTTGGGAAAGAAGATACGTGCTCAGCTCCTCATACCATTGCCTCGGAGCCTGGTGCAACCCGTAAAGAGATTTGTTTAGAACGTAGACCTTATCCCGGTGAATAGGATCTTCAAAGCCTGGTGGTTGACCTAAGAAAACTTCCTCCTTGACCACACCATAAAGAAACGCGCTTTTGACGTCCATTTGATACACCTTAAATTTCTTGTATGATGCAAACGCCAGAAACATTCGAATAGCCTCTAAGCATGCAACCGGTGCATAAATCTCATGTAATCAATTCCTTCAACTTGATGAAAGCCTTGTACGACCAAACGAGCTTTGTTCCCGACAATCACTCCTCTATCATCTTTCTTACACTTGAACACCCATTTTGATCCTATCTTCTTTCATCCTGAGGGTAAATCTGTCAGTGTCCACACGCCGATTTTCTGAAACTGTTATAACTCCTCTTGCATAGCTTCTACCCAAGCATCATCCAAAAGAGCGTCCTTGTATGTTCGCGGCTCAACCTGCGAAACATAACAAGCAAAAGATCAGTCATTTTGAAAACCTGATTTTTGGATTTTGGCATATAAAGCAAGAGCGCCAAGGTTTTCTGGTGAGTTTGCATTCCTCAGTTGACCTCTCGTCATCACACTGCAACCAGGATCACCAATAACTTGCTCGATCGGGTGAATCCGATGTATCCGAGATTCCGGATAATCAGGTACTTGAACTCCCGTCTAAGTAGTTAAGTTCTCTGCGGAATCCAGATCATTACCCACATTTGATGATGAAGCACCATGCGGATTTGGGTTCACTGGTGGTGTCTCTATAGCAAACTCTGGAACAGCTTCACTTGTAACATCATCGTCATCTTCAGATTCTGATGAATTAAGAGTTGTGGAAGCTTCCTGAAATACCTCTTCTTCAACTACAGGAGCATTGGTATCATTAAAAGCTGTTTGGGGGTTTACAGTGATCGGACACACCAACGGTGATGTCACTGCGTTTTCGACCTCGTAATATAATCGTAATACAGCTTCTTCAACCAAGCTATCTAGATTGAATGATTCAAAGAAATCCTTGTAATCAAACATCCAGTCTGGACCGCTTCCTCGTACATTCTGAGTATATCTTTGTACTTCGACATTAGCCCACTCCTCGACCTGACGAGTTCGTTTGTTGAAAACCCATTTGAGCAGGGTTGCATATCCAACAAAGAATCCTTCTTCAGCCTATGGTGCGAACTTCTCAGATGGATTAAGCATTGTACATGGAGCTCCAAACGGTTCTAGATACTCTAAGTTCGGCTTTCGTGGATTCAACAGCTCATAAGATGTTTTGCCAAACTTCTTCACCGTTAAAACACGATTAAGAGTATAACAAGCTGCGTAGATTGCTTCGTTCCAGCATATTACTGGAAGATTTGAGTCCGCGAGCATTGTTCTTGCCGTTTCAATTAGAGTCCTGTTTTTGCGTTCGGCGACACCGTTCTGTTGTGGGGTATACGGAGCACTGTATTCATGATGAATACCTTTGTTTTCACAAAGAGTGTCCATCTGTGCATTTTTAAACTCTGTCCCATTATCACTCCTAATTCTCTTGATCTTGAGACCATAGATATTTTCCAATCGAGTGAACAGAACTTTCAAATTATCAAACGTGTCGCTCTTATGGTGCAAGCACATGACCCATGAAAATCTTGAAAAGTCATCAGTAACCACAAGACAGTACAATTCACCAGCATGACTTTTACGTTTGACCGGTCCAAACAGATCCATGTGCAAACGCTCAAGTGGCAGTTCAACAGAAATGACTTTCTTTGGCTTATGGGATGGATTGTGCTGCTTACCCTTCTTGCAACTCATACACTTGTCGTTTAAGTGAAAATGTTTAGCATTCACGCCTGTGACAAGTTCATTCTTCACCAATTGATTCATCTTTCGAAAGTGAATGTGTCCCATCCTCCTATGCCACATGATTGATTCTTTTTCAGTAGCCTTGGAGAGGAAATGTGACACCCGGCAACTTCCGGTAACTAACTTTTGAAAACATAGTAAGTCTACCTTAGCGAGTCGCGCATACGTTACACATAACAAGGTCGGTCGAGTCGAGTCGCACATCATTAGGGTTTTAACATACGCAAGTCTCGGGTCCCGGGAATTGGTGATCGGGCGGGAACGTGTTATTTATCATGCATTATATGTTGGTAATCATTATGTGACTTGTCGGTATGTGGAAACGTGTTTACATATGTTAAAATAGGGTTTAACGCGCCAAAAACCCGAACACATGGGCTATAGGCGATTAGGCTATGGGTGATAGCCTAATCGCCAGTATATTAGGCGAGTAGGGAGGGTCCTTAAGCGAATAGGGTGCTAATCGCATGAAGGTTCATGCGAGTAGCAGCCCTAATCGCCTAAGCTGCTGCGTACTCGCCTAAACTGCCCCGAACGATTAAAAACGCCTATAAATACCACCCTTGACCTCCAAAACATCATTTATACTACCCTAGCCGTCCCATAACCTATCTCAACCTACAAACACCCTCTGGAACCTATTTTTACATCAAAACAACCATTTCCAAGCTTATTCCATCATCTCCTCTTGAATACAAGGTGTGTTCTTCAAACCCAAACCTTTAAATGATTATGTTTTACTCCCTAAACGTCCAGACCTGACTTATAAATGTTTTTGTCTTTGAAAATCCATTTAAAACCGTTTTTAAACAAACCCACACCTTTACATGTGTTATATGTGTTATATGTGATTAAAGATAGAATTTTTAGGATTGAATCATGGTTGTTTTTGTGTTATTATGATGTTTATGGCTGTTGCAAGTTAGTATGATGATGTCCTAGGAGTTTGAATGGTTTTGGTTGAGTATTGTTGATACTTGATGTTTTGACCCATTTGAAGGATTTTGGATGATTAAGGATGAAATGAGGTGTATTGTTGATTGTTTGATGTTAGGGTTTGCTCTAGGATGATGCTAGAACAGTAGGATGCTATCGGATAACGTGGTTATGTGATTTAATCTGAATAATTGCTATTTAGGGCAAGTTCTTGCATGTTGATGTGATGTTTACATGTTAAGTTACTATTTTGGGAAAACGCTCGCATTCGGAACTGTTAGAACGATGAAAACTTAGGGGTTTTGCTTGAAATATGTTTGTTAATGTGTTAGGATGATTATTGGGTGTTTTTACATGTTTCAGATCTGATTTGGAGAGTTTGACGCGCGAAATTACGCTTCAGACATGCAGAGGCGAGTAGGATCCTACTCGCATGAAGCTTCATGCGAATAGGACTCCTAAATGCCTGAAGCTTAAGCATTTACAATCCTAAATGCCTGAAGCTTAAGAATTTACAATCCTAAATGCCTGAAGCTTAAGCATTTACAATCCTAAATGCCTGAAGCTTAAGCATTTACACTCCTAATCGCCTGAAGCTTAGGCATTTACAATCCTAAATGCTAGTTTGATTCCTAATCGCGTATAATGCTGCTGTATATATATTTTAACATCCCGGAACATGATTTGACGCCTAGGAACATGATAGGAACCCCGGGATACACCCAATGACTTAGTAACACGTGTTCGGACCTGTTTACGCGTTAATCGGACATTATGCTAGACTAGGTGAACTGTTGCGCGTATTAAGTGTTTAATTTCATATGTGGCATGATGTCTTGTATTTATCAAACACGTGGAATGTCGGGTCACCAATGGGATGTCGAGTCTTGTCTTACGTAGTCTGGTTGTCGGTCAAACACACCTTTCGGGCACATAATGGTCATGGACTGGACTTAGGGACTAATGAACCCGACGGGTTATTAGTCTAACTTGACACATATCTTGTGATAGGTCGCCAATAGTTGGGGCTATCATATCTTACAGACGGTTTACTCATATCACGCATACGGTTTACTCTTAAACGGAATACGCAACTTAAGGTGAGTTCACGGCCCCACATTTTACGGTTTATGTTTTCGGGGGAGAAACATGCTTAAAACTCTTTTATGATTTATGACTTGTTAAACTCTTATGGCTCATGACTCTTTATCACGTTATACTATGGCTTACTTATCGTACTATACGGTTCATCAAAAAGTCCCTTAGAAACCACTAACATGGGTATATGGCGGGGAAATATGGATAGCGCTATTGGGAACTGACAAACCCCACTCGACGGTTGGCCCGGGCGGGTGCATATTGTCTCTAATAAAACAAGGTCTACCGGTGATGACGGTAGCCCATAGGAAACTAAGGGTCACTACACGGCTTAGTCAGCAATGGTTTCACCCGTATGAGTATCTCATTCTGCGCCTAGCTAGCGTTCTCATAAGCATAGTAGTAACTGTGATGGTAACGGTTTTCGAAGGATCACTTTAAACGTTTAATTAAAACCTGTGAACTCACCAGCATTATATGTTGACTCTTTTAGCATGTTTTCTCTGGTCGCTAAGGTAGCAGCTGTCGGATAGGCGCACGAGGTCGCACTGGAGTCGTCTCGCGTCTAGGGTCTCATTTGCACGTTTTGGATTTATGAACTTTGAACTTATGATTTATTTCTGCATGACTTTTGTAAACTTTAAATGCTTCCGCACTGTTGAATGTTGGTTTTAAACTTATGCATGGTTTTTGTTTACGTATGTTTGTACATTTAGACGTCGTTTATTGTGACCGTTGACTTGGATCCTGGTGTGTCACACGCCTCGCGGTAGAACTCCGCAGGTGGAAATTTGAGGGTGTGACAGATTGGTATCATAGCCAATGGTTATAGTGAACTAGGACTGCATGTAGAGTCTAGACTATAGCCGAGTTTCACACACTAGACGGTCACATACATTTGAGTCGTGTCTTTTGGTAAACATACTAACTTTGTCGGGGTGTCGGTATCCTTACCACACAGTGTCACATTACCTATCTCATTCTTGGTTATTCCTAGCTTGACTTTATCTTCTTCTTCGGGATTGCAGTCGAGGGAACATGTTTGTTGATCTTTTGAGTTGGTTGTATCTTTCTAAGATGCGGGTACCGGGTGACTTGAGGTTCGAGCTCGGGGCACGCCTTGAGGACCATGTAGAGCAATTTATCATTTCGGGTGCACACGAAATCATAAGTTGAGATGCATGGAAGACTTGGTGGATCTCGTGTTGGGATTAATGGTCACGTTCGAACCCGATCCTTGGCTTTTCATATTCTCTTGGTTTAGCGTTGGTGATGTGTCTGAGTATTTGTTTCTTGTTCTTCTCAGAAGATGTCAGGACGCACTGGAGGACGCACTGGTGGGGGTAGAGGTGGTGGTAACATCACCTTGACGTATGATGAGCTCAATGAGATGATACAGCAACAGTTGGGCGTTGCATTAGCTGCTTTTCAGGCTGCCCAGCAGACTTTTATGGGTGCTACTGTTCCTCCAGTTCAGGCAGGTGTTGCCTACAAGCGGTTTAAGGATTGTCAGCCTCTCAGCTTCCAGGGTACGGAGGGAGTTGTGGAGTTGCTTCAGTGGTTGGAGAAGACTGAGTCGGTGTTTGCTTTATGTGAGACTCCAGCAGTGGATTGGGTGAAGTTCGCTTCGGGGACTTTTGTAGGAGCCGCCTTGACGTGGTGGAACTGCTTCACACAGACACTTGGTCATGGGGAGGCCAACGCCATGCCTTGGGCGGATTTTGTGCGTAGGTTGAAGGATGAGTACTGCCCGCGTGAGGAGATTAAGAGGTTAGAACAGGAATATGGGAATCTTAAGATGGTTGGATCTGAGGTGGAGGAGTACACGATCAGGCACAACGAGCTAGCAGTGATGTGTCCAGGTTTGTCTACACCAGAGTATAGGAGGATAGAGCAGTATCTTGCGGGATTGGTGCCAGAGATTGCGGGATTGGTGTCTGCTAGGGATCCTGCTACTATATCAGAGGCTGTGCGGTCGGCTACTAAGATGACCAACTTGAAGATTTCTGAGGGTGTCTTGCCTCCTAGGGGCTCTTCTGTGAAGGCGCCGGCAGAGAACAAGAGGAAGTGGGAAAGCGTGGATAAGAGTTCATTGGGGGTTCAGCAACAACCGGCGGCGAAGAAGGCTGAAGCTTCTGGGTCAGCATCGGACCAGAAACAAGGGGGCTATGCTGGGAAAAGCCCTAAGTGTGGGCGTTGTGGGTTTCATCACTATGGTACTTGTGAGAGTTTTCGCTGTGAGCGTTGTCAGAAGACGGGGCATCTTGCCAAGGATTGTAGGGTCAACCTTTCCAGGACGACTCAGACTACTACTATTACTACCCCTGCTCCACAGGGGAACCAGGGTTGCTTTCATTGTGGAGAAGCGGGGCACTTCAAGCGAAGCTGTCCCAAGTTGAATCAAGGGGGCACAGGGACTGCAGGGAAGGATGGAGACAATGAAGGCGGTGGCCGGTTTACTCGTGCTCATGCTTATGTGATCGGTGCTAGGGAGAACCAGGTGGACCCAGACACTGTTACCCGTACGTATTCTCTCTTATCTCTTCTTACGCTTTGGTTTTACTTTTATCCGCATTGTTGTGCGTTCATGTTTTCGGGTGTTTTCTTTGTGGTTGGGTCTCTGTTTCTCATTCTTTGGGTCGATGAGGGTCCTTTGGGGATGCTACTTGGACGGTACTGGTGGGTTAGTTATACCGGTCATAGTAGTCTCCAGTAGGCCTTCGATCGGGGGTCTCTTGTCTCATACTCACATTTGGGAAAGTGGTTTCCCGGTTGTTACTGTCACGTTTGGTTCATGATCTTCACTTGTTGTATTTTGGGGAAACGTTACTTGGGCACAGAGGTCGACACTCATCACTGTTGAAGCCGAAAGAATCTCGGGACGAGATTCCTTTCAACAGGGGGATGATGTGACGACCCGGAAAATTTTTCTTCTTATTTGTTTTCTCTCCTCGACTTCGGGAAATTTTCGGGACGAAAATTCTTTCAACCGGGGGATGATGTGACACCCGGCAACTTCCGGTAACTAACTTTTGAAAACTTAGTAAGTCTACCTTAGCGAGTCGCGCATACGTTACACATAACAAAGTCGGTCGAGTCGAGTCGCACATCATTAGGGTTTTAACATACGCAAGTCTCGGGTCCCGGGAATTGGTGATCGGGCGGGAACGTGTTATTTATCATGCATTATATGTTGGTAATCATTATGTGACTTGTCGGTATGTGGAAACGTGTTTACATATGTTAAAATAGGGTTTAACGCGCCAAAAACCCGGACACATGGGCTATAGGCGATTAGACTGTGGGTGATAGCCTAATCGCCAGTATATTAGGCGAGTAGGGAGGGTCCTTAAGCGAATAGGGTGCTAATCGCATGAAGGTTCATGCGAGTAGCAGCCCTAATCGCCTAAGCTGCTGCGTACTTGCCTGAACTGCCCCGAACGATTAAAAACGCCTATAAATACCACCCTTGACCTCCAAAACATCATTTATACTACCCTAGCCGTCCCATAACCTATCTCAACCTACAAACACCCTCTGGAACCTATTTTTACATCAAAACAACCCTTTCCAAGCTTATTCCATCATCTCCTCTTGAATACAAGGTGTGTTCTTCAAACCCAAACCTTTAAATGATTATGTTTTACTCCCTAAACGTCCAGACCTGACTTATAAATGTTTTTGTCTTTGAAAATCCATTTAAAACCGTTTTTAAACAAACCCACACCTTTACATGTGTTATATGTGTTATATGTGATTAAAGATAGAATTTTTAGGATTGAATCATGGTTGTTTTTGTGTTATTATGATGTTTATGGCTGTTGCAAGTTAGTATGATGATGTCCTAGGAGTTTGAATGGTTTTGGTTGAGTATTGTTGATACTTGATGTTTTGACCCATTTGAAGGATTTTGGATGATTAAGGATGATATGAGGTGTATTGTTGATTGTTTGATGTTAGGGTTTGCTCTAGGATGATGCTAGAATAGTAGGATGCTATCGGACAACGTGGTTATGTGATTTAATCTGAATAATTGCTATTTAGGGCAAGTTCTTGCATGTTGATGTGATGTTTACATGTTAAGTTACTATTTTGGGAAAATGCTCGCATTCGGAACTGTTAGAACGATGAAAACTTAGGGGTTTTGCTTGAAATATGTTTGTTAATGTGTTAGGATGATTATTGGGTGTTTTTACATGTTTCGGATCTGATTTGGAGAGTTTGACGCGCGAAATTACGCTTCAGACATGCAGAGGCGAGTAGGATCCTACTCGCATGAAGCTTCATGCGAATAGGACTCCTAAATGCCTGAAGCTTAAGCATTTACAATCCTAAATGCCTGAAGCTTAAGCATTTACAAACCTAAATGCCTGAAGCTTAAGCATTTACAATCCTAAATGCCTGAAGCTTAAGCATTTACACTCCTAATCGCCTGAAGCTTAGGCATTTACAATCCTAAATGCTAGTTTGATTCCTAATCGCGTATAATGCTGCTGTATATATATTTTAACATCCCGGAACATGATTTGACGCCTAGGAACATGATAGGAACCCCGGGATACACCCAATGACTTAGTAACACGTGTTCGGACCTGTTTACGCGTTAATCGGACATTATGCTAGACTAGGTGAACTGTTGCGCGTATTAAGTGTTTAATTTCATATGTGGCATGATGTCTTGTATTTATCTAACACGTGGAATGTCGGGTCACCAATGGGATGTCGAGTCTTGTCTTACGTAGTCTGGTTGTCGGTCAAACACACTTTTCGGGCACATAATGGTCATGGACTGGACTTAGGGACTAATGAACCCGACGGGTTATTAGTCTAACTTGACAAATATCTTGTGATAGGTCGCCAATAGTTGGGGCTATCATATCTTACAGACGGTTTACTCATATCACGCATACGGTTTACTCTTAAACGGAATACGCAACTTAAGGTGAGTTCACGGCCCCACATTTTACGGTTTATGTTATCGGGGGAGAAACATGCTTAAAACTCTTTTATGATTTATGACTTGTTAAACTCTTATGGCTCATGACTCTTTATCACGTTATACTATGGCTTACTTATCGTACTATACGGTTCATCAAAAAGTCCCTTAGAAACCACTAACATGGGTATATGGCGGGAAATATGGATAGCGCTATTGGGAACTGACAAACCCCACTCGACGGTTGGACCGGGCGGGTGCATATTGTCTCTAATAAAACAAGGTCTACCGGTGATGACGGTAGCCCATAGTAAACTAAGGGTCACTACACGGCTTAGTCAGCAATGGTTTCACCCGTATGAGTATCTCATTCTGCGCCTAGCTAGCGTTCTCATAAGCATAGTAGTAACTGTGATGGTAACGGTTTTCGAAGGATCACTTTAAACGTTTAATTAAAACCTGTGAACTCACCAGCATTATATGTTGACTCTTTTAGCATGTTTTCTCAGGTCGCTAAGGTAGCAACTGTCGGATAGGCGCACGAGGTCGCACTGGAGTTGTCTCGCGTCTAGGGTCTCATTTGCACGTTTTGGATTTATGAACTTTGAACTTATGTTTTATTTCTGCATGAATTTTGTAAACTTTAAATGCTTCCGCACTGTTGAATGTTGGTTTTAAACTTATGCATGGTTTTTGTTTACGTATGTTTGTACATTTAGACGTCGTTTATTGTGACCGTTGACTTGGATCCTGGTATGTCACACGCCTCGCGGTAGAACTCCGCAGGTGGAAATTTGAGGGTGTGACAGGAAACACGTGACTTGGCCTTGTGTAGTCATTGCTTTAGACATGTCGAGAATGTACAAGTTGTTCACTCTCGGCGCCTTTAACATCACCCACTCTTTTGGTAATACGAATCCCGGCTTGAGTATGTAGCAAGATTTGTCATCAAAGTAAACTGAAAACTGCTTGTCACAAATCTGACTGACACTGAGCAGATTGTAATCGATTTGCTTCACATAAGATATTTTCTCAAAACTCACTATTCCAATACTGACACTACCCTCCATGGTAATGTATCCACCCTTGTTACCAGCAAACGCTACATAACCTCCATTGATATTTCTGATATCGAACATTAGCGATAGATCCCCTGTCATGTGGCCAGAAGCTCCACTGTCAACAATCCAAAGACTGCTCACAAGGCCATCTGAAGCTCCCTGCACATATTAAGTAAAAAGATTAGTTCATTCGGGGGACCCAAGCCTGCTTGGTCTTGGGTCTTTGAACATTTTGTTTCAAAGATTCTTTATCACAGACATTTGAATTTGAATTGATCTTTTTCTAATCAATTAAATTCTTTTCATTCTCAAATTTGACATTATCATTAACCTGTGAAGATGAAGCACCATGTGAACCCTTTGGTGAACAATGTTGTTCTGATCGTTTCAAGATCCGGATTTGAGATTTAGTGGTCTCAACTGGTTTCTTTACTTCGTCTTTGAACGAAACTTTCTTGGTTACCTTCTCTGATTTAACAGAGATAGGTCCAACTGTTGTGTTCACCATTGGTTTCTTAAGGGATTTTTCAGTTGCTATCCGGTTACGACGATCATATGTCATCGAACGATTTTCCCTCTTTTGAAAATATCTGCTTTGATTATAAAAAGGTGCTGGATGAGGGACAAATTGTCTTTGTGGATAACAATGATTATCGACTGGAGTTTCATATTTCTGCTTCATTTCCACCTCGTGCCTCTTGTGCCTAACGTACGGGCAGTGGGCAAGTAAATGCCCTCTCTCCCCGCACTTAAAACACGCACGGTACTCTTCAAAGTTGTTCTTGGCGTTCGACTTTTCATAAGTAGTGATAGGATATTGATCATCCACACACCTTCTTCTTAAACTCTCAGGAGCTGGGTCCTTTGAGTAAGTCGGCTCAAGAAAACTATTCTACTTATTCTTTGGCTTGATGAATTCTGTGACATGAACTTTGGGTTCTTTAGGAACATCCAAGTAAATTCTTTGTAAAACTTCTGGAGGTGCATCATTTGTTCGCTCATGCTTTGGGAACCAAATGGTACTCTCCTGCCAAATCTTTTCAATCTTTGAATAATTGGGGGAATTTAATTGGATATTCCTCGTCAGACATAATCTTATCGGATCCAATCATCCGATAGAAAATATTGACGGGTTTGTCACAAGATTCATTTTTCTTTTCAACAGGCTTAACTGATAGATTCTTTCTATGAGCGTTAGCCATGGGATGCACAATCTGAGATGGTGAAACAGGTTCATTAGTGATTATGTGATTTTCATCAAGAATATCACACACCTTCTCAGGGACTTTCTCAGATTGTTTATCCTCAGAGTCAGATTCATCGATTACAGCAACTACACCTTCATTGTTTAGTCCCAAATCTCGTCGAACATCAGAATTTGGGTCTCCCACACTAGAAGTGTTCTACTCATTATCCGATGTCGATTCAGACTTGACTGAGCTCTCCGGTGTTATTGAATGTAGAGTATGATTTTCAAATAACACTCGAGATGGGACTGCCTTGTAGTTTGCACTACTAGACTGTGACTGCTCCTCTATTATATGATCAACAACATAAGCAATATGCTTATAACTCTCAACTTTCTTATTAACTTTCTCTGCAAAGCACTTGATGGTGGCCATTTCAAGTTTTGTGTTTTCTAAATCATTGATATAATTATTTATGGACAGTTGTTTCAAAGATAAAGTCTTTTTCAGTTCTGAAACATCTTTCTTATAACCATCAAGTACTCTGTTAAACTCTTTTGCTTCTTTTTGATAGGATTGACGGTTGATTTTAGCACTCTCAAGCTGAACCTTGAAGTGCTTATTCTCCTCTGTCAATTGATCATAAGCATCACAATGTTTAACACAAGTTGAATTTGAAGTAGATTCAGTACTTACCTGTTTTGGAGGTTCTGTCATGGCCATCAATGCAAAGTGTGCTTCCTTCCTAGCGAAAAACTTTGAATAATCAATCCTGGTACAAGCATCATTGTGACGACCCGGAAAATTTTTCTTCTTATTTGTTCTCTCTCTTCGACTTCGGGAAATTTTCGGGACGAAAATTCTTTCAACAGGGGGATGACGTGACACCCGGCAAACTCCGGTAACTAACTTTTTGAAAACTTAGTAAGTCTACCTTAGCGAGTCGCGCATACATTACACATGACAGGGTCAGTCGAGTCGAGTCGTACATCATTGGGGTTTTAACACATGCAAGTCTCGAGTCCCGGGAATTGGTGAACGAGTGTGAACGTGGTTGTTTTCATGAATTATGTGTTTATAATCTTTATGTGACTTGTCGGTATGTGTATACGTGTTTACATATGTTAAAACAGCGATTACGCGTAATTGCATGATATTATAGGTGATTAGCCCTAATTGCATGATATTATAGGTGATTAGCCCTAATTGCATGATAGTATAGGTGATTAGCCCTAATTGCATGATATTATAGGTGATTAGCCCTAATTGCATGATATTATAGGTGATTAGCCCAATTGCATGCTGATAGGTGGTGATTAGCCCTAATCGCCTATAGGGTAAGCGATTAGGAGGTTTGGGTAGGCGATTAGAGCCCTAATCGCCAATAGGGTAGGCGATTAGTAGCCCTAATCGCATGGACCTGCTGCACAATCGCCTGACGTGTCTTAAACGACTAGAAACGCCTATAAATACCACCCTTGACCTCTAAAACACCATTTGTGCAACCCTAGCCATCCCATAACCTATCCCAACACACAAACACCCTCTGGAACTCGTTTTTACTTCAAAACAACCATTTCCAAGCTTATTCCATCATTTCCTCTTAAATCCAAGGTGTGTTCTTCAAACCCAAACCTTTAAATGATTATATTTTGCTCCCTAAAAGTCCAGACCTGACTTATAAATGTTTTTGTCTTTGAAAATCCATTAAAAACCGTTTTTAAACAAACCCAAACCTTTATGTGTGTTATATGTGTTATATGTGATTAAAGGTAGGATTTTTATGATTGAAACATGATTGTTTTTGTGTTATCAAGGTGTTTATGGCTGTTACAAGTTAGTATGATGATGTTCTAGGAGTTTGGATGGTTTTGGTTGTGTATTGTTGATGTTTGATGTTTTGACCCATTTGAATGATTTTGAATGATTAAGGATGCTATGAGGTGTGTTGTTGATTGTATGATGTTAGGGTTTGCTTTAGGATGATGCTAGAGCAGTAGCATACTATCGAACAATGTGGTTATGTGATGAAATCTGGATATTTGCTATTTAGGGCAAGTTCTTGCATGTTGATGTGATGTTTACATGTTATGTTTACTATTTTGGGAAAACGCTCGCATTCGGGACTGTTAGAATGATGAAAACGTAGGGGTTTTGCTTGAAATATGTTTGTTAATGTGTTAGGATTGATATTGGGTGTTTACACATGTTTCGGATCTGATTTGGAGGGTTAAACGCGCGAAATTGCGTCGCGCAGCAGCTGTAGGCGATTAGCCTTCCTAATCGCCTACAGGGTAGGCGATTAGCCCTCTTAGCATGCGATTAGCCTCACAATTGCCTGTTGACCATCCCCAATCACATGTTGACTTTTCCTAATTGCATGCTAAGTTCATAATCGCGTGTACTGCTGTTATAAGTGTATTTTGACATTCCGAAACCCGATTCGACACCTAGGAACATGCTAGGAACCCCGTGACATGCCTAGTAACATAGTAACATGTGTATGGACTTGTTTGTGCGTTATTTGACCTATGTGTTAGACTCGTTGAACTTTAACACATGTTAAGTACTAAGTTGCATGATTTGTGTATGTTTGAGTATGAGATGAACACATGGAATGTCGGGTCACCAATGGGATGTCGAGTCTTGTCTTACGTAGTCTGGTTGTCGGTCAAACACGTTTTTCGGACACATAATGGTCATGGACTGGACTTAGGGACTAACGAACCCGACGGGTTATTGGTCTAACTTGACACATATCTTATGATAGGTCGCCAATAGTTGGGACTATCATATCTTACAAACGGTTTACTCATATCACATAGAAGGCTTACTCATAAACGGAATACGCAACCTAAGGTGAGTTCACGGCCCCACATTTTACGGTTTTTGTTTTCGGGGGAGAAACATGCTTAAAACTCTTTTATGACTTATGGCTCGGTTTCATCTTAAACTCTTTTATGACTTATGACTCCTTTTCACGTTATACTATGGCTTACTTATTATTACTATACGGTTCATCAAAAAGTCCCTTAGAAACCACTAACATGGGCGTATGGCGGGGAAATATGGATAGCGCTATTGGGAACTGAAAAGCCCCACTCGACGGTTGGACCGGGCGGGTGCATATTGTCTCTAATAAAACAAGGTCTACCGGTGATGACGGTAGCCCATAGGAAACTAAGGGTCAGTAAATGGCATAGTCAGCAATGGTTTCACCCGTATGAGTATCTTATTCTGCGCCTAGCTAGCGTTCTCACAAGCATAGTAGTAACTGCGATGGTAACGGTTTTCGAAGGATCACTTTAAACGTTTAATTAAAACCTGTGAACTCACCAGCATTATATGTTGTCTCTTTTAACATGTTTTCTCAGGTCGCTAAGGTAGCAGCTGTCAGATAGGCGCACGGAGTCGCACTGGAGTCGTCTCGTGTCTAGGGTCTCATTTGCATGTCTTGGAATTGTTAACTTTTGAACTGATGTTTTATTTCTGCATGACTTTTGTAAACTCTGAATGCTTCCGCGCTGTTGAATGTTGGTTTTAATCTTATGCATGGTTTTTGTTTACGTATGTTTTTACATTTAGACGTCGTTTATTGTGACCGTTGACTTGGATCCTGGTGTGTCACACGCCTCGCGGTAGAACTCCGCACGTGGGAATTTGAGGGTGTGACAATCATCCACCATGCATGATTTCCGGGTCATCAAAAAGTCAGCTTCAGCAAGCAATTGGTCAATATCATCATCCAGTGAGTTAACACTAGATTCAGAGTCAGACTCACTCTCCTCATCAGAATAAGCTGAATCATACTGCTCTGGCACATCAGAAACCGAATCAAGAATCAACCCAGATTTCTTCTCTCCACAAAGATCACTTTCTTCACTCAACTCTTCTATCTTCACTTCAGACAATTTCCCAGTCACTAACTCTTCTTCAACACAAACCGGCTCATCCAGATCCATCTTCTACGCAACACATGCCACATTCCCAGTGCTAATCTCTTCAACACCCAACTGCATACCCGTCCAATCAAAACCCTCGTCTTTTTGTATCACCAATGCTTGGTTTTGATTATCTGATTGGGTTTGTGTTTTTGGTGTAGAAATGGGAATAAGTGTTCGGTTTGGATTTTGTGGTGTATGGTTTTGGTTCTGGTTTTGTGTTGTCGTTTGTCTCGAAGTGTTGTTTTGTGAAGTATTTTGACGGTTCTGGTAGGTATTTTGTGGTTGAAAGCTTGAGAT
Organism: Ambrosia trifida; assembly: GCA_028751855.1. Lineage (NCBI taxonomy): Eukaryota > Viridiplantae > Streptophyta > Magnoliopsida > Asterales > Asteraceae > Ambrosia > Ambrosia trifida. The sequence continues at coordinate 91,053,962 of CM054125.1, read as the reverse complement.
ATTAGGGCTTTGGTAAGATACCTGGTTTTGGGTTTGACGGTTTTGGTAGTTGGTGTTGAAAGGATTTTTGTTCCCCTGTTGTGCTGGCTGTGTGCATTCCCGTTTAAAATGACCTTTCCCACCACAAATGAAACAAGTCACTTTGGCTTTGTTGAAGCCATATGTGGTGTTCGGGGAAGTAGAAAGATCAGTTCTTCCGGTCTTCTCGATAAATTCGGTAGCTCTTCTCATAACACTCGCAAATGCCCATTGGATATCAATGAGCTCCATCTCTTCCTTATCGATCTGTGCGTAGTCTTCACTTGTCAAATTGTTGTTCCCAATTTGACTCGCAACCAACCCGTTGTAAGAAGCTACCATTACTGACACCAATGCTACATGTTGCTGTGCAGTCTCAACTGTAACATTGTTCAAATTCGAGGTTTCCAGCACGATTGAACTCTGAGTAGGTTGGGTTTGATTCATCTGATTTTGGTTTACATGAGGAATAAAGGGTTGTTGTTGAGGTTGGTTTAGATTAGTAGAATAACAAGCTTCTTGTTGCATAGGTGAGAAAGATGGTATGAAAGTTGTGGTTGGATATGATGGTGGGGTATAAGATGAAGTTTGTGCAAGGTAATTGATAGGTGTATTAGATGGTACAACCTGGCTAGAAACACATGCAATGTGTGGTGCAACATTTGAACTTGAACTTGAACCAGCAAGAGATGAAGATGCATTACCATGATACTGGTAGGAAACCCGCGCGATGCGGCGGCGGCGACAATTTATAACCCAATACTCGTTTTCTATTAGTTTATTAATCGTCTCATGTTATATTGTATAGCACCTAAATTTGTTTAACTATTTGTGTAATATGGTACAGCACAAATAAGTTAACTTATCAATCCCGCGTGCAATATTCGACGTTCGCGTTTGTTCTTGTGCAAATCCAAAATAACAAACAAATTAGAGGTACATTTTTATAAAGCAATATAGGGAATAGTCTCCTTTCATCGGTAACCAGCCATGTGAAATTTACCCAAACGAAATAGCATAGTTTACCAAACCTTATGTTGCGTGCGACCAAATAAATCTTCAACAAAGTCACGGTCATTCTTGATCGGCTAATAGATTACAATTTAAGAGAACTTAGATAGTAATAACATTAGCATTAGATAATGCTTGGAGACCAATGTCTTTGAAATTGAATTACCATTCACAACATAAGATAATCTTGTTTTAGAATATAGTTAAAAATGTTATAATCAGCTTTGACTCGAATATCCATACATAATTTGTTTACCTAATTTTTAAAAACACTAAAAGTATGTATTTAAGTTGGTTGTGTTGGTGTCTAGCAACAAATACGCCAAATAATTTCAAGATTCCAAAAACTGATTTGTGCAGGTCTAAGCTAAGCGGTTGGGATTAAATTAAACACACTCATGCTTGTGACAATTTAAAATGACAATTTGAATATAAAAATACACATTTTTAAGTTATTATAGATATACATTTTTTTACATCTCCACTGTACAACATTTAGGTTTACTAAGATTTGGTTTGCGTAGTGACTTTGGTGAGTGTCAAATCCCTGAAGTTTTACAAATCGAGGTTTAATGTTTTGAGGCTTTAAGCTTCTATTAGATATCCAACAGATTAAAAAAACGGTTTGATCTACAAACAAAAATATAATGAAGTACAAACCATATAAGTAAAGAAACAAAGGTAGGCAAATAAAAAAAATTGAACTACAGGTAGGCAAATAATGAACAACATTAATCAAAGATACGCAAAACATTAATGAATATACCAAAAGTTGAGAAAGTGGAAATCAATGTGGGAAGGTAACTAAGAAATTACAACGAAAATTAGTTTAACTTGATGCTTAATTTTATACAATTAATGAAAGCAGCACTTATAGGAGATGTTGTATATTTGTTCAAGCGCTAGATCACCAGAGCCTATATTGGAGCTATAAAGGTGACTTTATAGGAGATGATGTGCCAGAAGACTATTGAAGTGAGCAGTGTGAGCAGCACACCATTTGGCAGTGTGAGCAGACTTCCAATTCTGTAGTCTTGCACCATTTTAGAAAATTCATGTGGGCATACCAATTCTAAAGCTGCACTCTTTCACTATTTTGTACACTCTGCATTCTTTCATCATTTTCACCATTTTAAAACAGATCAAACAATTGACTGGATTTCTAGGTAACCCAAATGAATGAACCTTTTTCACCTTCTCTCATGATTTATATTTGATTTCTGCAAATGTAACAGGTTTTCAAGGCCTCATTGTAACCTGCATCAAAGATAATTCACAAACAATAAATTTGAACATTGATAAAAGCTAATAACTACAACAAGCTTTGAAACCATATTCTATTTCTAAAGGAGGTAATTCGACCAATTTAAAATACGCCATTACACCATCAATACCTGCTGATAGAGAAGTGTACTCCATTAAAATACGCCAAAAGTTCCTTAATTCAGCAAGCCGTATCTTCTTCTCATACTTCTCTACTGACTTCTTTCGCATTACTTTTTTCTATAACATGAAATAATTCAACAATATTAATCATAATAAAAAGCATAAACACATTAATAATAATCATAACTCTACTGGAAGGACTTCTATTTACATCAGCATAGTTCTGAAATTTTACAAAATCATGGTTCACAACACCATCTATGAGTAAATCAAGTATCAACACAAAAGAAACAAAATCATGGTAGAACTGTGACATTCCCCACCTATGCAACAACCTCTACAGAGTAGTTTAAAAAGTACCTGTGCAACCGCCGCTGTTTCCTTTGCTTCTCTAAATCTAACAAGAACTTCACCAGCTGCATGAATAGCTTCAGCAGTATCCCTGAGTTGAGTTTTAATTTCTTCAAGAAGTGATTCCTTCTCATTAGCATCAAAACTTTCTTTTATGTTTTCTGGCTCGTAATTCCATCTCAGAAACTGCACATATAATAAATGAAAGCTTAAGAAAAAGAAAGTTTAAAATTTTGTATTTTTTATGATTTGGTGAGTGTTGGTTCAGGCCCCTCAAATGCTCACAATAACACAACCAAAGTGAACTTATTAGAGCTAATAATATCCAGAAATGAAAAGAAGAAACTATGGTTGGTTCTTTATTGAATAACCAAACAAGCCTTATATAGGCTTACATACTCAACGTAAACAAAGACTTATTCATCAACCTACATCACCTTCTCCTAAAGACTCGGTAAAAATAAACAACCATTTGACCAAAACTTCTAACTCTAATAAAAAACATAAAACATGTGACAAAACTAAATCAATTTCCTGACGACCCATTTCCATTTCTGACCCGCATCAAAATCCATGACCCGACTTGATCCGAACAATCAAGATTAACCCAACAGTGAGGTGGACAGGTACTTTGTTTGGCTGTTACGCGAAATGCTACCGATTTTTTAGCTCATTAAGAGATGATGACCTTCTTTCTCGTGTTTGTATTGCAATACCTGTAAGACGAAAAAAGTTTAGTGAAATTGCAATGTTTGAGTGAATGTAGCTAAAAAAAGTACTTACAACGGGTTGATTCGCGGGTCAAACATAAGAAAAATGTGGTGTCTATTCGAAACAGGTCAGGCAAGCTAAACCAGTTTTTTTCTCAAGTAGCTTAGTTGATCTTTTTTTCACTAATAAAAGGAGTGTATAAATCTTTCAACAATAGTCTAGATATTTTCAATAAAACAATTTAAGAGGTTGTATGTATCAAACATATACTTTGGACTAACTGGACCTATTTGACCCGAAACACTTGTGTCCAAGCTTTTATCATGAGTTTTTTTAGTTAAATATTACAGCAAATATCTATTTATATTTAATAAGATTATGTAAGATATGTATACATTAAAATTTAAACAATACAGTTTCGGAGGACTTCAAACCATTTGACCAATTATAGTTTTTTCTTCAATTGCATGTTTGACGCGTTCGGAGATTAAAAAAATATATTTGTGAAGAAAAAATTTCCAAATTATTTAACTTCTCAATCTCTGCTACTTGTTCCATGCACACATTTTCAGGATCTTTCACTTTCTTCATGGCATATGTCATATCCTGGCAAAACAAATGATATACAAGTTAATAGACTACATTTGACCAAGGTTTAAAAGTACGGAAACGTGCCTCGAGGCGTACGCCTCGAGGCGAACCGAGGCGTAAGCGCGAGGCGGAATGAAAATATATATAAATGTTACATATCTTATAGAAAATGAAATACTAACTAATTTCAGCATCAAATTCATCAAAAACACACGTTAAAAGGGCATGACATGTTTGAAATTGAAATAAAAGTCTAAAACATCAAAAATAAACTTAAAAAACCCCTGAGGCGCTCCTGGGTCGCAGTTTTTATTACTGCCTCAATCCTGTGAGGCGCATCTACAAAATAGCACCCTAAGGCGCAGCCTCAGACTCGTTTTCCTCCCGATTCGCCTTGAGGCGCGCCTCGAGGCGCACGCCTCAGCCGTTTTTTTAAACCATGCATTTGACAAATTAATCAAAAATCTGAATTAAATAAAATTCATCCTAACTTCATTAGATCCTCTTTCCTGTCAATTTGAATAGATATATTTCTTATCAGGAGACCCATTTGTTTGAAATGAAATCAATTCATCATCACAAAAACAGGTTTACAATAGCAGCCTAAAAAACTGTGAATCCTAACTTAGACTACAACAGATGAAATAAGCTACTTATACATAGAAAATGTTTTTTGACAGCTAGAAAAGAGTTGCATTAAAAAAGAAAGGCCATACCTTAGCAAGAAACCAAGGCATGCCACCAACTACGGAAACAAATCAACAATACAACAAAGGACAGCAACATACAGCAGAAGCAACACCATAGGGAACACACAAGAGAAACAAAATCGCAAACCAACAGCATAAAATTCTTCCAGTTATTCCACGAAATGTATATACAAAAATGTTCTCTAGGACACTAAATAAATGACAATAATATAATAAATTGGAATTTAATTTAAAAAATAAGAAAATATGTGTATGCCTAAAATAAGAGTAAAACCACCAAATGTCTACATTCGTTTTTGTAACCCAATGAACTGTTATAAATAAATAAGCAATTTCTACATGCAAACACTTTCTAAACTGACGGGCCAGGTCAGCCGGGGGTTAATATGTTGAAATCCGTTCTTTAAGTGGGACTTGAGGCAGACCACGACGGACCAACATGCAAACACTTTCTAAACTTTTTTTATGCAACCATATAAAACTTAAAAACGGCTTTAACCATTTCACCTATTAACAAATCAAGCGTAACGCAAGTTGAACCATTTAATAAAGGTCAAAACTGACACATAACATTTGGTTATCACAATAGGTAACATACAGTTTTTCATTTATAAATACAGGCGTGTGTTAGTACTTGAAATCTAGAGTGATTCTTTTAGTATAAGCAATCAGATTTGGTGGATAAGGAGTTGTTGCTGGACTTGCAAAAAAAAAAAAAACACGGAATCTAACTCTCTGACTCTTTCCAGGAGGTCGCCTCCATGCAGATTAGCCTATAGCACATACATAAATTTAAATACGCAATGATTTATATAATTGGAAAAGAACTGTCATAGAAAGAAATAAAATAATTCTTTGACCTGCACCCAGGGTGTCAAAGTCAACATGTCGGTAAGGTTGGGTGGTGAGGGGTGGTGCGCCCTTAGCCACCTCAACCAATAACACCCCTTAACGTCCCCGACACTGCCCCGCCTTAGTTAGAAGGGGAGGGGGCAAACATTCTTTCGCTAAGCAAATGGGAGTGTCATTCAATAACATTTAAAAACAAAATCATAAATCTAACCATAAACAATACATGGTTAGATTTAAGAAGAATCCCTTGAAAAAGACGAACACGAATGATTAGATAAACACGTATGAAATAAAGGATTAAATACCTTTCCACATGAAAATCCACTACCAATTGTGTGAGTATTCATCAATCCTAGTCTCAAGTTTTCAATCTTCCATAAATTATCCACATCTCCTTTAAAATAACAAACAGAAATGTCTTACTTTCTGGGACGTTACTAACAATATCCCCCATGGAAATGATGTTACTTACTCTTATGTATCAATTCTTGGAGAATGACCAAAATTTATTTAAAATTAACAATTAATATAATTTAAGAAATGTAAATGGGCACCTCGTTTCGCAGCAAATGCCATTCAAGTATCAAATGAAGTTCTTCATAGTCATTAACTCCCAGATCCAGTGTTGTAGCAAATATTGCAAGAATAACATAACATACACCTCAGCCACAACTGAAAAATAATTAGTATAATTTTATTCAATGTTCTAACCTAGCTCTTAAGCAAGCTCTGTGTCATCATCATCGCCTTCCACCCACAACCACTATCATTGAGAATTCCCCAACACATATCTAAAATATTACACAATCCGACTCAAGTAACAAACAAAAATTAGTACATGTAGTTAAAAAGGTACCGGAAGGTCAAACCTGTTGGATCTTGTGCCGGATAGAGATGGAAGATCACCAATTTCTAATTCTCTGGTGTCGGATAGAGATAACAGAAGACTACCAATATAGCTATAACAACGTAGCTGAGGTGAGGTTAAGTGGTGAATCTACAGTCATCGACATGTTCTATTTACCAAAAAATTCACCAAACACCGGAAATGAAGTTGATTAGAAGCTTACCATAGGGTTTTCGAGTGGTGAAATCTACAGTCTTCGATGAGAAGATCGAAAACATGAGGAATCGCTAACTTAACAAGACAACAACCATCTACAGCCACCGATGAGAGCGAAATCGGATCAGATCTGTTGAAATCTTCATTGATCTATATCCTTGAATATACGCTGTGTTCCCGAGTTAACTTAAAGAGGGAAAAGAAAGGAAAAGAATAGAAGGAAGGGAAGGGAAAGGAAAAGAAAGGATAAATGTTCTTTCCTTCCGTTTCCTTCCAAATCGGAAGGAAAACTAAACTAAAGAATTTTAACTAGTTTTCCTTTCATTTCCTTCCATTTCCTTTCTTTTCCTTCCTTTAATGAAACTCGGGAACACAACATATTTTGTTTTACTTTCTTTTCCTTCCTTTAATGAAACTCGGGAACACAACTTTCCTTTCATTTCTTTTCTTTTCTCCTGTTTAGTAAACTTGGAACACAACGATAGGGTGAGAGAGGGGGGATGGAGGCGGATAAGAAATGTGAATATGAAACCCTAACCCTAATAATGTGTATCCGGTGTTTTTTTTCTTTAGCATTGGCTTGTACCTGATGCCTCAAAACTTGTACCCTTTAAAAGTTTTAAAGCTTTTGCGCATAGAGTCATTGTACAATATGGTTTAGGTGTTGTACATCTCTTAAAAGTGGCAAATGACCATTTCTGCCCTTCCTATATGCTTATTAATATAGTATAGATAAATCTGGGTTTTGAGGAATTTGAGCCCTTTTAGCCTTCCTCTTCTATTCCATCTCCTTATTTTCTAGTTTCTGAATAAACTTATTGATGGTCCAATATTGGTACGCATCCTTTTCCTTCAATACCTCTATATGCTAATTCCAGTATGGTGGCAACGCATCGGCAAACTTGTCTATCAACTCCGACATTGGTATGTTAATCTCATGGCTAGAAAGCTCGGTCAGTAAATGACAATACCTCGGAATCAGCTCCTTCAGCGTCTCATTCCCCATGTAGCTAAAGTTCTCAAACTCTTTCCTAAGTTCCTCCATCCTCAACTTCCTCGTCTTCTGATTCCCATCATGCCTATTTCGTAACATGTCCCACAATTGTTTGGATGTAGTGCAAGACCCAAACAGATGTAACAAATCAGTATTAATGGCCTGGGACAATTAAGAAAATGCCTTCTTCTCAATAGCAAATTTCTTTTTGTCATCATCTGCAAGATTCTCCAACGGAATTGGCTCACCCGTGTTCTCCACGATCAGAGCAATATAGCCCTTAGCAATCATCTGCCAAGCTTCCATTCCTCCTAATCCCATTCCCTCAAGATGTATCTTGAACTTGGTCTTCCATGTGTTGTAATCGACCATTTCCATAAGCTTTGGTGGACGACTTCCACTACCCGACGATAAGTCTTTAATAAGAGTCGAAATAGCGTTGGTAGTGTGTGAATGAACCACCGCTGCTGCTACATCCTAATAGTCAGCCATCGGTTGTGGTTGTGGTTGTGCAACTTGTTGAGGCATAGAGCTAGTCATCGCCATGTAGTTAATCGGTTGGGATGGTTGACTAGACTTTTGAGCAGCCACCGACCAAGGATCCATGGTTGTCTACTGTTGTGGTGTTGTAATAGGTCGTGGTGTTGTAGGAAAATTCCACATATCGATCTGAAAATGATTAAACACGAAAAGATTAGAAAAGTTTTATAACAGATTCTACGTTCGACCCTTTGTATGAATCGGGAGGTCGAATGTGTAAATCAAGTCACGTTCGACCGTTTGGAAAAGCTCGAATGTAGAAAATAACAAACTCAGTTCACTTTCGACCGTTTATACCCACGTTTGACCACTCGATTGGTCGAATGTACCCAATATGGTTGAATGAACAAAATCACACTGATAAACTCTAGATTCGACCAAATAACACTCCACGTTCGACCAAATAATCCTTGGTTCGACCAGAAACTCACACTTTCGACCAGTCTCTCTAGGTTCGACCCTTCATGTTTCAAAAATGGTTATTCTTTGAAAATCAGTCAATTTTGATCAAATTTTTTGAAAGTTGATGAAATTTGATGATCTTAAACAGGTTTTGCCTCGGATATGATTTGGAACAAGTTTAACAAAGAGAATTATTAGTTTTATCCATGAAAACAAGCTCAAATCAATCAATTTAACACCAAATTCAGTTTATCAAAGAAAAACAGAAACTTTTGATCAAAATTGGATCCAAATCAGTTGTAATATTATCAAATTGTAGTTGTTTGATCCATATGGCTTTGATACCGCTCTGATACCACTTTGTATGAGGATCGATTTGACAAAAACTATTGGTTTGATCAAACAAGTCTACTAATTCAGGTGCAGAATCCCTGAATCAGTTACAAAATGATAATAATATCAACAAAACACACAGATCATCATAAACATTGCTTTTCATTCATAAACATACTCAATTACACGTTAAAACGACGTTTATAATGATTAAAAGACATTTACAGACTTGACACAATAACCTAGGGAGAACACACACTGGGAGGGAAAACAAAATGTCAAAAGTTACATTGCAAAAATCAACTTGACCTTATATAGGCCTGCACATTTGCCCATTCGTGTTGGTCGAATGTGCAGGTTCGACCAAACATGGTGGTCGAATCAAGTCTATTCATTAAATCTATTTCTACCTTCGACCTCCTGTGCTCCTTCGACCCTATTCTTCTACCTTCGACCGTATAGTTTCACCTTCAACCATTCGACAGTGAACAAAAACATGTGTTATTCGCAATCCAAAGCATTAGTCGCATATAATGCATCTACATCCTTCCCAAACCTTGTGATATATTCCCTTAATGATTCTCCCTGTGGCCGTGTCACCCTGTACAAATCACTTGTCAAACGTTCAAATGTTCGACTGCAAGAAAACTGATTATTAAACATGTTAATCAAATGTGCAAAAGAAGTAATTGAATAGAGAGGAACACTTAGTAGCCATTTTAAGGCTGGACCAGTGAGGGTAGAACCAAATCCTTTGCATAAGCATGCTTCTTTCAAGTTTGCTGGAACGGGGTTTATTTCCATCCTTTCCCTATCTTGTGCTACATCCTCTTCAGGATCAGTAGATCCATCATAAAGCTTCATGCTTGGAGTCTGGAATCTCTTTGGAATCTCAGCATCACATATTGGAGGTGCAAAGCGAGACAGCTTGTGACATGCTGAAGATACCTCAGGGATGGGCTGCATTATCCCTGGCACATTAGACACCATATCCTTGATTTTCTGAAGCTCTCTTGCCAACTGTGGACTTATACATGTATCCTGCAAATAAGCAACATCGTTAGTAGCAAAAATACTGGAACTTAAATTGTTACCATTGTTGTATCCTTAGGATGGTTCGATGGTATATCCTCGAGATGGCCCCACAGCATATCCTCGAGATGGCTCGGCAGTGTATCCTGCATCTCTAATTGTAGCCATCCTGGGTGCTAAAGCAGTTTCTGGTGCAGAGAATCCAATGCTCATGGGGATGAAATCTCCTTGATGAATGCCCCCATTGATGCCAGTATTGAAATCCAACACTCTAGGTTGCAATGGTGTCCCCATGTCTTCAGCCAGCCTCTTTGAGGATGTTTTGAGAGATTGAATTTCTCTCTTCAGCATCTGGTTGGTATCCTGTTGTTGCTTTATTTGATCATTCACCATTGCAAACATGGAAAGGAGCTCATCATTTGACACGAAAACAGGAGGAGGGGATCCAGATGTTTCCATCCCAGATCTAGCAGTATTAGGAGCAACAATCCTGGTAATTTGTGCAGAACTCTTGGGAGAGGTAGGAGGAGGTGGTAGAGTCACATTTTTGGCAGAGGTTGTGGATGGTGTGGAAGAAGACACAGATTTCTGAGAGGAAGACATAGTTACCAAGATTTGTAAAATGAGTTAACTAAGAAAAAGTTTTAACAAAGTCTTTTGTTTAGATAGCACCACTTGCCCCACGATGGGCGCCAAATTGTTTTGGTCAAAAATTACCTAGTAGAAATAATTTTGTATTCCAAATTAGTAAAAGTGAGGTAGAGTGCTAAATGTGTGAAATATGTTAAAAACTCAGTTGTATCATGAAAATGGTGTATCAGGATGCTAAAGAAGTTAATAAGTGACAACTATGCTCAGGATGGCTTAGGTTTGCTTCGGGATGGACAGTTATATCCTCGGGATGGAACTGTTTATAATGAACAAAATAAAGCAATAAAACACAAAGAACAACACTCGATCTACGAGGAAAGCCCTTGATCAGTTGTAGATCGCCGGCATAAATCCTCGGGAGGAGACTAGGCCCCTGCCTTGTTTGTTAATATTAATTTGGTAAAAAGATACAACTTTGGATGAGCAAATGGACGAGTGTACTAATTTACACTGATTGTGAGAGTGTTTCTAAGTGTATGTGTGTAGCTATAGTGTGTGTAATGTCTCCTATACTCGTCCAATACTCCCATTTATATAGTACAAGGAGTAAATAATAGATCCCATAAAATCCGCTAGTTAGTTATGTTCTTTGATGGCTTCAAGTGATCGTTATAGCTGATTCAGCTAAATATGACCATTGTAGCAGCTGTTTCAACTGAATATAGTTGTTGGTTAACTGTTTCCATGTTTCTCTCCTTCCATTAATGCCTGTCGGTTACAAGTTTGACCTCTTCTTTGGTGGTGGACTTGTTCTACACGCATAGGTCTTCAATGATCAGCTCCTTTGTCTTTAAATGAGTCAATATAGCTATTAGGGAAGAGTTACAAGCCTTAATATTGATTAAGTGTACCTGCAATAATGTCATAATAAGATAATTTGTTAGTCCACCCTCGGGATGCACAGAGGTGAGAACACTGTTACATCCTGAACCCTGCTTAGTCCTTTAGCATCTTGAGGATGTTACTCAGAGAATATGAGGTAAAATCATCCTGCATTCATATAAGAATAAGATAGTTCGTTAGTGTATCCTCAGGATGCACATAGGTCAGAATGTTGTTACATCTTGAAGCCTGACCAATCCTTCAGTATCCTGAGGATGCTACAGAAAATATAGGTTAGTGCTACCCTGAAGATTTCACCCACAACAATCATCATCATCATCATCATCATTTTGTAGGTGCTCATGTGAAATGAGCTTAAAACGAAAGAATTTTAATCGAGACACGAACACTTGAGAGCAGGTGGCCATTGATGTTGGAGCCTAAACGAGGAACTTTGGTCGAGCCAAGAGCACCCGAGTCATAAATAATAATAATAATAATAATAATAATAATAATAATGATGATGATGATGATGATGATGATGATGATGATGATGATGATGATGATGATGATGATGATGACGATGATGATGATGATGATGATAGAACGGAAAAAGAGACTTCATGTCTCGTATGTTAGGAAAAGCTAAAGAAAAAAAAAAGTAATAATAAAACAAAGAAAGGAAAATTAAGTTGGTTGAAGCCCACGTGAGTTTTGTGTTTGTAGACCATTATATTAATCTAGTAAAACCCTATTGAGTAATATAAAAAAAGAACGGAGAGCGACATTATTTTGGGGGGAGAACACACAACAGCCGCCAAAGGGGATTGCATCAGAAGACGAGGACAGCAGCTCCAAGAGTTTAAGAGGATTAATTGAAGGAGGAAGGCTTGGAACGATTGGTGAAGGCCTGGGTTTGTTTACCTCAAACATTATTTTCGATTTATGATTACTTTGTGTTCTCAAATACTCGTTACTATGTGTTATTATTATTTTGAACCTATGTTTTTCTCGTTCTCCATGACTATTATTGGCTAAATATTTTATGGCTACCTAGGTTGTATGATGAATGCATTATAATTTTATAGTTCTCGGTTTTGGATTAATTTTTGAATGGTTAATGTTTTGGTAACAATTTGGTTGGTGTTTATTATGATGTGTGTGCGTGTTTAGGTATAATTTATTATCTTTGATAGTTTCATAAACGTCTTAGTGAATGTCTTTCATGTTTGGATATTTATTAGGGTTACCTGCTTGGTGCTTGTAGCTTAGTTTGTGGTTTTGGATCCAAAAGCCATAGGAATTTGATTAGAGAATTTAGAGGACTTAGGTATTCTTCCATTCTTGAGACCGGGAGGTGATGGGATGTTGGGTTGTCTAGAGATTTAGGTGTTAGGTTTTGGGTGAGACCGGGAGGTGATCCTATCCTAGTTGTCTTAAGTTTCTTGCAATTCCAAGCCATAGTTAACCCAATTAAATTATTCCTTTACATCTTCGGTTGTATTGTGATTAGAGAAACCGGGAGGTGATCGAGTCATTAGAGTACCTTTACATTTTTAGTGAGGTGAGACCTAGAGGTGATCTGAGCTAGATAGCCAGTGTTTTATTCTAGGATTCTTTGGGGTGTGTAGGTGAGATCGGGAGGAGATCTAGCACGTCATAGGGTTTCTTAAGTTATCTTTAGAATCTGGTATCCATTCAATTTTCCATTACCGAGAGTTGTGAGTTTGCATGTAGGATTCTTGACCTAGGTAGTTGCCTTTCCATCCTGATATTTTCCTCAGTTATCCTTGCTGTCTATTTATCTTATTTAATTTATTTTAATTAATTATTTAAAAAACCAAAAATCAACTTTTAAAACCAATTTTGTTAAGTCTTAGTCGAGTCTACTTTTGTTTTCTAGTTGTGTCTTGTGGGTTCGATACTTGGAATTACTTAGTCTGTACTGCAATGATAGGTACACTTGCCTGTCGTGTGGTCTAGTTTAGTTGAGTCTGTTTAATATTACTAGGTGTCTAGGTTAGGTAGTTATTTATAGACCATACATAGCACATCAAGAATATATCACTAGGTTTGGAAATGAAGCACTTGACATCCCCAACTTGGATGTCACAACGGCAGTACAGGCGTTTAAGATGGGGCTACAAAGAGATTCACCTTTCTACCAAGAGTTTGTGATGAATCCTCGTAGAAACTTGGATGATGTCAGAAAAAGAGCCCTAAGTTTCATCCGACTTAAGGATGACAAGAAAATACAAGAGAGGATAGAAGCATCCTCAAGATATAACCATCCAAATCGAAAATCCACTCCCACATATGAACCTTATAAGTATAAACCATATGCTAGATCTGATAATAAAAAGGTCAATGTGGTTGAGGATAACGATGAAGATGACTGTCCTAAATTAGCATATTATTGTTTTTCTGTGGATGTAACAGGATTAATGTATGCCATGAAGGATCTAGGGGACAAAGCAAGATGGCCAAGAAAGGATAATAAGTCAGGATGGAAGGATAAATCAAAATGGTGTGCCTTTCATGATGATTTTGGTCACATTACTGAAGATTGCATTGCCTTGAGAAAGGAAATAGCATATCTTCTAAGCAAGGGTTATCTAAAAGATCTCCTAGGCAAAAAGAAGCCGAAGATTCAGGATGGCACTAGCATCCCAAAAAGAGCTGCATCACCACCTAAGGATGATGGCGTAATTAACTTCATTTCAGGTGGTTCAGACATTTGTGGAACATCTTACTCAGCTGCTAAAAGGCATGCAAGAGAGATGTCACACCACGTCTAAGGCGGAAACACGTGGCGCGACGGTTCAAAAGTATTAAGCCAAGATTAATGCAAACCACAATAGTAATTAGAAAAACGGGCATTTATTCAATGCTAATAATCATGTCAAATTATCCATACATAATTATAAATTGTTTTTGAAATTGATAAGGAGGCTTCTCCCTTTATCCCTAAGTCCATGGAATAAAGAGATGAGACCCTTTTACGACATTCCCAACGCCCAACTTGGAGATATCCCCGACCCTGCTCGCCATGCTAACTTCCATCAATCAATTACCTGAAAGATATGTTTGAAAATCGTCAATATATAAATATTGGTGAGTTCACAGGTTTTAATTTAATAAATCTTTATAAAGTGGGAATATCCTTGTTATGACATTTATAGGAGTTGCAAAGTCCTACAATTTACTTGAGCCTATAACCAAACCAAGACAATTAATAATGCCCCCGCCCCAAGTCGTTACTCGGTATTCCTACGACTTTATTTCAGAATAAGTGCACCCCAGGCATACGCCGATGCATCATCGACGCTATCGATTAGGGGTGGGCCTTGTCAGGCACCAATAGTACTATCCAATTATTCCTTTGGTTTCTCATTCCTGAATTAATGATTATAGTGGGGAGGTCTCAACCCCGAGTGGCGATCTTTACTCAAGTATCCAACCCGTCATACAATCCCAACATATCTTTCCCCCGTAAAAACGTTAAATAGTTTAGAAATGGGGCCGTGAGACTCACCTGTAACTGTGCTCGGCTCAAAGAAAATAGTAAAGTTTGTGATCCCGTACCTACAAAGGTTCTAGGCGTATAAGTCACTTACACCTATGGTGTATGTGCCTTGGCAAGTTGTACACCCAACTTCCCGACCACGTCTTTATCCCAATTCCCGTCTTAATAGTTTCGTATCCTAGGTTCAATGGCGATGGATTACCCTTTCCTTACAAGTCATATATTATTCTCATTAATATTCTTTATGGCTTGTACAACATTATACTCGACACGACTCTACCCAACGTATAATTATTTTCCCATTTAAATAATTATACTTAGGATCGTTTCGCTCGATATAAAGTGTTTTCTTATTATCCGACCCGACTCACTTTGCCACATATTTATTTTCCCATTTAAATAAATATGCTAAGTCTTTGTCGTTTGGTAACATAATCTTAACGCCCGACTAGACTTACCACACCGTACATTTATTTTCCCATTTAAATAAATGTACTAGGATCTTGTCGGTATTCACGCGTTCGTAGATATATTTCACCTACTCGTCTCGGTTTTCCTTCTCGCATATCTATTTTCCCATTTAAATAGATGTACTAGAATTTCGTCGGAAACGAGTATATGTACATATATCATTGCGTGGATACTACTTGTTAAGTTCACGTGTCGTTTTAGCGTTTTGAATTTGTTACGTTATGTTTCTCCTTTTCCACGAATATTCTTTCTACACTTAGGAAAGTGTTACGCACGTTTCACCCTTGTTATATATATTTTATTTCCTTAAAATATATATGTATATTTTTATCTCGACGTAATGGCCTTTTCCTCATAAGTCCGTTTACGTTGGTTCGTGTAACTAAGTTTGTTAGTTAGCGTTTTTCATATTTATTTCCGTTGCGCGTTCTCATGGAAGTATTGTTCCTACTTCCGATTCCGCACGTTTATTTCTTGGGAAAAATATACTATGTACGTTTTAGCCCGACTCGTCCAACTCGTTACCAAAAATGTTTCCGATACTTTTATATTCCCGTTCATATAAAAGTATCCCATTTTTGTACAAGTCTTCCCAAGTCTTTATTTTATAAAATCTTACTTTATAAAATACTTGCGTTACTCTATTTATTTTTATAAAACGTCCACTTTATAAAAATATACTTTTTACATAAAATGCCCAAGTATGCTACTATTATTTACCAAATCTACCTTGTAAATTATTACTTACACTTTTGACACCAATCTTTCCATTATTGTGTTTTTGGACTAATAGTTTTCTAAAATATTTATTTTAGTCCCTCAACTTCCAAAGTTGTCATATTAGTCCTTTAACTCATACTTGTTGCATTTTTCATTTAATCTTACAAAGTTCATATTTTTCTTCCACTTTAGTGGACTTTGAAGAACCATTTTCATCATGTTTAGTTGTTTTTACTTCTTTTCTCTTATAATGGTCTTCTAATGCATCCTAGATGTCATTAACATGCTTATTCCATATTTTTATCCAAAACATCCAATTTTCACTCATCCAAGTGAGTGGACTTTGAAGATGAAACTTTTTCATCTATGGCTTTCTAACTCATTTTAATATTTTTATGACATTATTATATCATCCTATGATGATTAAAGTCATCTTCATCTCATTCAAGTCCTTCTCATTTAATATGCCCAAATCATCATCTTCTCAAGTGTTAGTGTATTTTATTATCATTTCTTCCAATATTTCATTTATTAACATAAATCCAAGACTCCTCAACATTATTATTATTCTTCCTTTTTCATTTTTAACAAAACCCATTACTTTTATAAAACTCATCTTTATTACCCAACAATGTACAACTTGCTTTCATAGCACAAAAATATGAACATTTAAGTAATAAAACAATGCAAGACTTACTACTAGCTCAAGGCTAGGGAAGACAAAATCTTGGATTTGGGTGAGGTTTAATGTGTTCTTCCAAGTGGGTTATGCTCCAAGCTCTTGAACACACAAGAAGGGGTTTGAATAATGATGAACTAGAGATGATTTGGAGTTATAAAAATTGAAAGAGAGATGTTGGTGGGGTGGTGCAATGTTACGGCCAAGAAGAAGAAAAGGGGAAGAATTTTTGTGATTTCTTCAAATGTTCTTACTAGTGGTTTATAATCTCACCTTCAAATCTTGCAAAGATCACCTATTATCTTTCCTTGGATTATGTAATATCTTGGAAGGATTTAGAGGATTTCACTAGATATGGAAGAGATCCTTGGAAGATTATAATGAGGGTGTTTGGGCCGAGTTTGTGAGAGAGAGAGGGAAGAATTGTGTTGGTTAATATTCTACCCAATACCTTTATGTGCATGCTAATCATTGTTAATAATATCATTATGGAAGGTTTAAGAAGCAACTTTACACAATCTCCCACTTAAGTGGGCCCATGGCCGGCCCCCTATAGGGTGGTTGGTGGGGTCCACTTTGCTAATTACTTCTCCATATTATGTTTAAGTTAATTCCTTTCGGGTACCGCCCGGGTATTTCTCGAATTTTAACCGCGGTTTACCTTAATATTAAAATACCGTTATTATTCATTAAATTTTGCCCAGTTAAATTACTGATAATTTATTTCGGCTTTTGCCGGGTGAATTTACGTGTTACGCGCGTATCGGGTGCGGTACGCGCACTTTATTCGTTACCGGGAGATTTGTGCAATAAGCTTTCCTGTATGGCTTTGGGTTTCCAAAACTCATAATATTTTGTGAAAATATTATTTATTTTATATTCCGGGTGTCCGGAGTTCGTTTCGCTTATTTAAGTTTTACCGGGTAATCGCCAGTGTCCATACCGGATAGTTTTGTCTGCGCATGATCCTATCATGCTTTGCTATTAAACTTATGCATTCCTATGCATTATTTGGGAATTCCTATTTTTCTAAGGCCTTAATTAAATATTCAGCACATAATTACGGTTAATTACGTTAATCGCGTTTAATTAATTAGTACGGAATTACCTTAATTTTGCCGGTTGTTACATTCTCCCCCCGTTAAGAGAATTCCGTCCCGGAATTCACTTCGAGCTCTCCGGTATAGGGGTCTTCTCGAATAGGGCGGGATACTTTTGCTTCATCCGGTCCAGCCTTTCCCACGTGAATTCCGGTCCACGCTTGGCATTCCAACGCACTTTGACCAATTTGATCTTACTGCGTCTTAGCTTTTGGACCTTCCAATCGGTTACTTCGATTGGCTCTTCGACGAAGTGTAACTTGTCGTCAATGCGGATTTCGTCTGCGGGGATGATGAGGGTTTCGTCGGATAAGCACTTTTTCAAGTTCGACACGTGGAACGTGTCATGTACACCGTTAAGTTCTTGTGGTAACTTGAGCTTGTACGCTACGGGGCCTACTCTGGACAGGATTTCGAATGGTCCAACATATCGTGGGTTCAGTTTTCCGCGCTTCCCAAAGCGCGCGACACCTTTCCAAGGTGACACCTTTAGTAGGACCCTGTCTCCGACTTGAAATTCCAAGGGCTTCCTCCTCATGTCTGCGTAGCTTTTCTGTCGGTCACGTGCCGCTTTGAGACGTTCTCTAATCAGAAAGACCTTATCCGTCGTTTCTTGAACAATTTCGGGCCCGGTAAGTTGCTTTTCGCCAACTTCGGCCCAACATAGAGGCGATCTACACTTGCGTCCATATAGAGCTTCAAAAGGTGCAGCTTGAATGCTCGTGTGGTAGCTGTTGTTATACGAAAACTCTACCAGTGGCAAGTGTGTATCCCAACTTCCGCTGAAATCGATTGCGCATGCCCGTAGCATATCTTCCAAGGTCTGGATGGTCCGTTCACTCTGACCATCGGTTTGTGGATGATATGCGGTACTCATGTCAAGGCGAGTACCGAGGGCTTCATTCAAACTTTCCCAAAATCTTGAGGTGAAACGGCTATCTCGATCGGAGATGATAGAAATAGGTACACCGTGTTTCGACACAACTTCCTTAATATACAAACGGGTCAGTTTCTCCAACTTATCCGTTTCGCGAATGGGGAGGAAGTGTGCAGATTTTGTCAATCGATCAACGATTACCCAGATCATATCATGGCCGCTTGTTGTCCTGGGCAACTTGGTAATGAAATCCATAGTGATCCTTTCCCATTTCCATTCTGGTATTTCCGGTTGCTGGAGCAAGCCGGATGGTCTCTGATGCTCGGCCTTGACCTTCGCGCAAGTCAAACATCGCGCAACATATGCCGCTATATCTCTCTTGAAATTTGGCCACCAGTAAAATTCCTTTAGATCATGGAACATCTTGTCTGCTCCAGGGTGAACCGAATATCGCGAACTGTGGGCTTCGGCCAATACCAGTTCACGCAATCCACCGTACACTGGTACCCAAATTCTATTCATGAAATACAGAGCTTGATCCGCTTTTGACTCCAGTGAATCAACCATCTTCCGCAATCTTTCACCTTTGACATTCTCGGGTTTAAGAGCGTTAGTTTGAGCTTCACGAATCCGGTCGGTCAGGTTCGTGTGGATGGTTAGACCCAAAGCCCGGACACGCAGTGGCTTAACACGTTCCTTGCGACTCAAGGCGTCGGCTACGACGTTTGCCTTCCCGGGATGGTACTTTATCTCACAATCGTAATCGTTCAATAATTCGACCCATCGCCGTTGTCGCATGTTCAATTCCTTCTGGTCAAATATGTGCTGCAAACTTTTATGATCAGTGAAGATCGTACACTTGGTTCCGTACAGATAGTGTCTCCATATCTTGAGTGCGAATACCACGGCTCCTAGTTCCAGATCATGTGTGGTGTAATTCTTCTCGTGAAGTTTTAGCTGTCTGGAAGCATAGGCTATGACCTTCTCTCGCTGCATCAATACACAACCCAATCCCTGATGAGAGGCGTCACAGTAAACTACGAAGTCTTCCGTACCATCGGGGAGTGATAGTATTGGTGCGCCACATAACTTATCCTTCAGCAACTGAAACGCTGCTTCCTGCCTTTCCGTCCATTCAAACTTCTTATCCTTTTGGGTTAGCATGGTTAAAGACTGTGCTATTTTAGAAAAGTTCTCGATGAACCTTCTGTAGTAACCCGCAAGGCCAAGAAATTGTCGTACTTCAGTAGGCGTTCTAGGGGCGTCCCAATTCTTGATTGCTTCGATCTTGGCGGGATCGACATGTATACCCTTTTCATTCACCACGTGGCCCAAAAAGTGAACCTCTCGAATCCAAAAATCACATTTTGAAAACTTAGCATAGAGTTTCTCTTTGCGTAGTACCTCGAGGATTAATCGGAGATGATCCTCGTGTTCCTCCTTAGTGCGTGAGTAGATCAAGATGTCATCAATGAAGACAATGACGAATTTGTCCAGGTATGGCTTACACACTCGGTTCATCAAGTCAATGAAAACAGCTGGTGCGTTGGTTAACCCGAATGGCATAACCAGAAACTCATAGTGCCCATAACGAGTCCTGAATGCTGTTTTTGGCACGTCTTCTTCTTGAATACGCAACTGATGATAACCGGACCTTAGATCGATCTTGGAGTAGAAACTGAATCCTTGAAGTTGATCAAACAAATCGTCGATCCTGGGAAGAGGATAGCGATTTTTAATAGTTAGCTTGTTTAGTTCTCGATAGTCGATGCACATTCGAAAAGTGCCATCCTTCTTCTTCACGAATAAGACGGGAGCTCCCCAGGGTGAGAAGCTTGGTCTTATGAAACCTTTGTCTAACAACTCTTGCAGTTGTCCAGACAGTTCCTGCATCTCAGAAGGAGCTAGGCGATATGGCGATCGCGCTACCGGCGCTGCTCCTGGAACAAGGTCGATGCGAAACTCGACTTGTCGGGGTGGTGGCAATCCCGGCAAATCTTCTGGGAACACATCTGGAAAGTCTCTGGCTACTGGAATGTCTTCTAGCTTCCGCTCGTCGGCCTTTTTGTCTACTACGTGCGCCAAGAATGCGACGAGACCTTTCCTTAGACACTTCCTGGCTTTCATGCTGGTAATAATTCTCAATGGTGTTCCACGCCTTTCCCCTTGGGTCGATAGGGTTTCACCGCTTGCGAGGGGAACTTGAATTACTTTGTCATTGCACACGACGACGGCGCGGTGTGCGGATAGCCAATCCATGCCAACGACTATGTCAAAGCTACCCAGTACGACTGGCAATAGCTCAATGTCAAACTCATGACCACAGAGATCCAACTTACAATCCTTTGCTACCTCTCGAGTTTCTATAGTCTTACCGTTAGCTAGTTCGATAGAGTATGGTGTGTCTAGCTTACTAGTCTTTAAACCAAGTAATCTTTTAAATTCGACAGATACGAAGCTAAAATCAGCGCCAGTATCAAACAATACTGAAGCATAATGACCATTTAGAGGGAACGTACCAGTGACCACATTAGGGTCTTGTCGTGCGTCACCGGCACCAATCACGAACGCCCGCCCACGGGCTTGGTTGTTAAGTTTGGGGCAGTCCCTCTTCCAATGATCGAGCGATCCACATGAGAAACAGGGCCTCGCTCCACTGTTCTTTGGCGCTCCTGATCTGCAGTCTTCTGTCTTGTGCCCCAAACGACGGCACTTACCGCAGATCACTTCATTCCTGCCCTGATAACCTTGCTTCCCATTATTTCCACGTCCAGTGGCCACATACCCTTTTCCTTTCTTCCCTGAACCTGATGATCCATCCTTTTTCCTTTCATCGCGCTTACGCTTCCCAAACCTTGGCCTATTTCCCTGCTCACTTGACCCAACGACTGAACTTGTACCCAGATTCTTACCCTCAACACTGCTGGACTCAGTAAGCTTCAATCCTGATACTTTCCGAATTAGAGTGCCCATTCGGATGGCGTCTTCAGTGAGGCTTAAGGCGAGGTCGATAGCTTCGCGCATGGTTGTAGGTTTGGAAGCAGTGACCATGCCGAGTATCTGTGGTGCCAGTCCGAAGAGGTATCTTTCCACCTTCTTGCTTTCCGGGGTGATCAGGCGAGGCACTAACCGGGAGAGGTCATGGAATCTGGACGTGTAACCAGCTACGTCTGGTCCAACCATGGCGAGGTTCCAGAACTCAGTCTCTAACTTCTGTACTTCACTTGCCGGGCAGTACTCGGCGATCATTAGTTCTTTCAACTCCAACCATGATAAGGAGTAAGCAGCATCATCTCCCAGTGTCTGCACTTGGTTGTTCCACCAGGTCAGAACTTGGTCCAGAAACAGGTTGGTGGCATACATGACAGCCTGTCGTGGGGTACAGCTGCTAATACGAATCACGGCTTCGGTCTTCTCGAACCACTTGACTAGTCCGACAGAACCTTCAGTGCCGCTGAAGTTCAGTGGTTTGCAGTCCAGGAAAGCTTTAAACGTGCAGCCACGTTCTCGTGAGGCCGTTTCTGCAATAATAAAGCAATATATTATATAAGGTAGGAGTTTCACGAAGACTCCTGCTGTATATACCCGACGTCTTCTTACCAGTAGGGGAGGTTTCGCGTCTGTCGCTCCCGGTTCGGTCTCGCGACCTTTCGGTGCGCGTGGCATTGTGTTCTGCGAGAGCTTGGGCGATACGTCCCGAAACTAGGGTTTCAAGCTCCTCGGGTGTCGTGGGCAGTCTTTCATTTCCACTGTTGCTTCTGGTGGCTGGTGCCATGTTTCTTCAATAATCAATATCAAAGGTTAATTTTCGGCGATCATTCATACAATATCGTCACATATACAGTATAAACAACAATACAACATACGAACACAATAATCACCATAACAACATCACACAATCACAATATAAACAGAACAAGTAATAATAATCGTAGCCAATCACAACACACATTTTACCATAACAAAATTTTCATTAATTTCAATACCATGAGTACAATGATTTGTTCATAATAATAACAAAAACCGAGGATACATTCCTCATACATTGCTCTTTTGAAATACACTAGAAATATAATGTCATATACCGGCACAATCCCGCTCGGCTAGGCAAAAATGCAGATGGGTGCTATAACCCATGCTGTGCTATCATACTACCACTACTACTACTACTATGTCCGTGAGTGATCTCCCAAGCGTCCCTGATGTATCGCTACTGTGGCGGCGGCGGCGGCGGGTGCTGGTACTGGTACTGGGGTGCGCACATGCTAATGGTCATACTGATCGCCATAATGCGATCGTACAAGAATTGGCGATGCGCAAAGTGTGTGTCGCCCGTAAGGCCACAATGAGCGTCCATGCTCAGCAGCTCCTCAGCATAATGTGCCAGTGCATCCCTGGCATCAATGATCCTGGCCCACATGAGCTGGGCCTGCTGCTCCATCTGACTCACGGTGCGCTGCACCGTGTCGGTGAGGGTCTGGAAATCTCTCTCCAGTGAGATCACCGTGGACCATGCTGGTCCTGACAGTGGGGCCATCCCGTGGGGCTGCGACGGCCCGGGGATGTCAGTGTACGTCGGGTGGGACGGGCCGACGATATCGGGTATGGGTAGGGGTGTGAAGGGTGGGGCAAAGCCCGGTAGTCCGGTGAAGCAGTAGGGTGGTACCTGGTACGGGTCTCCCGCACCTAGTGCATATGGTGCGAATGGGGGTATCAGAAATGCGGATTTCGTCTGCGGGGATGATGAGGGTTTCGTCGGATAAGCACTTTTTCAAGTTCGACACGTGGAACGTGTCATGTACACCGTTAAGTTCTTGTGGTAACTTGAGCTTGTACGCTACGGGGCCTACTCTGGACAGGATTTCGAATGGTCCAACATATCGTGGGTTCAGTTTTCCGCGCTTCCCAAAGCGCGCGACACCTTTCCAAGGTGACACCTTTAGTAGGACCCTGTCTCCGACTTGAAATTCCAAGGGCTTCCTCCTCATGTCTGCGTAGCTTTTCTGTCGGTCACGTGCCGCTTTGAGACGTTCTCTAATCAGAAAGACCTTATCCGTCGTTTCTTGAACAATTTCGGGCCCGGTAAGTTGCTTTTCGCCAACTTCGGCCCAACATAGAGGCGATCTACACTTGCGTCCATATAGAGCTTCAAAAGGTGCAGCTTGAATGCTCGTGTGGTAGCTGTTGTTATACGAAAACTCTACCAGTGGCAAGTGTGTATCCCAACTTCCGCTGAAATCGATTGCGCATGCCCGTAGCATATCTTCCAAGGTCTGGATGGTCCGTTCACTCTGACCATCGGTTTGTGGATGATATGCGGTACTCATGTCAAGGCGAGTACCGAGGGCTTCATTCAAACTTTCCCAAAATCTTGAGGTGAAACGGCTATCTCGATCGGAGATGATAGAAATAGGTACACCGTGTTTCGACACAACTTCCTTAATATACAAACGGGTCAGTTTCTCCAACTTATCCGTTTCGCGAATGGGGAGGAAGTGTGCAGATTTTGTCAATCGATCAACGATTACCCAGATCATATCATGGCCGCTTGTTGTCCTGGGCAACTTGGTAATGAAATCCATAGTGATCCTTTCCCATTTCCATTCTGGTATTTCCGGTTGCTGGAGCAAGCCGGATGGTCTCTGATGCTCGGCCTTGACCTTCGCGCAAGTCAAACATCGCGCAACATATGCCGCTATATCTCTCTTGAAATTTGGCCACCAGTAAAATTCCTTTAGATCATGGAACATCTTGTCTGCTCCAGGGTGAACCGAATATCGCGAACTGTGGGCTTCGGCCAATACCAGTTCACGCAATCCACCGTACACTGGTACCCAAATTCTATTCATGAAATACAGAGCTTGATCCGCTTTTGACTCCAGTGAATCAACCATCTTCCGCAATCTTTCACCTTTGACATTCTCGGGTTTAAGAGCGTTAGTTTGAGCTTCACGAATCCGGTCGGTCAGGTTCGTGTGGATGGTTAGACCCAAAGCCCGGACACGCAGTGGCTTAACACGTTCCTTGCGACTCAAGGCGTCGGCTACGACGTTTGCCTTCCCGGGATGGTACTTTATCTCACAATCGTAATCGTTCAATAATTCGACCCATCGCCGTTGTCGCATGTTCAATTCCTTCTGGTCAAATATGTGCTGCAAACTTTTATGATCAGTGAAGATCGTACACTTGGTTCCGTACAGATAGTGTCTCCATATCTTGAGTGCGAATACCACGGCTCCTAGTTCCAGATCATGTGTGGTGTAATTCTTCTCGTGAAGTTTTAGCTGTCTGGAAGCATAGGCTATGACCTTCTCTCGCTGCATCAATACACAACCCAATCCCTGATGAGAGGCGTCACAGTAAACTACGAAGTCTTCCGTACCATCGGGGAGTGATAGTATTGGTGCGCCACATAACTTATCCTTCAGCAACTGAAACGCTGCTTCCTGCCTTTCCGTCCATTCAAACTTCTTATCCTTTTGGGTTAGCATGGTTAAAGACTGTGCTATTTTAGAAAAGTTCTCGATGAACCTTCTGTAGTAACCCGCAAGGCCAAGAAATTGTCGTACTTCAGTAGGCGTTCTAGGGGCGTCCCAATTCTTGATTGCTTCGATCTTGGCGGGATCGACATGTATACCCTTTTCATTCACCACGTGGCCCAAAAAGTGAACCTCTCGAATCCAAAAATCACATTTTGAAAACTTAGCATAGAGTTTCTCTTTGCGTAGTACCTCGAGGATTAATCGGAGATGATCCTCGTGTTCCTCCTTAGTGCGTGAGTAGATCAAGATGTCATCAATGAAGACAATGACGAATTTGTCCAGGTATGGCTTACACACTCGGTTCATCAAGTCAATGAAAACAGCTGGTGCGTTGGTTAACCCGAATGGCATAACCAGAAACTCATAGTGCCCATAACGAGTCCTGAATGCTGTTTTTGGCACGTCTTCTTCTTGAATACGCAACTGATGATAACCGGACCTTAGATCGATCTTGGAGTAGAAACTGAATCCTTGAAGTTGATCAAACAAATCGTCGATCCTGGGAAGAGGATAGCGATTTTTAATAGTTAGCTTGTTCAGTTCTCGATAGTCGATGCACATTCGAAAAGTGCCATCCTTCTTCTTCACGAATAAGACGGGAGCTCCCCAGGGTGAGAAGCTTGGTCTTATGAAACCTTTGTCTAACAACTCTTGCAGTTGTCCAGACAGTTCCTGCATCTCAGAAGGAGCTAGGCGATATGGCGATCGCGCTACCGGCGCTGCTCCTGGAACAAGGTCGATGCGAAACTCGACTTGTCGGGGTGGTGGCAATCCCGGCAAATCTTCTGGGAACACATCTGGAAAGTCTCTGGCTACTGGAATGTCTTCTAGCTTCCGCTCGTCGGCCTTTTTGTCTACTACGTGCGCCAAGAATGCGACGAGACCTTTCCTTAGACACTTCCTGGCTTTCATGCTGGTAATAATTCTCAATGGTGTTCCACGCCTTTCCCCTTGGGTCGATAGGGTTTCACCGCTTGCGAGGGGAACTTGAATTACTTTGTCATTGCACACGACGACGGCGCGGTGTGCGGATAGCCAATCCATGCCAACGACTATGTCAAAGCTACCCAGTACGACTGGCAATAGCTCAATGTCAAACTCATGACCACAGAGATCCAACTTACAATCCTTTGCTACCTCTCGAGTTTCTATAGTCTTACCGTTAGCTAGTTCGATAGAGTATGGTGTGTCTAGCTTACTAGTCTTTAAACCAAGTAATCTTTTAAATTCGACAGATACGAAGCTAAAATCAGCGCCAGTATCAAACAATACTGAAGCATAATGACCATTTAGAGGGAACGTACCAGTGACCACATTAGGGTCTTGTCGTGCGTCACCGGCACCAATCACGAACGCCCGCCCACGGGCTTGGTTGTTAAGTTTGGGGCAGTCCCTCTTCCAATGATCGAGCGATCCACATGAGAAACAGGGCCTCGCTCCACTGTTCTTTGGCGCTCCTGATCTGCAGTCTTCTGTCTTGTGCCCCAAACGACGGCACTTACCGCAGATCACTTCATTCCTGCCCTGATAACCTTGCTTCCCATTATTTCCACGTCCAGTGGCCACATACCCTTTTCCTTTCTTCCCTGAACCTGATGATCCATCCTTTTTCCTTTCATCGCGCTTACGCTTCCCAAACCTTGGCCTATTTCCCTGCTCACTTGACCCAACGACTGAACTTGTACCCAGATTCTTACCCTCAACACTGCTGGACTCAGTAAGCTTCAATCCTGATACTTTCCGAATTAGAGTGCCCATTCGGATGGCGTCTTCAGTGAGGCTTAAGGCGAGGTCGATAGCTTCGCGCATGGTTGTAGGTTTGGAAGCAGTGACCATGCCGAGTATCTGTGGTGCCAGTCCGAAGAGGTATCTTTCCACCTTCTTGCTTTCCGGGGTGATCAGGCGAGGCACTAACCGGGAGAGGTCATGGAATCTGGACGTGTAACCAGCTACGTCTGGTCCAACCATGGCGAGGTTCCAGAACTCAGTCTCTAACTTCTGTACTTCACTTGCCGGGCAGTACTCGGCGATCATTAGTTCTTTCAACTCCAACCATGATAAGGAGTAAGCAGCATCATCTCCCAGTGTCTGCACTTGGTTGTTCCACCAGGTCAGAACTTGGTCCAGAAACAGGTTGGTGGCATACATGACAGCCTGTCGTGGGGTACAGCTGCTAATACGAATCACGGCTTCGGTCTTCTCGAACCACTTGACTAGTCCGACAGAACCTTCAGTGCCGCTGAAGTTCAGTGGTTTGCAGTCCAGGAAAGCTTTAAACGTGCAGCCACGTTCTCGTGAGGCCGTTTCTGCAATAATAAAGCAATATATTATATAAGGTAGGAGTTTCACGAAGACTCCTGCTGTATATACCCGACGTCTTCTTACCAGTAGGGGAGGTTTCGCGTCTGTCGCTCCCGGTTCGGTCTCGCGACCTTTCGGTGCGCGTGGCATTGTGTTCTGCGAGAGCTTGGGCGATACGTCCCGAAACTAGGGTTTCAAGCTCCTCGGGTGTCGTGGGCAGTCTTTCATTTCCACTGTTGCTTCTGGTGGCTGGTGCCATGTTTCTTCAATAATCAATATCAAAGGTTAATTTTCGGCGATCATTCATACAATATCGTCACATATACAGTATAAACAACAATACAACATACGAACACAATAATCACCATAACAACATCACACAATCACAATATAAACAGAACAAGTAATAATAATCGTAGCCAATCACAACACACATTTTACCATAACAAAATTTTCATTAATTTCAATACCATGAGTACAATGATTTGTTCATAATAATAACAAAAACCGAGGATACATTCCTCATACATTGCTCTTTTGAAATACACTAGAAATATAATGTCATATACCGGCACAATCCCGCTCGGCTAGGCAAAAATGCAGATGGGTGCTATAACCCATGCTGTGCTATCATACTACCACTACTACTACTACTATGTCCGTGAGTGATCTCCCAAGCGTCCCTGATGTATCGCTACTGTGGCGGCGGCGGCGGCGGGTGCTGGTACTGGTACTGGGGTGCGCACATGCTAATGGTCATACTGATCGCCATAATGCGATCGTACAAGAATTGGCGATGCGCAAAGTGTGTGTCGCCCGTAAGGCCACAATGAGCGTCCATGCTCAGCAGCTCCTCAGCATAATGTGCCAGTGCATCCCTGGCATCAATGATCCTGGCCCACATGAGCTGGGCCTGCTGCTCCATCTGACTCACGGTGCGCTGCACCGTGTCGGTGAGGGTCTGGAAATCTCTCTCCAGTGAGATCACCGTGGACCATGCTGGTCCTGACAGTGGGGCCATCCCGTGGGGCTGCGACGGCCCGGGGATGTCAGTGTACGTCGGGTGGGACGGGCCGACGATATCGGGTATGGGTAGGGGTGTGAAGGGTGGGGCAAAGCCCGGTAGTCCGGTGAAGCAGTAGGGTGGTACCTGGTACGGGTCTCCCGCACCTAGTGCATATGGTGCGAATGGGGGTATCAGAAATGGGGCTCCTGCATCCATAGTGAATGGTGCAGGTGGTGGTGTAGGGAGCATCTCGGGTAGGGGTGGTAGTGTGGGAAAAGTGGTGATGGGTAGTGTCATGGATATGGGTGAGGGGACTATAAGCTCGGCGAGTGGGACCATGAGAGGCTGGGTGACAGCGACCCACTCTGGAGCGGATATCACAGTGGTAGGGGTGGGAGGGCTAGCAGTGGCGTGAGCTGCCAAACCTGCTCTGTGCAGCTCAGAACTACGGGCTGAGCTGCCCTCAAGGATGTGCCCAGTAGAAGCTGGCCCATCCTGCGGTACGGGCTCGGGCATGGCGGGTAGGGTGGCTGGGGTAGTGGTAGCATGCCCTATCATCGGAGCGACGTGCTCCTCCTGGCCTGCTGGTGGGATCGGCACAGCAATGTGCTCCACCGATGCAGACGACTCATCGTCAGAGTCATCGGATATCCACCCGTTGTGTCCTCGGCAGACAGGCACGAGTCTCATGCCTGAGGGAACGGGGATAGGTGGGGTAGGTAAGGGCTCACGATCGACAGGTGCGCGTCGGTCGTATGGAGACTCGACAGTCTCCGACTGTGTAGGGATAGGTCTCGAAGGACCTGCGCAGCCTACAGGGAAGTCCCTGACGGCTCGGATGGGAAGTGCTGGCAGTGGTGCTGCCTGGAATGGCACTAGAGGCAAGTCGGCCTCGGCCATCGGTAGGTCGGCCACGGCGGCCATGTCGCCTCCGGCGGGGGCCCACGCTGGGTCCTCGCTCGGGTCTGTCTCGTCGGAGCTATCTCCGTCGGCGCCCTCCATGGCGGCATCAACCTCCATCTCGTCGTCCTCGGGATCGAGTATCACCACCTCGATCGGCTCCGCTGGCGGTGCTGGGATGATCTGAAGGCTACTGTCGTAGCTCGGTGCTACGCTCCCTGCGTTTGACATCCTGGCAAAAGAACCGTACTAATATTTAAGTATTATTCGTTAGGTAGTTAAGGCACATATCTACGGTACTCTTCCTAACCTTCTAACACAAAATAATACGTATACTTACCATGGCTAGCTTGGTCGGAATCTCCATATACCCAAATGGTCGTTGGAAAAATTTATTTTATTGCGTTCCGCATTTATTTTGAAAGATTTTGAACCAAATCCGGTTATAGTTTAGATTTTTAAAATGCTAATTCGCTATAACCTTGGCTCTGATACCACTTTCTGTCACACCACGTCTAAGGAGGAAACACGTGGCGCGACGGTTCAAAAGTATTAAGCCAAGATTAATGCAAACCACAATAGTAATTAGAAAAACGGGCATTTATTCAATGCTAATAATCATGTCAAATTATCCATACATAATTATAAATTGTTTTTGAAATTGATAAGGAGGCTTCTCCCTTTATCCCTAAGTCCATGGAATAAAGAGATGAGACCCTTTTACGACATTCCCAACGCCCAACTTGGAGATATCCCCGACCCTGCTCGCCATGCTAACTTCCATCAATCAATTACCTGAAAGATATGTTTGAAAATCGTCAATATATAAATATTGGTGAGTTCACAGGTTTTAATTTAATAAATCTTTATAAAGTGGGAGTATCCTTGTTATGACATTTATAGGAGTTGCAAAGTCCTACAATTTACTTGAGCCTATAACCAAACCAAGACAATTAATAATGCCCCCGCCCCAAGTCGTTACTCGGTATTCCTACGACTTTATTTCAGAATAAGTGCACCCCAGGCATACGCCGATGCATCATCGACGCTATCGATTAGGGGTGGGCCTTGTCAGGCACCAATAGTACTATCCAATTATTCCTTTGGTTTCTCATTCCTGAATTAATGATTATAGTGGGGAGGTCTCAACCCCGAGTGGCGATCTTTACTCAAGTATCCAACCCGTCATACAATCCCAACATATCTTTCCCCCGTAAAAACGTTAAATAGTTTAGAAATGGGGCCGTGAGACTCACCTGTAACTGTGCTCGGCTCAAAGAAAATAGTAAAGTTTGTGATCCCGTACCTACAAAGGTTCTAGGCGTATAAGTCACTTACACCTATGGTGTATGTGCCTTGGCAAGTTGTACACCCAACTTCCCGACCACGTCTTTATCCCAATTCCCGTCTTAATAGTTTCGTATCCTAGGTTCAATGGCGATGGATTACCCTTTCCTTACAAGTCATATATTATTCTCATTAATATTCTTTATGGCTTGTACAACATTATACTCGACACGACTCTACCCAACGTATAATTATTTTCCCATTTAAATAATTATACTTAGGATCGTTTCGCTCGATATAAAGTGTTTTCTTATTATCCGACCCGACTCACTTTGCCACATATTTATTTTCCCATTTAAATAAATATGCTAAGTCTTTGTCGTTTGGTAACATAATCTTAACGCCCGACTAGACTTACCACACCGTACATTTATTTTCCCATTTAAATAAATGTACTAGGATCTTGTCGGTATTCACGCGTTCGTAGATATATTTCACCTACTCGTCTCGGTTTTCCTTCTCGCATATCTATTTTCCCATTTAAATAGATGTACTAGAATTTCGTCGGAAACGAGTATATGTACATATATCATTGCGTGGATACTACTTGTTAAGTTCACGTGTCGTTTTAGCGTTTTGAATTTGTTACGTTATGTTTCTCCTTTTCCACGAATATTCTTTCTACACTTAGGAAAGTGTTACGCACGTTTCACCCTTGTTATATATATTTTATTTCCTTAAAATATATATGTATATTTTTATCTCGACGTAATGGCCTTTTCCTCATAAGTCCGTTTACGTTGGTTCGTGTAACTAAGTTTGTTAGTTAGCGTTTTTCATATTTATTTCCGTTGCGCGTTCTCATGGAAGTATTGTTCCTACTTCCGATTCCGCACGTTTATTTCTTGGGAAAAATATACTATGTACGTTTTAGCCCGACTCGTCCAACTCGTTACCAAAAATGTTTCCGATACTTTTATATTCCCGTTCATATAAAAGTATCCCATTTTTGTACAAGTCTTCCCAAGTCTTTATTTTATAAAATCTTACTTTATAAAATACTTGCGTTACTCCATTTATTTTTATAAAACGTCCACTTTATAAAAATATACTTTTTACATAAAATGCCCAAGTATGCTACTATTATTTACCAAATCTACCTTGTAAATTATTACTTACACTTTTGACACCAATCTTTCCATTATTGTGTTTTTGGACTAATAGTTTTCTAAAATATTTATTTTAGTCCCTCAACTTCCAAAGTTGTCATATTAGTCCTTTAACTCATACTTGTTGCATTTTTCATTTAATCTTACAAAGTTCATATTTTTCTTCCACTTTAGTGGACTTTGAAGAACCATTTTCATTATGTTTAGTTGTTTTTACTTCTTTTCTCTTATAATGGTCTTCTAATGCATCCTAGATGTCATTAACATGCTTATTCCATATTTTTATCCAAAACATCCAATTTTCACTCATCCAAGTGAGTGGACTTTGAAGATGAAACTTTTTCATCTATGGCTTTCTAACTCATTTTAATATTTTTATGACATTATTATATCATCCTATGATGATTAAAGTCATCTTCATCTCATTCAAGTCCTTCTCATTTAATATGCCCAAATCATCATCTTCTCAAGTGTTAGTGTATTTTATTATCATTTCTTCCAATATTTCATTTATTAACATAAATCCAAGACTCCTCATCATTATTATTATTCTTCCTTTTTCATTTTTAACAAAACACATTACTTTTATAAAACTCATCTTTATTACCCAACAATGTACAACTTGCTTTCATAGCACAAAAATATGAACATTTAAGTAATAAAACAATGCAAGACTTACTACTAGCTCAAGGCTAGGGAAGACAAAATCTTGGATTTGGGTGAGGTTTAATGTGTTCTTCCAAGTGGGTTATGCTCCAAGCTCTTGAACACACAAGAAGGGGTTTGAATAATGATGAACTAGAGATGATTTGGAGTTATAAAAATTGAAAGAGAGATGTTGGTGGGGTGGTGCAATGTTACGGCCAAGAAGAAGAAAAGGGGAAGAATTTTTGTGATTTCTTCAAATGTTCTTACTAGTGGTTTATAATCTCACCTTCAAATCTTGCAAAGATCACCTATTATCTTTCCTTGGATTATGTAATATCTTGGAAGGATTTAGAGGATTTCACTAGATATGGAAGAGATCCTTGGAAGATTATAATGAGGGTGTTTGGGCCGAGTTTGTGAGAGAGAGAGGGAAGAATTGTGTTGGTTAATATTCTACCCAATACCTTTATGTGCATGCTAATCATTGTTAATAATATCATTATGGAAGGTTTAAGAAGCAACTTTACACAATCTCCCACTTAAGTGGGCCCATGGCCGGCCCCCTATAGGGTGGTTGGTGGGGTCCACTTTGCTAATTACTTCTCCATATTATGTTTAAGTTAATTCCTTTCGGGTACCGCCCGGGTATTTCTCGAATTTTAACCGCGGTTTACCTTAATATTAAAATACCGTTATTATTCATTAAATTTTGCCCAGTTAAATTACTGATAATTTATTTCGGCTTTTGCCGGGTGAATTTACGTGTTACGCGCGTATCGGGTGCGGTACGCGCACTTTATTCGTTACCGGGAGATTTGTGCAATAAGCTTTCCTGTATGGCTTTGGGTTTCGAAAACTCATAATATTTTGTGAAAATATTATTTATTTTATATTCCGGGTGTCCGGAGTTCGTTTCGCTTATTTAAGTTTTACCGGGTAATCGCTAGTGTCCATACCGGATAGTTTTGTCTGCGCATGATCCTATCATGCTTTGCTATTAAACTTATGCATTCCTATGCATTATTTGGGAATTCCTATTTTTCTAAGGCCTTAATTAAATATTCAGCACATAATTACGGTTAATTACGTTAATCGCGTTTAATTAATTAGTACGGAATTACCTTAATTTTGCCGGTTGTTACAAGAGACGAAATCAGAAAAAGGAGAAAGACCCACAAAGACTACCATCCTGACAACTTCAAAAGTGATCAGCTTTGAAGAAGAAGATCGAGAGAATATCCTTGACCCTCACCATGATGGTTTAGTTATAACTTTATATATTGCTAATCATTTTGTTCGCATGATACTTGTAGATGGTGGGAGCTAAGTCAACATAATCCAGCTAGGAGCTCTTAAAAGGATGAATATCCCAGAAACTAAAATAGTTTCCAGTTCATCAGTCTTGGTTGGCTTCAGTGGAGAGACCAAGAGCACAGTAGGTGATATCAAACTACCAGTATATGTAGAAGGGGTAAACTGTATCCAAAGATTCTATGTGATAGATTCTTTATCCTGCTACAATGTAATCCTGGGAAGACCGTGGCTACATGACATGAAGGCAGTCCCTTAAACATATCACCAATGTGTGAAGCTACCAACGCCATGGGGAGTCGTCAAAGTAAATAGTGATCAACAAGAAGCCAAGGATTGCTATACTATATCAATGAAGGCTTTGTCAAGACAAGCATATCAATTACAGAAGGATGCACAGTGCCATCCTCAGGTTGTCAAAGCACATCCTGACCAGGATGTAAAGGCTATTTACCTCGATGACAATAACAAGGATATCACTGTGCAGATTGGTAAGAACGTCCATAATGACATTGAACAATCTCTAATTTCATTTTTAAAATGCAGGATGTCAATATTTGCAAGGAAGCATGAAGATATGACAGGCATCTCTAAAGATATCATTACTTAAAAGCTTGGGATTGACAAAAGCTTCAAGCCTATCGAGCAGAAATGAAGGAAGTTTACACCGGAAAAGAATGCCATCATACAAGAAGAGGTGGATAGACTACTAAAATCCTAGATGACAAGAGAAGTCAAATTCCCAAGATGGCTGACAAATGTGGTGGTGGTACAGAAGAAAAATGAGAAATCGAGAGTATGTGTAGACTACACAGACCTCAACAAAGGTTGTCCTAAAGACCCATTTCCATTACCACACATAGACTCGATGGTGGTTGCCACAGTAGGCCATGAGATATTAACATTAATGGATGCATCCTCAGGATTTCAACAAAACCAAATGGAACCGGACGACCAAGAGGATACTGCATTCATGACCCCATCAGGTATTTATTGTTATATAGCTATGCCATTTGGACTAAAGAATGCAGGTGCAACTTACTAAAGGCTAGAGGATGCACTAAAGAAGCTGAAGGAGTATCTTGCAGTAGCTCCACTCCTGATGAAACCTGAGGATGGTGAACCTCTCAAGTTATACCTTGCAGATTCTGGAAATGCAATAAGTGCAGTTTTAGTGAAAGACTTTGAAGGGCAACACCATCCTATCTACTATGTAAGTAAAACTCTATTAGATTCTGAAACCAAGTATTCACTTCTTGAAAAAACTCATTTTAGCTTTGATAATGGCATCTACCAAGTTAAGGCATTATTTTGAAACACATAGGATACATGTTCAAACTAATTACCCTATTAAAAATGTGCTTAGAAAACCAGAAATGTCAGGAAAAATGGCAAAATGGTTAGTAAAATTGAGTGCAATTAAATCACAGGCTCTAGCAGATTTTGTGGTTGATTTCAATTGTGACATTCTAAGTGAAGTAGAGTCTGAATTTCAACAATTGATTGAAAATTTAGAAAAATGAACTCTATGCACTGATGGTGCTTCAAATGCAAGAGGTGCAGGGTTAGGATTACTAGTAAAATCGCCACAAGGGGACATAATACCCCATGCTATTAGATGTGCATTTCAAGCAACCAATAATGAGGCAGAATATGAAGCTCTCATTGCTGGTTTACAACTTGCTAAGGATATGCATGTTTCAAATTTAGAAGTATTTGTTGATTCCTTATTGATTACTAACCATTTTAATGGATCTTATGCAGCAAAAGGTCAAAAGTTAGCTATTTAACTTGAAATAGTCAAAAAAGTTGTCAACTTCTTTTGTAGAATTCACATTAACACAGGTACCTAGGGAAGAAAATGCTAAAGCTGATGCCTTGGCAAATCTAGGTTCTTCTTTAAATTTACCTGAAGGATCCAAGATTCCCATTGTCCACATCCTGAAGCCAGCAATTGAAGAGTGGCATCCTTAGGATAGCGAAGCACATCCTGGGGATAACACTGAATAACCCGAAGATAAGATGGTGCATCCTAAGGATAACACTGCTCTAACCACTCGGGTTCAAGATAATTCATCCTGGATGACTCCTATAATAAAATATTACAAGAAGATATCATCCCTGAAGGAGAAAATGCAAAAGCTTTCAAATGAAGTTCTCAAGGACATACACGAAGGAGATTGTGGAAATCACACAAGAGGAAGATCTCTTTATTCAAAGACTCTATGAACAGGATACTACTGGCCAACCATGAAAAAGGATGCCATGTCATATTCCCAAAAGTGTGATCCATGTCAAAGACATAGTAGCATCCTTCACCAGTCTACTGAACCTTTGCACCCTATTATCTCACCATGGCCCTTTATGAAATGGGGAATGGACATAGTAGGGAAATTACCCAAAGCTCCTGGTGGAAAGGTGTTCATGTTAGTAATGACCGATTACTTCTCAAAGTGGATAGAAGCTGAAGCATTTGTACAAGTAAGAGATAAAGAAGTAGTGTCATTCATCAAAAGAAACATCCTAACAAGATTTGGAGTGCCAGCTGAAATCATTTGTGACAACGGTTCTTAGTTTATTAGCAAAAGGACGACCGACTTTTGTGGGAGTTGGGGAATCAAGATGATAACGTCAACACCTGTCCATCCTCAGGCTAATGGACAAGCAGAATACTCAAATAAGATCATTGTCAATAACTTGAAGAAGAAGGTTTTCACCTTTCACATTTAGTTAGCAACCCCGCCTGGAGCGCACGTTATTCGTGTATATTTTCAGGATGGTTGGACCAGTCCATGTAAAAGTGGCTGACAATTTCATCATTTTTGGAATATACATTGAATCCTTAAGGTTTAGACATTTTTCAATGTCTTGTTCTCGTATTTGGCCTAGTCGCCAGTGGCCTTGTCTCCAGTTATTCCTAAGATGCTACAATAGGCCTTGTCGCCAGTTATCCTTAAGATGCTACGTTTTGGTTTTATTACCAAGTTATTCGAAAGAATACATATGGGCTTGACCCCACTTTATTTAAGGTCTAGTCGCCAGTATAATAACAATGTTTGTCTTTATACAGGTTATTATTAAAGTTTATTAATCCTTTCTTGAAAAAGGATAAAAAATCAAAGTCTATCTTGAAGATATTACACTAGGGACATCCTCAGAATGATAAAGACCATCCTGGGGATGATAAAAGAAGAAGAACTGGGGACATCCTTAAGATGTCATGAATAACTTCATCACATTTTGAAGACTAATTGTAAAAGGTATCATTTGTCTTATTCTTTTATATACTAAGTGTTGGTGGTGAAAATCCTCAGGATGATTTTACCTCACATCCCTTGTGTAGCATCCTCAGGATGCTGAAGGGATCAGCTGACTTCAGGATGTAGCAATATTTCAACATGTGTGCATCTTGAGAATGGACTAACGAATTACCTTTTTTATATGTAATTGCAGGTACAACTAAGTTATAATATGGATACATAAGTACTTTCCAACATCTATATTATAACTCTCAGTCAAAGGAGTCAAAGATTGAAAATTACTTATATAAACCAAAGGCTAATGTCAAAGATGGAGTCAAAGATGTAACCGTCGTTCATTAAATACCGGCAAAGAATAAGGAAACGGCTGAAGCAACGACTATATTCAGTTGAAACTTACCCAACGTTCACCTGAATACATTGAAGGAGTTTAACTACATAGTGGATCTTGTGGGATACATTATTTACTTCCTTGTATTATATAAATGGGAATGATGGACGAATATAGGACACATTGCTATCACCTGAAACACACGAACACCCTGCTACTCATAGAAAAACTCACACACACTTAGCACAATTCATTGTAATCATAGCTCACTCGTCCATAATTCATCCAAAGTTGTAACATTTTTACCCATTTTAATATTAACAAACAAGGCAGGGGCCTAGACTCCCGAGGTTTTGGGCCGACGATCATCAATTGATCAAGGGCTTTCATCGTACATCGAGTGTTGTTCTTTGTGTTTTAGCATTTACTTTACTTGTTACTGATAGTTGCATCCTCAGGATACAACTGTCCATCCTCAATTTTCTTATCATCATCCCGAGCATAGTTGTCAATTCGTAACTTATTTATATTAACCAATCACTAACCTAAGAATAACACTAAGTTTTTATCAAACTAGCACTCTACCTCACCATAACTAATTTGGAAAACAGGATTATTTTTAGAAGATAATTTTTGAGCAAAACAATTTGGCGCCCACCGTGGGGCAAGTGGTGCTATTTTAACAAAAAACTTTGTCCAAACTTTTTTCCAAAACAACTTACTTTACAAAATTTTGATAACTATGTCTTCCTCACAAAAATCTGTTTCCTCATCCTTGCCATCCACAACCTCTACTAAAAATGCTACACTGCCACCTCCACCTACATTTCCAAGAAGTTCTACTTCTCAAATCCCACCTAGACCATCAATGGGAGCATCTGGATCTACTCCTCCTATTTTTGTGTCAAATGATGAACTCCTCCCTATGTTTGCATTGATGAAAGATTCAATACAACAACAACAACAAGACACAAACTGTAACACCCCAACCGATGGCGGAAACATCGGGATGTCACGTATTGATGATTGTTCAGTAGCTCATGGTGAATAATAAATTCCATTAAATAATTTAAATGAATTACATACAATTGTTCTAGAATTTGTACATCAAATTGAATAAAGCTATACACATATCTTCAAGCATCAATTCAAATCTTCAAGCAATTAGAACCTGAAACATGTTAAGTTGAAATGTTTTGGGTCAACAAAAGTTGGTGAGAATTACATAGGTTTTTGATAATTGAGTAAAAATGATGTGCAATTCATGTGTCATGTCAATCTAGTCCATATGTGAGAACATACTAGAAATAAATCGAGTGCATAATCAACCCTGTTGACTGTTATAAAATGATACATACCATACACTTATGGTCCAATTGAATATGTTATGCGATAACAAACACCCACGTAACCTTTGTAGGAGGCACGTATCCGGGTGGGATTGTCAGTCCAATAGATCTATCAATGTATACCGTCGGCTTGTACGGAGTTAATGATTATGCTAGAATGGT
Organism: Ambrosia trifida; assembly: GCA_028751855.1. Classification (NCBI taxonomy): domain Eukaryota; kingdom Viridiplantae; phylum Streptophyta; class Magnoliopsida; order Asterales; family Asteraceae; genus Ambrosia; species Ambrosia trifida. The sequence continues at coordinate 91,014,856 of CM054125.1, read as the reverse complement.
GCTTACTCTAATCATGCTCAAGGCATAATGCAACATAGAAAACACATAGACACATTGATGATTGAATTGCAATGGTAATGTTATAACATGTTTCACCCCAAAAATGGTGATAAATAAAAGGGGCTATGTAAAACTCACCTTAGCAAATGTTAAACTTGTTGAAAAGATGAAATAATTGTGTTGCCCAAAATGATTCCAAATATCACCCTATAATAAGGTAATATATAATAAGTCTAAGTCTAATTAACTTACAAGTGTATCCTAGGGTTTCGATTTGGGGATAATCAATTGTTGAATTTAAATTAAAATGTTAATTAATAAAGGAAAAAGGAAAAAAAGTCTTTTTATAAAATTTGGATTTTGAATGTGCACATTAAAGTGTTTGAAGCATAAAAATAATTTTTATAAAATTATTTCATTTAAAATAGATTTTTAAATCTATTTATTTATAAATAGCCAATATTTAACTTTAATATTCAAAAATACTAAAATTAAAGAATTCCTATTTTAAAAATCCTATTTCTGCTCTAAATAATTAAAAATAATTTGTATAAAATTTTGGTGCAAAAATGATGAAAATTGGATTTATTATGATTTAATTATGATTAAATCTAACAAAAATTGATTAAAAATATAAAATAAAAGATTTTACTGAATTAAAAATTATTTCAGTAAAGTTTATCTTTATAAAAAGTTAGGATAATTTTTGGAGAATTTAATAAAATTGTTTTGATATATAAATGGATTTCTATAAATATAATAGTATAAAAATGATTTAATTATTATAAATATTAAATAAATGAATTTCTGAAAAATAAAAATTATAAATAAAACTTTTATCTCAGATTAAACAAATATAATTTTTTTAGAATTTATAAAATAGTTTTGGTATTTAAAAATGAATTTATAAGTTTTAAATATAATATATATATATATATAATTGTTGTTTAAAAAGAAAAGAAAAGAACAAAAAAGGAGGTCAGAGCCGGGACTCGAACCCGGTTCCCCTCTGTATCAAACCCAGGTCACAACCACTTGGCCTAGGCCAGTGGTTGTGATATCCTCTGGTTAATAATTAATATATACACTGTGCCCAATCAGTTTATCCCCAAATCTAAACAAACGAACCCTAGGATTTGCAATCAAACAATTCAGATAACTTGAGCCCGATTAATGTTGGGGCTATTGTTGTTTGATAGCCGACTAATGAAACCCACAAAAGAACGAAGACTCACAGTGTTGAATTGAGTGTAATAGTCGGGTCAAAGCAAAAGTCAAACGACGAGCACAATAATAATAATCAGAGTATATCAGAGAGAATTGGAGGTTGAGAGAGAGTTGTGAGCGAGTAATCAAGGTTCGTAGAGGGTCTATTTATACTGAGGTTCAATGGTTATGGTTAATTGGAAGGTTTGACCACGATTTAAGTCATACGCGTATAATTAATGAATTGGTCAACGATTGATTGCAATTTGACGTGTAATTGAATCATATAGGACCGGTAATCATGTAAATTTACCATGTATGTGTTTTTGATTGTGAATCAAAAGGTTTAAAAAGGAAAAAAAAATATCTACTGCTGCTGCTGAATCGCGAACCAGGGAAAGAAGAAGGTCCAGATTTAAAAAAAGGGTTAAATATATATTAGGTTGGGATTAATCCAACTAAAGGGTTGTGGCCCAGCTGGTTCGTGCGTCTGCTTGTGTGTGTGGTGACTCGGGTTCGAGACCCGGGTGGAACAAAACATATTTTTTTTTATAAACTGATTGAGAGGGCAGTGGGCCGGATCAGGGATGGGCCTAAGGTGGTTTGGGCTTCGGCTGGGTGGGCTCAAGAGGTAGAAGGTTAGTGGGTTTGGCTTGGTTTATTGGTTGGGTTAATGTTTAACCAACTAGTTTTATTTTTTTATAAAAAATCTGAAATTTATTTTTAATATTATTATTATTATTATTATCATATATATATGTATGTATATATATATATATATAAGTTGTGTAGTCGTGAAATAAAACTTAGGCACGTTATGTAAATAATATACGTTTCATAATTTGAAATTTTTGGCGATGTTACACAAACTGGATGTTGATAAGAGAGATACAATCTCTCAAGTCATCCTCAAGAAGGCCAAGTAAAGACATGGGGACACCATTGCAGCCCAAGGTGTTAGATTTTAATTCTGGCATCTCTGGGGGCATGCATCAAGGAGATTTTATCCCCATGAGCACTGGATTCTCTGCTCCTGAAATGACCACTACACCCAGGATGACAACCACCAGGGATCCAGGATATACATAAATTTCACATAAATTATTATTAATCATATTTTGTCAAATAATTATTAATATACAAATATTCATTAATTAAGAAAATAATTTTATAAAAATTATTTTCACATTTATTACATTATAATTCAACTACTTTTAGATAATATTGGTCTGAAAACATTTTCATTAATTATTTCTTTATTTATTTAAATTATTCAAATTTAATCATAAATCAATTATTCATCCCCAAATTAGGAACCCTAGCACATTTTAGACTAGAAATAGGGTGATATTTGGATACACACGAACCACATTTACTTATATAACAAGGGTCTCCATTCTAACACTAAGGTGAGTTTACGTAACCATGTTTATGCAATTCTTTATACTTGCAACATTATACTTAAGCAATTCTACATACATGTCTAGTTGTAAACTTTAATGCCTCATGATTTAGACAAAAACAGTTAGACTTAAACTTCAACATACATAATCATTAGCTGTGGCCAAGCCGGCGATATACAGTGATAGATCTATTGAATTGACAATCCAACCTAGATTCGTTGACCATCTTTTATGGGGAGCGCGGGTGATTGTTATCGTTCCAACATAATATTAAGGTGAACCGTGGATGACGGGATGGACCTAAACTAGTCGGAGGTTTGATTATGTGCATTCAACACTTCATGTTTATTCATGTAGACTTAAACTTACGATAGACATATGAATTGCTAAACTTTTATTCTTAAACTTAATTGCTTGACATGGCTTATGTATTCTCACCAACTTCTAGTTGACCCCCCCCCCCCCCATTTTTCCAAACTCAACAGGAAATAACGATGCTTGAAGTCTAGAGCTAGCATGAGGAGATAATTTGAAGTTTATGCTTTGTTTGGCTATTTGATGTATTAGAATTTCATTCAAGACTTATTATTGTATTTTCAATTTGGATATTTTTTTACTTTAAATAAATTTCAAATTAAAACTTGAATACCATGTGCTACTGTATACTCATTCTTACATGACACCTCGATGTTTCCGCCATCGGTTGGGGTGTTACAGCAATAATATCATAATAAGATAAATCGTTAGTCCATCTTGAGGATGCATAGAGGTCAGAACACTGTTACATCCTGAACCCTGCTTAGTCCTTTAGTATCCTAAGGATGTTACTCAGAGAATATGAGGTAAAATTATCCTCCATTCATAGAACAATAAGATAGTTCGTTAGTCCATCCTCAGGATCCACATAGGTCAGAATATTGTTACATCCTGAAGCCTGTCCAGTCCTTCAGTATCCTGAGGATGCTACAGAAAATATAGGTTAGTGCTATTCTGAAGATTTCACCACCAACAAGGATGTCTACGTTTGCATGGAAACACGAATATATGACTGCCATCTCTATGGATGTCATTACCCATAAGCTTGGGATTGATAAGAGCATCAAGCCCATCCAGCAGAAACGAAGAAAGTTTGCTCCAGAACTAAATATCATCATACATGAAGAAGTGGATAGGCTGCTCAAATCTAAGATGATAAGGGAAGTAAAATTCCTAAGATGGCTTGCAAATAGTGGTGGTTCAAAAGAAAAATGGGAAATGGAGAGTGTGTGTAGACTGTACAGACCTCAATAAAGCCTGTCCTAAGGACCCATTCCCATTACTACATATTGATTCAATGGTGGATGCAACAGCAGGCCACGAAATGCTAACATTCATGGATGCATCCTCAGGATTCCAACAAATTCAAATGGAACCAGACGACCAAGAGGATACAGCATTCATGACCTCATCAAGTATATATTGTTATATAGCTATGCCATTTGGACTAAAAAATGCAGGTGCAACCTACCAAAGGCTAGTGAATATGAAGTTTAAAGAAAAGATTGGGGACACAATGGAGGTGTACATTGATGACATGGTGGTTAAATCCAAGAAGGCAGAGAACCATCTTCAGGATCTTAAAGAGGCATTTGACATCCTGGATGCCTACAATATGAAGTTGAATCCGTCAAAGTGTCACTTTGGAGTTGGTGCTGGAAAATTTCTTGGATATCTAGTCACCAAAAGAGGGATAGAAGCCAGCCCGAGCAAATAAAAGCCATCCTTGATCTCAAAACTCCAAAAAATATCAAGGATTTACAAAGGCTGACAGGCAGGATAACGACCTTAAACAGATTCATTTCAAAATCCTCAGAGAAGTGTAATGAATTCTAAGATACCCTGAGGAAAAATAGCAAATTCGACTGGGGACAGAGACACGAGGAAGCATTGAAGAAGCTAAAGGAGTATCTAGCAGCAGCTCCACTCCTGATGAAACCTGAGGATGGAGAAGCTCTAAAGCTATACCTTGCAGTTTCTGGGAATGCTATAAGTGTAGTGTTGGTAAGAGACTTCAAAGGGGAACAACATCCTGTCTAGTATGTAAGTAAATATCTACTAGATGCCGAGACCAGGTATTCTCATCTCGAAAAACTTGTTTTAACCTTAATAATGGCATCTACTAAGTTAAGGCATTATTTTGAAACAAATAGGATACACGTACAAACTAACTATACCATTAAAAGTGTACGTAGAAAACCAGAAATGTCAGGAAAAATGGCTAAATGGTCAGTGAAATTAAGTGCCTTTGACTTAGTATACGAGCCTAGAAATGCAATCAAATCTCAAGATCTAGCAGATTTTGTGGCTGATTTCAGTAGTGACATCCTGAGTGAAGTAGAATCTAAAGTACAACAATTAATAGAAAACTTAGGAAAATGGACTTTATATACAGATGGTGCTTCAAATGCAAAAGGAACATGTTTAGGGATACCACTAAAATCGCCACAAGGGGACAAAATACCCCATGCTATTAGATGTGCATTTCAGACAACCAATAATGAGGCAAAATATGAAGCTCTCATTGCTGGTTTGCAACTTGCTAAAGACATGCATATTACTAATATTGAAGTATTTGTTGATTCTTTGTTGATTGCTAATCATTTTAATGGATCTTATGCAGTAAAGGGTCAAAAATTAGTTGTTTATCTTGAAAAAGTTCAAAATTTATCAACATCCTTTGTAGAATTTTCACTAACACATGTACCTAGAGAAGAAAATGCTGAAGCTGATGCTTTGGAAAATCTGGGATCCTCCTTAAATCTACCTGAAGGATCTAAGATTCCCATCATCCACATCCTGAAACCAGCTATTGAAGAATGGCATCCTGAGGATATTACTAAACATCCTGAAGTTAAAATAGTGCATCCTGAGGATAACATTGTTTTAACTACTCAGACTCAAGACGATTCATCTTGGATGACTCCTATAGTAAAATATCTACAAGAGGATGTTATCCCAGAAGGAGAAAATGCAAAATCTTTCAGGATGAAGGTAACAAAGTTCATTATTATAGACAATGTTTTGTATAGAAAATCTCTTGCAGGTCCATATTTAAGGTGTCTCAACAAGGAAGAAGCAAACGAAGTACTTAAAGTCATCCACGAAGGAGATTGTGGAAACCACACAGGAGGAAGATCTCTTTACTCAAAGGTCTTAAGAAGAGGATACTATTGGCCAACAATAAAGAAAGATGCCATGCAATATTCTCAGAAGTGTGATCCATGTCAAAGACATAGCAACATCCTTCATCAACCTGCTGAACCACTACATCCTATTATTTCACCATGGCCATTCATGAAATGGGGGATGGATATAGTAGGAAAGCTACCCGCAGCTCCTAGTGGAAAGGTGTTTATATTGGTAATGAATGATTACTTCTCAAAATGGATCTAAGCTGAAGCATTTGTACAAGTTAGGGATAAGGAAGTGGTCTCATTCATCAAGAGAAACATCCTAACAAGGTTTGGAGTGCCAGCTGAGATCATATATGGCAACGGTTCTCAATTCATTAGCAAAAGAACGACTGACTTTTGTGAAAGCTGGGGAATCAAGACGATAACTTCAACACCAGTCCATCCTCAAGCCAATGGACAAGCAGAATCCTCAAATAAAATTATTGTCAACAATTTAAAGAAGAAGCTTGGGGAGAAGAAAGGAAAATGGGCAGAAGAACTTCCATTCGCACTTTGGGCTGATAGAACTACTTCAAAGAATGCAACTAGTCAAACACCTTTCTCCTTGGTCTTTGGAACAGAGGCAATGCTACCTACAGAGATCGTCATGCCTACAGCAAGGAAACATTTTCAGGATGCTACTACCAACTTAGAAGCATTGTTGCAAGATTTGAAGCAGTGGACGAACTCAGAGATGCTGCTAAATTAAGAATGGCAGCTCATCAACAAAGGATTGCTAAAGCCTACAACAAAAATATAAGGAAAAGAAGATTTCAAGAAGGAGATTTGGTACTAAGGAAAGCCTTCCAAAATACAACAAAACCAAGTGATGGCAAGCTAGATCCTAAATGGGAAGGACCATACTTAATAGATTCTGAAGCTGGTAATGGAGCATATTGGCTGTTGACTATGGAAGGAGAAATTCTACCAAGGGCTTGGAATGCTATTCACCTGAAATATTATCATGCCTAGGGATGCATATGACTGATCTCTCTGGAAGAGAAACTATAGTCCGAATCACAGGTGGGATGAAGGTGAAGGCTGATAGAGATGAATCATCTCCATGTGTAAGTGTTCTTAACTTATTTCGATCATTTATTTTAACCAAAATAGTACATTTCTAGAATTTTGCAGTACCATCCTGAAGATGGAACATTTTGAAGACTAGAGGGTTAGCCACCCTCTCCTCCGTTAAGGTGTCCGACACCTTCCTAAGGTTTAAAGGTTTTCACCTTTCTCATTGGGTTAGAAACCCCGCCTGGAGTGCACGTTGTTCATATATATTTTCAGGATGGTGGGACCAGTCCATGTAAAAGTGGCTGACAATTTCATCACTTTTGAGATATATATTGAACTCTTAAGGTTTAGACATTTTTCAATGTCTCTTACGTATTTGGCCTAGTCGCCAGTTATTCCTAAGATATTAAAATAGGACTTGTCACCGGAAATTCTCGAGATGCTTCATGTTGGTTTTTCACCAAGTCAATCTAAATGGGCTTGACCCCAGTTCACTTAAAGGACTAGTCGCTAGTATAATAACGATGATTGCCTTTATACAAGTTATTGTTAAACATTCCATGAAAAAGGAAAAAATCTCAAAGTCTATCTTGAAGATATTATACTGGAGACATCCTCAGAATAATGAAGACCATCCTGAGGATGACAAAGAAAGAAGAACTGGGGACATCCTCAAGATAGTATCATTCTGAGGATGACTAAGCAGAATGAAGGGCATATTCAAGAGATCAATCTAAGAAGATTATCTTCGGAGAATAAAGCTATCATTTATATCTTTTCTTTATACCTAACAGTTTCTAATGTTTGTAGAATATCAAAAGAAAAGAACACAAAGATGTAGCGTCAAAAGTGGTTACCATATATTATTTATGCATCATAAGCAAAACTGATGTAAACCCCTGGCTTCATCCAAAACTAGGATCCATCCACCATGGGTCAACATCTAAGTTCCATGTCAATAATAGATTTGGGGCTTCATCTTGAAACCAAGATCCCTCCACCCAAACCTTATAATATCCTAAGTTATTACATACCAAATATAAATTGTTTGAAATTGTTCAACCATAGACTACCAATGTAACTACCACAAGAAGATTTAAAAAGTGGGCTCCAGCCTAGTCATCATATCCTTCATCGCCCACAGGAAGATCCTTCACCACCTCAACAACCTTAGCTTCTGCTACCTTCACCTCAGCACCCTTAGGATCCTTGGTCACATCCTCAGGATGAGCAACGGGAACAAACGAATCCACATCTTTACCACCTAGGCTCTTGACCTTTTCCCTCCAAGCTTTAACATCCCAGTCCTCTTGCTTGAAACCAAGATTCCTAGACTGGGGAGCCATCTTCAACCTAGCCTGTAAGACGGAGATGCTAGTAGATTTCATGAGTTCATTCCTATACTCATCCATCTCCTTTTCCTGATCCAACATTACTTGAGCATGCTCCTCTTTCACCTGCTTCAATTCAGCCTCCGTCTCTCCCAACTTGCTCTCAACATACTTGCCTTTATCATGGGCAATTTTTTGAACATCCTCAAGTTTAGTTTGAGCATCATGAAGATCTTTGGCAAGAGCATCCATAGATTTCAACAAATATTCATGACCCTAGCATAGGAGAGATGAAGAGTAAGTAATTTACATTCAAAATTATTTTTAACATTTCGATGTCATTCTCAGGATAAGAACATACTTGGAGAGTGAATTGGGAAATCTTCCCTAATACAGCATCAAAGTTAACCCCTCGAAAGAGGTGATTTCCTGGGCGATGGTGGTAGCAACACTTATTTCTCTCTTCTTTGAGGCACTAGCAGCCCTAGATTTGGAAAGGTTGGAAGGAGGACTGGCCATCTTGGAGCTGGATGGAGATGTTGAAGTAACCTTGGTTGCTTTAACATCCATACTATCGATATCACCCAATTCAAAGGAAGCAGGTTATTTGGTTGGAATTAAGACAATAGCAGGGTTAGTAAATAAATAAAATAATAAACATCCTCAGGATTTAACACAATATACTCACCAGACATGTCGAAAGCTTGACTGGTAGTGTAACTTTTTTTCACCTCAAAGGTCCTTGCTGATTCAGGTAAGTCAAACACAGCTTTACACCGTAAGGAAGGTTCGTTTAAAGGAGTAGCTAACTTGGTAAAGGGAGTACGTGCTAAAGAAAATTTTTCAGAATGTTAACATCCTCAGGATGTAACTAAAAATTTCTTCATAAAAAACTTTGAAATTTTTTTACCACTTTTTAACCAATAAAGCGGAATCTCATCCCCATGAGGAATAGAGCTTCTCTTTACAAAGAAAAACTTTGTTTTCCGGTTTTTCTCAGATCTAATCACATTATACACAAAGGGTGGATCCTTTTCTATAAGTTGAAGGACATAACGCTGGGAGCCGTGTGTCCTTAACTTGTAAACATGAGACATGTCCCCCACTTGAAGATGGGCACCGTGATTTTCAACGATTTTGCTACAAACCATCAGTATCTTCCAAAGTTCAGGCACGGCTTGGGAATAAGCCATCCCTGTCACATCAAAGAAATCCTTGATGAACGAGGGAAAAGGATACCTCAAACCTAGAGAGAATGGTAAGTACAGAAAACAGGCCCAAGTGGGAGATGCAAAATCAGATCTTGCATAAGGATCATAAGGACAAAACTCAGCAGAACTCGGAAAGATCTGTGAGCCTTTTAGGGCTTGAATGTCCTTATTAACAAAAGAACAGGTCTCTTGCTCAAGATGGACCAAGAGATTTTGGGGAATGAAGTCACTTGAAGTTACTACACTCCCCGAAGCCCTTGTAGATCTTTTAGCCATCTTCGAAATATCGATAATAATTTGCAGGTGAAAGAAAAAGTATGAACAAGATGGAATAGAAATTACCTTCTTAGAAAGATCAAGAGTGATTATAAAGGAGGAGATATGCTCTAGATATAAACGGCAGGGAATGATGTCGTGTAACGGTCATCACTTAATTACTGCCGAAGAAATAGTCGTTGTTATCCTGACGAGATGTCCCATCAGTCATCAGATAAGATATTATGATTAAAAATATATTAACCTTGAAAGATATTAACGGTAACATATTTTTTGGGGACAATTGTTGGTGGTGAAAATCCTCAAGATGATTTTACCTCACATCCCTGGTGTAGCATCCTCAGGATGCTAAAGGGATCAGCTGACTTCAGGATGTAGCAATATTTCAACATGTGTGCATCCTGAGAATGGACTAAAAAATTACCTTTTTAATATGTAATTACAGGTACAACTAAGTTATAATATGGATACATAAGTACTTTCCAACGTCTATATTATAACTCTCAGTCAATGGAGTCAAAGATTGAAAATTACTCATATAAACCAAAGGCTAATGTCGAAGATGGAGTGAAATATGTAACCGTCGTTCATTAAATACCAGCGAAGAATAAGGAAACAGCTGAAGCAACGACTATATTCAGTTGAAACTTACCCAACGTTCACCTGAATACATTGAAGGAGCTTAACTACATAGCGGATCTTGTGGGATACATTATTTACTTCCTTGTATTATATAAATGGGAATGATGGACGAATATAGGACACATTGCTATCACCTGAAACACACGAACACCCTGCTACTCATAGAAAAACTCACACACACTTAGAACAATTCATTGTAATCTTAGGTCACTCGTCCATCATTCATCCAAAGTTATAACATTTTTACTCATTTTAATATTTACAAACAAGGCAGGGGCCTAGACTCCTCCTGAGGTTTTGTGTCGGCGATCATTAACTGATCAAGGGCTTTCCTCGTACATCGAGTGTTGTTCTTTGTGTTTTAGCATTTACTTTACTTGTCATTGATAGTTGCATCCTCAGGATACAACTGTCCATCCTCAATTTTCTCATCATCATCCTGAGCATAGTGGTCAATTCATAGCTTATTTATATTAACCAATCACCATCCTGAGAATAACACTAAGTTTTTATCAAACTAGCACTCTACCTCACTTTATCTAATAGAAAACAAGATTATCTTTAGTAAATAATTTTGACCAAAACACTAAGCTTTTGCTAGTGTTTACAGGATAATAAAAGAACACAAGGATATAGCGTCAAAAGAAAGTTATTATATTATATCGAAACAAAAGCAATGTCAACCCCTGGCTTCATCCTAAACCAGGACCCATCCACCAAGGGTCAACATTTTCAGGCTAGGTCAAGGAAAGATTTGGGGCTTCGTCTTGAAAACCAAGATCCCTCAACCCCAAAACCTTTCATTGTTCATACTATCATAAAATAAAAAAATTTCAAACTGTTTAAAAACCAACCTCCTAAAAAACCACAACATAATATCCTAAAAAATTGGGCTCTGGCCTAGTCATCACATCCTTCATTACACACTGGTTCCTCAACCTAAAACTCCTTGGTCACCTCAGCCTCCGTCACCTTAGGCTCCTTAGCTGCACCTTCAGGATCAACAATAGGAGAAGATTCAGACACCACCTCTTTTCCACCCAGGCTGAGGATCTTCTCCCGTCAGGCTACAACATCCCAATCCTCCAGTTTGAAATTGGGATCCCTAGCCTGCAAAGCCATCCTCACCCTAGCCTGGAAAACTAAGATCGTGGCAGACTTCATCAGATCTTGCTTGTACTCCTCCGTCTCCTTTTGATGACCCTGCATAGTCTTGGCCTGAGCAGATTTCGCCAGTTTTAGCTCAGTCTCCACTTTGGCCAGTTTCTTCTCAAGCTGTTTACTCTTGTCATGAGCAGACTTCTTTGCATCTTCAAGCCTGGCCTTAGTATCAATGAACTCTTTGTTAACATCATACAGAGACTTCAAAAGATATTCATGACCATGCAAATACAAACAAAACAGGTAAGTACTTAACCCCTATTATATATTAAAAATTATTGTTGCCATCCTCAGGATAGCAGCGTACCTGGAGAATAAACTGGGAGATCTTGCCTAAAATGTCATCACATCTAAGACCTTCAAAAGGAGAAGTCTCTTGTGCAGAGGTGCTGGCAACCTTCCTTTTCTTGGAAGAAGCCAGAGTTTTAGGCTTAGGTGTAGGAGGAGGGCTTGTCAACCTGGAACTGAAAGGAGAAGTGATCTTGGGAGCCTTGACATCCTGAAAAAGGTCAAAGAAGGCAGGTTTCATTGCTGAAAAAGGTAAAGAAACACAAGTTCACACAAGAACACAGAAATTAAGGCATATACATCCTCAGGATGTAACAGGTGAAACTTACCAGACATCTCAGTAGCTTGGCTTGTAGTAAGACTCTCTTATACTTCAAATGTCCTTGCTAAGGCAGGTAACTCTATTACTTCCTTATACCTGATGAAAGCATTGTCTAAGGAATGAACAAGTTTTGCAAAGCAAGCACCTGCAAAACAAAAATAGTTTAGAATATCAGTAACATCCTCAGGATGTCCTTACTATATTTCTTCTATCTAAAAAACTATTTACCACTTTTTAGCCAGGACATAGGGATGTCATCCCCATAAGGAATGGAATCCCTTCTCACAAAGAAGAACCTAGACTTCCAAGGCCTGTCACATCTTATGACATTATACAGGAAAGGAGGTTCCTTATTGATAAGATGAAGAATATAATGGCTTGAGCTGTGTGTTTTCAACTTATATATTTATGACAGGTCTCCAATCTGAAGTTGAATGCCATGATTCTCAATGATCTTGTTACAAACCATTAAGATCCTCAAGATCCCAAGCATAGCCTAGGTAAAAGCCATCCCTGTTGCATCAAAGAACTCCTTGATGAACTGTGGGAGTGGATACCTAAGATCAAGTTGGAATGGCAGGTAGAAGAAGCAAACCCAAACAGAGGAGGCGAAATCGGACTTTGCACTCGAATCATAGGGACGAAAAATAGCCAAACTAGGAAAGGCCCCGGAGTTCTTAAGGGCTTGAATGTCCCTATCATTAAAAGTGCAGACCTCTTGATCAGGTTCTTTAATCAAGTTCTGAGGTGTGAAATCCTTGGGGATTCCAACACTCCCAGACGCCCTTGTTAGCTTCTTACTCATTCTTAGAGTATTTGTTTAAGAAAAACTTTGCAGGATCAAAGGAAAGAAGAAAGCTAGAAGAGAGAGAAAATAATTACCTTTTTTAGTAATCTTGTTTGATTATATAGGAGGAAAAGCCTAGATATAGGCGGCAGGATATAATGAGGTGTTACGGTCATCACGAGGATTTAGCCTAAAATATAGTCGTTGCAATCTTGAAGAAAGTCAAGTCAAGCCTATCGGATAAACTCTTCGACTAAGAAAAATATTTTTACCGTTGAGATATAAACGGTAACATATTTTTTGGGAAATTTGTTGGTGGTGAAAATCCTCAGGATTATCTTACCTCATATTCTTGGTGTAACATCCTCAGGATGCTGAAGGATTTAACAAGGTTCAGGATATAAGTGTATTTCAGCATATGTACATCCTGAGGATGGACTAACAGATTGTCTTTCTATGACATTAATGCAGGTACAATCGACCAATATTGTCGACTCGAAACTCTTCTCTAACGTCTACATTTCCATATTCAGTCAAAGGAGTCAAGGATGATGGTGTTATACTCGCAAGCCAAGCCCAAGCTCAAAGAAGGAGTCAAACTTGTAACCAACAAGCATTAAATATAGACGAAGAAGAAGAAAACTGTTATTCAACGACTATATTCAGTTGAAATAGCCCAACATTCACCTGAAAGAGTCTTGAAAACCATTCAAGACTGGCGGATTACATGGGATCTTCTATTTACTTTCATGTAACTATATATAAGGGGATGATTGACGAGTATAGGACACATTAGACTCACTTGAATAACACTCACACTCTGTTGCTCATCAAAGAATACCCTGATAATTCACACACACTTAGCACAATTATTGTAATCATAGAACACTCGTCATTCATTCGTCCAAAGTTGTAACCTTTTTACCCACTTTTAATATTAACAAACAAAGTAGGGGCTTAGACTCCTCCCGAAGTTTTGTGCCGGCGATCAACAACTGATCAAGGGCTTTCCTCGTATATCGAGTGTGTATGTTCGTGAAAGGATCGATAACAAACAAAGATTGATCAAACAAGTTAGTTTCAGGTGCGGAAACCCTAAAACTATCACAAAATAATAATCAAACAGATTCAAACACACAGATCATCATTTTCAAACATTTTCATTAATAAAACACTTGTTTACACGTTGAAATATAGATACAATCAAGGTATGAACGATAAACAGGTTTAACAAAACACTAGAGAGAGTTTCTGAAAGTGGAGGGAATAATAATGATCAAAAGTTACATTCAAAAATCAAACTTGTCTATTTATAGACTGCACATTCGCCCAAACTGTTTATGCGAATGTGCAGGTTCGCCCAAATCAATCGGTCGAACCAAGTTCTACTATAATCTAATTCTACATTCGTCCAAGTTGCTTCCTTCGCACCTTTCAGTCTTCCTTCGCACCTTTTAACTCACTCCTTCGCACCTTCAATATCAACAAAACATAATGTGTTTTACAATCCAAAGCTTTAGTCGCACTTTTGCATCTACAAACTCCCCCTCGACTATTGCTTGGATTGTGTACGTCGTTGTTCGTCCATCCTTTTGTTCATCAGTCTGATGTGTCTTTGAATCATTTGTTCTCTTGTCAACACCGGTTCATGAAATTGTTTTTGTTTCTTCGTTTTCAGCTCTGGCACCTTTTGCTTCTCCACATACTTTCCCAACTTCTCATCATAATCACATCCAGCATTGATATCGTACGCAAAGCATAGAAATACCACACGTTGGTACTTTCCTGCTTGCTCAGCATCTTTTGCATCTTAATAGATCGGATTGTAGAATAGCATGATAATATCCTCATGTGAACAGTTTATCAACCACATGGGATCAAAGATATGCACTTTCTTGTAGTTCGTCTCTCCATCCTTCAACACAATCACGGCCTCTGCAATCTTCCAATCATAATACCACCAGATGAAGTCTTTGGCGAAGTGTTGCGGAATAGGCATCAAAGGAATCTTTTTCAACACTTGCGGTGGTTTGTATTTTAAAGTCACCTTGGGCATACCAGTTATCAAATCAATATCCTTCTTATGAACAATTCTTTTTGGATATTGTGGTGTAAACAAGTCCCACTTGGAAGGGTTTTCAAGTGATGAAACTTCTCGAAATATAAAATCCCCTTCTCCCACTTTACTGCGAAGCATCTTAACTCTTTAACAAACTTCCAGGCCAATGCAGGACCTTTGAAAATCCTATTGTGAAGTTTGTAAAAGCATCCTTGAATATCAGGTTTAGGACGATTGTTTTCCTTTTCTTTCAACTTCTTCAACAACTCTTTTAAACTTTCTGACTGCTCGAACCGTGGCTTGTCATGCCCTTTAAAGATTTCATCTTCAAATGCTTTACTCTTTTCTTTTGCTAGCTTCTCGGCATGGTTTAGCAGTTCATCTGAGAAAGAAAATCCACAATCTTGATTTGTCCTGAAATATTGTGGATATTCTTCGCTTGTAATATCTTCCATTTCAACTTCCTCGAATGCATGAACATCATGATCATCCGAATGATTTCCAGCTTCTTTCTCAGGAATCTTTGGAATAAAGTTGTCTGCAAGTAATTCATCCAACGTCTTGCCTACTTGCTTTGCTAAACCTTCAAGAATCTCTTTCGAAATAGCCGCAGAAACTTCCCCATCCTCAAGATCAGGGTCATCAAACTCTAACTCGAAGAGTTTATTGTTAGATTCAAATATTTCTGGGAACCTGCTAGTCATGTCGATCGTCCAGACCCGATCAGTGAGCATCTGGCGATATTTGTTCTTATCATCTTCAGACAGTGACTGCAATTTCTCGTTCCAGAAAATATCTTCATCAACATTCTCACCAGGAGCTTTAGAGCTCGATTCACCACCCTTATCTGAGTCACGCTTCTCATAAGTAAATTTGTCAGCGTCATCATCATCATCATCATCACTACTATCATCAAATGCAGAGCCGTCTCCATCACTTGAACCATCATCCGATCCTCCATCATCCTTATCATCCTTCTTCTTTTTCTTTGTATCATTACCAGCATCTTCATCTAGTTCATCATCTTCTTCTTCATCAGACAGTTCGAAATCAACTTGCTCTTCTTCTCTTTCTTTTTCTACTTCACCAGCTTGAAGTTGAGGAGCTTGAGAGTACAAGTTCTTGATCAGATCATCCATATGCTTGTTACTCTTTTTCAGCTGTTTATTCTCCTCCTTCAAAATTATGATTCTTCTGGTGTTGTGTTGCTCATGCTTCAGCAACTTCTTATTTTCTCTTTTCAATCTCTTGATTGTCTTCTTCAGGGTTTCATTACCATCTGCCGATGTGACTACGACCTCCAACATCTTCTTATCGTTAGACTTTAACAGCTCAATCTACGTCTGTTGTTTGTTAATCAGATTCATCATCTCAGAAAGTCTCTGATTCACAGCAGTCATGATGTCACTGTCCACCGATACTTTTGTCTTCTTTGGTGGTTCAACAGCATCAGGTAATTTACCTTTTCTTATCTTCTTTAGCACATTATCCAATGCCTCATTCACATCATCCATCGGTATTTCTTCAGTTTGTGGTGTGCTAGATGTTGTTGCAGTCTTCTGCTTCTTATGAACTGGTGCAGTAACCGGTGATCTAGAACTTGTAGCTGGTGGCAGTTTCTTACCAGCAATCAAAGATTCTATCTCTTTCTTCCTCTTTATACTTGGCTTCTCCTGTTTCTTCTTCTCTTTCCTAGCAGCTTGCACAGGAGATCCAACAAACGTCTCTTCAACATTAAAACCCAAATCTTCCACATCAACAGGAATAGGGCTTTTGTTCCCTTGATCCTCAACATTTTGGCTAGCAGACGCACCAGCCTCAGTGGCCTTGGGCATGGTCGTCTCTACCGTCTCAGCATCAGAATTCCATTGTTCTTCTTCTATCGTCTCTTCTGAATCTACAGAAGCTTCATCAACTATGTGTAAACCCTTTTTCGCCATACTCTTATTTCTTCTCTGAGTACTTTTCTTCTTCTCTGGTTCAGAAACCTCAATCCTTATCTCTTGTTTCTTTGTCTTACCACTCTTCGCCCCTACATTCACAACTTGTCTCTTGAGCTTAGCCTCAGGATCAACATGATGTAAAGGATTATCCTGATCAGAATCACTGTTCACATTCCTCACCAGCCCCTCACCCGGATCTGTGTAATCCACTCTAGCTAGGTGTTAGGACAAAGAGGATTGGTGAAACCACTTTTGTAAACCTTAGTCTAATTCACTTCTGTCATTTTTGGCTAAGTATAGAAGTACTGAAGAGAAGACAAGAAACTGCTGATTAGAAGATATGAAGAAGTGCTGAAGTTGCAGAAGTTCTGAAGTCCAAACCAGACAAGTTCACTTCAGAAGTACTGAAGACAAAACTACTCTTCAGTAGTTGTCCTTCATCAGCACTTAGCAGAAGATATTTCCCACCGCCTTTTTGCATCAGTAGTTTGTTGTTTAATATTACTTTTAGCTGTATTTGTTTCTTTCAATGTTGCAACTTGTGCAACTTGTCACTGGAGTTTCTGTGCTTGCTTTTCAGGCAAGATACATGCATGTAATCGTCTATAAATAGAAGGCTTCAACCTTCTATTTTAGACATTGATTTTCAACAGAAAAATCCTTCAAACACTCTCATTGTTATATTCCATTTCTGTATTTATTGTGAATCTCTCTAAGTATCTAATTCTCATTTACAACTTAGATTCATAATAAATACTTTGTCATTTATTAGTTTCAAACATCAAGGGGGAGTTATAACTCTGCCTTTGCATAAAAAGTGTTGCTTTAACTTATAACATTCCGCTGTGCTTATAATCTGATTTACAAGGACTTGCTAAACACTTAAGTGTCAAGATAGCAAGTTCTTACTTAGCAAACAAGAGCAAACTGATCCAACAATTGGTATCAGAGCATTGGTTTATCTGATCACATATCAATCTAACAAATTGAGAATCAGACACAAAGCTCTTATTGATATTCAATAAAAAGATCAAAAGTTCACTTTTTATCAATATCCATCACTTAAAAGAGTCATCAGACAAATCTATACTCTTTAAAAATGGATCCACATAATACTGGTTCTGCTACCAAACCTGCCATGCTTGTGAGAAACGAGTACAATATATGGCAGAAAAGAATGGCACATACCTTGTCACAAACCAACACAGGTTGTTGGAGATCTGTGATATATGGTCCACACAAACCAGTAAACATAAATCTTGAAACTAAAGAAGGGATTCCTAAGGATCCCAAAGACTATACAGATGAGGATTTCCTAAAACTTGAGCTAGATGCTAAGGCATTCTCTATGTTGGCAATGGCTCTCCCAAATGAAATATACTCTGGCCTTTTACATTGTGAAAGTGCCAAAGAACTTTGGGACTGTCTTAAAGAACAGTTTGGAGGAACTGAAGAGGTGATTGCCAACACCAGAGAAATTTTGGCTCAACAATATGAAACATTTGCTTATATTAATGGGGAAACTTTGACACAACAATTTGAAAGATTCTCCTCATTAATCTCTGAGCTAAAGTTAAATGGTCAGACCTATACAACAGTATCTATGTTACATAGATTTTTAAGGTCTCTACCTGACAAATGGGAAACTTACTCCATTGTCTTAAGATCCTCACCAGATTTTAGCTCCCTCACTCTTACAAAACTCCATGGGAGATTACTCACTTTTGAGAGAGAAATCGATCAAAAGAAGAAATTACAAACTTCTGGTAAAACTGCTGATGACTACCTACCAGGTAGTACAGCACTTTTGGGACAAGATTCACCAACTTGTTCCTATGGATCTTATGACAATATTGACATAACCACTGGGATCTCATCAGAAAGATCTTTCCCAGGTTATGACAATGATGACCAAAGTCAAACTGCTGATAATCTATGTTTTATCATGGATGATTTGAAAAATTTTAGCAGTGATGACTTGGAAGAAATGGACATACTACACCAACTGGCCATGCTAAGCATTAAAACTAACAAGTTTTATAAAAGGTCAGGAAGGAAATTTCCAGGATTGACCAGTAATACAAAAATTGGTTTTGACAAATCTAAGCTGAGATGTCACAAGTGTCAGAAGTTGGGACACTTTGCTAGAGAATGTAGAAGCTCTAGCTTTAACCAATCACAATCTGGAAATAACTATAACCCCAATTATAATAGGAACAATGGAACTCAAGGGAGTGCTCATTTTGTACAGGCACAAGCTCCTCAACAGCAATATATGCCTCAAGTACAATATGTTCAAGTGCCTGCTCAACAGATGCAGAGCCAACAATCAATCCCTCCCTTTCCAGCTGCTCAACTTCCTCCACAGCCTCAACAACCCCCTCAACAAAGTCTCTTTACCTCGGGGTATGTTGACTGGAGCAGTCTCCCTTATGACACCACAGAGTGTAATCCTGATGCAGACAACAAAGTGTTTGACATCAACTGGGGAGAACCAGACAATGGCAGAAAGAACTTTGCCTTAATGGCATTTGAAGGCTGTACCTCAAAATCTGCATTGTCTCAGGTATCAAAAGAATCTTTGACAAAACTATGTTCAAACTCTTGCAAAGAAACTTTTGCTCTCATAAGAGAGACAAACGTGCACCTACAAGGCAAAGCCAATGATTTAGAAAGAAAATACACACAGATAAAATGTGATTTGGAAAGAAAACTGTGTGCTAAAACAAAAGAGCTTTCTAAATTAACTGACTCTGCTATTGAAACCCAAGCACAAATCAAAATGATGCTAAATGACCTGGGAGATGTCAGACAAGAGCTTGCTGACACCAGGATCACTTGTGAAAAATGGGTGGAATCTTGTAGGGGGTATCAACTACTGCTAAACAAACAAAGTGCTTCAAATGTTAAGTTTGGCATAGGATACCATCATGTTGAAACACCAACAGATTTTTCTCCCAAAACTACTGAAGATGGGAGAAGAATTGTTTCAAATGAAACTTCTGAAGGGAAAGAATGCACATCTTTCCATGAAAACTTTCTAAACAGAAATCCTGGCATTTTTAAAGAAAGTACTTCAGAAGTATTTACAAAAACTGACAACAAGCCATCAGTAGTTTCATCTACTTCAGGAGTTGAGACCCTGAAAACTACTGATGAGCAAAATCTTTTCACAACTGTCAGAAATTTGCCTTCTGATCAAAAACTTAAGGCAAAAGAATGTGAAATTTGTGGCCTGTTCAACCACAAAACTGAATTTTGTAGATACAGAAAAGGAATTCAGTTCAATCAAAAATTTAAACAACAGGTTGTGGGAAATCAAATCAGAAATGATTATGAAAAAGTCTTTAAACCCAAGAAACAACAACCTGAAAACACCTTTTCTCAGAAAAAGATAAAATCTCAACCAAAATCTTTTTCTCAAAATTCCTTGTCAGTAGTTAGACCAGAATCTTCAGCAGTTTCACAAACTGCTGAGATTCAAAATCTAAAGAACATGATAGAACTACTGATGACCAAGGTTGATGGTGGTCCTAAAAAGAATACCACCATGGTTCTTCATGAAAAATCCATTGCCAAAAAGACATGGATTTCTCAACCTGGTCAAGAACAAACTGTAACTGTTCTCAAGAGCAAACCCAAAGCCAAACAGGCTTGGGTTTCCAAATCTAACTAATTTGCTTTTATGTGCAGAGAGTTTCCAGGGGCTTAAACAGCATATGGTATGTTGATAGTGGAGGCTCTATGCACATGACTGGATGCAGATACCTGAGAAACAATTTTATCAGCCAAAGAGAAGGATCTGTGTCCTTTGGGAACAATGCTAAGGGATATGTGCTAGGACATGGCAATGTCTCCTCTGGCAAAATACAGTTTGACAAGGTCAATCTGGTGGAAAACCTTGAATACAACTTGCTAAGTGTGTCACAAATGTGTGATAAAGGATATTCTTCCTTTTTCACAAAGACAGCTTGCAAGATCATCTCACCAGAAGGCCAGAAGTTGATTGAGAAGATTATAGAAGATCATACTTTGCTGATTGCCAAAAGATGTGGCAATGTCTATGCAGTGGACATTGAGAAAGACAAAGTATTGAACAACACTGCCTGTTTCTTCTCAAGGGCATCAACTTCAGAAACAGATCTCTGGCACAGGAGACTTGGCCATGTGAACTTTAAAACCATAAATAAAGTCACAAAAATGGGCTTGGTCAGAGGTCTACCTTTGAAAGTATACCAGTGTCAAGAACACTGTGTATCCTGTTTAAAGGGAAAACAGCATAAGTCCTCCTATAAGTCTATTGAAGAATTAAAAACAACTGCATGTCTTCAACTACTCCATATGGACTTATTTGGACCTGTCAAGATTATGAGCCTTGGTAAAAAGAAGTACTGCTTAGTCATCATTGATGACTACTCAAGATTCACATGGGTATTCTTCTTATTTTCCAAGGATGAGGCTGCTGAAATCATCAAGTTCTTCATTCTACAAGTAGAGAAACAATATTCTCTATCTGTCAAAACCATTAGAAGTGACAATGGGACAGAGTTCAGGAACAAAACTCTGGATGAATTCTGTTTGTCTAAAGGGATTATTAGACAATACAGTGTTCCCAGAACTCCTGAACAAAATGGTGTAGTAGAAAGGAAGAACAGAACATTGATAGAAGGAGCAAGAACAATGTTAGCTGATTCTGGACTGCCATTATACTTTTGGGCAGAAGCAGTTAACACAGCATGTTATGTTCAGAATAGAGTTCTTGTGGTCAAGAGACATTCCAAGACTGCCTATGAAGTTCTTCATGGCATGAAGCCCCTTATCTCCTTTTTCAGGGCTTTTGGGTGTCAATGTTTCATCTTGAACATCAAGGAATCTATTTCAAAGTTTGCTGCCAAAGTTGACTCAGGTTACTTTCTTGGTTACTCTTCAACTAGAAAAGCCTACAAGGTTTTTAATTCTCACACCAGGATAGTAGAAGAAACATTGAATGTCAAGTTCAATGAGTCAAAACACACTCTTATTCCAGCACATCCTGCTGAACTCTTTGACCTTGACAACTTTCACTTTGGACCTGAAAAGGCTGTTACTTCTTCCAAACCTACTTATTATGGTGATCAAAGGTTTGAAGATGAGGATCCTGCACCATGGACTCCTCAAACAGTCATTAAGTCAACTACAACACCATCAGAAGTTTTTCAAACTTCTGATCAAACAAATACTGAAGGCCAAACTCAAACATCTGCTTCAGCACCTGCAACTACTGAAGAAGCTGCAACTGTTGAACCAGATATCATAGACCTCAGTAGTTTGTTTGAAGAACAAGAGCCACCTACACCTGTCAGTGGTTTACAACAACTGATTGAACACAAAGATCATCCACTTGATCAAATCATGGGTGATATAGCTACAGGTGTTCTGACCAGAAACCAGCTCTCCAACTTTTGCCTATTCTCAGCCTTTATTTCACAGTTGGAACCAAAGAAGTACCAGGAAGCCCTCAAAGACAATAATTGGGTGCAGGCTATGCAAGATGAACTACTACAGTTCAACAAGCAACAGGTCTGGGAAATTTGTCCCTTACCTCAAAACAAGCAACCAATTGGTACAAGATGGGTTTTCAGGAACAAACAAGATGAAGCTGGTATGATAATCAAGAACAAGGCAAGACTGGTAGTTCAAGGGTACTCTCAAGAAGAGGGAATTGACTATGATGAAACCTTTGCTCCAGTTGCAAGGCTTGAGGCCATCAGGTTATTTCTGGCCTATGCCATTTCCAACAAAATTAAAGTTTATCAAATGGATGTGAAAAGTGCATTTTTGTATGGAAAAATCAAGGAGGAGGTGTATGTCTGTCAGCCACCTGGGTTTGAGGATCCTTCTCATCCTGAGTGGGTGTACAGACTAGACAAAGCTCTTTATGGGCTCAAACAGGCTCCAAGAGCCTGGTATGATACACTCTCCACCTTTTTACTCAAAAATAACTTTACAAGAGGTGCCATTGATAAAACACTTTTCATTAAACATGTTGGAAATCATGTCTTACTTGTTCAAATTTATGTTGATGATATCATCTTTGGTTCAACAAACACAAAATTGTGTGATGATTTTAAGAAACTCATGCAATCAAAATTTGAGATGAGTACCATGGGAGAACTGCAGTACTTTCTAGGACTGCAGATCAAACAACAAACAAATGGAACTTTTATACATCAATCAAAATATGTTAAAGAATTATTGAACAAATTTTCTTTAAATGACTGTAAATCATGTTCCACTCCCATGACACCTATCACACAAGTTGAACCTGATGATCAAGGAAAACAGGTTGATCAAACCATGTACAGATGCATGATAGGTTCCCTTTTATACTTAACTGCTTCTAGACCAGATATTATGTTCTCAACATGTGTCTGTGCTAGATATCAATCAGCACCAAGGGAATCACACCTTATAGTAGTCAAAAGAATTTTTAGATATCTGAAAGGAACACCAACACTGGGAATTTGGTATCCTGCTTCAAGCAATACCAAGTTATCAGCCTTTTCAGATAGTGACTATGCAGGGTGTAAGATGACAAGAAAGTCAACATCTGGTGGTTGTCAATTCCTGGGTAACTGTCTAGTGTCATGGCAATCAAAGAAGCAAACATCTGTTGCAACTTCAACTGCTGAAGCTGAATACATTGCAGCTGCAAGTTGTACATCACAGATACAATGGCTCCAATATCAACTTCTTGATTATGGAATCAAAGAGACCAAGACACCTTTGTTTGTAGACAGCAAATCTGCCATTAGCATCATTCAAAATTCGGTACAGTTCTCAAAAACTAAACATATTGAGATCAGGTACCATTTCATAAGAGATTGCTATGAAAAAGGCAAGATTGAGGTGAAGCATGTAGCAACAGCTAATCAGATAGCTGACATCTTCACTAAGCCCCTTGACACATCAACATTTCAGAAGTTAGTATCCATGCTTGGAATGCTAAATTTGTAAGTGTTTATTTTAATTTTTTTTTTCTGCATATCAGTTAGAATCCAAGTTAACACTTGATTCTACCCAACTCTACATCAAACTTCTACATCAATCACTACTGTTATGCATCAAAAATTTTCTTTTTCCTTTTTCCATCCTTGATTCCATCCTGTTTACCATGGTGGAATCAAAATCAAAAATTTTCTTTTTCCTTTTTCCATCCTTGATTCCATCCTGTTTACCTTGGTGGATTTCAAGTTAACCTTTTCCATCTTTTTTCTGGTTTCCACTTACAAATGACAAAAGTCTGCAACAAAACTTCTGAAAAACAAAGTACTGATTAAACAAAAATCAGTATGAGAGAAAGTACTGATGAACAAAAATCATCAGTATGGGATAATTTTCTGAAAAAGTGTGTAACTTCTGATAAAATAAACTTCAGAAGTTATGAATAAAGTATTTATAAAAACATTTCTCATCAGATGTTAAAACTACTGAAGAGAAAATGGGAACTACTGATGAAGTAATCCTTCATCAGCAGTTTAAGTCAAAAGGGCAAATCTGACTTTTCCCATCATCAGAGGTTTGACCTAATCAGTTTAAAACCTCTGATAAAGAGATTTTTAACCAAAGGCGGTTTTAAAACTTCTAATAAAGAAGATTCAAGCGGTTAAAACTCCAAATAAATACCTTTTGTACACACTTATCCTTTTAAACTCACAAAATATCCCTCCTTCTCTCTCAAAACTCTCTCAAAACCTAAACCTGCAAAATTCACTGTTCGATCAAACACCCAAACCACAATGGCTCTAGTTCTAAAACAGGGACACAATCAAAGAGCCTTTCTTGAAAAACAAGAAGGCTGGTCCCAATACGATGAGATCATTGATCTTGTCGTCAAATCCCAATACTTTACTGCTCTCACAATTAACCCACCAATTCACACTGAAACTCTGAATGAGTTCTGGGCAAATGCTGAGACGGTTACAATGGGTGGTGAGGTCATTTCCCTCAACTCAAAGATAAAAGGGAAACAACTGACCATCACACCGGCCACACTAGCAACAAGACTGGGTCTGGATGATGTAACTGCCCCTGACCATGTTGCTAACAAAGATATTCATCTAACCATGACTGAATGTGGTTATCAAGGTACTCTCTCCCATGTTACAATATTCAAAAAATATTTTGAACCAAAATACAAACTTTTGTTTCATTATATAATTATGTGTTTGAGTCCAAAAACAGGGTCTTATGACCAGATGCCCTCCACTTTTCAACCAATATTTCATTCCATTGTGAATGAAACTAAATTCAGGGCATCAAAACTGTTTTTCAATGAGTTGGTGTTACATCACAATAATACCAAGAAAAAGTTTTTGTTGTACCCAAGGTTCATTATGCAATGCATAATAGGGGAACTGGGTAATGAGGTGCTTGTGGGAAAAATTTCAACTTTAAACCCTTTAACATCACAAGCATACTCAAGACTAAACAAACCGGCTGCCTGGCCAGAAGATGATCAGGGAGAACAACAACAAGTCCCCCTGAAGCCCACATCTTCCAAACTCACACCACCAAAAGCCAAAAAGCCCAAGCCAACAAAAACTGCAACCCACCAACCCAAAAGAAAAGCTGTTCAGGAGGTTGAGATGCCTGAACATGCTCTTGAGCATTCTGCTCTTCAAATTGTTGAGACTGAAACACCCTCTCAGTCTCATCCATCTCAAACCCCACCAAGAGCACCCATATCTGTTCAATTCAAAAGAAAAAGACTTAGAAAAACATATCAAACACACTCTTCTTTTGAAACTGCTGAACAACAACCTATTGCCCAAACTACTGAACCATCCCCACAAATTTCTGAACAAGAGGCAATAGAAATTGCCAAACTTCTCTCTGGGCTAAAAGAGAATGTCCCATCTGACCATGTCAGTCCCCATCAACCACAACAAACAGGGGACATAACTACTACATCAGACATGGATGTGGACATCACTAGCCCTATCCCAAGAGATGAGGGTGGACTAGAGTCTTTAAGCCCAATTTTAGAGACTCTTGGGGCATCTGAGGCTGCTACTACTCAGTTACCACCCAGTGGTGGATCTGAGGATAGAAGTAACATAGCTAAGACCTCAGATGTGGCAACTACTGATGAAGGCTTAATGCCTGAAGTAGGAAATCCTCACTACCAAGAAACAGAGGTTCATGAGAGAACTGAGTTGGGCTCAGCTCATGATTTAACTGAGACAGTCCTCACTGAGGGCAACATCAGGGATTCAGATGATTCCATTAGTTTGGATGATGTTTCACAATTTAAAACTACTGAATTGACGGCACTTTCTGAAGGTCCTGTTGCAAAGGTATCCAGGCTCAAGAAGCCAGTCACCTCTGCACAGGTTAAAGTCCACTCAATCCCTAAAACCCCTAGAGTGGCATCCTCTGTACAACATGAGGATCTCCCAAAAACACCCCCTTCATAGCAAATGCCCACCCAATTCCCTGGGCAAACAAGCATAGACCTGAACCAGCTATGCAGCCCAGAGGGTCCCCTGTACCACATGATGAATACACTCATCAGAAATCACTTCCAAACATATACAGCTGACTTGGAGCTGTCCATCAAGAACCAATTTGGAGTGATTAAAACCAAGATGAACGATCTGTCCAACAAAATAGACTACAACAGCCAGCAGATTGCTCATCTTCAAGGACACTTCTCCCAACCCTCTGCTTCAAGGGTTAAAATTGATGAATCCAAAAAGGGGGAGAAGATCAGGGAACCTAAGGAGTCATTCCAAGCCAGAGTAAAGGCAAGAGTGGCACTCCTTGAAAGAGATCTGAAAGATCAGGCCAGGAAAGAAAAATTGGCCAAACAGTTTGGTGTCTCTATTGAAGAAATTGAAGCTGCTGAGAAAGAAGATGAGACCCAAAGTTCTGAAGATTCCCTAAGGTGTAATGAAGAAACTTCTGATGACCAAACTTCTGATGAAGAATCAGAAAGTACTGAAGACAATCCTTCAGTAGCTGACAAACCATCAGCAGTTGTCAGCACATCAGAAGTTAACACTTCCCAACCTCAAACAACTGAACCTTCCAGAACCACTGCTCCCATTCAACCAACATCTGATCCCATCAGGCCTACATCTGTTACAACAATGACTGTATTAAACCCTTCTCCCATCTCTCAATCAGCTGAACTATTAGAGAAGAGTTTAATTGCAGCCAACAAGAAGGCCAGAGAAGATCAGATTTGGAAATCTCTGGAAGAAAGGGATGATTTGGACTTAAGCCATGAAGAAAAACTTCAGGCTTATGCAGCTGAACTACAAAGGCAGGCTAGCCTTGATGAGATTGCTGAACAGGATAAAAGACAACAACTGGTGTCTTATATT
Organism: Ambrosia trifida; assembly: GCA_028751855.1. Lineage (NCBI taxonomy): Eukaryota > Viridiplantae > Streptophyta > Magnoliopsida > Asterales > Asteraceae > Ambrosia > Ambrosia trifida. The sequence goes on along the minus strand of CM054125.1, from coordinate 90,987,628 downwards.
ACCAAGAACAGCAAGACTAAAGCCTTTACACTCAAAGGACTCTCTATGCAAGAGCTGACAAGAAGAGCACAACTGCTTGCAGACAAAATGGCCACAAGCAAAGATGGAAAGGCCAAGAGAGCCCAGATAATAGAAGAGCTAGTAGCAGAAGGATATGGTTCAAAAGCCTCTGTATCCAGATGGAAAGAAGAAAGACTGATGGATACTTATAGAAAATATTTGGCTGCCAAGGCTGCAAATCCTGAGAAGTTTCAAACTGCTGATCCTTCAAGATCAGTAGTTAGAACTTCTGGTGCATCTAGAAGATCTGCTGCTCAGAAGAAGAAGGCAGAGGACAATGTCAAAACTGATTTCAAAATGGTACTACTTGAGGGAAGCTCAATAGTCCATTCAGATTTTGACATTGAGGAGAAACCTCTGTTAACACAGTTCAGGGATCCTTCCACTTTTGCTTATCAAATACAAAAGACAATCAAAGAAAAGCTGCATACCAAAGTAGTGACTGAACACCATCTCCCAACTGTTCAGATGCCTGGTATGCAACAACAACAAGGAAGAGAATCCCACCTGAGGCTATCTGAAACTGAAGACATCCAGCACTCAGGACCATCAACCCAAGGGACAAGTCTGGTTCCCTATTCTTCTGACTTTAACAAGTCAAAGATCCCTATCATCAGATGGTCACTTACTGATAACAACTCAGTACTGTTGACAAGAAGAGACTTCTCAAGCAGGGCTTACAAGAAGATCAGTGATCTGAAGAAACTGTCAACACAAGACCTGCTCACAATTCAACATCTAGAACCACAGAGAGGATCTCTATCTGATGATCAGTACAACCAGCTCAAGAACACCATGTACAAAGAGATATGGAAGATTGTTCAAGACAGAAGAAACACATAAGGAATTAGTAAGGTTTTGGCTTCATCAATCCAGGGGGAGATTGTTAGGACAAAGAGGATTGGTGAAACCACTTTTGTAAACCTTAGTCTAATTCACTTCTGTCATTTTTGGCTAAGTATAGAAGTACTGAAGAGAAGACAAGAAACTGCTGATTAGAAGATATGAAGAAGTGCTGAAGTTGCAGAAGTTCTGAAGTCCAAACCAGACAAGTTCACTTCAGAAGTACTGAAGACAAAACTACTCTTCAGTAGTTGTCCTTCATCAGCACTTAGCAGAAGATATTTCCCACCGCCTTTTTGCATCAGTAGTTTGTTGTTTAATATTACTTTTAGCTGTATTTGTTTCTTTCAATGTTGCAACTTGTGCAACTTGTCACTGGAGTTTCTGTGCTTGCTTTTCAGGCAAGATACATGCATGTAATCGTCTATAAATAGAAGGCTTCAACCTTCTATTTTAGACATTGATTTTCAACAGAAAAATCCTTCAAACACTCTCATTGTTATATTCCATTTCTGTATTTATTGTGAATCTCTCTAAGTATCTAATTCTCATTTACAACTTAGATTCATAATAAATACTTTGTCATTTATTAGTTTCAAACATCAAGGGGGAGTTATAACTCTGCCTTTGCATAAAAAGTGTTGCTTTAACTTATAACATTCCGCTGTGCTTATAATCTGATTTACAAGGACTTGCTAAACACTTAAGTGTCAAGATAGCAAGTTCTTACTTAGCAAACAAGAGCAAACTGATCCAACACTAGGTGTCCAAACAAACGTCTAACTGGAGGACGTTCTTCAACAGACAAACCTATATATGCTTTCATCCTAGCAAGAGTATTCAGTGACATATGTTCCTGAACAACAATGTGTTTAGGATCTCTTTTCAGCCTTTTGTACTTGTGATCGAATATCATTTGAAGAAACCGAGGATATAAAAGAAATTTCAGATTCCTCGTTCCATTCACGGGCACCAGTAAGTGAGACATCAGCATGCCAGAGACATTGAACGGTTTGTTAAATACTAAAGCAACCATCATCGAACTGATGCTCTTCCTCATTAAATCATAACCTCCTGCCGCAGATCCGAAAACGTGAATCAAAACGTGTGCCAGATACTTGAATTGTGGGCACAGTTTTCCTTTATGCAACGAACCGTCAGTGATTGGTCCGTTATACTTCATCCTGAGAAAGCACTTTCGTTGATCCATGAATGTAAACTCCTTTGGATCTTTCGGATCATCATTCAGATTCAATGCTTCTCTCAAATCTTCTTCGCACACAATTACACGTTGTCCTTGAATTTTGCTCGTCAAGCAAGATTCGCACTTCCAGAAATCTAATTTAGCATTAGACCAGAATTCCTGTATCATATCTCTGTAGATCACTGTCAGCGTAGCAATGGCATCAATCACCCTGCTTCTTTTCAAAAACTCAATGATACCGACGAATTCTGTGTGCTTCTTCACATCTCCAAGATATGCACAGCAGTTGTGCGCATTCTCAAAATCTAGCTGTTTAGCAGGCTGTGATGAGGATCCTGCTTGTTCCGTCGTTCTCTGTTGATCAGACATCGTTAAATCTGCAAAACAAACAAAAAACACACGTTAAAAATCGTCAAAATTTCAAAATGAAAATTTTTGGTCATAAAACTCCTCTTTCGCCCAAACGGGGATACGAAGGAGTTTTTATAATGGTACGAATGAGAAATAATGAGTACGAATGTAATGGTTTTGATAAAAATGTTTCATTCGCCCATCTAATCCTCTTTCGCCCATTTCATTTTCTTCCTTCGCCCATTCGAACTGGTCGAAGGAAACAGTTCATGTTTTTGAAATTTCAATTTTGAAATCTAATGATTCTGAACATGTCCATTTGATTGAAATCAGGCCTAATAATGCCGATAATCATTCCTAAACCAACAGTTTCATCAATTACGAATTGTGTTTGTGTTTTCACCCAAAAACTAGGGTTTAAACAATGAATGATCAATCTGACTTGTTTTAAACTCTGGTTTTGATTATTTCTCCCCCTAAAACACACACACAATAAACCCTAAGCATCAATTAGTGTTATTATGTTGTTTTTAAATGAGATTGGACAGTTAGGGTTCAGAATTGTAAAACAGAGATTAAGGACTGAAATCATGAAGATAACCTGTAAGATTTATAGCAAAATGATCAGTGTGAATGTACGAACACAATGAGATGATGTAAAATGATCGAGCAACAAGGTGAGTTTACAGTTAAAAATCTGTAAAAAATATAACTGAGGTTCGAATGAGATGTTGGGTATATATAGGCTTGTCCCTTCGCCCGTTTTGGTCATACGAAGGAGAAACTTTTGTCTCCTTCGACCCTATTGAAAGGGTTCGAATGAGAGAAAAGGGTTCGAATGAGATAATTATCATGAACACTCTCCTTCGCCCAATAAAACATACGAATGAACAAGTGAAATCCCACATTCGACCAAACGAATGGGCGAATGATAATTGGGATTTTTGAAAAATTTCCAAATCTCACAAACGAGTCCCGATCCAATTATTTTCCAACTTTTAAGCATCCAACATTCATGTTTTCACATTTTAAAAGGCACAAAGCTCAAATGGTGTATCAAGGTTTAGAAAATCGACATCAACCACCATCAGTGATCAAAAATAAGATGAAAAAGAAAAATCTTTTTGGATTTTCTAAAGTTTATGCTAAAACACACCTAAAATCTTTTTGAGTTTTGTAATTTTTGACGAGAAAATAAAATGCAGAAATGTAAATGAAAACTGTAAATGTTTTTGGGATTTCCGGTAAAGACTCATTGTAAAGCGTGATTATGCTTTCGTCGTCTGTAAATGTACAAGATATAATGCATAGAGGTATACAGGTCAGCAAATTAATGCAGCAAAGTAACATATGCACTATACCAGGTTGAGGACTGATATTAATCATGATTTGCATCAATGATCAATACGATGTAATAGATAATCTTTGATCATCATAGAACATGGAAAGTTCCTCAATTCGGTAACTTTAGGATTTGGCATAAAGCTCTTTTATAAAGACACCCTGTCTGATCTAGGTCCGTAATGACTTACAGCAGAAGATCAGAGAGGCTATCCCCAGACAACTAATAGCATAACGACCCTAAACCTCCGAGTTTTGTACAGATACCCTATCAAACGAAATTACGGTACTAAGACCATATGCCCATGAGGAGTTCATCCACATATCAATTTGTTTGATATGTATGTATCAGGCACGCAGTAATAGGTCTACGAAGCCTATCAGCACATCGCACAGACTCAGACACACGCCCTATATAGCAATACATTATTTAGAATGTGTCAGATCCCCACTGATGTACTATCATTTCCCTTTATACTCCAGGAAATCATTTTAAATTTTCTGATTTTTATAGATTTTCGAATTTACTGTTCCCAAGGATAAGCTGGAGCATTTCAAATATGTGACTGCCCAGATATCGTTTGTTCACAGAAATCTGACGGCATTAATCTAAGGGAAGAAGATATAGCAGTCAGCAAAGAAATTTTTCAATTTTTATGGATTTTTAAATTTTTCAATGTTTTTGGTTTTTCGAAATTTTTCTGAAAAGCAGTAAAAATTTAAACTAAAAAGTGATAGACTAAGGTGGTGATCAGTCCTGTTTTTCTTTAATACCATTAGCTTTTAAAAGATAATCAAATCTGGATTTGTCAAAAGCTTTGGTAAAAAGATCTGCACATTGATAATCAGTGTGGATTTTGACCATATCGATCAACTCTTTAGCATAACAATCACGGATAAAATGATATTTAATCCGGATATGTTTAGCCTTTGAGTGATTTACTAAGTCTTTTGTTAATGCGATTGCGGCTTCATTATCACAGTAAATAGGGGTTTTAAGAAATTGCAAACCGTAATCCACCATCTGCTGTTGGATCCAAAGAACCTGTGAGCAGCAGCTCGATGCTGAAACGTATTCTGCTTCACATGTGGATAGTGCAACTGCGGTTTGTTTCTTGCATTGCCAGGTCACGAGCCTGCTCCCCATAAACTGACATCCAGCCGTTGTGGATTTGCTGTCTTTGTCACAGCCGCCCCAATCTGTATCACTAAAAGAGATTAGGTCAAAATTATCATCATGAGGGTACCAAAGTCCTTTCGATGGACAACCCTTCAGATATCTAAGGATACGCTTGACAGCTGCAAGATGACTCTGTTTCGGCTTCGATTGATATCGCGCACAAAGACATGTCGCAAACATTATATCAGGTCTTGACGCTGTGAGATACATCAGAGATCCGACGATTGCTCTGTATGTAAATGGATCAGTCAACTCCTCCTTAAGGTCAACTCCAATCCCGTGATTGGGCTGTATCGGGGTATCCATCGGCTTCGAATCATCCATCTGGAATCGGCTCAAGACATCAGAAACGTATTTCGTCTGGTGAATAAAGATCCCCGTTGGTCTTTGCTCCACCAGCAAACCGAGGAAAAACTGCATTTCTCCCATAGCGCTCATTTCGAACTTTTCCTGCATAACTTGTTCAAATTCCCTGCACAGAAGTTCGTTAGTTGACCCAAAAATAATATCATCAACATAAATTTGTACGAGAAGCAAATCATCTCCTGTTTGTTTCGTGAACAGTGTGCAGTCTACCAGTCCGCGTTTGAATCCTTTGGAGAGAAGATACGTGCTCAGCTCCTCATACCATTGTCTCGGAGCCTGGTGCTACCCGTAGAGAGCTTTGTTTAACACATAAACCTTATCCCGGTGAATAGGGTCCTCAAAGCCTGGCGGTTGACCTACGTAAACTTCCTCTTTGACCACACCGTAAAGAAAAGCGCTCTTTACATCCATCTGATACACCTTAAATTTCTTCCATGATGCAAACACGAGGAACATTCGGATAGCTTCCAAGCGTGCAACCGGTGCATAGATTTGATTGTAGTCGATTCCTTCAACCTGATGAAAACCTTGAACGACCAAACGAGCTTTGTTTCGCACTATGACTCCTCTGTCATCCTTCTTGAACATAAACACCCATTTGGTACCAATTTTCTTTCTTCCAGGGGGCAAATCTGTCAGGGTCCATACACCAAGTTTCTGGAATTGTAATAACTCCTCCTGCATTGCTTCCACCCAGGCGTCATCCAAAAGAGCATCCTTGTAAGTCCGCGGCTCGACCTGCGAAACATAACAAGCAAATGACCAGTCATTTTGAAAACCAGATTTCTGAATTTTGGCATATAAAGCAAGGTTGCCAATGTTTTCTGGTGCTTGAGCATTTCTCAGCTGCCCTCTTGTAATCACATTCCTACCAGGATCACCAATAACTTGTTCAAGCGGGTGTATCCGATGTATCCGAGATTCCGGATAATCAGGTACTTGTACTCCCGTTTGAGTTGTCAAATTTTCTGCAGAAACCAGATCATTACCCACATTTGATGTTGAAGCATCAGTATTAGATGGGTTCACTGGTGGTGTCACTATAGCGTTATCCAGAATAGCTTCACTTGTTGCATCATCGTCTTCATATTCTGATTCGGATGAATTAAGCGATGTAGAAGCCTCTTGGAACACTTCTTCTTCCAACACAGGAGCAGTTGTATCATTAGAAGCTGTTTGGGGGTTTACCGTGATCGGACGCACTAACGGTGAAGTTACGGCGTTTTCGACCTCGTAGTATAAGCGAAGTACAGCTTCTTCAACCATGCTATCTAGATTGAATGATTCAAAGAAGTCTTTGTAATCAAACATCCAATCTGGTCCTCCACCCTGTACATTTTGTGTATATCTTTGAACTTCGACATTAGTCCACTCCTCGACTTTTCTAGTTCTTTTGTTGAATACCCGTTTTAATGGGGTTGCATATCCAACAAAATAACCTTCTTCAGCCTTTGGTGCAAACTTTTCCGAAGGATTCAGCATTGTACATGGGGCACCAAATGGTTCTAGATACTCCAGATTCGGCTTGCGTCGGTTTAACAGCTCATAAGAAGTCTTGCCAAACTTCTTCACTGTCAAAACACGGTTAAGAGTGTAACATGCCGCGTAAATAGCTTCATTCCAGAACATGACTGGAATATTTGAATCCGCAAGCATAGTTCTCACCGTCTCTATAAGAGTCCTGTTCTTTCTCTCTGCGACACCGTTCTGTTGGGGTGTATACGGAGCACTATATTCATGATGAATTCCTTTGTTTGCACAAAGATCCTCCATCTGAGCGTTTTTGAACTCCGTCCCATTGTCACTCCGGATTCTTTTGATCTTCAGACCATATATATTCTCCAGATGTGTAAACAGAACCTTCAGGTTGTCAAAAGTGTCGCTTTTCTGATGCAAACACATTACCCATGAAAATCTGGAATAATCATCAGTCACCACAAGACAGTATAACTCCCCGGCATGACTTTTACGTCTGACTAGACCGAATAAATCCATATGCAAACGTTCAAGTGGCAGCTCAACGGAATTAACTTTCTTTGGTCTATGGGATTGTTTGTGCTGCTTTCCCTTTTTGCAACTGATACACTTTTCATTCAAATGGAAGTGTTTTACATTAACTCCCGTGACAAGTTCATTCTTCACAAGCCGATTCATCTTTCGCAAATGGATGTGTCCCATTCTCCTGTGCCACATAATGGATTCTTTTTCTGTAGCCTTGGAGAGGAAACACGTGACTTGGCCATGGGTGGTCATTGCTTTGGACATGTCGAGAATATACAAGTTGTTAACTCTCGGTGCCTTCAACATCACCCACTCTTTTGGTAGCTCAAACCCAGGTTTCAAAATGTAGCAGGATTTGTCATCAAAGTACACAGAAAATTGTTTATCACAAATCTGACTAACACTGAGCAAATTATAGTCTATCTGTTTCACATATGAAATCCGCTCAAATGTTACGACCCCATTGCTTACACTACCCTCCATAGTAATGTAGCCTCCCTTATTACCAGCAAACGCCACATAACCTCCGTTAATGTTTTTGATGTCAAAGAGTAGCGTGAGGTCCCCTGTCATGTGACCAGAAGCTCCACTGTCAACAATCCAAAGGCTGCTAACAGGGCCAGCTGGAGCTCCCTGCACATATAAAGTAGATCAATTAGTTCTTTCGGGGGACCCAAGCCTGTTTGGTCTTGGGTCTTTGAACAGGTTGTTTCAAAGAGTCTTTTGAATCACAAACATCTTGGGTTACTTCAACCCCTTTCTTCTCACTCACAATTTTCTTTTTCTCATTCTTCTCACTCTGTGAAGTAGAACCTCCTTCAGATTCCTTAGATGACCAAGATTGCTCAGATCTTTTCAAGATCCGAATCTGAGATTTTGAAGTCTCAGTCGGTTTCTTTACTTCTTCTTTAAAAGCAACCTTCTTGGTTACCTTCTCTGATTTAACAGACACAGGTCCAACTGCTTGTTTTTCATTAGGTTTAGGAGCAACCTTTTTGGTATCAGCAGTTGAGTTCATCATAGGTTTCTTAACAGATTTATCAGTGGTCATCCGGTTGCGCTTATCATACATCATCGGACGGTTTTCCCTCTTTTTATAAAAATTGTTTTGATTATGATAAGATTCTTGCTGGGGAAAATGCCGTCTTTGTTGATAGCCGTAGTTGTCAACCGGATACTCATGATATTGCCTCATCTCCACCTCGTGCCTTTTGTGTCGTACGTACGGACAGGCGGCAAGTAAATGTCCCCGTTCCCCGCACTTATAACACGCATGGTATTCCTCATAGTTTTCCTTGATCGGCGACTTGGAAAAGCTAGCAATGGGATATCGATCGACCATGCATTGTTTCCTTAAACTCTCAGGAGCTGGGTCCTTTGAGTAAGTTGGTCCAATAAAACTGTTTTCTTTATGAACAGGCAAAACAAACTGTGTGACATTGACCTTTGCTTCTTTATCCGAATAAATTTTGTCTAAAATTTCTTGAGGAAACCAAATCGTACTTTCCTGCCAAATCTTTTCTATTTTTGAATAATTGACAAACTTTATCGGATATTCATCATCGGATAAAATCTTATCGGAACCTTGCATCCGATAGAAGATTTTGACAGGTTTATCACACGATTCATTGCTCACATCATTAGATTTTTCAGATTTAAGCTCATTTTTCTTATCAACAGGTTTTACCACATTTTTCTCAATTTTGGTTTCAACTTTCTTTTCAACCGGTTTTCTCACATTTTTCTCAACCTTCTTTACCTCTTTCTTTTCAAAACTCTTACCAACAAACTTTTCGTTTTTCTTAACCTCATTTTTACGATGAGCATTTGCCATTGGATGAATGATCTGAGACGGTGAGACTGGCTCAGTAGTGATTATATGATTTTCAACCGTCTCAGATGGTTCATCTTCTTCATCTGAATCATCAGTAGCGACCACACCCTCACTATTTCCCAGTACTGGTCTCACATCAGAATATGGATCCCCGACACTGGAAGTGTTAGGCTCATTTTCTGATGTGGAATCAGGATTGATTAAAGTCTCCGGTGGTATTGCATGTAAAGTGTGATTCTCAAACAATACCGGAGATGGGACCGACTTATAGTTTGCACTATTTGACTGGGAGGGTTCTTCAATGATATGATCGACTACATATGCTATGTGCTTGTAACTTTCTAACTTTTTGTTAACTTTTTCCGCAAAGCACTTGATGGTTGCCATTTCCAATTTAGTGTTTTCCATTTCATTGATATAATTATTAATGGCAAGTTGTTTGATAGACAATGTCTTTTTAAGTTCAGACACATCCTTTTTATAACCATCAATAACTTTGTTGAAATCTTTTAAGTCCTTTTGATAAATCTGACAGTTGATTTTTGCACTCTCAAGTTGGACCTTGAGAAGCTTGTTTTCATCAGTCAGTTTTTCAAAATCCGCACATTTATCACATTTAACACACGCTTGAGATTGAGTTTCAGAACTTACCGGCTTAGGAGGTTCTGTCATGGCCATCAAAGCGAAGTGAGCTTCCTTCCCTGCAAAGAATTTGGAGTAGTCAATCTTGGTGCATGCATCATCCACCATACATGACTTGCGGGTCATCAGGAAGTCACCTTCAGCTAACTGTTGGTCAATGTCATCATCTAGTGAACTCACACTAGCCTCTGAATCAGATTCACTCTCTATATCCGAGTAAGCTGAATCGTATTGGTCTCCAACATCAGTGACAGAATCAAGAATCATCCCCGATTTCTTGTCTTCACTCTCAACAATCACATCCTCATTCACTTCTTCAATCTTCAACTCAGACACTTTTTCAATCACAACCTCTTCTTCAATCTCCTCATTCTCATCCAACCTCATCTGCTGTGCCACACATGCCACATTCCCAGCAGTGATCTCCTCCACCCCCAATTGCATTCCAGTCCAATCAAAACCTTCATCCTTTTGGATCACAAGTGCTTGGTTTTGATTGTCAGTTTGGTTTTGGTTTTGTGTGTTAGGTGTAGTGATAGGAACAATAGTGCGGTTTGGATTTTGTTGAGGTTGGTTTTGAGTTGTGGATTGTCTGGTGTTGTTGTTTTGTTGACGGTTCTGATAAGTGTTTTGTGGTTGAAAGCTTGAAATGTTCGGATTGTTTTAAGACACTTGATTTTGGTTTTGGTTTTGTCTGTTTTGGTATGTAGAATTGAAAGGATTTCGGTTACCTTGCTGTGCTGGCTGTGTGCACTCTCTTTTAAAATGTCCCTTCTCACCACAGTTGAAGCAAGTAACTTTTGCTTTGTTGAATCCATATGTGGTGTTGGGAGAGGTTGAGAGATCAGTTTTTCCAGTCTTCTGAATAAAGTCAGTGGCTCTCCTCATAATGCTTGCAAAAGCCCACTGAATGTCCATCAACTCCATCTCCTCTTTGTCGATTTGAGCGTAGTCTTCATTGGTGAGATTGTTGTTACCAATTTGACTCGCTACCAAACCGTTGTAAGAAGCAACCATAGCAGATACAAGAGCAACATGCTGTTGAGCAATTTCAACAGTCACATTGTTAAGGTTTGAGGTCTCTAACACAATCGGGTTTTGACGTGACTGTGCTTGAGTAATCTGCATCTGATTCATTTGAGGAGGATATTGTTGTTGTTGTTGAGGTTGACTTGATGTGTAGCATGCGGCTTGTTGTAATGGTGAAAATGGTGGAATAAAGTTTGGTGTTTGATAAGGTTGTTGTGTGTATGATGGTGTGTAGGATGAAGTTTGAGCAAGGTAGTTAATGGGTGCTTTTGTTGGTTCAACAATGTTAGACACACATGCTATGTGAGGTGCAACATTAAAGGTGGTGCTTGAAGCAGAAAGAGAGTTAGATGTACCACTCACATATAAATCAGGATTCTGTGGAATCTGAGCTCTCTTAGCTTTTCTCTTTTCCTCCATCTCTTTGTTTTCCAGCTTTTGGATGAACTCGTTAATAGTCCAATACTGGTAAGCATTCTTCTCCTTTAACACTTCGATGTGTTGGTTCCAGTAGGGTGGTAAAGCATCAGCAAATTTATCTACTAATTCCGACATTGGAATGCTGATCTCATAGCTCGACAATTCAGTGAGCAAGTGGCAGTACCTTGGAACCAACTCTTTTAGGGTCTCATTACCCATGTAACTGAAGTTTTCAAACTCCTTCCGAAGCTCTTCCATCCTTAGCTTCCCGGTCTTCTCATTTCCATCATGTCGATTTCTCAACATATCCCATAGTTGTTTGGATGTTGTGCACGATCCAAACAGATGCAATAGATCAGTGTTGATCGCCTGGGATAGCTGAGAGAATGCCTTCTTCTCTATCGCAAACCTTTTCTTCTCATCATCCGCCAGATTCTCCAAAGGGATCGGTTCTCCAGTATTCTCCAGAATAGGAGCAACGTAACCCTTCACAATCATTTGCCATGCCTCGGCTCCCTCAAGTCCTTGTCCCTCAACATGGATCTTGAACTTCGTCTTCCAAGTATTGTACTCCTTCATGTCCATTAGCTTCGGTGGACGATTGCCGCTTCCAGAAGATAGATCATGAATAAGAGTGGATATAGCGTTGGTCGTCTGTGAATGGACTGCTGCTGCTGCGACTCCCCAATAGTTGTCAATCGGTTGTGGTAATGGTTGAACAACTTGTTGTAGAGCCGAACTAGTCATTGCCATATAATTGATCGGCTGTGATGGTTGACTAGTCTTCTGAGCTGCAATGGACCACGGATCTTGTGTTGTCTGCTGTTGTGGTGCTTGAGTAGGTCTAGGCGTTGTTGGAAAGTTCCACATATTGTCCTGCAAACGATTAAACACGAAAAGATTAAAAATGTTTTAAAAACAGAATTCTCCTTCGTATAAACGGACGTGCGAATGAGAAATAAATTTCTCCTTCAACCGTTTTTAACAGATACGAATGTGAACTAAATCAACAAAATCTCCTTCGACCACTTGAGTCTCTCTTTCGACCGTTTTTATGGCTCCTTCGACCGTTCGATCAGACGAAGGTGAAATAACTGGACGAATGTGAAAAATAAGCAATCAAAGTCTTCCTTCGACCACTAAAACACCTCCTTCGTACACAAAATCACTCTTTCGACCCAAATGATTTCCACTTTCGACCAAACTTTCTCGTTCGACCCCTGTGATTTCAAAAACGGTTATTCTTTGAAAATCAGTTAATTTTGATCATGTTTTTCAAATGTTGATGGATTTTGATGATCTAGATCAGGTTTTGAATCGGATTTGATTTGGAACAACTTTAATAAAGAGAATTATCCGATTTAAACTCGAAATCAAGGTGTAATCGATCAAAATCTTATCACATCAGTTTGTTCATTGAAAACAGAAACTTTTTGACCAAAATTGGGTCCAAATCAACTGAGAGATTATTAATTTGTGTTTGTTTGATCCGAAATGGCTCTGATACCACTTTGTATGTTCGTGAAAGGATCGATAACAAACAAAGATTGATCAAACAAGTTAGTTTCAGGTGCGGAAACCCTAAAACTATCACAAAATAATAATCAAACAGATTCAAACGCACATATCATCATTTTCAAACATTTTCATTAATAAAACACTTGTTTACACGTTGAAATATAAATACAATCAAGGTATGAACGATAAACAGGTTTAACAAAACACTAGAGAGAGTTTCTGAAAGTGGAGGGAATAATAATGATCAAAAGTTACATTCAAAAATCAAACTTTTCTATTTATAGACTGCACATTCGCCCAAACTGTTTATGCGAATGTGCAGGTTCGCCCAAATCAATCGGTCGAACCAAGTTCTACTATAATCTAATTCTTCATTCGTCCAAGCTGCTTCCTTCGCACCTTTCAGTCTTCCTTCGCACCTTTTAACTCACTCCTTCGCACCTTCGATATCAACAAAACATAATGTGTTTTACAATCAAAGCTTTAGTCGCACTTTTGCATCTACAGAGTGTCGTTCCTTTATTGCATTATACTTACAATCATTTATCTTTGCTTAATTCACGTTTCTGTCTGACAGTTACATCCTCAGGATATAGCTGTCCATCCTAAATTCATTATTTGCCATTCTGAGCATAGTTGTCATATTGTTATTTCTTTGTTATATTAAACTACCATTTTCAGAATACAACTGAGTATTTAACATATTTCGCACATTTAGCAATCTACCTCACTTTAACTAACTTGGAAAACAAGATTATTTTTACTAAGTAATTTTTGACCAAAACAGTAAGTGCATAGGTTTCCAAAACCATGTAACCAAGTAAATGTGTAGGTTTCCAAAACCACATATATGCTAATTCATCACATGTCAGTGGTAGCTATCGCACTCATGACAACTAACACTGATATACCGAACTTCTAATGTACGTGTTGTCACAAATGTGATCAGATTGCCTTGCTTCATTTCCTATCAACTAGCTAACCCACTCCCGCACTCCCCGAGTCGTTGTGAGGTTTGTCAAACCTAATAGCGCTATCAACTAGAAACCCGCTTGCCAACCCGGCAACTCATTCGGTACGTGAAGGACTTACACTGATAGTGTTGGTTTAGTTTATCATGAACCAAAACATTAATTAGTGAAATCTTATTCACCCCGTGAACCAAAGCACCCAAAAACCCGGGATGTAAGAGTAGTCCCAAACCGGACTATGAAAAAGTAAGTAAGTTGTCTCAAACCCAAGACGCATGCTTTTGAGAAAAGAGTAGTGAAACTCACCTTAGGTTGCATTAAGTGCTAAATCCAAATCCAAGTAAGAAGTAGAGACTCGCTACCGACTCCCTATTATATGTGTCACTATGTGAGTACATGTGTATACATTGCCTACTGACCAAATTTCACGACCTAATTCTTTACAAAACCCAAGTTATGTCTGATTAAATTTGACCCAACTTTTTAATCCGAAAATCAGTTTTGACCCAATTTCAAATAAAATTCCAAAAAACATACCAAACGAACACCAAATCGCATGATCTTAGCCATTCCAGAAACCTAAGACCATGTACGACACGCACATAACAAGAATCAATCAAAAACAATACTTAAAGTCAAGTTATAGAGCCTATAAATCAACGTATACCTTCTGTCTAGATTTTAATCATGTAATCTTCTCATCTATTACAAACCCTGGGTGTATATTATCGATCAAGAACCTCAAATAATCATCATAAACATCCCTAACACATTAACAAGACCAAAACATGCAAGATTTATCATGAATACAATCATCTACAAACCCTAGACAATCGACAATCAACAACAAACACCAACATGCAAACATAATCATATAATCATCATTAACCCTTATGTTTAACATGTTAATCGTTTAAATACTCATGCTTTAATATTTATAATATTGTTTCAGACCTGGAAAAACCATAATATGGTGTTTAAACATAATCAAGAATGGTTAAAACACAAGAATCTAAGATATTATACTTAGAGCTATTCACAATCAAAACCCAAACACCTTTGACCCTTCCCAAATTATGTTCTTGAGCTTTAGCAGGTGTTGGAATGTTTATTTTTTGTGTGGAGGCTGCTATGGACGATTAGGGTTGAGGTTATGAGGTGCATGGGGCTTAAGGTTGCTTAAATAGAGGGATTAAGTTGGCTCATTTCGCGCGGTCCAGTCCAATGTGTTGCATGTTTTCCTTGATGTTTTCATTATTTTGGACCATACCAAGCTTAACCCTGTAACACCCCAACCGATGGTGGAAGCATCGAGGTGTCACGTAGTGATGATTGTTCAATAGTTCATGGTACTAAATGAAAGTTGAATAATATTAAACAATTTACAATTCATCTTACAAGTAAAGATTACAAAAGTAAATTATTATAAACTAGGTCCAAAGCTCCTATGTGTTCCAAAACTTGAACCACTTCCAATAGCAAATAAACCTGAAACATGTTAAGTTGAAAAGATGGGGGTCAACTATAAATAGTTGGTGAGAATACATAGGTTTTGCGTATAATTGAAAACAATATGTTGAATAGCAATCATAGTTGAAGTATAATAATGAGTAATGATAGAATATGAGTCCGACATGTAACAATGCGTCTTTTGTACAATCAAACCTTGTGTCGACTGAGACATAACTCGCAAGTTAGTAAAAGTGTAACTATTATCGATCATCCCTGAATTTATGCGGGGGGATGGGTTTGTCAGATCTATAGCGCTATAATCTAAACAGGCGGCTTGATCAATGTTAATGATTGTACTGTGTCTTTTTGTTAAAGTCAAATGATAGAATGAGTAAATGATAGTGTAATTGAATCACAAGTTTCAACAATGTAAGAATGAGTAAATGATAGTGTATAAAATGTTTAAACATGTTTCACCCCAAAATGTAAAACAGAAAAGGTGTCTAGGTAAACTCACCTTAACAAGCTAATATGTATCCACCAAGCAACACACAACCAACAATGTGATTCGTGAGAAATCAACCTAGATAACGTAAACAAAGTCTAAGAATATTCATATTTTAAAAAAATCTAGGGTTTCCTAAGATTAGATACTTAGGGATTTCTAATTCAGGGGATTTAGACTTCTTAGTTAAAAAAAAAAAGTTTTTCCAAGTATTGCGTCTAGTAGTAAAAAAAATTAAACGTATATGTTGATATTTACTTAACAAAATTATTTAACATATATATTTTTTTATGAATATTTTAGTTTAGGTTAAGTAACAATTTATAGTAGTTTTGAAATTGAAAATAAGCATGATGAATCGAAAAAAAAATGAAATAAATAATTAAAATGAATAACTGTAAAGCAATTTTTTTTATATAATTTATAGCTTTAGAAAGTTAATTCATGACATTTTTAAAAAAAAAAAAAAAATATAGTACTCTAACAGTATCATTAAGAATGGATAAAAAAAATATGTTTTGAGTAATCTAAAAGAATGTTCTAATATTAAATACAAGCTTTTCAAATTAATGGAAAAAAAATTGTGTTCCGCAGGTTTTGAACCCGAGACCTAATCCTTGAATGTCCACAGCCTTAACCAACTGGGCTAAGCCCTGGACTTGTAATTTGTTCAGAAAAATATGTATGAAACCGTTCGGAACAAGATATCCCCCAAATAAACTATAAACCCTAGGTTCTAAATCCAAGCAATTGAGTATGAAAATAATGATAATATCCGAATCATTCATGGGGTTTTTGTTAACTACCTACAATCGATACTAAAACAAGGAACAATTACCTGCAAATCGGTTGCAGAGCTTCCAATTCGACCGGTCAACCAAAACAACAAAGAGGACTTGAATCGATGATTGTAATGAAAAACATAAAGAATTGGGCATATGGTTGTGTAAATTGGCATTCTTAGGGGGAAATAGTGGGTTCAATTTATTGTATAAAAGGTTAATTGAATGAATTGGAAGGTTAACTTGGGTGTTAATGTAATACGCGTTTTAGGGTTAAATTAGGAATGATTGTGTACAAAATTGAGAGCTGTGATTGTTGAGGATACACGCTTGTTTATCAATAATCAAAATTATTGCCTAAGATAGCGCAAACACGCGTAGATTTGAAGCCAAATGAATAAGATAATTGGGTGTTTGACTTTGATTTTGTTGACCGTGAGTAATGAATATTTAAATTATATATCTTTCAATATTTATCACATCAGGCTTGCTAGAGCAGTTGGTTAATGTTCGTTGTTGGCCCAGCTCAGGCTCGGGTTCGAGTGTCGGCCTGAGCGGTTTTATATAAATATATATATATATATATATATATATATATATATATATATATATATATTTCCAAATAAACCATGATACTATGAGTATATTATGATTATACTAGAATAAAAATCTTACGAATTTTTTTTATTTAAACTCACTACGACAACGAGATTCAACGATTTTATTAACTAATTATTAGTATAAGGTGGTTAAAACATATATTGTTTTGTATTCATGTAAAAATTGTCAAAATACACTAGGTAAAGTGGTGGTTTTATAAACTCAAAAATTTGAAAAAAATTCGTGATGTTACAGTCTCCCCTACTTTTGGAAACTTCGTCCCGAAGTTAAAAAGAAACATGAGGTTAAGGGTGATTGGTTAGAAATTTGGGCAACTGTGGTTTATAAAATTTGGGTTAAGGCATGACATAAATTTTTGGGTATACTGTTTCGAATAATTTGGATAAAAGGATTGATGTGTGTGAGTTTTAAGGGTTGGGTTAGGTTCGTCTGAAGTAGCAAGGAGAATAAGAATCTAGCAAAACACTAACTTAAGTTTTAGGAATTCTAAAAGAATTGCGTGAGTTGACTGACTATAGAAAGACTAAATGAACTACAAGAACCTTATTAGAACTTCACACCACCTTAACGTACCTGTAAATTCATGATTACGTTCCGGACCGCAATCACCAATTTACCTGGGTTTTGTGTCCTTCTATAACTCTAGACACACACACACACAGTGTCAAATAACTTTGTGTTTGAATCGTATACAATGTATCTAAAGATGAGTCCAACTGTTGAGTAGGGAAAAAGACTTCTACCAGTCAGTGAGTAAGAACCTCTACGGATTGTTGAGCAGGTTGTAGGGCCTCTACCAATCGTTGAATAGGTTATTTGGTACCCTACTAACTGTTGAGCAAGTACTTCGTCCTCTACCAGTTGTTGATTAAGTTTAACAATTATAAATTGCAAATTAATAATATGTTCATGTAAGCAAGTTTATAGGTGTAACAATATAGTGTGTGAGTTGAAATTGTATAGATTTAGATATTAACATAGCAATTAGTTCACACTCAACCAGGCATGTATTCAAGTGTCACGAACATACTAGATAAAAAATCTCTCATATAAAAGACAAGAGTTTCAATACTATAATTTATTACATGAATCAAAATGCATCAATACATAGAAGTTTAAAATCAAATAACATTCTAATGGTAGAGCTTGTTGTTAAGTAGCTGGAGGGTCTTGATCTCGGTTTAAGTTAGGGCACCGGTTACAGAAATGGCTTGGGTCTCCACATTCATAGCACTGACCATAGTTGTATCTCCCAGGACGATTAGGATTTGCAGCCGGGGCAGGGTTGGTTTGTTGGTTGGTGTTGGGGTTTGGAGCTTCACGACATGTGTTGACCAGATGGCCATACTTACCACAATTGGTGCACAAGCGACACGGTGAAGCAGTGGTATGATGATGTTTGCATGTGTTGCACAGTGGAAAGTTTCCCGTATAAGGTTTCTTGTTTGGAGCTTATGTAGTGAGGTTTGCATCAGGATCCCTGGTCTTGCGCTTCTGGTCCTCAGTGGTTACTGCGGCTACAATACTTGTTTTCTCGCCTTTCTGAAATAAGGTCCCGTTCTTTACGTGATTGTCAGTTAGGGTAGCTGCTAGATGCTTGGCCTCCTCAAGGGTAGCAGGGTTCCTTCCCCACTCCGTGTCCTGAATCTGCATGGGTAAGCCACCAATATATTTTTCGATAGCTATAGGTAGGGGTGTGACCTTATGTGGTAACAGTAGGCTAAGTTCGTGGAAACAAGTGTTGTAGGCTAGGTTTTCTCCACTGTCTTGGGCAAGATCGTGAAACTCATCTTCCAATTTCTTGACTTCATTACGAGGGTAGAATTCCGACTTCATGATGTCTTTAGCTTGTTCCCAAGTCAAAGGCAGTGCGACTTCAGCTCCGCGAGTCCATTTCTCTTCGTTCCACCATGTGAGTGCCCGCTTGTGGAGGACACTCGTAGCATAGCGAACCTTGAGATTGTTAGGGCACTCGCTATTAATGAAAGTATTTTCGATACCTTCGAACCACTGAAGGAGGCCAGTGGCTCCTTCGTCCCCGCTAAACTTGGGAGGATTGCAAGAGTTGAAGTGCTTGAGGGTGCAAACAGGGTGAGCATTCCCGTTTTCATTTCCATTCCCATTTTTATTCCCATTTCTATTGTCGTTTCCATTCATTTGGATGACTTGAGCCACCAAGTTGGGAACCAAAGTTGCTATTTGTTGCGCCATTTGTTGGGAAATGATCGCAACCAATTGGACATCGATACCATTGTTGTTTTTGTTCTCACCATCATGTTCGTTATCATTGTTAAGATGAGTGCCACGACGAGGAGGCATGATCTGTAAGAGACACAACAAAGGATTCAATGAGACATAGGATGAATCAAGGGACAAGGATAATGAGATAATATAAGGAATGTAATCATTTATTCATTAATTAAAACGAATAAACAAAAATGTTGACTTATCAAAGCTTCTAGATCCTAATAACATAGTGAAGACATGCTTTAGCCTATAAGTGAACACTCATCCCGAGAATTCCCAGGTAGGCATCCGGGTCCCTTGTCTGATTGGGATTTATGCGCAATGCCAGTCCTAGACAGAAAACTCAGAATACAAGCGTTCACCCTTCCAGATTGCACGTGTTCATTATTAAAATCTAGAACTTCAACGGGATCTTCAAGGCAGTTCAGGTTAAGACTTGAGAATATTTTCCTATTAGTCTAAGGGTAGATCTAGTGATGTAGAACAATCTTCTTGTAGAGACTAACGTAGGGATAAGAAGTAGGAGGAAGATAGAGAATAGCAAGTAAAAGGAGCAAATACTGGTTATAGACTAGATTATTTTTCTAATAACCTCATCATCATCATCATCATCATCATCATACTCAGTTAATCCCACCTATAGCAAAGCTAAGGTAGGGTCTGAGGAGGGTAAGATGTAAACAACCTTACCTCTACCCCTAAGAATAGAGAGGCTGCTTCCAGTGAGACCCCCGTCTCGATGTGGTTTGGTATCAAGCCTTGGACATAAGGCACAAAACACTTAGCAATCGGGAAAAACCCAATCAGTGCGTGTACCCCTTTGTCTTTTGGAAATCAACGCCACCACATGATGCATGTTTAACCGTCCGTCATTTTTAACGTTATTTTCACGAAATTAGTAAAATAACGTTAAAACTAGTGCAACTTTACTTTTGACCCCCGAGAGGCACACATATATACATTATATGCGCACACCGTAAGTGGGGCACTTATTTTTCTAATAACCTAATTCCCTATAACCATGGCTCTGATACCAATCTGTAACACCCCAACCGATGGCGGAAACATCGAGCTGTCGCGTAGTGATGATTGTTCAATAGCTCATGGTACTAAATGAAAGTTGAATAATATTAAACAATTTACAATTCATCTTACAAGTAAAGATTACAAAAGTAAATTATTATAAACTAGCTCCAAAGCTCCTATGTGTTCCAAGACTTGTACAACTTCCAATAGAAAATACACCTTAAACATGTTAAGTTGGAAAGATGGGGGGTCAACTATAAATAGTTGGTGAGAATACATAGGTTTTGCGTATAATTGAAAACAATATGTTGTATAGCAATCATAGTTGAAGTATAATAATGAGTAATTATAGAATATGAGTCCGACATGTAACAATGCGTCTTTTGTACAATAAAACCTTGTGTCGACTGAGACCTAACTCGCAAGTTAGTAAAAGTGTAACTGTTATCGATCATCCCTGAATTTATGCGGGGGGGGGGGGGGGGTGGGTTTGTCAGACCTATAGCGCTATAATCTAAACAGGCGGCTTGATCAATGTTAATGATTGTACTGTGTCTTTTTGTTATAGTCAAATGATAGAATGAGTAATGATAGCGCTATTATCACAAGTTTCAACAATGTAAGAATGAGTAAATGATAGTGTATAAAATGTTTAAACATGTTTCACCCCAAAATGTAAAACAGAAAAGAGGGCTATGTAAACTCACCTTAACAAGCTAATATGTATCCACCAAGCAACACACAACCATGATACTATGAGTATATTATGATTATACTAGAATAAAAATCTTACAATTTTTTTTTTAAACTCACTACGACAACGAGATTCAACGATTTTATTAACTTATTATTAGTATAAGGTGGTTAAAACATATATTGTTTTGTATTCATGTAAAAATTGTCAAAATACACTAGGTAAAGTGGTGGTTTTATAAACTCAAAAATTTGAAAAAAAATTCGTGATGTTACAAACCCCATGTATTTAGACCCCAACCATCCTAACGGTTCATCGATTACGATTTTGATAACACGTTTAGTTTAAATTCACGTAACCACATAATAGTTTGCACATAGATTTTCAGAAACACGTAATTGCAATTAATATCAAACCATCAATTCACAATTATCTATTTTCTTAATTCACCAACGTTCAGGGTTCAATACTCGTATACGTATTTCGGTAATTCCCCGAATTACCTCCGTTATGCAGTTACTAGTCTATAACTGTGCAACATGTGACTCGCCTAACTAACCCTAGTTAAGTAACATGCTATGAATGTAAGTAAAGTTAACTCGGGTTTAGTTAAAGTAGGAACCTGAAAATGCGGGGTGTCACATCATCCCCAAGTTGAAAAGAATTACGTCTCAAAATTCAGTAAGTAAATAGTAAAGCCAGTGTACAAATGTGTGCTTGGTTACCGGATGCCACAGTATGTATGTGGGATAGATTCAAATCAACACACACTCATTTATGGATGAATGGTGTGTATATATTTAGGTATGACATTGGTTCTATTTTGATCACTCACACACATATATATCGTGTATATATATATATATATGTATGTGGGATAGATTCAAATCAACATACACTCATTTATGGATGAATGGTGTGTATATATGTAGGTAGGACATTGGTTCTATTTTGATCACTCACACACACACACACACATATATATATATATATATATATATATATATATATATATGTGTGTGTGTGTGTGTGTGTATATATGATATGTTAGTTTAATTCAATCACAAACACACACACATACATGAACTGTATGTATATGTATATGTATATGTATATGTATATTGATTCAATTGTTGATTACACACACACATAAACCGTATGTATGTATGTATGTATGTATGTATGTATGTATGTATGTATGTATGTATGTATGTATGTATGTATATTTTAGAGACTTTTGTTTTGTTTTTGATAAAATCCATATATATATATATACTTATATAATAAAACATAAGGTTTTATTGATGATTATCTATACTTATACATATGCATAGGATTTAGTAAATAGATGGTTCCATGCCTACATGGATATACACGCACACATGTATATATATACACACACACATATATATATATATATATATATTGTATAAAATATATGTATGCATATGTGTTTTTAGAAAGAATTTAATCCACGACATAACTTTATGAAATAATTCGTCTAGTATTCATAAAATTGGCTTTATAAATGTTCGTATTATATATGAGAATGTATAGTTTTTCACTTGGATATTGTTACGGGAAGTCTTGTTTCGATTATACATAATAATTGGATGTTTGTTGCTCTCTGTTGAGCGTGTCACTGGCTTGATTGTTCATTGCAAATTCTTTGAGATAATAGGGTGTTGCATGTGTATATAAACGTTGTTCAAAAATGTAAATGAATTCCTGAAATTGTTTGGGCTTTGCTAGATTTGGGATGACATAGTTAATGTAATAATGTCTAATGCACAAATAAAAATGACATAGGTTTAAACAATACATTTTAATGTGGTTGTAAACACTTGACTATTTGGTATTCAGACTTATGTTTATTTTGGATGTCTGCTTAAATCTTGTGCTTGAAAACCTTTTGTGTCATGCCTTGTGATTCCGCCTTGGCGGGGTGTGACAGATTAGTATCAAAGCCAATGGTTATAGCGAACTAGATTTCTTTTGAAACTAAACTATAACTCCAATGATTTTTCAAACGAAAAAGTTTTCATTGCATGAAAAATGTTTTCATCACGATGCACTGCCCAAGTTCCAAGGTCTTTTTACATATTGCATACATGCGAGTATATTACATAACTTCTTCATACTTATATATGTATATGTGTACACATGGATTTTGACAGTATCATGGCTTCATCTTCCTACCCGATTGTCATAGTAAATTTAGAGGACGATTTGTTTATGATCTACGAGACACCTAGTGGAGACGACGCTGATTCCTACTTTGTTGATTCCGAGCCCGAGGAGGAGGTCACGGACCCTGAGCCCGACGAGGATGAGTATGCAAATATCGTAGAAAATGACATGCATGTGGACCCTGTAGTCTCAAATGATGAGCATGTTGTGCCTACTGGCGAGGCCCGGGGAGATGCTGTGGAAGCTGCTGACCTGGCCCCTTGATATGTGATCAAGGAGCAGCCTGTCGAGGCAACTCTAGTGGTCGAGGAGTCACCAGCTGAGACACCCCTTGTGGAGGAGGCACAACCTACTAAGAAGCGTGTGTCATCTTGTTAGGATCTGAGTTTGATTGTTTTGATGTATTTAGAATAAGATGAGAAATGAATGATGTCAGTATATATGGAAAGTGCAGCGGAATAATAAACTATAATCAAAACAATGGGAATAATTGTTATCAATGATCAAATGCTTTCATTTATTGAAAGATTACAATCAGTACAAATACTCCCCCTCAGCCTGATCACACAGTGATTGTTTGTCTGAGAGAATGTTTGTGTGTGATCTAGTAGAACAGTACAAGCACTGTTCTTTTTATAGACAAACCTAAACCACTGGTGACATGTGCTGACGTCACCTAAGATAGTGACCTCTAACAGAATAACAACATAAAACATCTGCCCTATACAATCTACTGTTACATTACAAAACACTGTAAGATAAACTACTGCTAAGGGAAAACTCTGATGGTCTTGCAACATCTGTTGGAGTCAAAGTGCTGCTGACTCCAACAGACCTTTAGTCTTCAGAACTTGATCAGCAGTTGTTTCTTCATCAGACCTTTGGTCAGCAGTTGTTCTCTATCAGTTGTTCTCTAGCAGTCCTTTGTATCAATAGTTGTATCAGCAGTTGTTTGGATGGAACAGTTGTTAGGGTCAGCAGTCTTTTGGGAAGAGTATGTTGTAAGGACTGTTTATTGGTGGAATCAATAGTTAACATATTTTAGCTTTTCAATCATCTGTTCTTCTCCAGGTCAGCAGACCCAACAATCTCCCCCTAGAACACATGATGCCAAAACTAAGCTTTATTCTTAATCTTTATTTCTCATCAGACTTTCTCTGATTTGTCCTTTGAATTGAAGTTCAAAGTCCAAGGCAAATAGGTCTTCTACATCTCTTTCAAGCTCAAGATTCAGCAGTGTTTGGAGATCATTTGCACACAGGCTATATGCATCATCCATGCTTATCTTTTGAACTTTTCCATCTGACCTGAGCAGAGTCAATTCATGGTTTTCTTTATTGACTTTCCATTTTAGAATTTTTGAGTCAGTGGATTTGCTGAGATGCACCTTTATTCTAGATGAGTTTGGTGATGGAGGTCTCCCAATGAGTTCTCTGAGCTTGTCAGCTGTGGGATCTGAGAAAAAATGCACTTGATTGAAGAGGCCCTCTTTAATGAAAGTGTCAGCAAACTTCTTCTGATCTTCTTCAGACATTTCTTTCTGTTTCTTGAAATGTCTTCCAGCATTAACTGATAGATCAGAAGTGTCAAGTAAGCTGTCAAGAGTAAAAGCCTGTTGAGGTCTCTTCATCAGTGGTTCATCAGTGTAGACAGGTTTTCTAGGTAGGCTGGGATCTTTCTTCCTATTTTCTTCAAGTCTCTTGTATGTTTCAACCAGCCTCAGCTCAGATCATCTTGCAACAGACCTCATCTCCCCATAATCAGCAGCCACTATTTCTTGTCTCATCCTCTTGAACTTCAAGGCTCTGGCTGGATCTCTGCCTTTACCAAAATCAAGGGCAGAGACTTTAGCTTGGGGATTTTTGGCCAACTCTTCTATTCTTAAGAGTTCTTCCCTTAGTGCATGAGTGGTCCAGCCTGCAAACTGTTTCTTGTTTTCTTTGTAAGGCATGGTTGCCAAGATCTGTTCTAGAAGGGATTCCCTAACCTCCTTTTCCATGTCACTACTGAGAGGCATGGCAGACATGGAATTGCTCAGGGTCTTAGCAAAATCTTCAATCCTTCTCAATTTGCTAAGTTCTGCTGAATGGATGCCCTGAGCAGTCCTGTCATCCTTCCCTTTGCATTTCTCTTTTATGATTGCATCTGCCTGTTTAGCCTTATATTTTAGATATGTGTCCATGTTTAAGGGAACAGGGAAATGTGGAAGAGAAGGGAAGGATCTATCAGATGGTTATTCAGTATTATAGAAGGATTGCATTTTCCCCTTGAGTAGATCAAGTTCAAGGGGATACTGAACAGCCAATGGTGTAATGGTTGGTGGTGGTCTATGGGATCTGAGTTGTGATGTGTGTGGTGAAAATGATGAGAGTGGAATGGCTGATATAGGTGTTGATTGTGTGGTTGAGGTGGTGTGTGGTGATGTATATATGTTTTCATCTTGTACAATAAAGGTTGATTTCCTCTTCCTTTTGTAAAAGATTTTTGGTGATGGTGGTGTGGAAGCAATGGTTGTGTTAACATCTGTTGGCACCTTGGTCGGACCAGCAGATGTTTGGGATTTGGATGGTGATGTGATTGTAGGTTCAGATGTTGTGGTTTTATCAGTGGTTTGGGTGGCAGCAGTGGTTTTGTCAGCAGTGGCTTTATCAACAGAGGTTTTAGCAGCAGTGGTTTTCAGTTTAGATGGTGGTTGTCTGACATGTTTAGCAGGCATCTTCTTCCTTTTTGAGCATCCCACATCTTCAACTTCCTGTTGTTATTCTCTTTTTAGTTGTACCAACAATTCTGCTTTGGCTTCCAAAGTGTCAGCCCTCTTTTGTTTGTCTTCAGCAGCCTTTTCAGCTTCTTTATTTGCAGAGTTGTCTACTGTTTTATCTTTGCTGGTTTGTTGTTGTGGTGCAGTTTGAGTTGGTTGTTGTGGTGCAGTTTGAGTTGGTTGTTGCTGTTGTTGTGCTGTTTGAGTAGACCCTGGTATGTTGGCAGACTTTGATTTACCTTTTTGAGAAGGTGGACAACCAAGGGGATCTAGCTTTGGCAACCTATCTCTGCCACTCTCCCCCTTTTTGGCATCATCAGCTGTGAATGCATCATCATCTGCATCCCTGAGAATGGTGGTAGCGGCAGAGCCAGTGGTCTTCAGCAGATGGTCTTTGATGGCTTGAATGTCTGCATGAGTATCTCTGTACCTTGCATCTACCATGTTCCTGATCTTAGGCATGTAGGTGTCATGATTCTGATCTGCTAGTTTTCGGTGAGCTATGATGATGGGGGAAACAGATTTCCATAGCTCACTAGCAATATCAGATGTGGATGGTTGACTCTTGGAAAGAGTAGCCAAGGATTCCAATATTAGCTTGACATCAGATTTGATATCAGCAACAGAGGTTTCAATGGTTTGAACTCTAGCCGTCAATTCCTGGTATTTTAATCCATCACGTAAGTTAATAGGATCATTTGAATTCCTACCAGTGGTAGTTTTAACTGATTCAGTCCTAGGAGGTGAATCCAAAGGATGAGAACCAGATGCCCCTTTGTCTTGGTTTTGGGGACTTCCAACTGATTTTGGGGACACTATAGTGGCCTCATCAGTTGTTGCCTTCAAGGGAGTCTTATCTATGTAACCACTGTCCTGGTGTGAGACAATGGTCTCTACATCAGTAGTGGTTGCTCCACTTGAAAACTCACCTAGAGTTGCATTGAACTCTAGGGGTGTAACCTCCTCATCTGTTTGTGGGATGGCTGATCGAATTTCCTCAGTCCCAGTCACTTGTGGAGGTATACTCTCATTGACAGGTGAAAGAGAGGAACTGGGATTTTCCTGAGTTTTGTCAATAGCCTCAAACAGAGGTTGCATGGTCTGTTGAACATGTGATGGTGAGGGTGGAGGAGTAAAAAGAGAATTAGCCCTGGGAGAGGGGCTTGTGAACATTTGGCCAAGTGACTCAAATGTATCATGATGTGGTTCCCCTTGGCTTACAACATGATCCTTTTGAGAGGATGCATGAGGAGTTTGGTCAGGTTGAGATATTTCCAGCTGTTGTGAGGAAGTAACAACAGTGGTTTCTAGTTGCTTTTGTGTTGCAACAGAGTTAACTTCTGGTATCTCATCTTCCAGAAGTCTCTTGTGAGGTGGAGTGGTGGTTTTTGTGGATGGACGTTTCCTTTTGGAAATGGCTGGTGTGGGTTTCACAGCACTGGATGTAGTGCCATGATCACCAGGAGCAGTGGGCTCAACAACAGAGGTTTGGACAACAGTTGTTGTCTTAGTCCTCTTTGTTTGTGTTTTTGAAACCTTTGACACTTTTGATGCTTTTTCTTGGGTGTTTGCACCCAGCATTCTAGTAAAAGTTTCATCAGTTAGACTCTTCATTTGCATAGACTCACCCTTTTTGAAAACTTTTTCTGGTAAAACCTTTTGAAGGATTACACTTAAAATTCTTGGGTAAATTAGAAAAGCATTGTTTGACCCAGACTTTATGGCTTTCACATTTGACACTAAATCCATAAACAGTCCCTGGGATAGATTGAAGTCAGAATCTCACAACATAGCATAGCCCAAGTACCGAATCCTCAATGGGATTTCATTAAAGGAGGTGGACTTAGCGGAGACACAAAGAAGGAGGGTATGGAAGAAAAATTTCATGACTGGTGGGAAAAACTTTTTGAAAAGTGTTGACCCAGTCATCTGAGCATCATACCCCCTTTCCTGAAACTCTGTGTGAAGCTCTGTTTTAGGGAAAGAGTCTTTACCTGACAGTTCATTAAGTGAGAAGGTTGTGGATATCAGTTGAGGGGTAATGACGATACTTGTTTCACCAATTTTTGAGATAATGGAAGTAGGCTTCTTGTCTTGAAGCAAGAACTC
The DNA here is from genome assembly GCA_028751855.1 of Ambrosia trifida. Taxonomy (NCBI): domain Eukaryota; kingdom Viridiplantae; phylum Streptophyta; class Magnoliopsida; order Asterales; family Asteraceae; genus Ambrosia; species Ambrosia trifida. The sequence goes on along the minus strand of CM054125.1, from coordinate 90,959,484 downwards.
AGCATTCAACCAGACTCTTGGAGAGTATCAACATAGATAGGGGCGTCAGCGGTTAAGATTGTCAGGTATTTGGATTTTAGAATGATGTCGATGGTGGAATGAAATGGAGTATTTTCATCTGTTTTAACCAGATATGGAAGGTAATTGTGGGTGGCTTTAGCTTGAAGATCCATTGTAATGGATTCCGAAGTTGAGAATGAATGAAATTTGATTGAGGGTTTGAGAATGAAGAAGGCGGTTTCAGTATTTTGAATACAATGAGACAGTGTAGCGACTGTTGTGATAAAACAGGGTTTTTATAGGCTCTGGTGAAACCGCTGATGTGGCCAAAGCTCTGCTTGTAGGAGCAGACGTGGCAAACAGCTGAAGCAAACAACTGATGTAAACAGCAGTTTTTTTGTTTGTAAATATATATAAATATATATATATACATATATATATATATGGATAATAAAACAGTTGTTTTATCTGGTCAGAGGTTTGAAACATATTTTTCAACCAACAGTGTATAAAATGAATGAAACAGTGGTTGTTTTATTTGAACAGAAGTTTGAAACAGATTTTTCAACCAAAAAGCTATTTTGAAGGACGAATTTTGATTTTTTGAAAACATTTTAATGCTTTTATTAAAAACATGTTGTTGTTTAATCCATGTTTAACATACCAATTCTAGAAATCAGATTTGAAAAGGTAGAAGTGTCTAAAGCTTTTGTCAACACATCTGCCAACTGATCCTCTGTTGGAACATGGTGCAGAGAAATCAAACCTTTTTCATAGCTATTTCTAACAAAATAATGTCTGATGTCAATGTGTTTGGTAGTGGAGTGAGAGACTGGATTTTTGATGATATTTTCAGCAACTTGACTATCCAACATGAGTGGAGTCTGTAATGCAGTTATCCCAAAATCCAGCAATTGATTTCGAAGCCACATGAGTTGGGCTGTACAGCTTGCAGCAGCAATGTATTCAGCCTCGGTTGTTGAGGTGGAAACAGCTGGCTGCTTTTTGCTTTGCCAAGATACTAAGGCCTTCCCTAGAAATTGGCACCCTCCTGATGTGGATTTTCTTGTGGTGTGACAGCCAGCAAAATCACTATCTGAATAACCTGAAAGCTCAATGTTTCCATTAGCAGGATACCAGATACCAAGTGTGAGAGCACCTTTTACGTATCTGAATATCCTTTTCACAGCAATAAGGTTTGACTTTCTAGGTGAAGCCTGGGATCTTGCACAGACACAAGTGGCAAACATAATGTCTGGCCTAGATGCAGTTAAGTACAGTAAAGACCCAATCATGCATCTATAATGTGTTTGATCAACCAGTTCATCCTTGTCATCAATAGTGAGTAGCTTGACTGTACTCATGGGTGTACTACATGGCTTACCGTCATTCATCTCAAATCTAGTTAGCAAATTCTTTACATATTTATTTTGATGGATGAATGTGCCATTTTGCAGTTGTTTCACTTGGAGACCAAGGAAACACTAAAGTTCACCCATGGCACTCATTTCAAACTCTGCTGTCATGAGTTTCCTGAACTCTTCACACATTTTGTTACATGTGGATCCAAAAATGATGTCATCCACATATATTTGAACAATCATTAAGTCTTTCCCTTTCCATTTTAAAAATAAGGTTTTATCAATTTTACCTCTTGTGAAGCCAATGGATAAGAGAAAAGTGGAAAGAGTTTCATACCAGGCCCTTGGTGCTTGTTTGAGTCCATACAAGGCTTCATTGAGCTTGTAGACATGATCAGGATGGAATGTGTCTTCAAAACCAGGTGGTTGACATACATAGACTTCCTCCTGAATTTTGCCATAAAGAAAGGCACATTTGATATCCATCTGATACACCTTGATGTTTTGGTTGACAGCAATGGCTAGAAAAAGTCTGATGGCTTCTAACCTTGCTACAGGAGCAAAGGTTTCATCATAGTCTATTCCTTCTTCTTGTCTGAAGCCTTGAACTACAAGCCTGGCTTTATTCTTGACAACAATACCCCTTTCATCAGTTTTGTTTTTGAAGACCCACTTTGTACCTATTGGACAAACATCCTTAGGCAGTGGTACAAGTTCCCATACTTGTTGTCTTTTGAACTGAAGGAGCTCTTCTTGCATAGCTTCTACCCAACTGTTGTCTTTTAGTGCCTCTTGGTACTTGACAGGTTGTGTGAGAGATAGGAACCCTGCAAAAAGACAGATATTGGAGGATTGGCTTCTTGTGAGCACACCCTCTCTGAGGTTGCCAATGATCTGGTCTGGTGGATGAGCTCTTAGGTAGATAAGATCTCCCTGATATGGTATGATGGCATTTTGAGGTGAAGGACAGAGGTTTGGTGACTCTGTTGATGTAACATCTGTTTGCACTTCTGTAGTGCCATCAGATGTTTGGAATGGAAGTGGGGGAATGGGTCCAAGTGGTGTAAAACTGGACTGACTTTTGTCAACAGATGATTGACTTTTGTCAACAGATGATTGTTCAGTGGTTGTGATAGGTGAAGCAGTGATTTGAGGGTAAGACTGGCCAACAGTGGTTGACTCAGCTGTGGCAGAGTTTTGACAATTGTTTTGAACAGCTGCTCCCTCTGATGCAGAATAGATTTTATAGTGACTGGGGATCACAACATCTGTTCTGTAATCTTGTTGTGGAGACTGTGGAATACCTGCATTGTTAGTTTTAACAGTGATATCTTCAAATTCGAATTTATCTAAATCAAATAGTTCAGTAGGATTTGCTGGGTTTTTTAGAGATGAAAGTTCATTGAACTTTACATTCAGAGTTTCTTCTATTGTCTTGGTCTTTGTGTTAAACACTTTATAAGCCTTGGTAGTAGAAAAATATCCCAGAAAATAACCACAATCTACTTTGGCTGCAAACTTTGAAATGGAATCTTTGAGATTTAAAATGAAACATGGGCAGCGAAAGATTTTGAAAAATGAAATTAATGGTTTGATTTTGAACAAAATTTCATAAGCAGTTTTTTGATGTCTAGGGTTGATCAAAACTCTGTTTTGAACATAGCAAGCAGTGTTTACAGCTTCTGCCCAGAAGGACAATGGCAAACCAGAATCTGCTAGCATGGTTCTTGCAGCTTCTATAAGAGTTCTATTTTTCCTTTCAACCACCCCATTTTGCTCTGGTGTTCTTGGGATGCTGTACTGCCTCACAATCCCTTTTGACACACAGAAATCATCCAACTCCTTATTTTTAAACTCTGTTCCATTGTCACTCCTATAGACTTTTACTGGCAAGTCATATTGTTTTTCAACTTTGGTGACAAAGTCCTTCAATATACCTGCAGTCTCATCCTTAGAATGTAAAAAGTAAGTCCATGTAAACCTAGAAAAATCATCAACTATGACAAGACAAAATCTTTTTCTTCTTAGACTCATGATTTTAACAGGGCCAAACAAGTCCATGTGCAACAATTGTAGACATTGACTGGTTTTGGACTCATCAATGGATTTGTAAGAGCTTTTATGTTGTTTCCCTTTTAAACATGAAACACAATGCTCATCACATTTGAATTCTTTTGATGATAAGCCTCTAACAAGACTTTGTTTAGAGTGTGTATTGATAGTGTTAAGGTTGGTATGACCCAGTCTCCAATGCCACAATTCTGTCTCCTTTGTGGAGGCAGCAGAAAACAAACAGACATTTGCCATAGGATTGTCCTTTAACATATCAACAACATACACATTGCCACTTCTATGAGCAACAAGTTGTGCTTTTCTCTCAGCAATGATGGTATCAATCTTTTTCACCACTTCTGGCCCAATAATCTTGCAAGTTTTCTTTGTGAAGAATGAGCCATAACCTTTGTCACTCATTTGTGAAACACTCAGAAGATTAAACTTGAGATTATCAATAAGATTGACATTTTCAAACATGAGTTTCCCAACTTGTACAGTCCCTGACCCCAACACCTTACCTTTTGAATCATTACCAAACGATATACCATCCCCTCCATGAGCTAAGAAGTCCAAAAGAAGGGCTCTACATCCTGTCATGTGCCTGGACCCTCCACTATCTACATACCAAAGACTATCTAAACAAGCAGAAGCTCCGTGCACAGCAGTAATGGATTAGTTTTGGTGAGTGTCCAAAGCCAAGTTGGCTTTGGATGGGTCCTCAGACATTTCAGACTCAAGCTTTGGAAGATGATCAGTGGTTTGAACTAATTTTTTAATCAAGTTCAACAACTGCTGCTGACCATTTGCCAGTGCTTGAATGTCAACACTTGGGGCAATAGTTGTTTGATCACTTCCAGACAGATGATAATACCCATAGGGATTTCTGTTCACTCTTGGTTTAGAGGGTCTTTTTGGCTCCTCATAAACATGTGACAGACTATGACATGGTGGTTGTCCATATCCTCTTGGGTACTTGCTTGTGGGTGGAGCATCTGTTACTTGGACATCCCTAGGAGCAGATGTTTCAAGACTTTTAGTAACAGATGTTTGGACAGGAGTGAAGGTCTGTTTGGGCTTTCCTTTTGAAGTACTTACCCCAGGATTTGCAAGAGTTTTCGCTTTGTACTCTTGTATTTTCACATCAAAATTTTTAAGATACAAGCACTCTTTGGTTTTGTGATTCTTTTTCCCACATATTGAACATGTGGCTTTGGAATCACATACACTTGTTCCTTTGTTAATGTCATATGCTTTTAGAAGAAAACAGTTTTTAGTGACATGATTCTTCTTTTCACAGAAATCACAGAACAAGTGGACAGTCTTTTCTTTCTTCTTCCCTTTTTCAGCCTTCTTTTCAGCAGATGTTTGAGCATCTGCTAGAAGGTTTTTCAAGGGAATGATTTTTGCCTGAGGAGCTGTCTTTCCTTCAGGTGTTTTAAAATCAACAGGTTTAAAATTCTCAAGAGTACCACACTCATCAGACCAAGTAGGTTTAAATTCATACTTTTCAAGTTCAGTGAATGATGAGGAACCTTCTGGTTTTTCAAGAACAATTTTCTTACCATTTGGTTCAGTGATTTTAATCGCTTGACCCTGCAAGTTTGTTGGTACTATCTCAACAGACTTTTGATCCCTTTTGTCAGTGTTTTCAAAAGCTGGAGCAGTGGTTTCAAAACCAAAACCAAACTTCACATGACTTTTGGTTTGTTTGTTGAGTAGCATCTCAAATCCTCTACATGATTCCACCCATTTCTCACATTCAACTTGGGTGGACTCAAGCTCACTTTTACAACTCTAATATTTTGTTATCATAGTTTGGAGCTGGTCTTTGGTTATGGTTGCTTCATGTTTTAAGCTACTTATTTCAGATTCCTTTTTAGTTAAACTTGTTTTTAAATCTTTTGAAAGTTTCTCAAAATTAACTTCATCATCTAAAATTTTCTTTCTAAGGTTTTCATTCACCTCTTTGATGTTAGCAAATGCTATTACACATCTGTCAGAACACAAATCCTTAAGAATTTGAGGAGATACCTTAGCAGCAGCCATCAATGCACAATCACACTTGCACTCACAATCATCAGATGCACCCCAGGGATCTGAGAGATTCACAACCTCTTCTTCAGGTTTTTCACCTGTAACAACTTCATCAACAACATCATCAGTCACAACATTAGATTCAGTCACCACCTCCTCAGATTCAACCTCATCTACCATAGCCATGAAACAAAAGTTTTCTGGTTCATTTTCAGCTTTGGCAACTAATGCAAAATTTTCATCTGTTAACTCATCTGGTAGACTGATCCAATCAACAAAGCCTTGTGTAAAGAAGCTCTGTTGACTGGTCTCTACATGAGCAGAGGATGGAGCAACAGTCGTTTGCACAGGTATTTGAGCAACAGGTGTTTGCACATAGTGGATCTGAGGAACAGTGGTTTGGACATACTGGACAGGAACAGTGTTTGAGGACTGTGCAAAATGAGCAGTGTTTTGCACATTTGGTCCAGGGGTATGGTAGGAGTTTTGATAAGTGTTGGTCTGAGGTCTTTGATTTGGATAGGTGATTATAGGTGTACCATGTTGACTACTACATTCCCTAGCAAAATGACCAAGTCTATGACATTTATAACACTTTATCTTTGATTTATCCAACCCAACCTTTGATCTGCCAGTTAACCCTGGAAACCTTCTCCTAGTTTTCTTGTAAAAAATTGTTAGTTCTTACACTGAGAAGGGCCAATTGGTGCATAATGTCCATTTCTTCCAAATCATCAGGGTCAAAGTATTTCAGGTCATCATACTCAAAGGATATGTTATCAGATGCCTGGATATCATCACCACTTGCTGTGAAAGAATAGTTTGGTGAATAAGAATCAGAGTTAAAACCTGAGTTAAAACCTGAAGTTATGTCAATGAAATGATCATAACTCTGATCCTTAGTATTTCCAGGCACCTCATCATGACCCAAAAGTGCTGTATTCCCAAATACATAATCATCAGACACTTTTCCAGAGTCCTGGAGCTTCTTTTTCTGGTTAAGCTCTCTCTCATAGGTCAAGAGCTTACCATGAAGCTGGGTCAGTGATAGGTCCTTAAATCCAATTGAGTTTCTCATAACAATAGCATTAGTGTCCCATTTGTCTGGTAATGATCTTAAAAACCTATGGTTCAGGGTTGAATGAGGGTAAGTAAGACCAACCAATTTTAGTTCACTAATGAGACAGTTAAACCTCTCAAATTGTTGAGTTAATGACTCTCCCTTAACATGGCTGAATGTTTCATATTGTTGGTTAAGTATTTCACGATTGTTTTCAATAACCTCTTCAGTCCCACCAAATTGTTCTTTCAGTGCATCCCACAACTCCTTTGCACTGTTACAGTGTAACAGCCCAGCATATATATCACTGGGTAGAGACATGGCCACAATACTAAAGGCCTTAGCATCTAACTCAATTTTCTGAAAATCCTGGTCGGAGTAGTTTTCAAGTTTCTTTGGCTCCTGAACCTTGGGATCTTCAGTTCTCGGCACCATCGGAACATGTGGTCCGAGGATAACTGACTTCCAACACCCAGTGTTCTATTGAGCTAGAACATGGCTCATCCGATGTTTCCAGATATTGTATTCAGATCTGACAAGCATCGGTGGCTTGTTGTTCGTGCCAGTGTTATGTGGATCGTGATTGATTAAAGCCATTCTCTAATTTTTTCAAAAACAAAGTCTGTTTAAAAACGGTTGAATCGAAATTAAACTATTACTCTGTTTTCAATCCAACAGACAAACGATATCAATAATTGTGAGCTGATCTGTTTATATTAAATTGATTTGTTAGATCGAATTTAATTGACCAAGCTCTGATACCAATTGTTAGGATCTGAGTTTGATTGTTTTGATGTATTTAGAATAAGATGAGAAATGAATGATGTAAGTATATATGGAAAGTGCAGTGGAATAATAAACTATAATCAAAACAATGGGAATAATTGTTATCAATGATCAAATGCTTTCATTTATTGAAAGATTACAACCAGTACAAATACTCCCCCTCAGCCTGATCACACAGTGATTGTTTGTCTGAGAGAATGTTTGTGTGTGATCTAATAGAACAGTACAAGCACTGTTCTATTTATAGACAAACCTAAACCACTGGTGACATGTGCTGACGTCACCTAAGATAGTGACCTCTAACAGAATAACAACATAAAACATCTGCCCTATACAATCTATTGTTACATTACAAAACACTGTAAGATAAACTACTGCTAAGGGAAAACTCTGATGGTCTTGCAACATCTGTTGGAGTCAAAGTGCTGTTGACTCCAACAGACCTTTAGTCTTCTGAACTTGATCAGCAGTTGTTTCTTCATCAGACCTTTGGTCAGCAGTTGTTCTCTATCAGTTGTTCTCTAGCAGTCCTTTGTATCAGCAGTTGTATTAGCAGTTGTTTGGATGGAACAGTTGTTAGGGTCAGCAGTCTTTTGGGAAGAGTATGTTGTAAGGACTGTTTATTTGTGGAATCAATAGTTAACATATTTTGGCTTTTCAATCATCTGTTCTTCTCTAGGTCAGCAGACCCAACACATCTTTTCGCACCTACCGCCGGTTCCCTAGAGGAGTACGACTCGCGTGCATCCCAAGGAAGTGCGTGATCAAGCCCCAGCTACCGAATCCTGAGGTGCAAGCCCAGTCAGACCAGGATGATGAGTCTTCTGTGCCGCCTCAATATAAGTTGCTTAGGAGGTCCCATGCTCGTAAGCGGACCTTCCTAATGATTGTGGCAGGCTATCTGGCGTACAGCGATGGGGACTCCGAAGATGACAGCTCTCCCCACCCTCTTGTAGAATCGCGGCCACTACCCCCACCTCAAAACCATAACCAATCCAAAATCTTACTTCTAGAATCCTAAGTCTAATAACATCACTAACTCACATCATATTTTGTTTTATGATGGGTCACATGCAAATCACATCCTAGAAACCTTAAACATTGATTAGTAACTAATATCGAAGTATTTCTTTAATCTCTTTGATCTATAAGAGATTACATACCCAAATTAACCCAAGATATGTCCTCCTTTGGGCCCAACAACTGTCTCCACCCTACCATATTCTTTTCTTTTTTTTTCGGCCAATGCACCCTACACAATATCACCTCCTTGTCTTGAAGATCACCTACATAATCCTATGATGAGTCTAACCAAGAGCATAATCAAGTATAATGATTAGTTTAAACTCTAAAAGTGATTAATAATGGAAATGATAATATTCTTTAATTCACTTGAATTCATTAGAATTGACTAACCCAAACCAATCACCCCCTCCTCTACCTCTGGGCTCTACTCGATCGCCACCCCCATCCCCATTGTTCCATCTCTATAAAATCAAATCTCCTAGATATTTACACTAAGTCAAGTTATGAATGGTAATGTTATGGAAAGTAAAGATTTCCTAAAAGTAATCACCAATAAAGCAATATTCCTTAATCCCAAGGAACCATAATAGTTAACTTATTCTTTTTGGAAGACCCTCACCTTCCCTCTCAGCTATATATATGAGCCGATTACCACCACTACCACTTGCACCACCACCCATTTGTCAAACAAACTCTCCTACCCTTCCTCTCTATAAATCGGCCCACATCACCACCCTACAACACCATATTTTTGAACAATAAGCCACTATTTGAGGCTAGGAGATCCATCCTCAAGGAAGTCTAAGTGGATTGGAGGTGTAGACGCGACGCGAACCAACAAGCTTGATTCTTGCTTTCTCTTTTGACTAACTTGCGCCAAATCTTGGCTAATGGTATGAATACTCAACTAAGTATTAACATTCTTACATTATTTGTAACTAGATTGTTCACCCAATACAATGTACAAACACTTTAAAAACCATAAAGCTAGAACTCAAAACCAAAAGGAGATGTGTGTGTATGCCGCGATATATATGTAAATATATATGTATGTATGCGTTTTGTATGATGCGACAAACCATCGAATATGGACCTAAGATGTCTTTTGTACATAGGACACGTGTAGGTCGGATCTAGTGTTTCGTGTTTACTTTGCTAGCTTTTGCACGAATTTGAGCTGAGTTTCACGGCCCCTTTTTATTTTCTTACATTTTGGGGAAAAGCATGCTATATTTACATTGCTTAGAATGAATTCCTATGAACCGTATGTGAGCATGAGACATTATGTTTAGAAATCTCATAAAGCCCTCGTGTTGTTTCCCTATATTGTAACCAGTAGCTATGGACTTAACCATGGAACACTTAAATAGATCTATTGGGTTGACACCCCCACTCTTGGTTGGTCGCTCCAACCCAGATACAAAAGATAAAATAGTGCTAATATTTCACACATGATGATACATTGTCTTTATTGTACGATGTGCGAGGCAAAACTCGTCAAGGTGTGGTTATTCATGTTGGTCACATTTGTCATTGTCTTAACTAGGCATTGTCTTGGTTATTCATGGATTTCATTAACTTACATTTTATTATGATCAAAATCTGTGAACTCACCAACTTTATGTTGACAAAGTTTTTATGCATGTTTTTTATGTAAATAATCTAATGGATGGAACTTGGGAAAATGTTTTAAGCTTGCATCTTGAATACCACCTTTTGGGGATTTCTACCTATGAACTCTTGGTTTTTAAACAATGCATTTTAATGTGGTTGTAAGCACTTGACTATTTGGTATTCAAGCTTATGTTTATTTTGGATGTTTGCTTAAATCTCGTGTTTGAAAATCTTTCGTGTCGTGCCTCGTGATTCCGCCTTGGCGGGGTGTGATTAGTGAATGAGTACATGCTTCAAATATTGTTATTATCTGCATAGATTTGTCTTCAGAAGCATTGAACTCGACACCACACCATCATACTTTAATCTTAAGAAGAGGCCACAGACTAGATACACATCTAATTCTATCGAGTCATCTTCACTGTCGTTAAAGTGTAGTGCTTCTCAATGTTCTGTTGAGTGATCACCACTTCTTGGTCCATAACTATCCTGAATATAGCATTTGGATTACGATTGCAATCCAACTTTTCCGTTGACCAAAACATCCCTTGATGACTTTGATACGAAACATAATCAGTAGAAGTAGCATAGCTTATGCTCGATCGCCTTAAGAAATTGATGATATCGACATAATCAACATCGTTTGGCGCTGTAGGATCTAAATAAGCACATATATTGTGACGATCACTTGGAGTTAAGTGCCCCATATCTGAAACAATCAACACACATTAAAAACAAGCAAAACGATAAAACATTCATGAAAACACATAACATTCTGCATTTTCAAACTTGCAGGCGTATGACTCTCATACATGTGTCTAATTCCACATGTAGGAGCTCCTACGCCTGGAAATTTTCAGTTGTAAGGACTCCTATGCCAAAAATCTAGAAACGAGCCCTAATAGATTAAAAAATTAGCAAATGGTTGAATTTTACCACGGAATGTTGTGTGGAGAACCTGATAACAGCCCCATATCAATTTTTGGACAAACAAACATGTTTTGGACGTTTATTTCAGCATTTTGAGAGCGGTTTTATTACTAGCACAAATTCGATCATAATTTTCTTAAAACTCGGTGAAATATATTAATTTTTATTGCAAAATGATCAGCTCTTAATTCTGATTATAATGAGCACAAGAAAAAGTTCAGGGGTTTAGTTGCAGGTTGAGAGGATTTGAAAAACTTATTGTCAGACATATGAGGTTTATGGGTCAACTGTTCCTTTTATACATGACCTCCTACGCCTAAATACATTCATGCATAGGAGAACATCTCACACGTATGACAACAATAGCCCTCATCTTTCGACAAACTTCCTTTCTTGCTCTTCCTACGTGTGAAGGCACACATAGGAGTCCTCCTACGTCTATAGAGATTCAGGTGAAGGAAATAATAACCCCTTGACTTTTAAACAACTTCATTTTTTTACCTTGAATGGCCTCTGATGTGTGACTCTCTTCATACGTGTGGAGAGTTTTTCACACGTAGGAACCTCAACATTTTCAGAAAAATTACCATTTTGCACCTACAAGCTCAAAACTTCGTTTAGATATGGAAAATGGTTTTTGATCCTGGGAAATAATTTTTATGATGCAAAATGACAATTTTACCTTTGTACCTTCAAAATGTGAGGATCTATCATTCATTTTCACATTCTCTCCCAGAAACTTATAATCTATTAAACTTGGCTAGATTCTAGGTTTCACTATTGTTTGATTTGAGATTCACATATTTATAGAACCAACAGTTGTACGGATTTTTGATGATTCACACACCATCAAATTGCCAACTAACCTTGGTACATTTTCTGAATTACACTACTGGCCTTGAATTTAGAAAAATTTGACAGTTTAAGCATGAACCTTTGACTTTGACCAAGTTAAGAATCAAAACTCCAATTACTTGTTTTCCGACTTCGACATTCAGTAACTGGTAGGAAGAGAATCACATCAGTATACGGAGCTGCCATGATAACTATTTGTTTCATTATATTAAGTTAGGATAACCGATAAACAAACACTTACCGATATTATTGTCCACCTAAACATGATTATCAAAGCTCCTTGATGGACACATTAGATACGGTTAATTGGTAAGATTTGTACTCTTGGCTTGTGGTTCACACACACACGATACATTCTCATATCAAGTGTTAGGACAAAGAGGATTGGTGAAACCACTTTTGGAAACCTTAGTCTAATTCACTTCTGTCATTTTGGCTAAGTATAGAAGTACTGAAAAGAAAACAAGAAACTGCTGAAGAGAAGATATGAAAAGTGCTGAAGAAGAAACTTCATCAGAAGTTCTGAAGTCCAAACCAGACAAGTTCACTTCAGAAGTACTGAAGACAAACTACTCATCAGTAGTTTGTCATTCATCAGCACTTAGCATCAGATATTTTCCACCGCCTTTTGCATCAGTAGTTTTATTGTTTATTATTACTTTTAGCTGTATTTGTTAGTTTCAATGTTGCAACTTGTGCAACTTGTTTCTAATGTTTCTGTACTTGCTTTTTGGGCAAGATACATATATGTAAACGTCTATAAATAGGAGGCTTCAACCTTCTATTTTAGATGTTGATGCGTTTTGCGACTATTGATTGGATAGTTTTCTTTGATAGTCCATCGTCTTGTTCATCAGCTTGATTCTGAGCTGCTTCTTCTGCTCAGAAGTCATTGGCGGCTCGAATGTTTTCTTCACAGGCTTTGACACATTAGCAATCTTCACAGTCTTGCCAAGTTTACCCTCCAAGTTGCTTCCTGCATTTATGTCATATGCAAAACAAACTCCCACAACTTGAGTATACTTTCTCGCTTGAGCAAAGTCGTTAGGTTCATAGTAGATCGGATTATAGAACAACATGATGATGTCTTCGAAAGTGCAATTGATCAGCCACATAGGATCAAATACATGAACATGCTTGTATTTATCCTTTCCATCCCTCAACACGATCACTGCTTCTGCCTTCCTCCAATCGTAATACCAAAATATGAAATCAGCACTGAAATGCTGTGGCATAGGCATCAACGGTATCTTTCTCATCACATTTGGTGCTTTATATATCAACGTCACACGCTTCATATTGGTTTGTGGATCAATATCCCTATGCTCTTTTCTACGAGGATATTGAGGCTTGAACCTGTTCCATCTTGTACGACTCTCCCAAACCAATTTGTCTGCGCACCAACCGACATGCGATCCATTTACCTCGGCACCTGACATTGGGAATCTGCATAAGTCTCTCACCACCCAGTACGGTAGAGTAAGCAAATCACAGAATCTGTTGAAATACAGAATTCCGGTTTCCCATTTCGCAGCAATACACTTCAGTCTGCCTAGATAAGTCCACCCGAGAGCTCTGCCTTTGAACTTGGCATTATGAAATCGATAGAAATTACCTTGAGCTTCAGGCTTAGGTCGGTTCTCATCCATCTCCTTCAACTTCTTCAGATAATTCTTCAACTCATCAGACTGGTTAGAAGAATCTTTCTTTTCATTACCAAACACCTTCTCAACAAACTCTTCGCTTCTTTTCTTTGCTTTCTGTTTCGCTGACTTATTTGGTATCTCTGTGAAGTCAGGAAATACTTCATTCTCATCTTCTTTTCTGAAATACTGGGGAAACTCTTCATGAGTAATATCTTCTATTTCAACTTCATTGTTCTCTGGAGTATGTACATCATCTGAATGACTTCCCATATCCTTTTCAGGAATATCAGGAATCGATTCATCCATCATAAACTCCTCAAACGTCTTTCCTACCCTCTGTGCGAGACCATCTAGTATTTCTTTCGCCACAGATGCAGGTAGTTCCCCTTCTTCAAGATCTGGATCTTCATATTCCAGCTCATATCTTAGATCATCAGTCTGGAATATTTCAGCGAAGCATCCTGTGAACTCAATGGTCCACTCCCTCTTCTCCAACATGTTCTTGTATATCTGTTTAGCATCATCAGACAGAGATCTCACCTTTTCGTTCCAGAAGATACTTTCATCCGAATCAACATTCCCACCTTTCTTCTTGGAACTCGATTCTCCAGTATCTTTCTTCTTCTGCGGTGTTCTCTTCTCATAACTATATTTCGAAGTATCATCTCCTCCATCATGATCACTTCCACTGCTAAACTCATCACCTTTCTTTTTCCCTGTACCTTCAGCATCATCATCATCATCATTGTTGTTATCATCATCATCATTGTCATCATCACTTTTATCCGATCCATCATCATCTTCATCATCCTCTTCTTCTTTCTCAGAATCAGAATACTCATAATCAACTTTCTGTTCATCTTCTTCTTCATCTTCTTCACCCTCTTTCAACTGGGGTGCTCTGCTATACAACTCTTCAATCAAACCACAAAGGCGTTTGTTTTCCTTCTTCAATTCTTTGTTATCAGCCTTGATCAGTTTGATCTTGTTCTTGTTTCTATCACATCTTCTTTCAAGCTTCTCATTCTTAGCTTCCAACATCTGAATCTTATCATTTATCTCATCCTGATTCGATTTCGAAGCAACTACAATTTGGAGCATCTTCTCCTCATTCAGCTTGAACTTAGTAATCTCAGCTTGTTGAGCAATCAGCATCTTCATCATGTCCTCCATCTTCTTATTAACCTGTTTCATAACATCATCATCAACAGTCACTTTCTTTGACTTTGATCTGGAGGGCTCAACTTCAAAAACTTTCTCCTTTTGAGGCTTCCTAAACATATCGAGCACTTTATCCATATCGATATTGAACTGATCGATTGGTAAAGTCTCTGCCTCTTTCGCTTTCTTCTGCTTCTTGGCAACTGGTGAAGATAGCTTAGAAGGTGTTCCAGCATCAGGTAATCTTTTTCCTTTCAACAACTGAGCTAATTCTTTCTCTCTCAGTTCTTTCACACTAGACTTCTTTGCCATAGTCTTTTGTTTCTTTGTCTTCTTTGGCAAATTCACAACTACTGTATCTCCAACACTCAGCTCAGCTAGATCAACTCCTAACCCTTCATCTTCCACTGATTTCTTTCGTCTCTCAGCTTCTTCAATCGACTGATTCAAGGATTCAGACTCACCAACCATAGTGGCCTTACGTTTGGTGGTCCTCACGTTCTCGTCATCAGAATCCCACTGTTCATCAACCTCAGTCTCTTCCGAATCTACAGACTCTTCATCCACCAAACCCGATCCTTTCTTCGCCGTCGATTTCTTTCTAGCAACCTGTTGCTTGGTGCTACCCTGATCAATAGCCTTTCCCTTGCCCTTCCCTTTGGCTCCAGGATTGACTACTTGACGTTTCCGCTTAGTGCTTGAATCAACATACACTAAGGGATCATCGTTATCTGAGTCACTCTCATCATGTCTTGCTTTGTTCTTGCCTGGATCAATGTAATCCGGACGAGCCAAAGCGCCAAACAATCTCCTGTTAGGTGGCTTCTCACTGTCAGACACACCCTTATAACCTTTCATCCTCATCAAGGTTCTAATATTCATGTGATCTTGGCCTAGGATCATTGTCGGATCCTTCTTCAGCATTGGATACTTATAGTCAAAGATCATCATTAGAAACCTCGGATACAACATAAACTTCTTAAACTTTATACCCTTCAGCATCTCCAGCATGTGGTCAAGAATCATCCCAGACACATTAAATGGTTTGTTGAGTGTCAACGCAACCATTAATGAACTCAAACTCCTTCTCATCACGTCATAACCACCACTCACACAACCAAAGACATGAATCAGAACATGTGCAAAGTACTTGTACTGCACTCCCAGCTTCCCTTTATACATCGATCCGTCAGTGATTGGACCTTTGTATTTCATCCTTAAGAAGCACGCCTTCTGTTCTGTCCAAGATAACTCCCTGGGATCCTCACTATCTTCGAACTTAATCTGTAACGCCTCTCGAATGTCAGCTTCTGTCAAGAACATCTCCATCTCCTGAATCTTGCTCTTGATGATCGTCTGATTCTCCCAGTAGTCATACTTAGCGTTCTGGTAAAAATCTTCAATTATGTCTTTATAAATGATGGTTGGTGTGGCTAGAGCATGTACAATCCTGCTCCTCTTCAGAAATTCAATAATCCCAGTAAACTCCGTGTTCTTCTCAACGTCTCCTAGATACGCGCAACAGTTGTGCGATCGTTCAAAAGGCCAACTGCTCGGAGTAGATGTTTCAGCTACGGGGACTGGATCTTGAACTGTGATCTCTGCTGGAGTCTCAACATTCACTGCTGGTGATTCAATATTCTCGGGTTGTTCAGCCATCTGCACATGAAAATCAATAAAACGCGTCAAAACACAAAAAAAAAACGACAAAAATATAAAATTCTGGTCAAAACTGATCTGCACATTCGCCCATTATGAAACTGGCCGAATGTGGGAATAACTGGTCGAATGTGAAAATATATGGACGAAAGTGAATATGATCTTGATAAAAAGTCACATTCGTCCGTTTTATTATACATTCGTCCAAATCATTTCACTTTCGCCCGTTTTAAAAACAACCGAAGGTGAAAAATTTACCCCCAAAATTTAAAATTTTGCCATTGTTAGTTTTAACTTGTAATATTGATCCTAAAACGTACTAACATGTCCGACTAACATTCGTCTATTACCAATTTTATCAATTAATCATTTTACATAGGTTTTCAAGTGGAATTAGGGTTCTATGTGTTCAATCGATCAAAATTATCATCTAAACATGTTTTAATCCTAATTCCTTCCACAATCTCCCCCTAAAACCTATGTTAAATGATCGGCTATCAAAAACAAACAAGAAACAACATCAAAAATCCCTAGAACAGAAACCCTAGGTCCCGTTCTTTTAACAGTCAATTCTGATCTGTTTTGTTGTCCATTACCTGCAATATTGGTGTTAAAATGATGAGCAATGATCAGGGAACAAATCAAAGGAACTTAAAATGCACGAGCAACAAGGTCTGGTATGACACAAATTTTTGAAAAATTTCAGAATGAAGGGTTCGAAGGTGACAGACTTATATATAGGGATCCACGTTCGCCCGTATGAAATGGTCGAATGTGGGTTAAGGCCACATTCGCCCCTAGGTAAAGACCCGAATGTGAACCTGCTCCACCTTCGCCCCTATTTAAAGACCCGAAGGTGGAATGTGTACCCGGAAGTGGAAATTCCACATTCGTCCATTTGCAAACCGGTCGAATGAAATGATTTTTCCACATTCGACCCATTTAAGGGGCGAATGTGAAATGGAAAAATCTGAAAATTTCGCCAAATCACGAATTCGAATCCCGTTCAACATTTTTCAATCCGTTAAACTCCCAAAACTCAAATTTTCACATTTTGAATATTACAAAGTCCAGATGGTGTTATCAAATCTCAGAAATTGACCATCAAGCATCCCCGGATATCAAAAATAAAGCAGAAATGCAAATCTTTTGGATTTTCTGAAATTTTTTATCAAAACACACCTAAAATCTTTTTGGATTTTGTAACTTTTTGACAATAAAAGTAAAATGCAACAAAGTAAAATGCATCAAAGTAAATGAAAGCAATAAACGTTTTGTGATTTCCGGTAAGAGGATCATATCAGTTTTCTGAGAAATCTGAACACAGCGTTGATCTAGTTCAATATTATCATTAGAAACAATATGTGACACGGCAATTGCTGATATTGTTGTCCACATAAGCTCTCATGCAGACAATTACGCAATGCTTTAAAATGATACGAATTAGATGTATTAGACTAACACATTGTGGTTCCCACACACACGACATACTCCCGTATCAAGAAGTAATCTGCACAAAGACTCATTGTAAAGCGTGATTATGCTTTCGTCGTCTGTAATTGTACAAGATATAATGCATAGAGGTATACAGGTCAGCAAATTAATGCAGCAAAGTAACATATGCATCATACCAGGTTGAGGACTGATATTAATCATGATTTGCATCAATGATCAATACGATATTATAGATAATCTTTGATCATCATATAACATGGAAAGTTCCTCAATTCGGTAACTTTAGGTTTTGGCATAAAGCTCTTTTATAAAGACATCCTGTCTGATCTAGGTCCGTAATGACTTACAGCAGAAGATCAGATAGGCTATCCCCAGACAACTAATAACATAACGACCCTAAACCTCCGAGTTTTGTACAAACACCCTATCAAACGAAATTACGGTACTAAGACCATATGCCCATGAGGTGTTCATCCACAAACGCGTAGTTTGTTATGTTTGTATCACTAATGCACGCAATATAAAGTCTACGAAGCCTATCAGCATATCACACGTAATCAACATACGTCTCATTAAAACTATACAATTCTTTAGCCTGTGTCAGATCCCCACTGATGTACTATCATTTCCTCTTTTTATCCAGGAAATCATTTTGGGTTTTTCTAATTTTTAGGTATTTTGAAAATTTTTCAATGTTTTTGGTTTTTCTGATAAAATGACTCCCCTAAAATAAAGAACATATTTTTGGGTTTTTAATTTTTCTGAAAAAAACAAAACAAAAATTTGAAAGAAACAATCCACTTGAAAGCATCAACTTCTTTGAGGATTAAACAACCCCCTCGAAAGCATCAACTTCTTTGAGGATTATGATAGTAAAGAGAAATTCCCAATTAGCAAAGAGAAATTCCCAATTAGCAAAAATTTAAAACTAAAACTAAAAACTAAAAATGATAAACCGAGGAGCCGATTAGTCCTGTTTTTCCTTTATATTGTTTACTTTCAAAAGATATTCAAAGCGGGATCTGTCAAAAGCTTTTGTAAACAAATCTGCACGTTGGTAGTCAGTATGGATTTTGACCATGTCAATCAATTCCTTAGCATAACAGTCACGGATAAAATGATATTTAATCCGGATATGTTTAGCTTTAGAATGATTTTCAGTATTTTTGGTTAATGCAATTGCGGCTTCGTTGTCACAGTGTATAGGGGTTTTAAGAAACTGCAAACCGTAATCGACCATCTGTTGTTGGATCCAGAGCACTTGCGAACAGCAACTCGAGGCTGAGATGTACTCGGCTTCACATGTAGACAGTGCGACGGAAGTCTGTTTCTTGCATTGCCAGGTAATTAACCTGCTCCCTAAAAACTGGCAACCGGCTGTTGTTGATTTGCTGTCTTTGTCACAGCCGCCCCAATCTGCATCACTAAAAGCAATAAAATCAAAATCATCATCATTAGGGTACCAAAGTCCTTTTGATGGACAACCCTTCAGATATCGAAGGATACGCTTGACCGCCGTCAGATGACTTTGTTTCGGCTTCGATTGATAACGCGCACAGAGACACGTTGCATACATAATATCTGGTCGAGACGCTGTCAAATACATCAGAGATCCGATGATTGCTCTGTATGTAAATGGATCTGTCAGCTCCCCCTTAGCGTCCACTCCAATCCCGTGATTGGGTTGAATCGGGGTATCCATCGGCTTAGAGTCCTCCATCTGGAATCGGCTCAAGATTTCGGCTACGTATTTCGTCTGGTGAATGAAGATCCCGTCGGGTCTTTGATCCACCTGTAAGCCGAGGAAAAACTGCATTTCTCCCATAGCGCTCATTTCGAACTTCTCCTGCATAACAGTTTCAAATTCCCTGCACAAGAGTTCGTTAGTTGAACCAAATATAATATCATCAACGTAAATCTGTACGAGAAGCAAGTCATCTCCCGTCTTCTTCGTAAAGAGGGTACAATCGACGAGGCCGCGCTTGAATCCTTTGGAGATGAGGTATGTACTTAGCTCCTCGTACCACTGTCTTGGAGCCTGGTGCAGACCATATAAAGCTTTGTTCAGCACGTAGACCTTGTCCCGGTGGATTGGGTCCTCAAAGCCTGGTGGTTGCCCAACATAAACCTCCTCCTTGACTTTACCGTACAAAAATGCGCTCTTGACGTCCATTTGATAGACTTTGAATTTCTTATACGAAGCAAACGCAAGGAACATCCGAATGGCTTCGATTCGTGCTACTGGTGCATAGATTTCGTTGTAATCAATTCCTTCGATTTGATGGAAACCCTGCACAACCAATCTGGCTTTGTTCCTTACAATAACCCCACGGTCATCCTTTTTGCACTTAAACACCCACTTAGTGCCTATTTTCTTTCTTCCCGGCGGCAAATCTGTGAGCGTCCAGACTCCCAATTTCTGGAATTGCAATAACTCTTCCTGCATTGCCTCAACCCAGGCATCTTCTTGCAAAGCGTCTT
Source organism: Ambrosia trifida (assembly GCA_028751855.1). Lineage (NCBI taxonomy): Eukaryota > Viridiplantae > Streptophyta > Magnoliopsida > Asterales > Asteraceae > Ambrosia > Ambrosia trifida. The sequence goes on along the minus strand of CM054125.1, from coordinate 90,939,361 downwards.
TGTATGTCCTTGGCTCTACCTGCGACACATAACATGCAAACGACCAATCATTTTGGTCACCAGATTTCTGAATTTTGGCATACAATGCTAAAGCACCAAAACTCTCTGGCGAATTAACGCTTTTAAGCTGCCCTCTGGTCATCACTCCACTACCAGGATCACCGATTACTTGCTCCAGCGGGTGAATACGATGAATCCGAGATTCCGGATTAACAGGTACAATCACTCCCGTCTGAGCAGTCAAGTTCTCTACAGCATCCTGATCATGACCCGTGTTAGATGATGAAGCAACATCTGGATTTGGAGTTGGGTTCACAGTTTGCTCTTCTAAGTCTTCTGCATTTTCAAGAACAGCTTCTTCAAATTGTTCATCTTCAGATTCTGAAGTGTCTAATGAAGTTGAAGCTTCTTGAAACAACTCTTCTTCTTGTGTAGGAGCACTGGTATCATTAGAAGCTGGTGGGGGGTTTACGGTGATTGGACGCATCAATGGTGAAGTTGCCGCGTTTTCACACTCGTAAAGTAATCTGATCACAGCTTCTTCAACCAGGCTATCTAGATTGAATGACTCAAAGAAATCTTTGTAATCAAACATCCAATCAGGGCCCGTGCCTTGCAAATTTTGTGTGTATCGTTGAACTTCCACGTTAGCCCAATCCTCCACTTGACGAGTTCTCTTGTTGAATACCCGTTTGAGCGGGGTTGCATATCCAACAAAATATCCCTCCTCAGCTTTAGGACTAAACTTCTCGCTTGGATTCAACATCGTACATGGCGCCCCAAATGGTTCTAGATACTCTAAATTGGGCTTTCGTCGGTGTAACAGCTCATAAGATGTTTTTCCAAACTTCTTCACTGTCAAAACCCGATTTAATGTGTAGTTTGCTGCATAAATCGCCTCATTCCAGAACATTACTGGAAGATTTGAGTCAGCGAGCATTGTTCTAGCAGCCTCAATCAGAGTCCTATTCTTTCTTTCAGCAACACCGTTCTGTTGCGGGGTATACGGAGCTGAATATTCATGATGTATCCCTTTGCTTTCACAAAGTTCATCCATCTTTGCATTTTTAAACTCCGTCCCGTTGTCACTCCTGATCCTTTTTATCTTCAAGTTGTAGATATTCTCCAGTCGAGTGAACAGAACTTGTAAGTTGGTAAAGGTGTCGCTTTTGTTCTTCAAACACATCACCCATGAGAATCGTGAATAGTCATCAGTGACGACTAAACAATAAAGCTCTCCAAGATGACTTTTGCGCTTGACCGGTCCAAAAAGGTCCATGTGCAATCGCTCAAGCGGCATCTCTACAGAGTTAACCTTCTTCACTTTATGGGATTGTTTGTGTTGTTTTCCTTTCATGCAGCTCACACACTTGTCGTTCAGATGGAAATGTTTCACGTTTACTCCATCGACAAGTCCATTTCTCACTAACTGATTAATTTTCCTCAGATGAATGTGCCCCATTCTTCGGTGCCACATTATCGATTCTTTTTCGGTCGCCTTGGATAGAAAGCATGTTATCTGCCCCTGTGATGTCATCGCCTTGGACATATCAAGAATATAAAGATTGTTGACTCGAGGGGGAGTTTGTTGATGCGTTTTGCGACTAAGGATTGGATATACTTGATTAACATATGTTAGTAGATAGCCGAAGGTGATTCAGACTGGGCGAATGTAGACTAATCTGGGCGAAGGAAGAAAAGAATGGGCGAAGGTGAACTTGAACTAGACGAAGGTAGAATGGACAAGAACAGAAGAACACATTCGACCACTTGCAGTGGGCGAATGTGGAATATACTCACATTCGACCATCTGTAAGGGGCGAATGTGCAGTGCCTATATATAGTTTTTGAGTTTTTGATTATGTAAGAGTGTTGTCATTTGTGTCCAGGTTCAGATCAGGTTTAAGAGTGTTTTTGAGAGATTATCTGTGTGATTCTAGATTAACATAATGTAACGCCCCAAAACCCGAATTTTAATTTTAGTAGTATGTTTTAGTATGTTATGGCATGGGGTGAAATAACTAAGCACCTATTCTAGTTAGATACACAAGTTATGTAGAATTTAAGAGGCTTGAGTCAATGTTGGAAGGGTATCAAACTAGAAGGGCTTATTGTGGGATGAACCAAACTTACACACACAATCCACCCTTGGTGGGATATAACATACGAGACACACACACACTTCAGGAGAATGTGTGTGTGTTGTGTGTGTCTTGTGAATACTCTCTACCTCCATATGATCAAAGGGAAAGGAAATTGCATGTAGGATCTGAGAATTGAGAGGTGTTCATCACCTTCTAAGCACCAAGTAAGTATCCATTCTCTATTATGAAACCGCTTGGTTGAAGTTATTGGTGGGTTTTGGATGAACCAACCCTAAATTGGGTAAATTGTAAGCACTAGATGGCTAAATTCATGTTTTGATGCACTAATCTAGTGTCATCAATGATTTTGGTAATCTCTAGTGGCATTTGAATTAGGGTTCATGTTCAAGGAAAATGGGGGTTTTTACCCATGATCATCCTTGAACAAAATTGATAGATAGAATGAAAGAATTAATATTTTTGCTATGTTGATATCTATTGAAAGAAGGGTATGTGATGTAGGTAAATAATATGATGATTGATGTTATGAGTTGTGGAAGTAGGCATGAAATACATGTACATTGAGCTTAGAATGTTGTACGCACACCATGTGTTTGATGAAATGTCTAGATGAACTTGCATACAAGTATTTGATGGAAATGAATGGAATATGATGATTTTAGGAACTTAATATGAAGGATGTGTTTTGATGGAAACCATGTGTGAATTATAATGGATTGTATGTAGGTATGTATGTATGCACATAAGTGATCTTGTGGTTGTATGTGTGTTCTATAATGTGCGAATTTGTATGCAAGACTCGACAAGTATGAAAGTAAGGTGATAGTTGGTGCAAGTGATAGTAGGTTAACATGGGGATTCCGTCTTAGCGAGAGATCATGTGGGAAATAGTTGATTGTATGAATTAGTAAGAAGTACGCATTAGTAGTATGTACACTATGCTTAAATATTATGATGTACACGATGTGTTGATTAATTCGTGTGATGAATGATCTTGTATCTTAAATGAGATGTGAATATGATGTCTATGGTGAATCTTGTATGATCTAGTACATCAATATGGACATATGTTTTTAAGTAGGATGTTGGCATAGTTGGAAGTTGACTTTCTGGAAAGTCAACAATGTAGAATAACATGGTTAGGCTCCCAAACTTGATTGTGTGATTAGAACACTATGCGACGCATAATATGTTAGAACTATGAGACATATATGATAGTAAGTGGTATTACATGATGTGAGAATAAATGTGGTTGTGAATGTATGTTCTAGACATGATAGAAGTTGACTAATGAAAGTCAATGTGATATTTGGTTGAGGAGAGTTGTTAGTGTGATATGATTATGTATGCTAACAATGATGTGAATATGATAATATGAAAGGATAGGAAGGATGGACTCAACCATGGGAAGCTAATGGGTCAAGAGGAGGCAAGTAAACAAGCATGAACTTGGAGGACTTGAGGTAAGTGATTCCCGAACTTAACTCGCATCTATGATATTGAATTATGTTCACATAGAATGGGAATCTTGGAGGAGTACATGGTTTTGGTTATGGGTCAAGGATCCACATGGTAGTTAACTTGGACATTGTCTTTTGGTAAATGTAACTAGCGTAGACAAGGTTTGAGCGAGTCAAGTATATTAGGCACTTGAACTCAAACCGGAAGCTCGTAGGGGCGCGCATTCGATCAAGGTATGTGTGAGATGAGGGGTGGGAGAGTTGGTAAATGAGTTGCTAGAATGTCGGAATTTGTGGGTAGGAATGGCATGAAAGATATTGCGTTGAAAAGAGGAAAACATTGCCAAGACCTGCTGTTGGCGTACCCTACGCCAGTTTTGGCGTAGGCTACGCCAAGCCTGTTTTGCCTACGCAAATTTCTGCTGCCCTACGCAATTCTGACACCCCTTGCCTACGCAAGTGGCGTAGGCTACGCCAGTTTTGGCGTACCCTACGCCAAATTCCCTTTCGGCTCCGGATGTTGATTTTTAGCTCGTTTATGCTTCCGTACCTTGCCCGGGCAACTCCAAACCTCATTTATAGTACATATGTGTACTCATACTCAGGTTTGAGAGAGAGCTTTATGTATGAAGGGTTGGTATTTATATGTAGATTGAGTAGAGGATTGGAAACGTCAAATTGTCTTAGAAATTGGCGAAGAAAGAGTAACATGACGGGTAAAGTAGGTTATATGAGGGAATTGTATGCTTGTAGGTAAAGTAGGTTACGTGTAGGAGTTGTATTCTATGAGGGAATTGTATGCTTGTAGGTAAAGTAGGTTACGTGTAGGAGTTGTATTCTTGTATGTATTGTAGAATTATACGAAGGACTTGTATACTTGTATGTATGGTGGTATCATATGAGGGAATTGCATGCTCGTATGTATTGTGAAAACTTACGAAGGAAGTGTATGCTTGTATGTACTGTGAGAATATAGGGAGGAAATTGTATGTTTGGACATATTGTGAGGTTATTAACCTTTGTTTGAGAATGATGAAAATGTAGGTGTATAAGCATGATTTGCAGAAGATGTGGAGGTTCGGGTCGGGGCAACCCACCCGAACTAGAAGGAAGGATCTTAGACAGGATCACAGAGTATTGTGGGATGCTACTTCCGCGTCTTAAGTAGATTTTATAAAGTTACCTATTGAACTAACGGATTGGTTATGTGGTGATTGCAGGATGACTGGTTTACCTAGTAGAGCAAGGGATGGAGATCGAGCGAGGAGGCGGATTGTACGTGGTCACGGTCGTCTGATCTAGTAGAGAGGAGTCACATTGATTATATTACTAAATATTATAAGATGTAACACCAAAAATACTTAGAAGAATCGGTTTCTAAACATTAAAGTTGTTTTTAAAGAAATGAAATTTTTGGTTGCTATTTTCCGCTGCGAGTTATCTGTAAAACAGATTTAGGGTGTTACAAGTTGGTATCAGAGCCCTGGTTTGAGTGAAATCTTGTACAAGGAAGTAAGTACTTGAACTCAAACTTGTGTGCTTCTGAATGCAGTGACCCGTACAATCCAAGGCTCGATCAAGGCTCAAAGGTAGAGTTTAATATTAAGTCACATGACATATTAAAAGCTAATTGTGGTGTTTATGTTAAGGTGAACTTTTGTGGATAATGAAGAGGTCTCAAGGACACGATCCAAGATAAGTCGCGGAAATTGTAGATAAGATGGAATAATCACAGGTACGCGATAATTAACTACTGGTACCGGTGGGAGGAAAATTCTCAGGGATGGTAGAACAGAGAAGGAAATTGAAATGTGGCACGAAGCTGAAAACCAGTCCCCAGGCATAAGGTAATGATTACATGAAGGCACGTGGATAACATGTGGACTGTACACCTGGCCAGTGCACAAGAAACATGCGACACACGTGAGACCATGAGAATCATTACAGGTATGCCCGGTGGAATTGGAAAGTAAGTAGTCGTGTGGGTGAGTAGTTGGAATGAAAAGTTTGAGTCCGTAGACAAGTACGGATCAAATCAAAGTAATAGAAATACCCTTTGTGGGTTAAAGTGGTGAATGACCTTAATGGGTCAAGTGGTAGAATTACCCTTTATGGGTTAAAGTGGTAGAATTGACCTTAAAAGGTCAAAATAGTAGAAAAGCCCGTATGGGTTAAAATAGTAGAATTGACCTTAAAAGGTCAAATGGTGGGAAAAGCCCGTGTGGGTTAAAATAGTGGAATTGACCTTAAAAGGTCAAATGGTGGAAAAGCCCGTGTGGGTTAAAATAGTAGAATTGACCTTAAAAGGTCAAATGGTGGAAAAGCCCGTGTGGATTAAAATAGTAGAATTGACCTTAAAAGGTTAAATGGTGGAAAAGCCCGCGTGGGTTAAAATAGTAGAATGACCATGATGGGTCAAATGGTGGAAAAGCCCTTGTGGGTTAAAATAGTAGAATGACCATGATGGGTCAAAATGGTGGAAAAGCCCTTATGGGTTAGGATGGTAGAATGACCATGGTGGGTCAAAATTGTAGAAGTACCCTTGTGGGTCAAATTGGATGGAAAGACCTTAGCGGGTCATAAGGGTTGGGAGGACCTTAACGGTTCTTAGGGTGGAAATCATGTATGAGAGGTAGGAGAACCCTAATGGGGCAAGGTTGGAAGGACCTTGATGTGTAAGGATGAGTAATAATATACGGTAGTTAAGATAGAAACAGATTGTAAGGAAAGAAAGCACATGATTAGACATTACGAGAGGAAAAAAAAAAAAAAAAAAAAAAAAAAAAAAAAAAACTTGCATAGACCATTGAAGGTCGAACTTCATGAATGAAAGGTATAGGCTTAACCAATGATTTTGTAGATACGAATGGTCAAGATTATGGGTTTGACGAAATCTACAAGATAGATGATATGAAGATAATAATGTTGGAACTAATTGTGAATGAATTAAAGCAGAATGAATATGGCATGGAATTATTAGGGAGAAAGTCAAGCCGACGACGAGATGATCGGTTAACATTCCGAAAGGAAGGTTAGTGAATTCGGTTGTTTTATGATTGTCAAGTAGGGAATTGATATGACGAATAGTACCCACGTAGGAATGTATGATATCTTACGTATGTTGTACTTGGAATGTTTGACCCTTAAAGGTCAAGAAGACAAATGAGTCTTAGCATTGGACTCGGTGTTGTTAAGCAAGGGACATACGTGTCTACAGTAGAAAGTGTACGAAATGGACTAACAACCAAATAGATAAGAACCGAATAACTCTAAAACCTGCCAGGAAGGGGTGGGGTGAGTATGGAAAATATATTTGTCCTGTAGGGACTATAGGACGATGTCGGACTCCCAGGTCGAGTACGAATAAGGGAGGGTGAAGCAGTAGCTGGGTAGTAGTAATTTGGTATACCTGATAATTGCGAGAAGGCTTGTGTTAATATTAGGAGGTGTGGACATATAATTATGTCTAGTCACGATCAAAGTGGTAGTGTAGCCAATAATGTAAGCCTGTGATGTGGCATAACTCTTGAATGAAAGCGGTTTCGGGGACGAAACCTTCTTTAAGGAGGGTAGACTTGTAACGCCCCAAAACCCGAATTTTAATTTTAGTAGTATGTTTTAGTATGTTATGGCATGGGGTGAAATAACTAAGCACCTATTCTAGTTAGATACACAAGTTATGTAGAATTTAAGAGGCTTGAGTCAATGTTGGAAGGGTATCAAACTAGAAGGGCTTATTGTGGGATGAACCAAACTTACACACACAATCCACCCTTGGTGGGATATAACATACGAGACACACACACACTTCAGGAGAATGTGTGTGTGTTGTGTGTGTCTTGTGAATACTCTCTACCTCCATATGATCAAAGGGAAAGGAAATTGCATGTAGGATCTGAGAATTGAGAGGTGTTCATCACCTTCTAAGCACCAAGTAAGTATCCATTCTCTATTATGAAACCGCTTGGTTGAAGTTATTGGTGGGTTTTGGATGAACCAACCCTAAATTGGGTAAATTGTAAGCACTAGATGGCTAAATTCATGTTTTGATGCACTAATCTAGTGTCATCAATGATTTTGGTAATCTCTAGTGGCATTTGAATTAGGGTTCATGTTCAAGGAAAATGGGGGTTTTTACCCATGATCATCCTTGAACAAAATTGATAGATAGAATGAAAGAATTAATATTTTTGCTATGTTGATATCTATTGAAAGAAGGGTATGTGATGTAGGTAAATAATATGATGATTGATGTTATGAGTTGTGGAAGTAGGCATGAAATACATGTACATTGAGCTTAGAATGTTGTACGCACACCATGTGTTTGATGAAATGTCTAGATGAACTTGCATACAAGTATTTGATGGAAATGAATGGAATATGATGATTTTAGGAAGTTAATATGAAGGATGTGTTTTGATGGAAACCATGTGTGAATTATAATGGATTGTATGTAGGTATGTATGTATGCACATAAGTGATCTTGTGGTTGTATGTGTGTTCTATAATGTGCGAATTTGTATGCAAGACTCGACAAGTATGAAAGTAAGGTGATAGTTGGTGCAAGTGATAGTAGGTTAACATGGGGATTCCGTCTTAGCGAGAGATCATGTGGGAAATAGTTGATTGTATGAATTAGTAAGAAGTACGCATTAGTAGTATGTACACTATGCTTAAATATTATGATGTACACGATGTGTTGATTAATTCGTGTGATGAATGATCTTGTATCTTAAATGAGATGTGAATATGATGTCTATGGTGAATCTTGTATGATCTAGTACATCAATATGGACATATGTTTTTAAGTAGGATGTTGGCATAGTTGGAAGTTGACTTTCTGGAAAGTCAACAATGTAGAATAACATGGTTAGGCTCCCAAACTTGATTGTGTGATTAGAACACTATGCGACGCATAATATGTTAGAACTATGAGACATATATGATAGTAAGTGGTATTACATGATGTGAGAATAAATGTGGTTGTGAATGTATGTTCTAGACATGATAGAAGTTGACTAATGAAAGTCAATGTGATATTTGGTTGAGGAGAGTTGTTAGTGTGATATGATTATGTATGCTAACAATGATGTGAATATGATAATATGAAAGGATAGGAAGGATGGACTCAACCATGGGAAGCTAATGGGTCAAGAGGAGGCAAGTAAACAAGCATGAACTTGGAGGACTTGAGGTAAGTGATTCCCGAACTTAACTCGCATCTATGATATTGAATTATGTTCACATAGAATGGGAATCTTGGAGGAGTACATGGTTTTGGTTATGGGTCAAGGATCCACATGGTAGTTAACTTGGACATTGTCTTTTGGTAAATGTAACTAGCGTAGACAAGGTTTGAGCGAGTCAAGTATATTAGGCACTTGAACTCAAACCGGAAGCTCGTAGGGGCGCGCATTCGATCAAGGTATGTGTGAGATGAGGGGTGGGAGAGTTGGTAAATGAGTTGCTAGAATGTCGGAATTTGTGGGTAGGAATGGCATGAAAGATATTGCGTTGAAAAGAGGAAAACATTGCCAAGACCTGCTGTTGGCGTACCCTACGCCAGTTTTGGCGTAGGCTACGCCAAGCCTGTTTTGCCTACGCAAATTTCTGCTGCCCTACGCAATTCTGACACCCCTTGCCTACGCAAGTGGCGTAGGCTACGCCAGTTTTGGCGTACCCTACGCCAAATTCCCTTTCGGCTCCGGATGTTGATTTTTAGCTCGTTTATGCTTCCGTACCTTGCCCGGGCAACTCCAAACCTCATTTATAGTACATATGTGTACTCATACTCAGGTTTGAGAGAGAGCTTTATGTATGAAGGGTTGGTATTTATATGTAGATTGAGTAGAGGATTGGAAACGTCAAATTGTCTTAGAAATTGGCGAAGAAAGAGTAACATGACGGGTAAAGTAGGTTATATGAGGGAATTGTATGCTTGTAGGTAAAGTAGGTTACGTGTAGGAGTTGTATTCTATGAGGGAATTGTATGCTTGTAGGTAAAGTAGGTTACGTGTAGGAGTTGTATTCTTGTATGTATTGTAGAATTATACGAAGGACTTGTATACTTGTATGTATGGTGGTATCATATGAGGGAATTGCATGCTCGTATGTATTGTGAAAACTTACGAAGGAAGTGTATGCTTGTATGTACTGTGAGAATATAGGGAGGAAATTGTATGTTTGGACATATTGTGAGGTTATTAACCTTTGTTTGAGAATGATGAAAATGTAGGTGTATAAGCATGATTTGCAGAAGATGTGGAGGTTCGGGTCGGGGCAACCCACCCGAACTAGAAGGAAGGATCTTAGACAGGATCACAGAGTATTGTGGGATGCTACTTCCGCGTCTTAAGTAGATTTTATAAAGTTACCTATTGAACTAACGGATTGGTTATGTGGTGATTGCAGGATGACTGGTTTACCTAGTAGAGCAAGGGATGGAGATCGAGCGAGGAGGCGGATTGTACGTGGTCACGGTCGTCTGATCTAGTAGAGAGGAGTCACATTGATTGTATTACTAAATATTATAAGATGTAACACCAAAAATACTTAGAAGAATCGGTTTCTAAACATTAAAGTTGTTTTTAAAGAAATGAAATTTTTGGTTGCTATTTTCCGCTGCGAGTTATCTGTAAAACAGATTTAGGGTGTTACACATAAACAGTTTGTAAATGCTTATTGATTGAAGTTATTCTATGAAAATGATATTGAAAATGATCTTGATTGTGTCGTGATTTGTATCTTATCAATTTGTTCAGATCTAGGGTTTCCGCACCTAGATTTGTGACTTGTATGATCGTGTAATCCTGTTTTAGCTAAAATCCAACGCTCACATTAGACATTGATTTTAATAGAAAAATCCTTCAAACACTTTCACTGTTCTATTCCATTTCAGTATTTATTGTGAATCTGCCTAAGTATCTAATTCTCATTTACTGCTTGGATTCATAATAAATACTTGTCATTATTAGTTTCAATCATCTAGGGGGAGTAATAACTCTTCCTAAGTATAAAAAGTGTTGCTTTAACTTATACATTCCGCTGTGCTTATAATCTGATTTACAAGGGCTTGCTAAACACTTAAGTGTCATGATAGCAAGTTTTTACTTAGCAAAAGAGCAAACTGATCCAACAATTGGTATCAGAGCATTGGTTTATCTGATCACATATCAATCTAACAAATTGAGAATCAGACACAAAGCTCTTATTGATACTCAATAAAAAGATCAAAAGTTCACTTTTTTATCAACATCCATCACTTAAAAGAGTCATCTGACAAATCAATACTCTTTAGAATGGATCCACATAATACTGGTTCTGCCACTAAACCTGCCATGCTTGTAAGAAATAAATACAACATATGGCAAAAGAGAATGGCACATACCTTGTCACAGACCAACACAGGTTGTTGGAGATCTGTGATAGATGGTCCTCACAAACCAGTAAATGTCAATCTTGAAACTAATGTTAAGGTCCCTAAGGACCCAAAAGAATATACAGATGATGATTTCCTAAAACTTGAGCTAGATGCAAAAGCATTTTCTATGTTGGCAATGGCTCTCCCAAATGAGATATACTCTGGCCTTTTACATTGTGAAAGTGCCAAAGAACTCTGGGATTGTCTTAAAGAACAGTTTGGAGGAACTGAAGAGGTGATTGCCAACACCAGAGAGATTTTAGCTCAACAATATGAGACATTTGCTCATATTAATGGGGAAACTTTAACTCAACAATTTGAAAGATTCTCCTCATTAATATCTGAGCTAAAGTTAAATGGTCAGACCTATACAACAGTATCTATGCTACATAGATTTTTAAGGTCTTTACCAGACAAATGGGAAACATACTCCATTGTTTTAAGATCCTCACCAGATTTTAGCTCCCTCACTCTTACAAAACTCCATGGGAGATTACTTACTTTAGAGAGAGAAATTGATCAAAAGAAGAAATTACAATCATCTGGTAAAACTGCTGATGACTACCTACCAGGTAGTACAGCACTTTTGGGACAAGACTCACCAACTTGTTCCTATGGATCTTATGACAACATTGACATAACAACTGGGATCTCATCAGAAAGATCTTTCCCAGGTTATGACAATAATGACCAAAGTCAAACTGCTGATAATCTATGTTTTATCATGGATGATTTGAAAAACTTTAGCAGTGATGACTTAGAAGAAATGGACATTTTACACCAACTGGCCATGCTAAGCATTAAAACTAACAAGTTTTATAAAAGGTCAGGAAGAAAATTTCCAGGATTGACCAGTAATACAAAAATTGGTTTTGACAAATCTAAACTAAGATGTCACAAGTGTCAGAAGTTGGGACACTTTGCTAGAGAGTGTAGAAGCTCTAGCTTTAACCAATCACAATCTGGAAATAACTATAACCCCAATTATAATAGGAATAATGGAACTCAAGGGAGTGCTCATTTTGTACAGGCACAAGCTCCTCAACAGCAATACATGCCACAAGTACAATATGTTCAAATGCCTGCTCAACAGATGCAGAGCCAACAATCAATCCCTCCCTTTCCAGCTGCTCAACATCCTCCACAGCCTCAACAACCCTCTCAACAAAGTCTTTTCACCTCAGGGTATGTTGACTGGAGCAGTCTCCCTTTTGACACCACAGAGTGCAATCCTGATGCAGACAACAAGGTGTTTGACATCAACTGGGGAGAACCAGACAATGGCAGAAAGAACTTTGCCTTAATGGCCTTTGAAGGCTGTACTTCAAAATCTGCATTGTCACAGGTATCAAAAGAATCTTTGACAAAAATTTGCTCAAATTCTTGCAAAGAAAGTTTTGCTCTCATAAGAGAGACAAATGTGCACTTACAAGGTAAAGCCAATGATTTAGAAAGAAAATACACACTATAAAATGTGATTTAGAAAGAAAACTGTGTGCTAAAACAAAAGAAGTTTCTAAATTAACTGACTCGGCTATTGAAACCCAAGCACAAATTAAAATCATGCTAAATGACCTGGGAGATGTCAGACAAGAGCTTGCTGACACCAGGATCACATGTGAAAAATGGGTGGAATCTTGTAAGGGGTATCAATTATTGCTAAACAAACAAAGTGCTTCAAATGTTAAGTTTGGCATAGGGTACCATCATGTTGAAACACCAATAGATTTCTCTCCCAAAACTACTGAAGATGGGAGAAGAATTGTTTCAAATGAAACTTCTGAAGGGAATGACTGCACATCTTTCCATGAAAACTTTCTAAACAGAAATCCTGGCATTTTCAAAGAAAGTACTTCAGAAGTATTAACAAAATCTGACATCAAGCCATCAGTAGTTTCATCTACATCAGGAGTTGAGATCCTGAAAACTACTGATGAGCAAAATCTTTACACTAATGTCAAAAATTTGCCTTTAGATAAAAAACAAAAGGCAAAAGAGTGTGAAATTTGTGGTCTGTTCAACCACAAAACTGAATTTTGTAGATACAGAAAAGGAATTCAGTTCAATCAAAAAATTAAACAACAGGTTGTGGGAAATCAAATCAGAAATGATTATGAAAGAATCTTTAAACCCAAGAAACAACAACCTGAAAACACCTTTTCTCAGAAAAAGATAAAATCTCAACTAAAATCTTTTTCTCAAAATTCTTTGTCAGTAGTTAGACCTGAATCATCAGCAGTTTCACAAACTGCTGAGATACAAAATCTAAGGAACATGGTACAACTACTGATGACCAAGGTTGATGGTGGTCCTGAAAAGGATACCACCATGGTTCTTAATGAAAAATCCATTGCCAAAAAGACATGGATTTCTCAACCTGGTAAAGAACAAACTGTAACTGTTCTCAAGAGCAAACCCAAAGCCAAACAGGCTTGGGTTCCTAGATCTAACTAATTTGCTATTTTGTGCAGAGAGTTTCCAGGGGCTTAAACAGCATATGGTATGTTGACAGTGGAGGCTCTATGCACATGACTGGATGTAGATACCTGATAAACAACTTTATCAGCCAAAGAGAAGGATCTGTATCCTTTGGGAACAATGCTAAGGGATATGTGCTAGGACATGGCAATGTCTCCTCTGGCAAAATACAGTTTAACAAGGTCAATCTGGTGGAAAACCTTGAATACAACTTGCTGAGTGTGTCACAAATGTGTGATAAAGGATATTCTTCCTTTTTCACAAAGACAGCATGCAAGATCATCTCACCAGAAGGCCAGAAGTTGATAGAGAAGATCATTGAAGACCATACTTTGTTGATTGCCAAATGATGTGGCAATGTCTATGCAGTGGACATTGAGAAAGACAAAGTATTGAACAACACTACCTGTTTCTTCTCAAGGGCATCAACTTCAGAAACAGATCTCTGGCACAGGAGACTTGGCCATGTGAACTTTAAAACCATAAATAAAGTCACAAAAATGGGCTTGGTCAGAGGTCTACCTTTGAAAGTATACCAGTGTCAAGAACACTGTGTATCCTGTTTAAAGGGAAAACAGCATAAGTCCTCCTATAAGTCTATTGAAGAATCAAAAACAACTGCATGTCTTTAACTACTCCATATGGACTTATTTGGACCTGTCAAGATTATGAGCCTTGGTAAGAAGAAGTACTGCTTAGTCATCATTGATGACTACTCAAGATTCACATGGGTATTCTTCTTATTCTCCAAGGATGAGGCTGCTGAAATCATCAAGTTCTTCATTCTACAAGTGGAGAAACAATATTCTCTATCTGTCAAAACCATTAGAAGTGATAATGGGACAGAGTTCAGGAACAAAACTCTGGATGAATTCTGTTTGTCTAAAGGGATTATTAGACAATACAGTGTTCCCAGAACTCCTGAACAAAATGGTGTAGTAGAAAGGAAGAACAGAACATTAATAGAAAGAGCAAGAACAGTGTTAGCTGATTCTGGACTGCCCTTGTACTTTTGGGCAGAAGCAGTTAACACATCATGTTATGTTCAGAATAGAGTTCTTGTGGTCAAGAGATATTCCAAGACTGCCTATGAAGTTCTTCATGGCATGAAGCCCCTTATCTCCTTTTTCGGGGCTTTTGGGTGTCAATGTTTCATCTTGAACATCAAGGAATCTATTTCAAAGTTTGCTGCCAAAGTTGACTCAGGTTACTTTCTTGGTTACTCTTCAACTAGAAAAGCCTACAAGGTTTTTAATTCTCACACCAGGATAGTAGAAGAAACATTGAATGTCAAGTTCAATGAGTCAAAACACACTCTTATTCCAGCACATCCTGCTGAACTTTTTAACCTTGACAACTTCCACTTTGGACCTGAAAAGACTGTCACTTCTTCCAAACCTACTTATTATGGTGATCAAAGGTTTGATGATGAGGATCCTACACCATGGACTCCTCAAACAGTCATTAAGTCAACTTCAACACCATCAGAAGTTTCACAAACTTCTGATCCAACAAATACTGAAGGCCAAACTCAAACATCTGCTTCAGCACCTGCAACTACTGAAGACACTAAAACTGCTGAACCAGATATTATAAACCTCAGTAGTTTGTTTGAAGAACAAGAGCCACCTACACCTGTCAGTGGTTTACAACAACTGATTGAACACAGAGATCATCCACTTGATCAAATCATGGGTGATATAGCTTCAGGTGTTCTTACCAGAAACCAGCTCTCCAACTTTTGCCTATTTTCAGCCTTTATCTCACAGTTGGAACCAAAGAAGTACCAGGAAGCCCTCAAAGACAATAATTGGGTGCAAGCTATGCAAGATGAACTGCTTCAGTTCAACAAGCAACAGGTCTGGGAAATCTGTCCCTTACCTCCAAACAAGCAACCAATTGGCACAAGATGGGTTTTCAGGAACAAACAAGATGAAGCTGGTATGATAATCAAGAACAAGGTAAGACTGGTAGTTCAAGGGTACTCTCAAGAAGAGGGAATTGACTATGATGAAACCTTTGCTCCAGTTGCAAGGCTTGAGGCCATCAGGTTATTTCTGGCCTATGCCATTTCCAACAAAATTAAAGTTTATCAAATGGTTGTGAAAAGTGCATTTTTGTATGGGAAAATAAAAGAGGTGTATGTCTGTCAGCCACATGGGTTTGAGGATCCTTCTCATCCTGAGTGGGTGTACAGACTGGACAAAGCTCTTTATGGGCTCAAACAGGCTCCAAGAGCCTGGTATGATACACTCTCCACCTTTTTACTCAAAAATAACTTTACAAGAGGTGCCATTGATAAAACTCTTTTCATTAAACATGTTGGAAATCATGTCTTACTTGTTCAAATTTATGTTGATGATATCATTTTTGGTTCAACAAACACAAAACTGTGTGATGATTTTAAGAAACTCATGCAATCAAAATTTGAGATGAGTACCATGGGAGAACTGCAGTACTTTCTAGGACTGCAGATCAAGCAACAAACAAATGGAACTTTTATACATCAATCAAAATATGTTAAAGAATTATTGAACAAATTTTCTTTAAAAGACTGTAAATCATGTTCCACTCCCATGACACCAATCACACAAGTTGAACCTGATGATCAAGGAAAACAGGTTGATCAAACCATGTACAAATGCATGATAGGTTCCCTTTTATATTTAACTGCTTCTAAACCAGATATTATGTTTTTAACATGTGTTTGTGCTAGATATCAATCAGCACCAAGGGAATCACACCTTATTGCAGTCAAAAGAATTTTCAGATATCTGAAAGGAACTCCAACACTTGGAATTTGGTATCCTGCTTCAAGCAATACCAAGTTATCAGCTTTTTCAGATAGTGACTATGCAGGGTGTAAGATGACAAGAAAGTCAACATCTGGTGGTTGTCAATTCTTGGGTAACTGTCTAGTGTCATGACAATCAAAGAAGCAAACATCTGTTGCAACTTCAACTGCTGAAGCTGAATACATTGCAGCTGCAAGTTGTACATCACAGATACAATGGCTCCAATATCAACTTCTTGATTATGGAATCAAAGAAACCAAGACACCTTTGTTTGTAGACAGCAAATCTGCCATTAGCATCATTCAAAATCCGGTACAGTTCTCAAAAACCAAACATATTGAGATCAGGTACCATTTCATAAGAGATTGCTATGAAAAAGGCAAGATTGAGGTGAAGCATGTAGCAACAGCTAATCAAATAGCTGACATCTTCACAAAACCCCTTGACACATCAACATTTCAGAAGTTAGTATCCATGCTTGGGATGATAAATTTGTAAGTGTTTATTTTATTATTTTGCAATTTTTCATTTTTCACTTACAAAACAGACAAAAAGTCTGAAACAAAACTTCTGAAAAGAGAGAAACTACTGATGAACAAAACATCAGTATAGGGATAATTTCTGAAAAAGTGTGTAACTTCTGATAAAATAACCTTCAGAAGTTATGAATAAAAGTATTTATAAAAACATTTTCTCATCAGCTGTTAAAACTACTGAAGAGGAAATAGGAACTACTGATGAAGTAATCCTTCATCAACAGTTTAGTCAAAAGGGCAAATCTGACTTTTCCCATCATCAGAGGTTTGACCTAATCAGTTTAAAACTTCTGATAAAAAGATTTTTAACCAAAGGCCGTTTAAAAACTTCTAATAAAGAAGATTCAAGCGGTTAAAACTTCTGATAAATACCTTTTCTCAACACTTATCCTTTCAAACTCAAATATATCCCTCTTTCTCTCTCAAAAACTCTCTCAATAACCTAAACCTGCAAATCAACTGTTCGATCAAAACCCAAACCACATGGCTCTCGTTCTAAAACAGGGACACAATCAAAGAGCCTTTCTTGAAAAACAAGAAGGCTGGTCCCAATACGATGAGATCATTGATCTTGTCGTAAAATCCCAATATTTTACTGCTCTCACAATAAACCCACCAATTCACACTGAAACTCTGAATGAGTTCTGGGCAAATGCTGAGACGGTGACGGCGGATGATGAAGTCATTTCCCTCAACTCAAGAATAAAAGGGAAACCACTGACCATCACACCGGCCACACTGGCAACAAGACTGGGTCTGGATGATGTAACTGCCCCTGACCATGTTGCTAATTCTGATATTCACCTAACCATGACAGAGTGTGGTTATCAAGGTACTCTCTCCCATGCTACTATCTTCAAAAAATATTTTGAACCAAAATACAAGCTTTTGTTTCATTATATTATTATGTGTTTGAGTCCTAAAACAGGGTCTTATGACCAGATGCCCTCCACTTTTCAACCAATATTTCATTCCATTGTGAATGAAACTAAATTCAGGGCATCAAAACTATTTTTCAATGAGTTGGTGTTACATCATAATAATACCAAGAAAAAGTTTTTGTTGTACCCAAGGTTCATTATGCAATGCATAATAGGGGAACTGGGTAATGAGGTGCTTGTGGGAAAAGTTTCAACTTTAAATCCATTAACCTCACAAGCATACTCTAGGCATAACAAACCGGCTACCTGGCCAGAAGATGATCAGGGAGAACAACAACAAGTCCCCCTGAAGCCCACATCTTCCAAACTCACACCACCAAAAGCCAAAAAGCCCAAGCCAACAAAGACACAAACCCACCAACCCAAAAGAAAAGCTGTTCAGGAGGTTGAGATGCCTGAACATGCTCATGAGCAATCTGCTCTTCAAATAGGTGAGACTGAAACACCCTCTCAGTCTCATCCATCTCAAACCCCACCAAGAGCACCAATAACCATCTTATTCAAAACAAAAAGACTTAGAAAAACTATTTAAACTCACTCTTCTTTTGAAACTGCTGACCAACCAAATTCACCTATTGCCCAAACTACCGAACCAACCCCACAAAATTCTGAACCAGAGGCAATAGAAATTGCCAAACTTCTCTCTGGGCTAAAAGAGAAGGTCCCATCTGATTATGTTAATCCCCTACAACCACAACAAACAGGGGACATAACCACAACATCAGACATGGATGTGGACATCTCTAGCCCTATCCCAAGAGATGAGGGTGGACCAGAGTCTTTAAGCCCAATTTTAGAGACTCTTGGGGCATCTGAGGCTGCTACTACTCAGTTACCACCCAGTGGTGGATCTGAGGATAGAAGTAACATAGCTTAGACCTCAGATGTGGCAACTACTGATGAACGCTTAATGCCTGAAGTAGGAAATCCTCAGAACCAAGAACAAGAGGTTCATGAGAGAACTGAGTTGGGCTCAGCTCATGATTTAACTGAGACAGTCCTCATTGAGGACAACATCAGGGATTCAGATGATTCCATTAATTTGGATGATGTTTCAAAAACTAAAACTACTGAATTGACGGCACTTTCTGAAGGTCCTGTTTCAGGGGTATCCAGGCTCAAGAAGCCAGTCACCCCTGGACAGGTTAAAGCCCACTCAATCCCTAAAACCCCTAGAGTGGCATCCTCTGTACAACATGAGGATCTCCCAAAAACACACCCTTCACAACAAATGCCTACCCAATTCCCTGGGCAAACAAGCATAGACCTGAACCAGCTATGCAGCCCAGAGGGTCCCCTGTACCACATGATGAACACTCTCATCAGGAATCACTTCCAAACATACACAGCTAACTTGGAGCTGTCTATCAAAAATCAATTTGGAGTGATCAAGACAAAGATGAATGATCTGTCCAACAAGATAGAATTCAACAGCAAACAGATTACTCATCTTCAAGGTCAATTCTCCCAACCCTCAACCTCTAAACTTAAACTTGATGAATCCAAAAAGGGGGAGAAAATCAGGGAACCTAAGGAGTCATTCCAAGCCAGGATAAGGGCAAGAGTGGCCATCCTTGAAAGAGATCAGAAGGATCAAGCCAGGAAAGAAAAACTGGCCAAACAGTTTGGTGTCTCAGTGGAAGAGATTGAAGCCACAGAAAAAGAAAATGAGACCCAAACCTCTGAAGAATCCCTAAGGCATAATGAAGAAACTTCTGATGGCAAAAGTTCTGATGAAGAATCAGAAAGTACTGATGACAATCCTTCAGTAGTTGACAAACCATCAACAGTTGTCAACCCATCAGAGGTTAACACTTCCAAACCTCAAACTGCTGACCCTTCCAGAACAACTGCTCCCATTCAACCAACATCTGATCCTATCAGGCCTACTACAGTTACAACAATGACTGTACTAAACCCTTCTCCTATCTCTCAATCAGCTGAATTACTAGAGAAGAGCTTAGTTGCAGCCAACAAAAAGGCTAGAGAAGATCTGATCTGGAAAACTCTGGAAGAAAGGGATGATCTAGACTTAAGCCATGAAGAAAAACTTCAGGCCTATGAAGCTGAACTACAAAGGCAGGCTAGCCTTGATGAGATTGCTGAACAAGACAAAAGACAACAACTAGTGTCTTACATCACAAAGAACAGCAAGACTAAAGCCTACACACTCAAGGGACTCTCTATGCAAGAGCTGACAAGAAGAGCACAACTGCTTGCAGACAAACTGGCCACAAGCAAAGAAGGAAAGACCAAGAGAGCCCAGATGATAGAAGAATTAGTAGCAGAGGGCTATGGTTCAAAAGCCTCAGTATCCAGATGGAAAGAAGAAAGACTGATGGATAGGCCTGTAAACAAACCGAACGAACACGAACACAGGCGTGTTCGTGTTTGTTCATTTAACTTTAACCAAACACGAACACGAACACGAACACATAATCGAACACATTTTTGTGTTCGTGTTCGTTCATTAAGAAATCTGTGGTGTTCGTGTTCATTTATGTTCGTTCATTTAAAACCTAAACAAACAGTTCATGAACATAAACGAACATAAACGAACATTAATGAACAAGAACAAAAACAAGTTTAATAATGATTCATCACAATTCAACCAAGTTTAATACATCATAATGCAACCAAAACAAAATCTAAATTAGTAGGGTTGTGGAGTGTGGAGAAGAAAGGAGGTGGGGCTGTGAAGTGTGGAGAGCGGCTTATATGTTTAGAATGTTAGGGTTAGGATCAAATTTTAGAACATATCAAATATATTGTATATAATATAATATAATATAATATGAATTAAGGTTACTTAACCAAAGGGAAATAAATAATAAAAATAAAGTAAAGTTTAATTAAACGAACACAAACGAACATAAATGAACGAACATAAACGAACGTTCATGAACATAAATGAACGAACAAAACATGTGTTCATGTTCGTTCGTTTAATTAAACGAACAAAAAATTGTGTTCGTGTTCGTTCATTTATCTAAATAAACGAACATAAACGAACTTCCCGCCGAACAGTTCACGAACAGTTCATGAATGTTCGGTTCGTTTACAGGCCTAATGATGGATACTTACAGAAAATACAAGGCTGCTAAGGCTGCAAATCCAGAGAAGTTTCAAACTGCTGATCCTTCAAGATCAGTAGTTAGAACTTCTGGTGTATCAACAAGAAGGCCTGCTATTCAAAGAAAGAAAGCAGAGGACAATGTCAAAACTGATTTCAAAATGGTACTACTTGAAGGAAGTTCAATAGTCCATTCAGATTTTGACATTGAGGAGAAACCTCTGTTAACACAATTCAAGGATCCTTCCACTTTTGCCTACCAAATCCAAAAGACCATCAAAGAAAAAATGCATACCAAGGTAGTGACTGAACACCATCTCCCAACTGTTCAGATGCCTGATATGCAACAACAACAAGGAAGAGACTCCCACCTGAGGTTAACTGAAACTGAAAACATCCAACACTCAGGACCATCAACCCAAGGGACAAGTCTGGTTCCCTATTCCTCTGACTTTAACAAGTCAAAGGTACCTATGACACCCCGCATTTTCAGGTTAATACTTTTACTGACCTCTAGTTAACTTACATGATATACTTTAGTTAACTTACGTGTTGTGCATGGTTAGATACTTAACCAGGGTTAGTTAAGTAGGCCTAACACATGTTAGATGATATTAACATATGTGTTAAATAGGAAAAGCATTGTTTAACACACACATGAGTCCTGTATCCCGAACGTTGGTGAATTATGCGGCATGTATAACTATAATATGTGCAATTAAATCATGATGGATGTGAAGTGCCTGCTTATATGAATTATGTGAATTATGTGAATTGTCACTTGACTGACGATTAATATGTAAACCATGCAAATTACGTACACTTGATGGTTAATATCTCATGTAATAATAAAAACAATGGTTTTTATACAATTTAGAGGGATTAATATTATCGGGTCCGGTATTGGGCTAGTATAGGCTTAACGGGTCAAGATATTGTGCAAGAGGGGCCCTAATACCCAACTACTTGGGGAACAAGCAAACTTATCCTATAATTATAGTTTAAAAAAAATAATAAAAAATAAAACCCTAACCTCATTACCCTACTTGCGCCGTGGATCCCCTCCCCCTCAACCCTCTCAATTTTCCAAACAACCAATCAATCTTTCACTTAATCAAGCTAGTTCGGGTTTAATCTCAAGGCTCTAGGGAGTTTTAGCATTGCAAGGTATGCGTTTATACGTTCTTTGATGAATTATGATAATTGAAAAACTTTAAAAACTCTAAAAACAACATACATATAATCGCATATATATATATATATGAGTTCTTGAATGTTTTTGATGATTTAATGATGATGATTGTTGTTAGTTGCCATGATTAGGGTTTTTACATGATAATATATGTGTTTGATCATGAGAGTGTGGATTATGCATGTGTTAGAGATTTTTGAGCATGATTAGGGTTTGTGAATAACTTGGGCTGCAAGTTTTAAATTCTGGCAGATTCGTTTGGACGTTTTGTAGAGGCTGTAATGGGTTGGTAAATTGATATTTTTGATGATTTCTTTGCTTGATTGTGATGTACATAGTCTTAGCTTTTCATAATGGGAAAAACCATCAGATTTGGACGTCGGTTGAATCGTTTTTGGAATTTTAATTGATTAGAGGTCATATCAGATTTTCGGAACTGAAAATTGGGTCAACTTTAAATGGTCATAACTTGAGATTTACAAAGAATTAAATTATGAAATTTTTACAGTATGTCAACATTGGAATAACTCGACTTTTCCAAGTGGATTCATCCCGTTTGGATGAATACACAATTTTTGGGAATTTTTCTACTAAACTGACCTGTTGTGGAAATTTTCTGGACACAGCTGTGATGTACGAATTTTTATAATTTTTGTGTTTGGTTTTAGGACAAAATAAAAATAGGGGTTTACAACTGAATCCCCATGAACACTCAGTAAAAATTTGGGATTTTAATTCATTCGTTAAGTGGGTTAAAAGATGCGTTTTTCACAGTGCACAATCTGTCCTAAAAACGCAGATTGTGTACGAAGTCCTTATGTGACTATTTGAAGTTGTTTATGGTATGCAATTGACATATATTTGTGTGGAAACTTGCATGGGATGTGTTTGATGTGTTAAACTCATAATAGTCACCATGATCACCAACGGGATACGTAGGACATACTTGTGCATGTAGAGTCACTAGGTGTCACTACACGGTTTTGAACTTTTAAAAGAATCGAATAAACGTACTATGTGGTATATTGGTTATGCACGTGTACTCACATAATGACACATATAATAGGGAGTCGGTAGCGAGTCTCTATTACGTTGAAGTTTGGATATTTTTGCTTGCAACCTAAGGTGAGTTTCACTACTCTTTTCTCAAAAGCATGTGTCTCGGGTCGAGACAACTTACGTAACGTTTCTAGTCCGGGTTGGGACTACTTTTACACATCCCGGGTTTCGGGGTGCATGATTCACGGGGTGAATCTACTTTTACTAATTCATGCTATATGTCCTTGATGAACTAAACCAACCCTATCATTTAAGTCCTTCAAAATACCGAATCAATTGCCGGTTGGGCAAGCGGGTTACTAGTTGATAGCGCTATTAGGTCTAACAAACCTCACATCGTGCTGGGAGCATGGGTGTGAACTAATAACTTAAAACATATGTCATTGTTGATGGGCAATGACGCAAGGCACTTTTCTCCCGGTTATGGGAACTTGTTCATTAGTAGTTCGGTATTCGCCGGTATTAGTTATCATGAGTGGGTTAGCTACCCCTGGCATGTGAATTAGCTGTTTACTTGTGGTCTGGGAGACCGACGTTTTTACTTGTGGTTATGTGGTCTGGAAGACCGGTGCTTGTACTTGGTTACATGGTTTGGGAAACCTACACTTTTACTTACTCACCTATTTTACTTTGTGAACTCACCAACATTGTTTGTTGACCCACCCTTTACATGCTTTTGCAGGTAGTTAGCTTCCGGTGCCAGGATTAGAAAGCACTGTACACTTCACTGCATTTGGGCTCTCGGGCATACACATAAATTATATATTATGCTTTCGTATGGTTTTAATTTGGGCGCATTGTTTTGCGCATAGTTTTTTTTAAAAGGTTTAAATTTGGTTTACGCTTCCGCAGCTTAACTAAACTTGGTTTTTGAAAACGAACTAAATGGTTTGGGCATTTAGAGTTCGTTCATATGACTTATGGCTATGGGATCCTGGTATGTCATGCGCCTCGCGGTAAAACCCCGCAGTTGAAATTTGAGGGTGTGACAGATTGGTATCAGAGCCATTGGTTATAGTGAACTAGGACTGCATGTTGAGTCTAGTCTATAATCATCATAGCATAAGTACACTCACAACTTAAGTGCACAACTAGCTATTAGCTACATATATCTACAACATATGATTTCAGGAGATATGTTATCTTCTAGTTCTAGACTTAATTCTTAACACGTCAATGGTGGGAACCTAGGGTTACACCAGGTGGCGCAATACTGGGAGTAATATCCTAATTAACCTCATGGACGAGGAGACAACTATAGTACAGGGGAGGGAGCCCTTGCGAGCGTTGTGGCGCACGTACACAGGAAGCTGCACGATGCGCATGACGTGGTACCATTAAATCAACTATGAAGGAATTCGAATACTGAGACTTATCCTATTTCACTGAGCAAGGAGACAATTAGATTCCATTCCTTGTTACTTGATCTTTCTTACTCCCATTCGAAACTCAGACGGGACTAGGTTACGCATATAGAACTTATTTCCTACTTTAGTACCTTACGCCTAGTATGAGCGGGCGGACGTATGACTGCATATCCCTGTTACTCATAAGTATATGGTAGATTCATGGGAATACATTAGATCAGGACTTGTTACACACACACTTGGGGAGTTACGTAAAGCCTGCGATGTAATGCAACATCACAAGGGAGGATGAAACCTACTAATGGCTGATGGCCACGATTGGAGGAACGAGTGGTACAGCTTACCACTAAACTGGTTCACATAGGACTAGAGAAGGAGATTGTACGTGATGAGAACCATAACACTGACATCGCAAAAGAGGAAGGATAAGAGATGGAAGGGGAACCTGAGCAGTCTGAGCACATGGAAAGTGAGGATGAAGGCTCTACTATGTAGACAGAGCATGGCGACGATTGGCTCTTACCTTTTCTTACCTACCTTTTCTTTCATTTCCCTTGGCTAACTTAGATAAGACTGAGTTCTTATGATTAACGATAGGGTGGTTGAGGCCCTCGCATCTTTCCAAGCTAGTAAAGATCTATTTTGCTAAATCATTCTTTTCCCCTGACTTCCACATTTGAACTTTCTTATACCTTGAACGCACATCGTATTTTCAAGCCTTTTATTGGTTGTAAACCTCGATAACTCCAACGGAACTGAAGGAGACCGTCTGATTGCTTCGATGGTATAAGTCTTCACCATGTGCATTTGCCCCAGGCAGGATGGGGTAATGTATGCTACATGCACACTCGATGAGTTACAAATACTTGGATGGAGAACGTAACACCCTGTGGTGAAATCTAGAAATTTTGTTATATAAGGACGGATGGGTCTGAGATCGACGCCTACACTACCAAGCTACAGGAGATAGCCACTATAGGCTCAAATCTATTTAACCTACCTTACAAATACCGAAAGGGTGGGCCCTCCAGATTCATGGCTTGGCCACCGCAGCTCACCTACAAATCTTTCACTTGACTCGCAAACTCACAGATGAGACTGCCGATCATGGTACTTTTCTGAAGCATGGTGTTTCATTTTCTACTGTTAGTGATAGCAAGAGAACGTGGGATAGTGTGAGGTATAAGTCCTGCAACAACAACAACCGTAACGGTAGCAACAACAACGGGGCTCGGGGAAGAGCATTTGTGATTGGCCTGGGGAAAGCTAGGACTGATAACAATGTCGTGATGGGTATGTGCTCCTTGAACGACACTCTTGCTTCTATTTTATAGGATACTGGTGCGGACTATAGTTTTGTTTCATCAAAACTTAGTAAACAATTAGGGATGGTTCCTACTCTTCGAGATACCCCATACTCGATTGAACTGGCTGATAGGAAGCCTGTCGAGGTAACCCATATACATCGTGACTGTAAGCTCGAGTTGAATGGGCAATTATTTGCCATCAACCTCTTACCTATCACCCTAGGTAGCTTTGATCTCGTGGTTGGCATGGACTGGTTGTCCAAGCAACACGCTGAAATTCTCTGTCAGGAGAAGATTGTTCGTATTCCCCCTCCCAAGTGGAGAACTTTTATCTATACAGGGTGATCGTGGTGGTGCCATGGTAGGCATCATCTCCTATCTGAAGGCCCAGAAGTGTATTCGTAAGGGCTGTCCAGCCATTTTGGCTAACATATCAGGTACTCGAGCTGGAACTAAAATCAAGATTGAGGACATCCCAGTGGTCCGAGATTTCCCAGATGTCTTCCTAGAGGAATTTCCTGGACTTCCACCCGTTCGTCAAGTGGAGTTCCAGATTGACCTTGCACCTGGAGCAGCGCCAGTTGCATGCGCACCATACCGTTTAGCACCAGGTGAACTTCAAGAACTATCTACCCAACTCCAAGAGCTATTGGATAGCGGTTTCATTAGACCTAGTTCTTCGCCATGGGGAGCTCCAGTTCTGTTTGTTAAGAAGAAAGACGGGAGCTTTCGCATGTGCATAGATTATCGGGAGTTGAACAAGGTAACGATTAAGAACCGATATCCTTTGCCTCGTATTGATGATTTGTTCGACCAACTGCAAGGGTCGAGCTTCTACTCTAAGATTGATTTGAGGTCGGGGTACCATCAGCTGAGAGTCCGAGAAGAGGATGTGGCGAAAACGGCGTTTCGAACCCGTTATGGACATTATGAGTTTTTGGTTATGCCATTTGGGCTAACTAATGCACCTACGGTGTTCATGGATCTAATGAACCGTGTGTGCAAGCCTTACTTGGAGAAATTCGTCATAGTGTTCATAGATGACATATTGATCTATTCCAAGAGCAGGGAGGAGCACGAGCAGCACCTGCGGTTAATCTTGGAACTACTGAGGAATGAGCAGCTGTATGCAAAGTTTTCTAAATGTGATTTTTGGATTCAAGAGGTCCAATTCCTTGGGCATGTGGTCAACGAGGCAGGAATACATGTGGACCCAGCCAAGATTGACGCTATCAAAAAGTGGGAGGCTCCTAGGACCCCTACTAAAGTGCGCCAATTTCTTGGTCTCGCGGGATATTATCGCAGGTTTATTGAGGGATTTTCTAAGATCGCTCAACCTCTCACCGCCCTAACGCAGAAAGGTATTACGTATAAGTGGGGAGATGCCCAAGAATCTGCCTTTCAGCTACTAAAGTCCAAACTTTGCAGTGCACTGATATTATCGTTGCCTGAGGGTACAGAGGACTTTGTAGTATATTGTGATGCGTCTATCCAAGGTTTAGGGTGCGTACTGATCCAACGTGATAAGGTAATTGCATATGCATCGCGGCAACTGAAGGTCCATGAGAAGAATTACCCCACTCATGATTTGAAACTGGGAGCGGTGGTTTTCGCTCTCAAAATCTGGAGACACTACCTCTATGGAACAAAGTGCATAATTTTCACTGATCACAAGAGCCTTCAGCATATATTCGATCAGAAAGTGCTGAACATACGACAACGTCGCTGGGTTGAACTTTTGAACGATTATGACTATGCCATCAAGTATCATCCAGGGAAAGCTAACGTAGTAGCTGATGCCCTCAGTCGAAAGGAAACGAAACCCAAAAGAGCGCGAGCCTTACAACTCACCATTCATTCTAATCTTCCTGATAAGATACGTGAAGCACAGGGTGAGTCATTGAAGGAAGAAAACATCGGGCTTGAGACCCTACATGGTGCTGATAAGCACTTGGAACTGAGGACAGACGGTCTGCAGTACTTCATGAATCGAGTCTGGATACCACGATTTGGGGATCTCAGACAACTGGTGCTCGATGAAGCACATACCTCTCGCTATTCGGTACATCGTGGTTCAGACAAGATGTACCAAGATCTTAAGACTCTATACTGGTGGCCAAACATGAAAGCCGAGATAGCCACTTATGTTTGTAAGTGCTTGACTTGTGCGAAGGTTAAGATTGAATATCAAAAACCTTCAGGCTTACTCCAACAACCGGAAAATCCCATGTGGAGATGGGATGGTATTTCCATGGACTTTATTACCAAACTTCCTAAAACGCCCAGCGGGCACGATATGATTTGGGTCATTATTGACCGTTTGACCAAATCATCGCATTTCTTGGCAATTAAAGAGACGGACAAGTCGGAACGTCTAGCTGCCTTTGTATTACGAAAATTGTCCCTAGGCATGGGGTGCCTACTCCTATTATATCTGATCGCGATGCGCGATTCACTTCTCATTTTTGGACTACTCTCCAAAACATTTTGGGGACTCTCTTAGATATGAGCACAGCCTATCACCCTCAGACGGATGGACAGAGTGAACGTACCATCCAAACATTGGAGGATCTGCTACGAGCGTGCGTGGTGGATTTTTGCAACAGTTGGGATAAGCACTTGCCTTTGATTGAATTCTCGTATAACAACAGCTACCACACTCCGATACAGTGTGCGCCTTTTGAGGCACTCATGGATGCAAGTGTAGGTCTCCCATCTGCTGGACTGAAGTTGGGGATAGCCAGCTAACAGGTCCCGAACTCATGCACGAGACTTCTGAGAAGATAGTGCAAACCAGAAATCGAATGGCTGCTGCTCGTGATCGACAGAAAAGTTGCGCTGATAAGCGTAGGAAACCTTTGGAGTTCCAAGTTGGGGACAAGGTTCTGTTGAAGGTGTCACCTTGGAAGGGGGTGATACACTTTGTAAAACGGGGAAGGCTGACCCACGATACATTGGACCATTCGAGATTGTCGAAAGGATTGGTCTGGTAGCTTACATGTTAAACCTGCTTAACAAACTTGGTAGGGTACACGATGTATCCCACATATCGTACTGAATCTATAGAAATTCCTATTGGATACAACACTGATGGTGCCACTGGAAGAGATCCAGATGGACGATCGGCTACGGTTCATGGAAGAACCAGTGGAGATTCTTGAGCGGGGCGTCAAGAAACTCAAACAAAACACTATACCTATTATTAACGTACAACGGAATTCCCGTCTAGGACCGGAATACACGTGGGAACGCATGGATCAAATACGGCTTAAATACCCACACCTCTTTTCTAAACCTGAACCTGAACATAGATCGAACGCTAAACAAAAAGCAGCTCTTTCAAAGTGAATTTCGGGGCGAAATTCCTTTCAACTTGGGGATGATGTGACATCCGGGAACCAAGCACACATTTTTATAGCTGGCTTTATTGTTTACTTGCTGAATATCGGGACGAAATTCTTTTCAACTTGGGGATGATGTGACACCCCGCATTTTCAGGTTAATACTTTTACTGACCTCTAGTTAACTTACATGATATACTTTAGTTAACTTACGTGTTGTGCATGGTTAGATACTTAACCAGGGTTAGTTAAGTAGGCCTAACACATGTTAGATGATATTAACATATGTGTTAAATAGGAAAAGCATTGTTTAACACACACATGAGTCCTGTATCCAGAACGTTGGTGAATTATGCGGCATGTATAACTATATGTGCAATTAAATCATGATGGATGTGAAGTGCCTGCTTATATGAATTATTTGAATTATGTGAATTGTCACTTGACTGACGATTAATATGTAAACATGCAAATTACGTACACTTGATGGTTAATATCTCATGTAATAATAAAAACAATGGTTTTTATACAATTTAGAGGGATTAATATTATCGGGTCCGGTATTGGGCTAGTATAGGCTTAACGGGTCAAGATATTGTGCAAGAGGGGCCCTAATACCCAACTACTTGGGGAACAAGCAAACTTATCCTATAATTATAGTTTAAAAAAAATAATAAAAAATAAAACCCTAACCCCATTACCCTACTTGCGCCGTGGATCCCCTCCCCCTCAACCCTCTCAATTTTCCAAACAACCAATCAATCTTTCACTTAATCAAGCTAGTTCGGGTTTAATCTCAAGGCTCTAGGGAGTTTTAGCATTGCAAGGTATGCGTTTATACGTTCTTTGATGAATTATGATAATTGAAAAACTTTAAAAACTCTAAAAACAACATACATATAATCGCATATATATATATATATATATATATATATATATATATATATATATGAGTTCTTGAATGTTTTTGATGATTTAATGATGATGATTATTGTTAGTTGCCATGATTAGGGTTTTTACATGATAATATATGTGTTTGATCATGAGAGTGTGGATTATGCATGTGTTAGAGATTTTTGAGCATGATTAGGGTTTGTGAATAACTTGGGCTGCAAGTTTTAAATTCTGGCAGATTCGTTTGGACGTTTTGTAGAGGCTGTAATGGGTTGGTAAATTGATAGTTTTGATGATTTCTTTGCTTGATTGTGATGTACATAGTCTTAGCTTTTCATAATGGGCAAAACCATCAGATTTGGACGTCGGTTGAATCGTTTTTGGAATTTTAATTGATTAGAGGTCATATCAGATTTTCGGAACTGAAAATTGGGTCAACTTTAAATGGTCATAACTGGAGATTTACAAAGAATTAAGTTATGAAATTTTTACAGTATGTCAACATTGGAAAAACTAGACTTTTCCAAGTGGATTCATCCCGTTTGGATGAAATCACAATTTTTGGGAATTTTTCTACTAAACTGACCTGTTGTGGAAATTTTCTGGACACAGCTGTGATGTACGAATTTTTATAATTTTTGTGTTTGGTTTTAGGACAAAATAAAAATAGGGGTTTACAACTGAATCCCCATGAACACTCAGTAAAAATTTGGGATTTTAATTCATTCGTTAAGTGGGTTAAAAGATGCGTTTTTCACAGTGCACAATCTGTCCTAAAAACGCAGATTGTGTACGAAGTCCTTATGTGACTATTTGAAGTTGTTTATGGTATGCAATTGACATATATTTATGTGGAAACTTGCATGGGATGTGTTTGATGTGTTAAACTCATAATAGTCACCATGATCACCAACGGGATACGTAGGACATACTTGTGCATGTAGAGTCACTAGGTGTCACTACACGGTTTTGAACTTTTAAAAGAATCGAATAAACGTACTATGTGGTATATTGGTTATGCACGTGTACTCACATAATGACACATATAATAGGGAGTCGGTAGCGAGTCTCTATTACGTTGAAGTTTGGATATTTTTGCTTGCAACCTAAGGTGAGTTTCACTACTCTTTTCTCAAAAGCATGTGTCTCGGGTCGAGACAACTTACGTAACGTTTCTAGTCCGGGTTGGGACTACTTTTACACATCCCGGGTTTCGGGGTGCATGATTCACGGGGTGAATCTACTTTTACTAATTCATGCTATATGTCCTTGATGAACTAAACCAACCCTATCATTTAAGTCCTTCAAAATACCGAATCAATTGCCGGTTGGGCAAGCGGGTTACTAGTTGATAGCGCTATTAGGTCTAACAAACCTCACATCGTGCTGGGAGCATGGGTGTGAACTAATAACTTAAAACATATGTCATTGTTGATGGGCAATGACGCAAGGCACTTTTCTCCCGGTTATGGGAACTTGTTCATTAGTAGTTCGGTATTCGCCGGTATTAGTTATCATGAGTGGGTTAGCTACCCCTGGCATGTGAATTAGCTGTTTACTTGTGGTCTGGGAGACCGACGTTTTTACTTGTGGTTATGTGGTCTGGAAGACCGGTGCTTGTACTTGGTTACATGGTTTGGGAAACCTACACTTTTACTTACTCACCTATTTTACTTTGTGAACTCACCAACATTGTTTGTTGACCCACCCTTTACATGCTTTTGCAGGTAGTTAGCTTCCGGTGCCAGGATTAGAAAGCACTGTACACTTCACTGCATTTGGGCTCTCGGGCATACACATAAATTATATATTATGCTTTCGTATGGTTTTAATTTGGGCGCATTGTTTTGCGCATAGTTTTTTTTAAAAGGTTTAAATTTGGTTTACGCTTCCGCAGCTTAACTAAACTTGGTTTTTGAAAACGAACTAAATGGTTTGGGCATTTAGAGTTCGTTCATATGACTTATGGCTATGGGATCCTGGTATGTCATGCGCCTCGCGGTAAAACCCCGCAGTTGAAATTTGAGGGTGTGGCAATCAGATGGTCACTTACTGATAACAACTCAGTATTGTTGACAAGAAGAGACCTCTCAAGCAGGGCTTACAAGAAGATCAGTGATCTAAAGAAACTGTCAACACAAGACCTGCTCACAATTCAACATCTGGAACCACAGAGAGGATCTCTATCTGATGGACAGTTAAACCAGCTCAAGAACACCATGTACAAAGAGATATGGAAGATTGTTCAAGACAGAAGAAAAACATAAGGAATTAGTAAGGTTTTGGCTTCATCAATCCAGGGGGAGATTGTTAGGACAAAGAGGATTGGTGAAACCACTTTTGGAAACCTTAGTCTAATTCACTTCTGTCATTTTGGCTAAGTATAGAAGTACTGAAAAGAAAACAAGAAACTGCTGAAGAGAAGATATGAAAAGTGCTGAAGAAGAAACTTCATCAGAAGTTCTGAAGTCCAAACCAGACAAGTTCACTTCAGAAGTACTGAAGACAAACTACTCATCAGTAGTTTGTCATTCATCAGCACTTAGCATCAGATATTTTCCACCGCCTTTTGCATCAGTAGTTTTATTGTTTATTATTACTTTTAGCTGTATTTGTTAGTTTCAATGTTGCAACTTGTGCAACTTGTTTCTGATGTTTCTGTACTTGCTTTTTGGGCAAGATACATGTATGTAAACGTCTATAAATAGGAGGCTTCAACCTTCTATTTTAGACATTGATTTTAATAGAAAAATCCTTCAAACACTTTCACTGTTCTATTCCATTTCAGTATTTATTGTGAATCTGCCTAAGTATCTAATTCTCATTTACTGCTTGGATTCATAATAAATACTTGTCATTATTAGTTTCAATCATCTAGGGGGAGTAATAACTCTTCCTAAGTATAAAAAGTGTTGCTTTAACTTATACATTCCTCTGTGCTTATAATCTGATATACAAGGGCTTGCTAAACACTTATGTGCAAGATAGCAAGTTCTTACTTAGCAAAAGAGCAAACTGATCCAACATCAAGCATTGCACAAAGCTTCTTAGTAACAAGCGAGTTAATCATTGTCATCCGTACTTACAAGACACGAGCTTGATTCAATATCGGTTGAGGGCAGATACCGAAAACCAATATACATAGTTACGTGTGTGTATGTGTGTGTGTGTGTGTGTCTATATATATATATAGGGTAGGGATCATACGAGAACTAACTTTAGGGAGAGAACCAGAGAACCAGTGTCAACACAAACAAAAAAAAACCTAAAAACCCCACCTCCACCCCCTAAAAACCTAAACCCACCCACCTCACTCCCTAAAAACCTAAACCCCCATCCCCCACACCGCCCCAACCCCCCCCCCCCCATTGTGAAATGCACATGTGCAGCTAACCCCACCCCCCCCCCCCCAAAAAAAAAAAACCAAAACGCTCCATCCCATCGCCCCAAAAAGATACCCCCTCTTCCACCATACCCAAAAACTAAACCCTAAAGCTAAGCCCATTAAAAACATAACGAGTTAATTGCCAATTTAGTCCTTGAGGTTTGTCAAAAATTGCCACTTTCATCCAAATCTTTTTATTTGGTCAATTTAGTCCCTATGGTTTCATTTTTTTGTCATTTTAGTCCCCGAGGTTTGTCAAAAATTGCCACTTTCATCCAAATCTTGTTAGTCCACGGGGACTAAAATGACAAAAAATAAAACCACAGGGACTAAATTGACCAAATAAAAAGATTTGGATGAAAGTGACAATTTTTGACAAATCTTAGGGACTAAATTGGCAATTAACTCAAAACATAACTATAATAGTGAAATGCACATGTGCATGTAGTACAATTATCTTATTTTATAGTTTTATATAGACGTTTTTTTAAGTTTATTCACCAACAACCCCAAAAAACCTAACCCCATTCCCATCATACCTAAAAACTAAACCCTAAACTAAACCCATGAAAAAAAAACCTAACTATAATAGTGAAATGCACTTCGCGTTAATTTAATGATCATTGAATAAATTTTTTTCCACCTTATATATCATATCACGTCCATTTAATGATCATTTCTTTTGTATTTTTTATCCGAAAGATTAACACTAAAAAACATTTTGGTGTTTTTACTTTTTTTATTTTTTTAGGTTATATAATTTTTTTATTATTTTTTTTTATTTTTTGGTAGAGGGATTTTTGTGTTCACACTTGGTTCTTTAGTTTTCTCCCTAAATGGTGGTTCTCAAATGATCCAAATCCTATATATATATATATATATATATATATATGGCAAGGATTTAATGGAAACACCTATTATTTGAAGAAACACAAGTAAACCTCATCATAGCCATTAATATCCAAAATCAATGGCTATCATTCATTGGCGTGTGTTATTGATTAAATGACATACTACTGGACAAAAAGAGGGTATTATAGATAATATACCATTGTATTGGAGACATAAACCTGCATGAACAGCTTCATAATCATCACTTTATCCCCATAAACCCTCCATGACATATCTTCTCTCCCCACCTACTAAGATCAAATTCAAAATCAAAGCCCACCTTCATCCCCATCGTCCCTGTTGAACGAGCAACTGTTGATCACCTATTTCAAGCACAATCAACACTTGGAAGACGATCAAAAGTAAGAAATGTGTTCCTTTTTCAGGTCAATCTCTTCGCAGAGACGTCACCAGAAGCAGAATAAATATGGTGGCAGGTATGTTTTGGGTGTGTCGTATTCTACAAATTCGGTTTTGTGTTACAAGTTGTATTTTATATAGGGATATACTGTTTTCTTAGATTTTATGTTTTTTTTTTTTGTCTTTTTATGTTGCTTTGGGTAGTTGTAGATAGTCTTAATGTGCTATACTCGCCGCCAGTAGTCATTGATTTGGGTGGTAGTTGTATGGACGAATGTTAAAACCTTTTATCAAAACTATTATTTTCTTGATTTTTTTACCGTAGTTATGAATAAACGAGTTGTATGGACGAATGCTTAAACCTTTCATCAAACAAGTGACTTGTCTATGTTTGTTGTTATATCTTCTGTTAGGGTTATGCCATATTTACACCAATCACCATCAGTGCACTTAATGTGGGGTTTTGGTGTGTATGATGACCCATTATATATAAAACGTTGTTTGTATCAGGAAAAGTGGTAAAAATGGTAGCATGGTTTATAGTAGTGTATCGCAAAGCATCGACAAAAGTGTTGAAGTATTAGCTGATGAAACAACAACATCAAGGAAGAAGGGGAAACAAAAGATTATTGTCGTTACTGGCGACGATAAAATGCAAAGGCAGATTGGAAGAACAAGGTGTGCACTGGGTATATAGTTAATGGGATTTAGTTTAGGCTATTAGTTAAAAAAGGGTTATTTTATAAAAGAGGCAATATTAAAGTTGTTTTTTGTTTTATGTTCCAAAAATTACGATTCTAATGACTCAAACACACCACTGATTGCATTTAAAAGACCCAAAGTAGGTAACGCACAATGGCCTTATTGCTTATTATTTGAAAGAAAAAAGAATAGTTACATGTGTCTTATGTTTGTTAACTAGATTATTTAAATTTTGGATCCGAACATGAGGGTAGCACAAGTGTTGCATCAAGCATAAAGTCAAGAAAGGATAAAGGTTGAGAAAAATTAGATTATCAATTAAAGAAAGCCAAAGTACGGTAGTGACACCACCAGACGAATCTTCAGTGGGGCTTGACAACACCAAGTGGATCGATGAGTATTGGGACAACCGTCAGAAGGGTAGTTGGGAGAAAAAGAGGCGGATGGAAGAAAAACATCACCAGTGCCCCGGAGTCCAGGAAGGAAGTAGTCTGAGCACCACGCGTTTTGTCCAGCCAAAGACATGAAACGTGGCGCTACCGAGAGGCAGCCCGGATTGGTAGCTTAGAAGAATAAGTTTAGAGGTTGATGCATACGGTAGAAAGGTTGGTCAAGAACTGTAAGGTATCGTCGTTCACTGTTGATATTTTTTATTAACCAGGTATGCCTTGTTGGCATTAGGATCCAGTAGCTTGTTTTTATTTTATTTTTTTTTCGTTACTAATAAACTATTGTAGTTCATGCTAAGTGTTTTCTCTCGAAGACAGATTCGTGTTGAGGCAGTTGGGGGGATCGACCGCGCACAGACCGTTGGAGAGCAAAAAGGGAGGGATACTTGTTCCTTTTGACTAGTCCACTTATTTTTTAATGCACACACATATCACATAAATTATTTTAAAATTGTGCTTAAAGAATTAATTGTGAGTTGTTTAAAATTTTTGCAAATTTAAAACACCTCAATGAAGTCAGAGAACCATAACCAAAAAGGCAAATTTTTAAAATTTTTTAAATTTGTTTTTGGAAACAAAAATATTTTCAAACCCTTTTAGTCTGCCCAACGATCTAATGGGAGATTAGTGAGGTTTTGGTAGTCAAAAGAGTCGTCTAGGGTGTTCCTGATTCCTTAATTAACCCCTACCCCTACATGTGAGTGGTTTTTTAGCCTTCTCGAGCACACCATTACATATATACTCTACATGCTCGCTCCTTTGTTCATGAGAGATATTCCCATTTGGCATGACACAGTTAGAACTTGTGTGACTTATGCATTACAAGACCACATTAGAGGTGAGTGTGTGAAAATGATTTACGCATTTAGGACTAACCCGTTTTGTTATCATTGGACATCCATATATTTTCCCTGTTAGAATCAATTAACCAAGAAATTAAAAGGTTAAACAAAAAGTCAACTGTTGGACGCCAAAGCAGAAACATTGTGTCTTTTACTTATGTCGATTATCAAAGGGTCATGTTGATTAAGCTTGGTAGTTAATTAACCATCAATTATGTTGTGTATAAATAGAAACCATATGTCTCATTTGTAGTGTGTGGAACATATTATTAGTGTGTCTAATCTTGTTTCTTCCACCATCTGTTTCCTTATCGAGTCCCCGCACATGATGTGCATACTCATGTTCATCCATGATAATCATAAATCCAAGTCTATAAACGCAAACAGGGGCGAAACTAAACATGGTATCAGAGCGAGACGCTCCTGGGAAGATAAAGACGAAGAACAAACATGTGCGGAAAAACTTATTACATCCACAGTTTTTGCAAAAGTTAATCAGTACTTCAAAGAGAAATAAGAATCGAACATCAGTGATTGTTTGTTCAATTCAGGACTTGGTTATCATCATCAATCAATCAGAAAAAGATGCAGTTAAATGCCATAACAGTTTTTAAAGAACAAAACGGTGAGAAACCGTTTTCCGGCCAAAACTCCGACAAAGAGAAAGACATCGGAAATCAATTAGAACCATTTCAGAACAGAAGAAAGATGTTTTGCGAAGGGTTTAAAGTGTAAAAAAAGATTCAACCCGAGAAGAATTTGATACAAGGCAGAAGGCTCGGAAAAGTCAAATTTAAAGGATGCAATTTAGAAGAAGAAGATGAACGTCTGATACCCATCTTTCCCTCATCGCTTTAGGACAGAAGGGTCAAAAACAAGCGTCAGAAGAAGATCCTACGGATCAAGACGGAATTAGTCGTGAGGACTTATTATGCATCAATGTTTAGAATATATAGAAGAATGGTTCAAGATTAATCGAAAGAAAGAAGATAAGAAGGATTGCAAAACGAGGATGAACAAGAAACAGAGTATAGATCATCATTTCCCGATTAGGTGAGTACAATTCATACCTATCTTTCCCTCATTGCTTTAGGACCAGATGGGTCAGAAACAAGCGACAGAAGAAGATCATATGGATCAAGAAGGGATAAGTTGTGAGGACTTATTATGCATCAAAGTTTAGAAGATAGAGAAGAATGGTTCAAGATCGATCGAAAGAAAGAAGATAAGAAGGACTACACAACGAGGATGAAAAAGAAACAGAGTACAGATCATCATTTCTTGATTAGGGGAGTGAATGTCAGAATTAATTAATCAATAAATCAAAAGGTCAAACAAAAAGTCAGCTGTTGGGTGCCAAAACAGAAACATTGTATCTGTTACTTATGTTGGTTATCAAAGGGTCATGTCGGTTAAGTTTGGTAGTTAATTAACCGTCAATTATGTTGTGTATAAATAGCAACCATATATCTCAATTGTAGTGTGTGGAACATATTATTAGTGTGTATAATCTTGTTTCTTTCACCCTTTGTTTCCTTATCGAGTCACTACACATGATACTCATGTTCATCCATGATAATAATAAATCCAAGTCTATAAACGCAAACAGGGGCGAAACTCAACATTCCCTACCCCTAGACACCCATCTTGAGCCTTAGCCTTTTTCATTTCCTTTCATCAATTTAGCCCCTCCATGACGAAACCAGGGAAGTGTTGAGGTGTTAAGGAAGCTCTCCGGAAATCATGGGACTTAGAAGCATAAGTCGTGCATCAAGGATCTTGGATCTCGATCGTGAAAATGGATACAAAAGAAGAGCCATCAAAAAGAGCATACCAAGTGTCAAGAATCACCCAGCTAAGCATCAAGTGTAACCCATTTATACTCGTAAAAAAAGTGTGTAATAATAATGCTGCTGAACTAAAGGAATCGAGAGAACTTTGAAAGATAGGTTTCGCAATACTTTCTAAAGACCAAGTGATCGACTCAACCTGGTGGAGGCTTTTAGATGACATGCGCCGAACGGTTCACGAGAGAAGGTTGAAGTTGAGTCTATGAAGTCCAAGGAAAGATCATTAAAGACAACTTAGAAGATCTACAAGATTCCGACAACACCTCAAAACACCAAACCCGAAGTTATTCATGGTGGTAGACTCCATACCGACCCTATCATTCACCACTTCACTAAACTAACACGTTAAAAGTCCTTTTGATTCACACGCATTGCCTCTGCAAAAGCGGTAGAGTTGTAATTTGCATACAAGCCTATGATTCGTGCTTGCCACTGGGTAGAATTTGAGCATTCACCCCCAAAATTAAACCCGAGTGAATGAGAGTTAGTGAGAAAAAAAAAAAGAAAAATGAGAAAGGAATTGGGGCACCGTAGGAATGTTTGAGTAGTCTTACCACAAACCAAGCCCGAAATCATGAGGATCTATTAATTGAGACTCTTAGAAGGTAGGTTGAGCTGGGCACATCAAGTAAAACTTACAATTTTTATCTCATAAAAATTGCCTAAGGTTCGGTTTGCTTGAGGACAAGCAAAAGCTTAAGTGTAAGGTGTTGTGATGTAACGAAAAATTCACATGTTTTACACAAATATATTAACTTGTTTTCCACCCAAAATCATGCGTTTATCTTAGTTTTATCATGATGTATCTTCCTTTTTTTGATAATTGCAGGTTTTAAGGCCGAAAACTGACAAGGAGAGAAAAACGGCAAAAAAGGGAAGGAATTGACGACTTTCAGAGTTGTTTTAGATGCAGCACGGTCGCACTCGGGCAATGCACTTCTGTGCACCTGTCCCGGGTCAACAAGTCAACATTTCCAAGTCAGCAGGAGGCAAAAAGTCAAGTGTACAGAGATGCACGGGCATGCCCACCAATGTGCACGGTCGTGCTCAGGTCAACACATATTCAAGAATGTTCCAGGATCGACTAAACTGACCAGACGGTTGCACGAACGGACGTGCATGGGTGTGCCTTACCTGTGGCACAGGCATGTCATATTTGAAGACAGACATTTTTTGCGAGAAAGGACTCTGCAACAGTACCAGCTGTCGAGCATGGGCGTGCCTGATCAATGAGCATGGGTGTGCACCACCTGATTTGCCTATAAATAGAGACCACCACTCCACACTTTGGCATCCCATCCTATCCGTTAAACCATCAATTCCTCCAACTTTTCCAGAAATTTTCAGCCATCTTTGGGATTTGTGAGTGACCTTTAGAGCCTGGGATCACTCTATAAACAACCACATTCAAGAGAGACAACCCGAAATCACTCAAAACCACTAGAAATCTCTATACAACCCTCACCATGTTTTGTACACAAAACCAATCTTGTGAGCTTGTTGTATCAACCATGCTAGGCTAGATTTCTCTTGGTGTTGCTAGAGTGATGATGGAACTTGGTATAACTAAATAGTTTATGTTTGTTTAAAGTGGGGTTTTGTGTTCTCATTTAATTCTTTCTATTCTAACTTTGTTTGACGAATTAACTAATTGATCATCAGGTATTTGGTCTTGTGGGTGTTTTGATAAGAATTGGATGGACTTATGAATGTACCCATGGTGTGTAGCAACCCATGCACTTGTAAGCTAACCTAATTCCACGTGTAGTGATTGACCCATTTATGTTTGGAAACATTCACACTTTGCGGTTTAATCCTCTATTATCAAAATCTCACGTAGGGTCGGTACGGTCTTTATACTTGTTCCTAGTGATAAGCTAAGAATTGGTTTTGCAACTCAGCTTCATGGTCTATGCGTCAACATTGGTGCATACCAAGAATTGGTGAACCCGTGTTGGGAGCGAACGAACTTTATTCTCTTCCATTACCATATTGCCGCACAATTAGTAATAGGCCAATCACTTTTTGAAAAGTTAATTAATTCAACTAGAGGATGAGCGTGAGCGGGTTAGCCACAAATCCTCTATGATGTGAAGTGGTATCTTGTTCGGCCATGCTCCGGCCGGCAAGTTATTCATAAAAGTGTAGAGTCGTTTGATGTCAATATTACAACAATGGGAGGTGGGTTCTTCGGGGTTGGGATGTTACAGTCTCGGCGGATCCTCCCCTCACTGTTGATAGGTGAGCTTACCGGTTTGGGAGACCCTCAAAATAACAAATGAGAACACAAATCGTTTTTATAGTTATGCGGTAATGCACATCTTGAACACACCACTTTAACAAGAGTCTACTATT
This sequence comes from Ambrosia trifida, assembly GCA_028751855.1. Taxonomy (NCBI): domain Eukaryota; kingdom Viridiplantae; phylum Streptophyta; class Magnoliopsida; order Asterales; family Asteraceae; genus Ambrosia; species Ambrosia trifida. The sequence goes on along the minus strand of CM054125.1, from coordinate 90,898,559 downwards.
GTTTCATACTGGGAAACATCTGATCCCGAAGCAACACCTTTGTTTTGCTATTGATTTCTCTTATAGTTTACATCTCTCTTCTACTTTTCTTCTCTCACTTTAAAACTCTTTTAGTAATTTTTAGGAAACTGAGTAGTAAAAATCGTGTCCTTGGATTCGATACTCGGTACTTTCTCATTTCTAAACTACTCACGATAGGTACACTTGCCTGTTGTGTGGGGTTTAGAACGTTAAGCAACTATCGTTTTAGACTATAAATTTAAAACTTGAAAGTGTCCCACTGTTTTTCGCTTAATTTCCTTTTTCACCAACTTTCGGAACTTCCACCTGGAACTTGCCATTTCTAAGAAAAGTAGTTTACGTCTTTTAAAATCCCTAGCTATCAATAGCATTCGATATATTTGTAATATATTATACTGTTGTATCCTGAACATGACAAGCTAAACATGACAAGATAATAGATATCCTCAGGATGTATCTTCAGATATTTCAGCAGAATACATCTTTCAAAATATTCAGCACTAAAAATTCAGCACTGACTAATATCTTCAGATAATGACTTCACTAAAGTGCTGACGTTTCATCCTATATATGTAGCGGATTATATTGCCATTAAAACTTCAACTTAATCACCATCAAGCTACATTTTCTTCTCTTCTTCTTCTTCTTTCTTCCATCTGCAAATTGATTAGTCGACCATGGCCAGCAAGCGTACATTTTCACCCACTACTGCGGAAATCCTTAAGGTTGTTAATCGCAGCACATGCTGAACTGTTCTGAGAATAAGGTATGTACATTCACAGATAGAGACATTGTAACCCTACAAATATTAGTCAGATATAGAGATGTTACAATACAACTTAAATTCCCTTCAAAGGCAGGAAAGCCTCTTTCTTCAACCTGAATGACAATGGTAGTCTCGGAACTATAGGCCTAATGAGACATCCTCTATCACCATCTCCAAGAGGTCAAGCCTTCCGTCGAAGTTGAATCCTACTATCTTTAAGAAGAGGAAGAATTCCACTCCACATATTGTTGAGCCAAGCCCTTTTATGAATATGAGCTTTCAAGATGCCCAGGCCAGGCTCAACAAAGTTTTGACGTAGGCTCAACAAAGTTTTCACGTAGGCTCAATAAAGTTTGAAGTCCTGATATTCCTTCATGGCAAAGAACACCTCTAAAAGGCCTTTGAAGTCATTTCCATTCACGTCCAGAAATCCATGAGCACAATTTCTTTTTAAGTTGGTTGAAGGGACCCAAGTGGGCAATGAAGGCGAGAATGAAAAGGCTTGATCCTACCTTTTTAAGGTTCCTGTGTGGTAGTTTGTGATAGGTTTCATAAATTATATGTAAGGGTTTCAGGATGTTAAACAAAACACAATCTAGGATGGTTAAGGTGGACGGATCTTGTTTTTCTGGATGAAGCCTTAGTCATCGTGCCTCTAATTTCGAGATTAATCCCCAAATGATGGGTCCTGACTTATGGACAAAGTTATAGTCGTCTTCCTTTTGGTGGATAATATAACTATCTGTAAGTGCACGGAATGTGACTATCGCTTTTGGATTGTCAATATAGTGTTTTTGGTAGATTTTGAGTAGAAGAAGTTCCCATTCGACCAGTCAAGGGCTCGAAGGAAGAATTCAGTGGGTCGAAGGAAGTCTTGAAGTTGATATTGTTTGGTTCGAGCTTGTTCAGGGTCGAAGGACTCATTCGACCTAGACGTGGGGTTGAATGAGCAGACTATAAATAGTTTAAGTTTTATTTTGAGATTAATAGTTGGTCATTTGGTTAGAGGTTTTGTGTGTGTTTTCTCTCTAGGTTCTAGAAACGTCTGAAGTGATTTTATTTCATTGTAAACCTAATCTAAACAAGTTTTATCAATATGTTTATGAATGAAATGATTATTGAAAAGGAATTAACTATCTTCTGATTTGATCTCTATCATATTGCATACGATCTAGGGTTTCCGCACCTGGATTGTTCCATTTGTATGATTATCTAGTCATTTTCTTTAAAACCGATCCTCTACACTATCTTTTGGCTTTATTCCCCGAGGTTTGTTTTTCATTAATTTGCCATTCTTGTCTTAGTTAGTACCTCAAAATATCTCACAAGACAAATAAGTTTATTTGACATAACACCTTATGTAAAAATATAGAAGGATGGATCATACCAGATTTTCTTAGTAGAGAAGTTTGTTTCCTAGCAAAAACCATTATGTTTGGAAAATAAAGATTTTTACTTAGGATAGTTTAACCTATGACATCCCAGGGGTATCATAGTGTAGAGTTCCTTTGGTACTTTGAAAATATTTTAGCAATCCTATGTCCCTAGTGTTAAACATTCCGAGTATAAGTATTTGGGTTAAACCAACACTTTGAAAATTCTTGGGACAAAGTCGCTCTGTATGATAACTTAGGACTAAGCCAACGTTTGAAATAAGTTGGGACTAAGCAAACTTTTGAAATAACTTAGCACTAAGCCAATGTGTGAAATAACTTGGGAGTAAGTCAATGTTTGTCATAAGTGACATGATAATGTCAAACCATAAGTTTGACACGAATGTGCTAAATGCCTTTGTTCGTCAGAATCCAACATATACCGCAATATTAATTAAATTGTCAGCCACTAAAGCGTGGACCGGTCCCATCATCCTAAAATATACTTGGACATCATGCGCTCCAGGCGGAGTGTTTAAACTCAATTCTTCAAGAAAGTTAAATACATTTAAACCTTAGAAGGGATTGTGTACCTTAAACATAGAAAAGGGATCAATCCTCTAATCTTCGACTGGATATCTTCAGGATATATATGAAAATAGTTGAAAAATATTGTTTCGAGAAACAAAGTTAGAACAATGTCAAGATTTATAATAAACACAATATAATTTATGACATACCTTGGGGAATTCAGGATGATTCTTAACTTATATATACTAAGCTTTCAAATGGATGGCATTCTAAGATCTAGGAAGGATGTCACGATCCAACATGTCCAACCAATATGAACCTTTAACAGCCTTAGCGTCTGTTTGGTATGGGGTAATGGAATGAGAGAGGGAATGGAATGGGAGAGGTAATGGAATGGATCATTACCATTCCATGTCTTGTTTGGTTATCATGTGGGAATGGAATGAATTCTTACTTTGTGTTATTTGGTATGTAAGAAAAAACAAAAATATAAACTCGATGGTGAGTGGTGAGTGGCGGCAGTGACGGTGGTGGTGGGTGGCGGCAGCGGTGGTGGTGGAAGTGGGCGATGCCGGTGACTATTTGTGGGTGGGGGACGACGGCAGTGGTGGGTTGCAGCGGTGACGGTGGGTGGTGGTGGCGATGACGCGATGACAGTGGTGGAGGCAGTGGGTGGCAGTGACGCAGGTGGTGGTGGTTGGACGGTGGTGACAATGGTGGGTTACGTCGATGGTAGCAATGGTTGTGGGTGGCGGCAATAGGCGGTGGTGGTTGGATGATGACAATGATGGTGGGTTGTAATAATAATAATAATAATAATAATAATAATAATAATAATAATAATAATAATAATAATAATAATAATGATGATGATAATAATAATAATAATAATAATAATAATAATAATAATATATTTGTTTCCATTCCTTAAAGGAATGAAAAAAAAAACACCACCTTACCAAGGAATAAAAATTCTTAAAATGGAAGGAATCCCATTCCTTATGGAATGATCCATTCCATTACTACATGGTAACCAAACATGTTTAATTTCATTCCATGAGAATGATCTATTCCATTCCACCTTTGATTCATTCATACCAAACGCTACCTTAGAATTTATCAGATAAAGCCCTTCCCATATAGACAATAATGTTACATCACTTGGCTTTGTAGTATTTAGAATGCGTTTCTCAAATCCAGATCTGCCACTTGAAATCTTTGGACTCTTGCATCTTCATTGTAGGCTTTGTGATTCTCTGTTGATATGCAGCCATCTTGAACTTTGCATTATACCTAAATTCATCCACCATCTCAAGGTCTTGTAATAGGGTCTCTGAGTTCATATTACCATTCTGAAGATGTGTCCTCATTTTTGGGATGACCATCTCTGTTGGGATCATTGCTTCTGTACCAAATACCAAAAAAAAAAAAAAAAATGGGGTTTGACTAGTTGCATTTTCTGTTGTGGTTTTATCAGCACAAAGGATGAATGGAAATTCTTCCTCCCATTTTTCTTTTTTTGGCCCAATCTTGTCTTCATGTTGCTAAAAATAACTTTGTTGAATGATACAGCCTGTCCGTTAGCCTGGGGATGAATCAGAGTTGAAGTAACCATTTTCATACCCCAATTGTTACAAAAATCTATTGTTCGCTTGCTGTGAACTAGGAACCACTGTCACAAATTATCTCAGCCGGAACACCAAGTCTTTGACATGGATCACATTTTTTAGCTTACAGCATATCAACCTTCTTCATAGTCGGCCAGTAGTATCTTGTTATGAGAATCTTTGAGTACAATGCTCTCCCTCCAATGTGGTTTCCATAATCCCCTTCATGTATGTCTTTAAGTACTTCTTAGGCTTCTTCATCATCTAGACATCGAAGATATGGACCTACAAGGAATTTTCTATGCAAAATATTGTCTAATATAATAAATCTAGATACATTTATCCTAAGGGTGTTTTCATTATAGGGGATGTTGTCATCTTGAAGATACTTAATTATATGAACCATCCAAGATGAGGTATCCTGAGTCTATGTATTAAGAAATGCTACATCTTTAGGATGTTGAATATCAATTGCTAGTTTCAGAATATGGATGATGGGGATGTTAGATCCCTCTGGAATTTTAACCGAGGATCCCAAGTTTGCTAAAGCATCTGCTTCAGCATTCTCTTCTCTTGGTATCTATCCAAGCATGAATATTTCGAAGCAATTTGCTAGATTTTTTTACTATGGCAAGATATAAAGTTAGTTTCTTACTCTTTACTGCATAAGACCCATTAAAATGGTTAGTTGATAGAAGAGAATCAACATTTACTTGTAATTTTTTCACATGCATATCTCTATCAAGCTGCAAACCAGCAATAAGAGCTTCATACTCAGCCTCATTATTAGTAGCTGGGAATTCACATCTAATGGCTTGGAGTATTATGTCCCCTTGTGGCAAATTTAGTAGTATCCCTAAGTCTGTTCCTCTTACATTTGAAGCACCATCGGTATATAAAATCCATTTTTCTAAATTTTCATTCAATTGTTGTACTTCTATGTCTACTTTTTGGAGATCACTACTGAAATTAGCCACAAAGTCTGCCAAAGCTTGAGATTTTAATGTAGTTTTAGGCTCATATAATAAATCATAGGCAGTAAGTTTTATTGACCACTTAGCCATCCTGCCAAACATTTTTGGTATTCTAAGTACGTTTTTTACAGGATAATTAGTTTTAACATGTATGGTATGAGTTTCAAAAGAGTGCCATAATTTAGTTGAAGCCATAATTAAAGCTAAAATGAGTTTTTGGAGATGTGAGTACCTGGCATCTTCATCTAATAAACTTGTAATTACATAGTAAACAGGATGTTATTGTCCTTCAAAATCTTTTACCAGTACGGAGCTAATGGCACTTCCAGAAACTACGAGGTACAAGGATAGTGGCTCACCATCCTCAGGTTTCATCATCAATAGAGCAGTTGATAAGTATTTCTTTAAATATCTCAAGGCTTCTTCATGCCTCTATCCCCATTTGAATTTCTTGTTCTTCTGGGCAGGATATCGTAGAATTCTTTGCATTTCTCAGGTGATCTTAAGATGAATCTATTTAAGGAATCTACTATTCCCGTTAACCTTTGTACATCCTTGATATTTGCTAGTGACTTTAGGTCTAGAATTGCTTTGATTTGTTCAGGGCTTGCTTTTATTCCCCTTTTAGTCATGAAATATCATAGGAATTTCCCAATTTTCACTCCAAAGTGGCATTTGGCAGGGTTGAGCTTCATGTTATAGGCGTCCAGGATGTTAACAGCCTCTTTGAGATCCCGAAGATGGTTCTCTGCTTTTGGGATTTCACTACCATGTCATCTATGTAGACCTCCATTTTTTCCCCTATCCTACCCTTGAACATCATGTTGACAAGTCTTTGATGGGTAGCACCTGCATTTTTTTAGTCCAAAAGGCATGGCAATATAACAATAGAAACATTATGGTGTCATGAATCTTGTATCCTCTTGTTCGTTTGGTTCCATTTGGATTTCCTGAAATCCTGAGGATGCGTCCATGAAGGTGAGCATTTCATGGCCCACCGTTGCATCTACCATTGAGTCAATGTGATGTAGTGGGATTGGATCTTTAGGACAGGCCTTGTTCAAGTCTGTGTAGTCAACACAGACTCTCCAATTCCCATTCTTCTTTTGCACAACTATAACATTTGCTAGCCATCTTAGGAATTTCACTTCCCTTATCATCTTCAATTTTAGTAGTCGATCCACCTCTTGTATTATGGTATTTCTCAGGTGCGAATTTTCTTCTCTTTTGTTGTATTTGTCTTAAAATATTATCAATACCAATTTTATATGTAATTATATCTCGAAAATATCTGTCATATCCTCATACTTCTGTGCAAATGTTGACATCCTGCATCTTAAGAATGATATTAGTTCTTATTCAAAATTCTTAGGGATATGTGTTCCTATTAGGGCCAAGATATAAGGGGGATTTTCATCCAAGCATACTGCCTTTACATCCTGATCCTTGTGCTTCTGTTCATTTTCCAGGATATCACACGCTTCCTTCTTTAATTGCTATGCTTGGTGTGGTTGTGTTGATGCTTTCATCGATGATGTGTAGCAATATTTGGCTTCTTGTTGGTCACTGTTTACCTTTACCATTCCCAGGCTGTTGGGAGTTTCACTCATTGATGATAGGTTGAGGGTACCGCTTTCATGTCGTGTATCCAAGGCCTTCCTAAAATAACATTATAACAAGACAAATAATACGTGACACAAAAGCGTTATAAAGAATTTCCCCCTTCATTGTAAATGAGTAACTTGATTTCTCCCACAGTACCCTTTGTTTCACCACTCAATCCTACCAGGATAGAGGATTTTAGAGATGATATCGGACTCCGGGATGTTTATCCTTTTAAGGGTTTCCAGTTGTATAATGTTAACCGAGCTTCCACCATCTATTAATATCATGCGTACAAAATGATTAGCAATATATAAAGTAATAACCAAACCATCATGGTGGTTTGGTTTTTCGTTGTTCGTTCCGTCGTCGACCCTATCTATGTTTCTATGATGTCAAGAACATTTTCTCGGCCACATTCTTTGGAACTGATTACTTTAGCATCAATCAATGTTGTAGTTTTCATAGGTTTCTCTCCCTTCTCGGCTTTTGTTTCCCTAGTACGTCTTTTGGCAGCTGAGTATGATGTTCCACATTTGTCGGATCCTCCAGATATGAAATTTATTATACAGGCCTCCTAGGGTGGAGATGCTACTCTTTCAGGAATGTTATCAACATCCTGAGGTTTGTTCTTCTTTTTTCCAAGCAATTCCTTCAAATGCCCGTTGCTTAGAGCATAGTTAATCTCCTTGCGTAGGGCAATACAATCTTTGGTTATATGGCCAAAATTTTTGTGGTAAGCACACCGTTTCGATTTATCTTTCCAGTTACCTTTGTCATTCTTCTTCGGCCATCTCACTTTTCCCCAAGATCCTTCATTGCATACATTAGACCTGTCACATCAACAGAAAAGAAATAATCAGTTAGTTTAGGATATTCATCATCATTTTCCTCTTCTGCTGCTTTGACCCTTTTGTTGTCAGCCGTGGAGTAGGGTTTAGACTTCTATGGTTAGTAGGAAGACTCGGGTTTCCTAGTTGGGTTATCATATCCTAAGCATGCATCTATCCTTTCTTGGATCTTCTTATCATCCTCAAGCCTAATGAATCTTAGTGCTATGTTCCTGACTTCATCAAGGTTCATGCAGGGGTTCATCACCAATTCTAGATAAAATAGTGAGTCCTTCTGTAGTCCCATTTTTAAAGGCTTATACTGCTGTGGTGACATCTAGGTTTGGGATGTCCAATGATTCCTTTCTAAATTTAGTAATATAATCTCTAAGAGATTCACCTGAAGCTTGTGTGACCCTATACAAATCACTAGTCAAACATTTAAATGTTCTACTACTAAATGTACACTTGAAGGGCATTTCTATCATTTACACAATATATGTAAACCTACAATGCACAATGTATTTAAAATTTATTTTTACATATTTTATACTAATTATAATATATCTTGTTTTATATACACACTAACACATAGAGTAACACTCCCCACCACCATCTGATAAACCCACCACCACCATCATCACCGTACCCAACGCACAAACCCCTTAATAATCCCACCATCATTACCGTCAACAACAAAGGGAACCAGTGACCACCATAACTAACCACCACCAACCCAAAATTAAACTACCGCTGTCCACCACCACTCAACTCAATGTCACTATACCACTGACCACCACCACAGCCGCAGCCCCAACTCACCACCACCAGTGCACCACCTCACCATAGAAATATCAGATCTAATTGGATCTGAACCATCGTCTCACCTTACCCTTGACTTGCAACCATCGGTGGAAAGTTTGTTGTGTCGGGGGCTGTTGGGTTAGGGTTTCGATTGGTTAGGGTTCCGATTGGTGAAGATGAATTGAACACTGAAAAATGATCTCAACAGGTATTGGGTGATTCGCGTTTAGGACTATTTGCTTCAGAATTGTATGTTATGTTAGATTTGTTTACCATCCAAGTCTTTAGGCTACTAAGAAGTGTATAAAATATCCATTAATAAAGATTCTTGTGCCTTGCGGAGCATCTACCCGTGGACAAGATGTTAACTTGTACATGGCTATCCACACTTATTTGTCACTCCCCGATGCTATTTTGTATGGTTTATACTAGGTTTTTTTCTGGTCTGTTAACTGCTTATAAAGGGTTGGAACTGGTGCAGTGGTGCAGTTGGGTTAGGGTTAGTACAGTGGTGCAACGGTGGTGGTGGTGCTAGGTGTGGTGTAGTGTAGTGTAGTGTAGTGTAGTGGTGGTGGTGTAGGAGGTTGAAGATGGTAGAGGTAGGTGGGTGGGTTATGTTAGTAGAGAGGGTGTAGAGAGACTGAAGAAGATGGAAAGGTTAGGTTTATATAGATAATTCTTTTATTTTTTTAATAAGTAGGGGTATTTTTGTCTTTTCACTAAAAGTTAACAGACTTAGTTAACAGAGTTAGAAATTTGGACTCAAGATGTTATCTAATTTCCAACCAGGGACGCAAGTAGTTAAAGTTTTCAACTTTGAATACAAGTAGTTAAAACCACTATAACACAGGGACGCAAATAGTAATTCTTTCTAGAAAAAAATTTCAAAAATTCTGTTCTGGATGTCGAAGGTTCAAATTAAATTCTGATAGCTTGGTTCGACCTAAAAATCAGCAGGAACAAATAATATGGACTTTTTCGACCTAACAAAGAGCACGAATGAGAACTGAGAGCACGAATGAAATTCTGATAGCACGAATGAGAATAAAAAGGTCCGAATGAAAAATTCTAGACTTGATTCAACCCACAATCTAGCACGAATGGAAGATGAAGGATATCATTCGACCTAAACCAAAAACCCTTTCGACCTGTCCAGTATGCATGTTCATATATCCTACAAAAACTCACAATTTTGATCTGATTTATGAAAAGTTTATCAATTTGGATTTTAATTATGAAGGTTTTGATTCGGATTGATTTCTGAAAAAGTATTGTGAAAGAATTTTTGAAATCGACTGTAAAAACACCTTCAAATCAATCAAAAACCATGTTTTATCAAAGTTTTCGGAAAACAGATGGAATTTTGATGATTTTGATTTGAAATCTGAATGATTTTTATCAAATTGCAATCGTGTGATTGAGCACAAGCTCTGATACCACTTTGAAGGATCGGTTTTCACACAATCAACATATAATCAACACGAATACTGAAACACAGGGTGCGGAAACCCTAACGTTCATGCAATATGATAAAAATATGAATCAATACGCGTAAGATTTCATTTTCAACGTTTTCATTAATCATTAACTTGATAATAACATTTACACACTCGATTAGATGAAAACACACACAAACAGGTGTAACTAGACAGGCTTTGAACTCTCTAGAACACGCACACACCCAATGACATAACTGAATAACCGTCACATTGTTACACCTATATATAGAGTTTTTCGTTCGACCCTTCGACAGTTCGAAACAACTGATTCGACCTAAACTTGTTATGAACCAAAACTTCATGTTTTGGTTCGACACCACGATCACCTTAATCAATTCTTGAAACATAAAAATAAACTTTACAATTCGACTATTATGATTTTGACGATCCGAAAGCTACAGACACATATATGAAATATGCATCTATAATATTTGTAATATATTATATTGTTGTATCCTGAACATAACAACATAGTAGATATCCTCGGGATGTATCTTCAGATATTTCAGCAGAATACATCTTTAAAATATTCAGCACCAACAGTAGACGTGGCTGATCTTTTGCCTATGGTTGTAATAAAGGATGTAAAATAATATAAAGAAATGCCCTTTAAAGCTAACCTAAGGTTATTGTTACTATTTATTTTGTGGGCATATAATATAAGAGCATTAGATGCTAATCAAAGTTATTCTTAAACACCCCAACCGCAAATCTCCCACCTCCCAAAATTGAAAAATATATGAAAAGAAAATATTATTAATTATAGAACTATAGAATTTCAAACCAAAGAATCTACTTTTCATATAAATAACGTGATTGTTTCTATTACTTAAATTAAATGTTTATGAGTATTTCATCTTTCGACACCGAAAACATTGTTTAACCATAGTCTAAGATTTAGGGGTGTTTAGGTTCCTTTTTAAGTCCAACTTGCAATTCTATTTCAATGGGCAAATAAAGTATATTCATACCCAATACACTTGTTGAAAATATTTCAATTTATTAAAACATTACCCTAAACAGAAAATAATTACATTTTTTATGATTTGATTTATGTCATTTTCTGTTATATGTATTTTCAAATAAAAAAGGTTATACTTCTATTCTAATAAAACATTTCAACCAACTTTTTTTTATTCTAATAAAACATTTCAGGTAATGACGCATGTCAGACTATCCTTTAATTTGTTAATAATGTTATTAGGTTTTCTTATTTAATTTTTTGCTTTATCTTTATTATATAATAAATTAAAATCTTATTTATTAAAAATCTATTTTTTCAATCTTTTTTTTTTTTTTTTTTTTTTTTTTGCAAGTTAGTGACCATTTGTATTGACCTAGAGGTTGTATTGCACATGTTTCTAACCTATAATAAATGTAAAACAACGTAAATTGTTATTATAAATAGATAGCGCAACAAAGTTTTTTCTTTAAAAACTTATCTTATTAACTTTTTGTGTTAACCAGTTACATTATATATATTCAACCTGTATAAGATATGGTTTATTCAATCCGTGCAATACATAGGTTTTTATAAGATATAATTGCTTTATTACTTTCTATAAAAAATTACATACATTCAACCAATAGGTTACACATGGTTGTAACCCGTGTAACAATTAACATCACATATGTTTTTAGGTTTTTTAAATTATGTAAATAATATGTTACAGGTGTAACAATGAACAAAAAAAACATTATAATTATTTTTTCTTATCCTATTTAAAATTATAAAATTTATAAATAGTATGTTATAGTTGTAAAAACAATCATCACATACGTTTTTAGCATTTGTTTTTTAATTATGTAAATAGTATGTTACAAGTGTAACAACGAACAAGACATACCGGAGTCTCAAGTCAAGTCACTTCAACAAACACTTTCATCACTAACAAGAAGAAAGGTACTAGTATAAAATGATTAAACTCGTGAGTACGACCTATTAGATAGACACTCAATAATATGGCATTTGTATTTACCTAATGTGATGTATATATTTCCATTGTTGTTTCCTTTATACCATATAGTCGGATACTCTCGTAAAAATAATAAAAAATCATCCAAATAGTTCAAACAACATGATTGTGGAGAAACATCTACATATTACTATTGTAAGCCTCCTTTAATAAATCTTGAAAAATCTTATTAACGCCATTTACAATAATACCATGTATACTTTCATATGTTATAGCTCTCTATAACACTTATGAATTTCCATAGTATGAATATTATATGATATGACATATCTTGAAATCGTGTATTATATCTCAATACACTATCACATTTTATCATGGTGTGGTTATTATTTTGATGATTGGTCTCTTATTACATCAGTCAATATCACAACTTCATATTCTACTTGTACAAATCACTCTTTTCACTATCTGCTAAACCTATATTCTTTGTAAAGTCACTTGTACAAATCACTCTTTTCACTATCTGCTAAACCTCTTATTACATCAGTCAATATCACTCTTTTTTTGAAATATTATCGATCTATTTCTCTGCATATTGATTGGAAAATATAGGTCACTTAGCAATAATACAACATTCCACAACAAAATCAATAAAATGCAAAACACATCTATGAATAGTAATTCAACGTAGAAAATCATTGAGTTCTAAATATCAACCATATAGTGTACCATCAAGAACACTACCTATTGTCATTTGACACTTAGATAGTCTCTGCAGACATATGTAGTAGACTAAGTTGGTACGATCCTGCCATAATGGATCTAACATCATTGAACGTGAAACGTTGCAAGGGATTCTCACTTTTATGATCTCCACATATCACCAAATATGATGATATGGCCTTCTGCAAGCAACTTGCTAGCTATATCTTTCTTGATGTTAAGGAAATATATAATATCTTTCAAATGCAATGTGGATAATTGTAGTTCTGATTCTTTTTACTAATGTCCTATGATCATAATTCATTCCCACACGTCTTTCAAGAACGTGATATTCCTTAAAGTTTGATCGACCGAAACCCTCATCAACAGTGGCTCTAATAAATAACCACAAGCTGCAACATGTGTTAGTCTGAATTAACTCAGAAATCTTCTTATTGATATCCCATGTGACATTTCTTTAGATAATATCACCATGTCCTCGTTTAATCGAGAAATTCTAACTTGAATAGTTACAAATATGTCCAAAAATAACAAGTTCATATAGTTTACTCTATGGACATATAGTAAACTACACACCTATAGTAATATTTGAACAATTGATTTTATTCACAACAGCACCAAGCTCATTTAGCAAATAGTTTTCCTTAAAAAGCAATCTGTTTCAAACTTTTTAAAACCTTTGGTTTCATTCGACTCGCAATGTTTTTCTTTGATATAGAGTTCAAGTTGATGTTTACATGATTCGAACGTGTTTATTTAACAACCATAATTATTTCTTAAAAAAAATATATAGAAATAATTGTAATATAGCTCTATTCATAAACAATAAGAATACGTTAAAAAAAGTTTGCACGGGCTTCTTTTATAACATGCATTGTCAACACCAAACACACCATCCACCATGTCGATGCCATGTTATTGTTGAGATTGTGTTCAATCATATTCACATCCACATCACACTTTATGTCATCGTTTCTACCTAATTTCCAAATCATTGTCACGAAAGGTGAAAATAAATAGAATTTTTATTAATTAATGTTTGTGATGGTCCATTACTAAAGGCAAAGCCTTTAATACACTTAGGTTGTGGGAGGTCTTGAGTTAAAGTCTAAAAAACTACACGATTAAAAAGAAATTAGACTTTCAAAAAAAAAATTAATGTTTCTTTTTAAGTTCATTGATTGAAATTTAATGTCATTTACTCATTTGTATACAATTTACCCTGTAATTAGTTATATATAAATGTTTACTGTTGGTGGATTCTAAATAAAAACTTATTCGGAAGAAGGTGGGGGCTGTTGGAGGTCGAGTAATCGATTCTTGGGCACGGGGCTCCGCAACGGTGGTTACCACACAGTTGTTCGCCGATCAAAAAATAATAATAAAAACTTATGATAATTAAGATAAATAAAAAAGAGAGTATTAAATGATCAAAAAACAATTCTTTCTAAACAAAAAAAAGTATTATCTGCATCTTGGCATATTCACTTTATACTTACAAAGATTATCTTGATTATCTTGAGTACTTATAATATTGGAGCACTTCTAACTAAATTCTCTAAGTATTTTTTTTTTCTTTATTGAGATTGACTAGAATATACAATCTATTCTTAGGAAGGTGATGCTTGAATAATTAAATTTTACTTTTATATTTTCTTCTCATTTACAAAACAAGACAAGAAAATGTAAACATAGTTATTTTTATGTTGTGTCAAAACAGTGAAGTGATGATCAATTTTCATTGTGTTTTTACAAAAATTGCTTTGATTTGTTTATAACTGTAATAGAACTTCAAATTATTGTTCAATATATTTTCATGATATTCTTTTTACTATAACTCTTTAATAAACCTAAATCTTAAAAACATAATGGATTTAATAATCAATAGCCCAAGTTGGAGGAACATTATATGCCACAACTTAAAAGTCTGATGAGTGCGCCATTTTAAATCGTGTTTGAGACATTTCAACTTTTTTGTCATTTAGATTCTTATTGTAGATCCTGTATATTGTTTCTTTGTTTAATTAATTCTTAGATTTTTTTAACGAATTGAAATTTATATTTCATTCTACCATAAAGGGTAAATTACATAACGATAGTAGGTAGACGGGCCAGCAACAATTACACATAAAGAAAACCTAGAGTTTTTTCAATAGAAATTTTCCATCGTAAACAACCATCAAGAGTGATGGACTATTGACGGATATTGTTAAAATCCACTTAAAAAAAGTTTAAATATAACAAATCCATAGTAGAAACATCAGATGCATATGTGGAACAACCATGTAAGGAAATTAGTGTGTTGGTGGGAGGAAGCGGGGAACAGTTTTCGAGTAGAGAGAACATAGCTGTAGTGGGTCCATAATAATCAACCAAAAATTGGTTAAATTTATTGTTTTGGGTCAAGTGCGGAGGTGGACCAAACAATTAATGAAGTTAAAAATGGTCAAATTTATTTCTTTGGATCAATAGGGAAAGAGGGTCAAAGAGGGGAGAAGATTTGTAAGAAATGGTCTTGGCGTATATGAAACCAAGGCCATCAAAACCAAGCATATGTGGAGAACGGTGAGGTGTACAACAACCATAAGTATGGGGGAGACAATGTAAAAAGATGAATATGATGTATTCAATTGATGATACCTTAGGAGGAATGCTTTTCATTGGTTTATTTGGGTACAAGCATAGGAGGATAGTAAACAATGCAGAGTGGGTGAAACATGTCATTTTTTATGACATGGGGTAGAAAGGGTTTTTTTTTTTTTTTCCTTTTGTAATAGTAGTATCTACATGGTGTTTTTCGGATGTGTTACATTGTGTTAGTGTCTTGCATTTATGGGTCGAAGGAGTCACCCAGGGGTCGAACCAAGGTCATATGGGTCGAACCTGGCCATGTATCATGCTGATTCGACCATAAAACTCCGTACGTGCGATTTTTGATGCAAACTAAGTGTTATATTCTTCAAACTCATGTGATAATCCTATGTAATTGATTTATTGATGTAATGGGTCACCAACGGGATGTCAAGTCAGTCTGGTACATTCGGTTAACGTTCAAAGACACTTTTTAACACACGTAGTCAAGATCTGGACAATCGGGGACTAGTTAACCTTTGGGTTGATAGTCAAAACACTTATTCGAACTCATTGATAGGTTGTCATAAGTCGGGGCTATCACACACGTGTTGGATTTCTAGTTATCAGAAGACGCACTCTAAGGTGAGTTTCACGAGCCCACTCTTTACTAGTTTTACATTTTCAGGGGAGAAAATATGTTGTATTCTTTAAACGTGTGTCAACTATGTTTTTATAAAAGATGTGTCAACTATGTTTTGGTATTCAATTATTCATTATGTTTTGGAGTATTCATTTTGTTTTGGGGTATTCATTATGTTACTATGCGATGTTTTGGAAGTCCCGGGGAGAACCATGAATGTACGGGGATGCACAACGGGGGAAATGTGGATAGATCTATTTGGGTGTGACGGGTGCATGTTGTCTTTTAGGTATTCAGTATTCAGTATGTAGTATTTAGTATTCAGTATTCAGTATTCATTCAGGCAGTATTCAGTATTCATAGTATTCGAGTCCAGTAATGGTTTTCCAATCGCAGTAGTGACAGGTATTCATATGATTTACATGCATGTGGTCTGGGTTGACCATGGGTATTCATTGAAACATTTGGAGTCGGTATTCATTAAAAACCTGTGAACACACCGTCATTATTTGCTGACGTTTTTAGCATGTTTGTCTCAGGTCGCTAAGGTAGCAGCTGTCGATAGGCGCACGGAGTCTCATGGCATCTAGGAATCATAAGCATGTTTTGATTTAACATTTCAGACTTTAAATTTCATTTTAAGTTGTAATAACGAATTATGCTTTCGCTGTGATGGAGCGATTTTGGAAACTAAATGAGCAGTTTACGTTGTTTTCATATCATATCGTTTATTGTGACCGTTGACTTGGATCCTGGTGTGTCACGCACCTCGCAGTAAATCCCCGCGCGTGGAAATTTGAGGGTGTGATAGATTGGTATCAGAGCCAATGGTTATAGTGAACTAGGACTGCATGTAGAGTCTAGTCTATAGCCGAGTATCACACACATTAAACGGTCATACATATTTATGAGTCGTGTCATTTGGTAAACATACTAACCTTGTCGGGGTGTCGGTATCCTCATCCCACAAGTATCACATTATCTATCTTTCGTTATTTCTACCTTTGTACTATCTTCCCCTTCGGGTTTGAAGATGAAGAGGCTTATCGCTTATACTTGGCAGTAGTGTACATTGGGGTGGCTTCGGCACATTCTTGAGATTTTTTTTCCGGGATCTGGATATCTCCCCTCTATGCTCTAATGTACATACTTGCCTACACACACACACTATCATGCACCAGTACTTGTCATAGTACACCCCTGAGTGATTGTTCACTTTGGGATCAATGTGCGATAACAATTTCTTTTAAGAATGTGGGTGTTGGGTGACTTGGAGTTCTAGCTAGGAGCACGCCTAGAGGACCATGTAGAGCGATTTATCATTTCGGGTGCACACGAAATCATAAATTGAAATGCATGAGAATCTTGGTGGACTTCGTGTTCGGACTGATGGTCATGCTGGAACCCCGTTCTGAATTCGTTTGGTCACTAATAGTTGATCTAGTGGTGGCACTGAGTATCTTGTCTCATGTTTGGCAGAACATGTCTGGTCGTACTAGTGGACGTACTGGGGGACGCCGTGGTGGCGGTGGGGGTCGCACAGGCGGTCGACGGGTGGTGGGAACATCACCATGACTCAGGCGGAGTTGGATAGCATGTTGCAGCAGCAGTTGAACATTGTGTTGGCTGCTTTCTAGGCTGATCAGTAGACCCTGGGAAATACTAATCAAGTGCAGTATGGGTGCACCTACAAGAAGTTCATGGACTGTAAGCCCCATAACTTCAATGGGACTGAAGGGGCAGTGGGACTGCTCCGGTGGTTGGAGAAGATTGAATCGGTGTTTGCCATGTGTAACTGTCCCGACGCTGATCGCATCAAGTATGCTTCTGCTACTCTGGAGGGACATACATTGACCTGGTGGAACTCTACCCCTGCAAACCTTGGCCTGGGTGAGGCCAATGCTATGCCATGGTCTGAGTTTATTTTGATGTTACGAGCGGAGTATTGCCCGAGGGACGAGATTATGATGTTGGAGCACGAGTTCTGGAATCTGAAGATGGTTGGGTCGGAGATCGAGGAGTTTACTGCTAGGCACAACGAGTTGGCTGTGATGTGCCCCGGTTTGGCTACACCGGAGTACAAGAGGATTGAGCACTATATTGTTGGGTTAGTGCCGGAGATTGCTGGGCATATTATTGCCGCTGATCACATGACTATGTTGGCTACTGTTCGGGCAGCTCACAAGCTGACCAACATGATGGTTGCTGAGAACGTTCTACCTCCGAGGGGTGCTACTGTGAAAGCCCCAGCGGATAACAAGAGGAAGTGGGAGAATGCTAGGAGGAACGTTGGGTCGTCCCAGGCGTAGGTGAAGAAACAGGATGTTGTGGGAGTGTCATCTGAGCAGAAGACTGGGGGTATACAGGGAAACTCCCGAAGTGTGGTGAGTGTGGGTTTCATCATACAGGTGATTGTGAGAAGTTTTGCTGTCGTCGGTGTCAGCGTTTTGGTCATCACGCTAAGGACTCCAGGACTACTCTTCAGATACAGCCAGCTCAGGCTACTACTGCTACTACCACTACTACCGCTCCTCAGGGAGGCAGGGATGTTATCACTGTGGGGATACTGGACACTTCAAGCGGGATGGTCCTAAGCTGAAGCAATGCGAGGGTGGCGGTCGAATTGCTTTGGCTCGTGCTTATGTTACTGATGAGTTGTTGTTTCTTGTTATTTGTTGTACTCTGGTTGCTTTCATTCATATTGTTTGGCATTTCGTATTCATCGAGTGTCTTCAGTATTGGGTTTGGTTATCATTTTGCATTCATTGGTCTGATGTGGGTTCCTTGGAGATGCTACTTGGACGGTACCGGTGTGTCATTTATACCGATCACAGTAGTCTCTAGTAGGCCTTCAATCAGGAGGAATCATTGTTTTGCAATCACCTCGGGGAGGGCGGTTCCCCGGCATAGAGTATCTGTTGTTATCATTATTCGTTCGTGATTTTCATTTCGTTTGCATTTTGGGAAACGTTACTTGGGCTAGGTCGACACTCATTACTGTTGAAGCTAAGTGAATCTCGGGGCGAGATTCCTTTCAACAGGGGGATGATGTGATGACCGGAAAAAATTTTCTTTTTATCGCTTCATTCTCTTTGACTTCGGGAAATTTTCAGGACGAAAATTCTTTCAACAGGGGGATGATGTGACACCCAGCATGTTTAGGTCAACATTTTATAAAGACATAAGTCTACCTTAGCGAACAACGTTTATTAAACATACTTAACGAGGTCAGTTGAGTCAGAACACGGTCTGTGTTGTCCAGGGTTCAATGATTTGGAGGATCATTGGGATAATCACACACACATGAGTCATGAGTCCCATTGTTGGTGAATTACATCAATTAGATTAAGTAACAAACGTGAATTGATCTTTATATGGTGTAGAATATGAAAATACATGCTTAAACGATGATTAGATGATTATCCATGATTATATATACTTAACATAGGTTAGGATTGCATGTTCATGTGCTAGGATATGTTAAAATGCGTTAAAACAACAAAACTGGAAAATCTGGAAAACATATGTATAGGTTCGACCTGTAGGGGGGTCGAACCTGGGAATGGGAAATAAAAGAAACACATTCGACCACTTAAGGGTCTCTTTCGACCTATGATTGAGGTCGAACCTGGACTGGGTATAAATACCACACTTAGTCATTTTTCATCATTTCACAAACCCTAAACGCCTCTAAACACTCTCTAGCAACTTTAATCATTGGGGAAGGAGTTTTTGCTCTTGTTTTTCATAATCTAACCTACAAACATCTTCTAAACAAAGATCAAAGGTGTGTTCTTCATCCTAAATCTATTTTAGAGCATTTTGATTCGTTTTCATTAAACCCCAATGGTCCAGATCTGATTCAAACATGTTTTCATGGATAAAAACCTTCCTAACATATTTCTAAACAAAACCTTTTCATAAACAATGAGTTTTCATATAAGTTAACATGTGTTATGTTGTGTTAATGGTGTTTTATGTTGTGTTATTTATTGTTTGATGATTGATTGTTGTGTAGATGTTATAACAATGATCTAGGGCTGTTGTTGATGATGATTTAGGATTGAGATAGGTTACAATTGTTTATTGATGATGTTTTGCTCATTTTGGGGATTTTGGGTTAGATCTAGGGCTTGTTCATGATATTATTGCTAATTATATGATTGGGGGTTTTCTTGTACATGATAATCTGAGCATGTTAAGTTGATTTTTGAGTGATTTCAGAAAGTTTCCTAATTGGGTAAAGATTGCATTCATTTGATGTGACATCTCCATAATTTGCTATTTTGGTTAACTTGTAAAACGGATAGATTTTAGGATAAAATTGGTAGGGTTTTGTGGGAACATGTTAATGGTTTCTCCATCCAAGTATCTGTAACTCATCGAGTGTGCATGTAGCATACATTACCCCATCCTGCCCGGGGCAAATGCGCATGGAAATGACTTATACTATCGAAGCAATCAGATGGTCTCCTTTAGTTCCGTTAGTGTTATCGAGGTTTACGACCAATAAAAGGCTTGAAAATATGATGGTAGGTTGTTGTTGTGGCATGTGCGTTCAAGGAATAAGAATGTTCAAATGTGGAAGCCAGGGGAAACGAATGATTTAGCAAGATGGATCTTTACTAGCTTGGAAAGATGCGAGGGCCTCAACCACCCTATAGTTGATTATAAGAACTCAGTCTTATCTAAGATGTTAAAGGAAAAAGAAAGAAAAGATAGCTAAGAAAAGGTAAGAGCCAATCGTCGCCACGCTCTTTCTTAGATAGTAGATCATTCATCCTCACTTCCCATGTGCTCGTCCTGCTCAGGTTCCCCTTCCATCCCTTATCCTTCCTCTTTCGCGATGTCAATGTTATATGGTTCTCATCACGTATAGTCTCCTTCTCCGGTCCTGTGTAAGTCAGCTCAATGGTCAACAACACCATTCGTTCCTCCAATCATGACTGTCAGTCACTAGTAGGTTTCATCTTCCTTTGAGATGTTGCACTGCATCGCAGACCTTCGTAACTCCCCAAGAGTGTGTGTAACAAGCCCCAATCTAATGTGTTCCCATGAATCTACCATATACTTATGAGTAACAGGGATATGCAGTCATACGTCCGCCCGCTCATACTAGGTGTAAGGTACTAAAGTAAGAAATAAGTTCTATATGTGTAACCCAGTCCCGTCTGAATTTCAAATGGAAGTAAGAAAGATCAAGTAACAAGGAACAGAAACTAATTGTCTCCTTGCTCAGTGAAAAAGGATAAGTCTCAGTATTTGAATTTCTTCATAGTTGATTCGGTTTAATGGTATCACGTCATGCGCATCATGCAGCTTTCCTGTGTACGTGCGCCACAACGCTCGCAAGGGCTTTCTCCCTGTACAATTGTTATTTCCTCATCCACGAGGTTTGTTAGGATACTACTCCCAGTATGCGCCACCTGGTGTAACCCTGGGTTCCCACAATTGACGTGTTCAGAATTAGGTCTAGAACTAGAAGATAACATATCTCTCGAAATCATATGTTGTAGATATATGTAGCTAAAAGCTAGTTGTGCACTTAAGTTGTGAGTGTACTTATGCTATGATGATTATAGACTAGACTCAACATGCAGTCCTAGTTCACTATAACCAATGGCTCTGATACCAATCTGTCACACCCTCAAATTTCCACTGCGGGGTTTATACCACGAGGCGCATGACATACCATATAAGACTCCAAATAGTCATGTAAACATCCCTTACACAATATGCGTTTTCAGGGCAGATTGTACGCTGTGAAAAACGAATTATTTAAAATACTTAATGAACGAATTAAACTCCCAAATTTTTACTGAATATTCATTGGGATTCATTTGATAACCCATATTTTTTTTTGGAGTAAATTGCCAAAATGACCCCTTAGGTTTGGCCCAAAATGCTTGTGTGACATCCGTCACTTTTTATCATTATTATATATCATTTTATCTTTATTTCGTACCTCCCATCTTGTACGTCGCATTTTATCCTTATCTATAATCATAATAATAATAATAATAATAATAATAATAATAATAATAATCATAATAATAATAAAAACTAAATAAACCATCCTTAACCAAACCAAACCCACCATAAACCTTCAAATTTTCGGAGCCCACAAGACCCAGCCGTTTTCCTCCCTAGGTCCACTTCACCAGGCCCAAGCAAGTAGCCCAGTACACCCGACCCATCAACCAGGCCCAAACCCCCTCCCTTATATGCTTTAAAAAAAAATATTCCTGCTGCTGCCGTGGCTCGAACCGGTGCCGGCCCAGCAGAACGCACCACAACCATCCGGGCTACACTTGACTTCTGAAATAAACCCAACCATTAATGTATATAAGCCCATCTAAAAACCCTTGTTTTGCTTCTTCTTCCTTCTTCTACTCGCTGCACAGCATCGAACCACCACAATAACAAGATTTTCGAAGCTAAACATGGCATTTAACCACTGATTGACTCGTATGATGAATGGACAGCAAATTACGCGTATTAACACGGTCAAAACATTCCAATTTTTACACTAATCACGCGTCAACCTCATCATGGCGAGTCAATCCTTACCAAATCAACATCCGGACCTTTACCCTATAAATTGAACACCACAACACCTTCTACACTCGCCGAATACATCCTCTCAACCTTCAATTTCTGTCAACAATCCTTCATTCGAAGCTTTGAGTCGAGTTTTGACTTTTTCAGTTGACCGAGCTTTATACACGTTTACGATTCTTGTAAGTCCTTTATTTTTTATGGGTTTCAATTTTCGGCCACCTACAAACAATAGCCCCATCATATCAGGGGCTATTGCTTGTTAAATCAGATTATTGATTACCTAGGGTCGACATCTTTGAATTGGGGATAATCATCTGCAGACATTGTATATATATATATATATTTGAACTAAAACCATCACCAACTGATCAACAGATCAGTTGGTGTAGCCTCCTGCCCTTAAAACATGAACCGGCCTGGGGGCCAAGGTTCGAGTCCCACCATAAACAACTTTTTTTTTTTTGTGTTATTCTTTTATGCTTATATTTTCTTTATTCTTTTAAAAATCATTTTAAAATACTAAAACTATTTTATAAATTCTACAAAATTTATTTTATGTTATTCCAATGATAAACTTTGCTGTCCAATTTTTAGTTTTTCAAAAATAATTTATTTAATATATATTATAAATATTACAAGTTTATTCATTTAAAATTATAAAATTCTATAAAAATATCAAAACGATTATATAAATTTCCACAAAAATTATTCTGAGTTTTTATAACATTAAATTTCTGAAATGATTTTTATTTCTGAAAAATCATTTATTTAATATTTTTAATCAATTTTTGTTAGTTTTAATCATAAATAAATCATAATAAATTCATTTTTCAATGTTTTTGCACCAAAATTTTACATAAATTATTTCTATTCATTTAGAACAGAAATACAATTTTTAATTTAAAAATTCATTAATTTTAATATTTTTAAATATTAAAGTTATGTTTTGACGATTGAAATAAATAGATTAAATATTCTATTTTCAAGAAGATAATTTTATAAAAATTATTTTCACACTTAAAACTTTATATTGTGATCATATTTGATTTAAAATTTACAAAAAGACTTTTGTTTATTTATTTATCAAATTTCTCTTATTTATTAAACGTTTAATTTATTAATCAAACGAATACTTATCCCCAATTTGAAACCCTAGAAAATACTTATAGACTAGATAGACTTAGACTTATTTGTTACCTTATACATAGGGTGATACTTGGCAACGTTGGATTTCACTTATTCAATTTCCCAAGACTTAACACCTTGCTAATGTGAGTATTACTTATCCCCTTTTTCGCTTTTACAACTTTTGGGGTGATTCATGCACAAGTATACAAAACCTTCATATTCAATTACACATACATTTTTATTCATTTACAATTCATATACGTGTCTTGATTATCTTTGTGCTTATGTTTGAACATGAACGTAGCTTACATACAAAATCATACATCTAGACATAACTTATGTTATGGTGCTCTTTTAGATTTGACACGTGTTAGGGTGCTCATTATCAATTTCAAATTATCAACTTTACATTTGATCTTTGTCTTGTTTGGTTACTTGCGTGTTTACATAATGCCTTGGTGATGCTAGACACATGAATTGTACTACTTTTCAAACTTATACTATATGTACAAAGCTAAGTAGTACTCACCAACATCATATGTTGACAAAATTTATTTTCGTGCATGTTTCAGGATAAGCTGCTCGACGCTTCATATAGGACTTTGGACTTAGACTAAATAAATCAACTATCTCAAATTTTTGTTGTGTATTTATTTTCACATGTTGTAAAACAATATTCATAATCAGATATTTACATTTTAGTACCATGAGCTTTTGAACAATCGTCACTACGTGGCACCTCGATGATTCCGCCATCGGTTGGGGTGCTACAGCTTGTTTGGTCACAAAATTAATTTTTGTGCCAAAAGCACCCCTCACAGATCGAAAATTGCCAAAATGACCCATATTTAACTGAGTTTATAACGAGGAACAAAAACTCAGTTAAGTCTGAGGGGTAATTTCGTCCTTTCATGTTCTAATGTTTTAAAACCCATTTTAAACACATCTTCTTCATCATTTTGGCAATTTTCGATCTGTGAGGGGTGCTTTTGGCACAAAAATTAATTTTGTGACCAAACAAGCATTTTGGGCCAAACCTGAGGGGCCATTTTGGCAATTTACTCTTTTTTTTGTCTCACAACCAAACACAAAAATTATTAAAATTCGTACAACACAGCTATGTCCAGAAAATTTCCACAGCAGGTCAGTTTAGTAGAAAAATTCCCAAAAATCGTGTATTGACCCAAACGAGGTGAATCCAAATGGAAAGGCCAAGTTTTTCCAATGTTGACATACTGTCCAAATTTCATAACTTAACCCTTAAACTTATAAAATCATGAATACATATCAAAACAAGTCCAAAACGCATGATTTTGGACTTTTTGAAAAGCTAACATCATAAGTTATGTTTTAGCATCAGAAAACAATCAAATTACACATGTTAATCACCCTATAACAGCCCTACAATTCGTCACAATGAATCTGTCAGAAAATCAGAATTCTAATAACATGCTTCTCATGAACCCTAATCATTCTTATTAACCCATAATCATAAAATAACTCATGTTAACAGTATTCAATCCATATTATCACGTTCAAATCTATGTATTTACGTACCATATATCCTAGATACGATTTCTATCAACAATACTCATCAATAACCACAACAAACATCCAAGATATCCTTCATACCACGATTTGCGATTTTTAACATGCATGTTTCTTAGAGTTTTACAACTTTTCAGCATTAAAATTAATCGTATAACACATAAAACATATACCATGCAAAGCTAGAGTCCTTAAAACCTTAAGATAGCACCCGAATCAACTTGAACTAGTGAGAAATTGATGAAGATTGAGATTGAAAGGTGGGTGTGGGGTGGTTCTTAGTCCACGGCGCCTATAGAGGTTTTTAGGGTTTGTGTATTTTTTTTTCTTAAATAATATACTAGGGATAAGATCATGGGCCAAGGTTTCGGGTTCTAAGAGTTCTTATCTGTTACTTGAGCCCGTTAGTAATATCTAACTCCCGAGACTAATCCCGACAATAATAATCATACTAACTCGTATAAAACTATCGTTTTATCATTTCATAGCATGGTTATCATAGGTGTACACATCTCATAAAGTTTACGTAAATAATACGCAGTAGTTCACATAAGCATGTAATTCACATACACGTGTTATTCACATTTGTCAACACTCAACAGTTCATATAAGCATGCATGCCTAACCAATCATCAACGTTCGAGATACAGGATTCGTGTGTGTGTGTCAAGACAATGATTTTCCTAATTATAACGTACGCTAATGTCACCTAACATATGTTATTGTTACATAACATCCTGAAGGACCTGTTTAACTAACCCTAGCTAAGTGTTTAACCACGTATGATTATGGAAATTAACTAGAGTTCAGTAAAAGAGTTAACATGAAAATGCGGGGTGTCACATGTAATCTATAATATCTGAAAACCAAACTCATAAGATTAACCTAAATCAATGGTGGGTAACGATAAAAACTCAACTGTAAATCCTATTACCCAACAAGAACTTGAAACTGGAACAACAATTAGAGTTCCTAAGTTAAAGGGTGTAGAAGATTATGGAACTGGGAAAAAACGAATGAGGTCATTCTTCTATGTCACAGACTTTACCCAATGGACCTCTATCCAGCTAGGTCCACACATTCCGATGAGAACCACTGCTACAGGGGAAGAGTTCAACCCTGATCCCTCCACCTACACTGATGTCGACAAACAGCTACTTCAGAGAGACCATAAGGCTTATGGTGCCCTCACCATGGCCTTATCAAACGATGTTTATAACCTGTTTGAGGAATACGGCACTGCTCATGACCTGTGGTTTGCACTGAACGTGTACTATGAAGGGAATGAAGAAATGCGCCAATATAAGCAAGATATGGTGCATAAGGAATATGATATGTTCGGTAGCATTCGTGGTGAGAGTTTGAGCTCACACATCGACAGATTCATGAGTATGTTAAACAAGATGAAGAAAGAAGGAATTCCCGTCAACAACCAAAACTCAATCAAGAAACTGCTCGACTCCCTGCCCAAAGAATGGAGTATACAATGCATGTTGATTAGAAAAGAGTATTTAGATGCCAATCTACTTTGGCTGATCTCATCAACACTCTGAAGTCATTCGAAATGGATATTACCAAAAGAGAAATGAACCAGACTGTTCCGAAAGTCGCTCCTAGCACTGCTATGAAGAATCTGGCACTAATGACTCCGGTAGGTGACATGGGTTCAACCTCATCTCATGTATATGTAGATGCAATGGGTGGTGGTGGTTCAAGCTCAGGAAAGACAGTCTCATACTCTGACAAAGCTGCACAGACACTCAACCCACAGCTCACAAAGCTCGCTAACGAACATGTTGAACTCTTCAACACATTCATGACTAGATTTGAGGCTTTGAAGACAGGTGATCTTAAGAGTGAGATGATGAATCCTGAAGACATGTATCAAGTTGACCCAGATAATTTGGAAGAAATGGATCTGAAATGGCAGATGGCTATGATCACTCTGAGGGTGAAGAGATTTCAAGATAGAACCGGTCGAAGAGTCGGAATGGGTAAAGCGGGTTTTGATAAGTCAAAGATTAGATGCTACAACTGCAAAACTCTTGGGCACTTCAAATATGAGTGTCCCTCTCTAAATCAAGCAGAGATCAAGCCGACAAAAAGAATGGTGGCGATTACTGATGGAAGGGAGGCAAATCAATAGAAAGCGTTGGTAGTTGAAGACTTCGATTGGGGAGAGGAGGAAACTGCGGTTGAAGGTGATGTGAACAAAGCATTGATGGCCAACATCTGTACCAAATCCACATATGGTGTGAATTCACTGGAAGGGTCGTCGGCTGAAATGCCAAAGGGTGGAATGCTAGAGAATGTTGGTCTGAAGGGAGTGCTGGTGGCCGATAAGGGAAAAGAAGCCGCTTCTGAGGAAGCACTCGTAGCCGAGAAGACACCCACTAGCAAAGCAGATGAGAAGCCGCAGAATGTGCCCAAGACAGCTGAGTAAAGAGATCTGGTAAGTATTCCTCTTGAAATAAAGTCAAAGCTGTGCTCACCAAGGTGTGTTACAGCTGTTTCTTACTGTTTGTCTCATAATAGGAGAATTTTAAGAGAGATGGATGATATCCGAAAAATCAACACTGGAATGAAAGAAAATGAGCTGGCATATCAGCGAAAGTTAAATGCAACTATAGCTGAAAGCAAACTCTAAAAGAATTTGTCCTTAGAAAAGATTTTTTAATAAATGATTTAACATAAAAGTTAGAAAAATCAAGAAATGAAACAAATCATCTTCAAATTACTGTGGACAAATGGAATGTAAGCAAAAATGCTCATATTGACATCATAGATTGCTCAAGGCAATCGTTCGTCAAAGATGGAATTGGGTATAAGGATAAAAAGGGACTTGAAAAATCTCTGTTTTTACCATTGAGCAAAAGTGAATATATACCCATTCCAAAACCTCATCCAAAAATTTGATCTTTTTGAAAAAGAATGTGTCAAATCTGAGTCAAACTCTAATATAAGTAAAAGCAGTGCAGATGTGACCCAACAGGATCAGGTGGATGATGATGAGAGTTGTGGTGGACAGACGATGGGGTTAGGTCACCCGGGTGCCAATTACTCTACAGTGAATTGGTTCATCTAGAGTAATGATAAGTCTAAAACTACTTTGAATTCGGATGAATGTAATAATTTAACTAAGCTGGATGACTGTAATAGTTTATCTAGGATGGATAACTGTAATAGTTTATCTAGACCGGATGACTATACTAAATTAACTTCTAGACTAGACTTAAAGGGCGTTGTGGCCCCTGATGATAGGAAGAACCTATCAAATGCTCTAATGTTTGTGTTGACAATGTTATGCCAGTTTGTGTTGATCTTAATGCTGCATTCTCTGATGATAAAAATGTATATAGACCATCTGTGTTTGTACCAGAACTAAAACAAAACAGGTTTGGGAAATTTCTCACTGAAGAAATTCCAGAGTTTACTCCATCATCTACAGATATTTCATGTTCTGAAGAATCACAAAGTGAAACAGGAAACTCAAATTCTGAAGAATCACAGAGTGATACAGAAAGCGACATCAGCGAGCCTGACTGCAACACAAACGAAGAATCAAGCAATAACATTGATGAATCATGTTTAAGTGAAAGCTCATGCTCAAACAAGATCAAGAAAAGAGCATCGCAACCATCATCATCCAGTCCTTCTCCAAAGATCAAGCCTAAACACTCAAAATTATTTAGATGTGGAAATGAGGGTCATGTGGTCAAAAAATGTCAATTGAAATCTAAACCACAAAATGACATCAAAACACTAAACTATTTTTCTGATCAGATTAAAAACCTTCAAGAAACAGTTAAACGTTTTGTTAAAACCACAAAAATTTTGAAAAGACAAGAGTCAATTTTGGGTGAAAATCACGATAGATCTAAACTAAAGCAGACCTGGATTCCCAAAGTCAACTAAGTGAAGGTTTGAGTCGTGATTGTACATAGAGTCTCTGGTATTTATCTGTGTATTTCTTTTGTTTTCTTTTGTATTTCAGAATAAACTACAGAAATGGTTGATTGCTTTCATGAGATATCTATGGCATGTTGATAGCGGGGCTTCAAGGCGCATGACTGGACTGAAAGAACTCCTCAAGAACTATCGGTTTATCGATGGAGAGTTTGTTGCCTTCGCTGGAAATGAAAAGGGCGGAAAGATAGTTGGAATAGGAGATGTGGTTTCCGATGCACTGACTTTAGAAGATGTGAATTATGTTCCAGAATTGTGCTACAATCTATTGATTGTATCACAAGTCTGTGACAAAGGAATCTCTGTGTTATTCAATGACATGGAGTGCATCTTTCTGAAGCCAGGATTCATACCACCCACCAATATGATTATGCTAAAAGCTCCTAGACAGAATAACACCTATGTGATAAATATGAGAGATGCCAAGTCTGAATGTCCAATGACTTGTTTACTTTCAAAGGCACCCGAGTCAGAGTCACTGTTATGGCCTAGGCGATTGGGACATGTAAACTTTAAAAATATTAACAAACTGTCTAAACTAAATCTTGTCAGAGGTCTTCCTTCCAAGGAATTCCCTTTTTTCGAAAAATGTTTAGCATGTGCCAAAGGAAAACAACACAAAAAATCACACAAATCTAAAATAGTGAACTCAATTGACTCACCTCTTCAATTATTGCATATGGATCTTTTCGGTCCAATTAGTGTTAAAAGCTTAGCTAAAAAATCTTATTGTTTGGTGATAACAGATGACTTTTCTCATTTTACATGGGTGTATTTCTTAGAATACAAAAGTGAAGCTGCTGAGATATTGATGCTGTTTGTTCCTCTTATTGAAAACATAGTGAAGTTAAAGGTCAGATCAATCAGAAGCGATCACAGAACTGAATTCAAAAATCAAAGCTTCGTGACTTTCTACAACAACAAAGGAATTCATCTTCAGTACAGTGCTACGAGAACTCCTCAACAGAACGGAGTTGCTGAAAGGAAGAATCGCACACTTATTGAAGCTGCCAGAACAATGCTCATCGACTCCAAGTTGCCGATCATCTTCTGGGCAGAAGCTGTGAATACCGCCTGTTACGTTCTTAACAGAGTCTTAATCGTTAAGGCGCGCGGGAAAAGATTATGAATTACTTTTCAAAAGAAAACCTCTGATTGACTACTTCAGGCCCTTCGGTTGCTCATGTACTCTTCTGAACAACTATGAGAACATAATGAAGTTCGATGCAGTTGGAGATAAGTGCTTCTTTGTTGGATACTCTTCAAGTCAAAAGGCTTATAGAGTATACAACAAACGCACCAAGATGGTTCTCGAATCTTTCTATGTAGATTGGTAGGAATCCAACCCCACTAACACAGGAGCTGGTCCTGACTGGTTCTTTGATGTGGACGTTGTTTTCAACAATTTCAATATCACTGAAGATCAAACACCTGACAATCAAGCAACCGCTCCTTCTCCTCTCGAAGATACTCTTTACTCTTCTGAAGATGATGTTGCACCCTTCACCACTCGATTCTCTCCATTAGTAGTTGATCCAATCGTTCCTCTTCAATCCACAAATGGTGAAACAACTGTTGAAAGTACTCCAATTTCATAAGAAGCATCTTCAGCACAACAGTCTGTAAATGATCCATCCAACTCATCAATCCCTAAAGATCACTTGACAAATCTGCCTTCCCAAGTTCAAGAAGAGCCAAACATGGGATTCAAATCATCCAAGAATCACCCTGTTGAAAACATCATCGGACCAATCACTGAGGGTGTTCTTACTAGAAATCAGGCAGATAAGCTCAACACCGAACTCTCAGCATTCTTATCTCAGACAGTACCTTTCAGCATTGAAGATGCAGTCAAAGATGCAAGCTGGGTAGAAGCCATGCAGGAAGAGCTGTCTCAGTTTAGAAAACTCAAGGTTTGGGAGCTAGTGGATTTACCTGAAGGGAAGTATCCTATCGGAACGAGATGGGTTTTTCGCAACAAAATGGATGAACGTGGTGTGGTAATCAAGAACAAATCTCGTCTGGTGGTTCAGGGTTTTTGTCAACAGGAAGGTATTGATTATGAGGAAGTATTCGCTCCAGTTGCTCGACTTGAAGCCATCCGTATCTTCTTGGCGTACGCCTCATACAAGAACTTCAAAGTCTTTCAAATGGATGTGAAGAGTGCATTCCTGTACGAGAAAATCAAGGAAGAAGTCTACGTCTGTCAGCCGCCGGGCTTTGAAGACCCTCATCATCCCAACAAATACTACAAATTGGATAAGGCTCTCTATGGTCTTCATCAAGCTCCTCGAGCTTGGTATGAGACCTTGTCCTCGTATTTGTTGCAAAATGGATACACCAGAGGGAAGATCGACATGACTCTGTTCACCAAAGAAGTCAACAAACACTCAATTCTTGTTCAAATATATGTTGACGATATTATCTTTGGTTCCACTGATGAAAATTTGTGCAGGGAATTCGAAAGCATTATGAAGTCTCAATTTGAAATGAGCATGATGGGAGAATTGTCATTTTTCTTAGTACTGGAAGTTCAGCAGAAAGAAGACGGAATTCTTATCCATCAAGCCAAATACACAAGAGACATCCTGGCAAAATACAACCTGTCTGACTACAAGCCGTCCAACACTCCTTTTGCGGCCCAAACAACACTTGTACCAGATCTTCAAGGCCTTTCAGTGAATCCTCACACATATCAATCAATGATTGGCTAACTGATGTATTTTACAGCCAACAGACCAGACATTATGTGGGCAGTTGGATGTTGCGCACGCTTTCAGTCAAATCCCAAGCAATCGCATGAAACTGCAGTAAAAAGAGTCTTCCGCTACCTCAAAGGGACACCGAAACTTGGTTTATGGTATCCTAAGAGTGATTATTTTGATTTAATCGCTTACTCTGATAGTGATCATGCAGGTTGCAGGATTGATAGAAAATCTGTCTCTGGTGGTTGTCAATTTCTGGGTAATAGGTTGGTGTCTTGGCAGAGCAAGAAACAGACAACAATGTCCATCTCCACTGCTCAAGCTGAATACACAGCTGCATCCAGTTGTTGCTGTCAAGTGTTATGGATCCAAAATCAGCTTTTGGACTACGGTTTGAATGTCATGCACACACCTATTTTCATTGATAATGATGCTTATCGTGACATTGTGAAGAATCCAATTGATCATTCTAAATCCAAACATGTTGAAATTTGGATTCATTCCATTCGCGATGCTCACGACAAAGGATATATACAGGTGTTGCCAATAGATACTGCTGATCAAAAGGCAAATATCTTCACAAAAGCTTTTGACAAAACCGGTTTCGTCAGTTGGTAACATAGCTGGAGATGATCAATTTTGAGTGATTTGTTATTATTATTATTAAAAAAACGTTACTTGTGCATAATAAAAAAAAATTATTCAAGAAATGATAGAAACTAATCATATTTCGTCAGCATGTGAATAGGACCCAGAGGATGTTGTGGCCTCAAGCAACGATGTGTTGGTGGATTCAGCCTGGAATCAAGTAAACTGCTAATAGGTGATTAATAGTAAAGATCCACACGGAAAGCTGGATTCCCACTGTGCTATAAGTCTGCACAATCTGAGTCCGGTCATACACAGGTTGAGAAATCAAAAGACACAGAAAATTTTGTGCATAGGTAAATCAAAAGACACCTAAGAGTGCAAGCTACCAATGCGAGGATAGGAAAATTAATCAAATGAGCAGCAAAAGACAAGCAATGTTAGTGATGTGCAAACATAATTAGATAGCTCAACAAGCGATCAGATGATCATCTTCTCTGCTTATGGTAACATAGACCTGAAGCTCTCATCATTATATTTTGATAAACCTTGAGGATCGGTAGGCTCATACCTAGCACAAGTGGGGTCCACAAAATTTTCGTCAATATTACCGAAAACATGATAAACATCATCACCAAACACATGTTGAAAGAGAAAAGGCATGGATTTAAGTGGACAAGAATACCGACAGTTTTTCTTAGGCTGCAGCTATCCAACGGGAAGTTGAAACGTGATTTGGCAGGTATGGTTAGTATGATCTTGAATGCAGAAGGTGAGATATGGTAAATCCCTACTTTTTGGGTTGATTTCAGGCTCCTGCGTACTTGATGGGCAGTGCGCACTTAGCTCAAGTGCGCAGGCCCATATGTCCTTTGTATATATACTTGTGTAAAAAAATTTTACAACCATCACTGTTTAACTAACCCTAACTTTTACCCCAAATCTGATCATCTTCATCATTATCATCGTTCATCATCAGCTTAAACCTTTAATCACACTCTAATCACATTTAATCACCTTAATCTGTTCATTTCTTCTCTTTTTCTGTTGATCTTCACTACTGTTAAGGTAGATAAGTGTACTGATTGGTTTATTGTTTGTGATTACAGGTATTATAAGCATGTTTAAAAGAGATCAGTCATGGAATTAGTTTTTAGACATTGGGATGTTTTTGATGATTGCGCACTTGCTGATGAAGATTGCGCACTTGTTTCTTAGAAACTGCGCACTTGTTTCATCCATGTTCAACCCTCAGAAACCCTAGAATCATGCATACTTGTGTTGTGCACCTAAAATCTTAAACGAGAGTTTAAGTGTCTGCGTACTTGGTTAGTACGCAAATTGGTCTGTCAAGGCTATGGGGTTACCATGCCCGAGTTTTTACTGACCTGCGCACTTGTATTCTCATGTATTCTAGATCAGGACCTTGCGTACTAACCTAAGTGCTCAGCCCACTGTGTCTTATAAGACATGCGCACTTGGCTGAGTACTTAGTTCACAAGGTCCTCATTTGTCGTGCGTACTTGACTAAGTGCTCAGGACACTAAGTCTGATATAACTTGCGTACTTGTCTGAGAACTTAACTCACCAAAATGTCATGCGTACTTGAATACTTGAACCACATATGACCGTTCACTTGACTATCCAAGACCATTGAACGGATTGCGTATTTAGACCTGTTACCTATGCACTTAACCTTGGACATTAATGATCAAAAACTGGAAAATCAAATGAACCTTGCACACTTATAAGACAAATAAATCAAACATAATCTTATAACTGACCAAAACACCATACATGAAGAACTTAAAATGGTCTAAGTCCGCTATCCGTCTAAGTCTAAGATGAGTCGTTGGTCATCTACTTACAATTAAGACTTCTAACTTGTTTTTCGTGCACATGACCTGAAACAGATGGCACTTGAATGGGACCCAAGAGGCATGCACAACCAGCCCATTAATCTCGAGACTGACGATATAAAATTCAGAGATGTTGTTGCATGGATCCAACGTAGCAGGATCGGATATGCGGTGGAGCACAGTCTACATGTTTATTCAGCTCATATTGAAGACTTTTGGAGATTAGCTAGAGTTGAGGTCGTCGATAGCGTCAGAAGAATCAACGCTACAGTCAGAAACAAACAAGTGATTATCTAAGAAGAAACAGTCAGAAGCGTGCTGAGACTTGGAGATCAGCCTGGAGCAGTTGGATTCTTATCCAAAGCTGATATTCACAGTGAGTTCAAGAAGGTCGGGTACAAAGAGGAATTCGACAAAAGAGGGGACATCAAGAAGAGCAAGCTGACCAGGGATTGGAGACTGATTATTCACGTATTTATCATGTCTCTATGTCACAGGAAAGGGGATATAATGCTCTTAGCACGGAGTGGTCGAGTGCTATGATCAAGATCTGCAAGAATGAGCCGTTTAATCTGTCGAGGAGGATTTTTGACTACCTGGTAAAGAACGCTCAGTCTGATTCCAGCAAGTGGGCTATGTATCCGAGATTTGTGCAGATGATGATAAATGCACAGCATGAGAATCTGCCTCTTAGTGACGAGTACAACTTTACCAGAGGAGCACGATTCTTTACTAAGTGCAACACTACTGATTGGGAGCCTATGTTTGAGAACATGTACCCGGCCCAATGCTACCCTACTATCTTAGAACTATACAACAAAATTCAGAAAAGGAAGCAAGACATGGCAGACGCTCAACAGAGAACAACCACTGAACTAGCTCCATCTGAGCCTGCTCCCTCCTCAGCTCAACCATCCGCAGAAGAAAGATCACGAGAGAAATCTAGAGGCAAAAGGGTGGTTACTGAAGTAGCTCCCTCAAAGGTGGGTAAGAGAAAGAGACCAACTGGTCTGTTGCAAGAAGGCAGAGAATCACAAACAGAGGAACAACTGGAAACTGCATAAGCTCTACGACAAGTAGCTGAATTTGAAAGGGCCCAAAGAAAAAGACGAAGGGAACAGTTACTGGCTTTTGAAATTCCTCGTGTGATGACTGAGGATGATGTTGAAGAATAAGCGATTCTTGAATCAATGTTTGGGGTCGAAGATCAACCTGGACCGTCAACTGCTAGTGCTCCAGCCCCCAAAGCTCCTGCACAAAGGCCAACTGAACCATCCTCCTCAGCTCCTGCTGCACAATGCCGCAAACCTGTGCACCAGGATCTGTATGAGAAGTTGGCTAAAGAAGTAGGAAAGACTGCTGTAAAGGAGATCTGTACTCTTAAAAGCTGCGTGCACAGCAATCAGGAGCTGAAAAGAAAGATCAAGAAGCTGAAACACAAGAACAAGAATCTTGAGAAGGTTGTGAGGGATCAAAGATATCTCATCAAGTTTCAGACCCAAGTACAGATGAAGATGTTCGACATGTTTCAGGAATGGCAGAAGCAGCACAACATTGCACCAAGCATAACATCTGATGAACTGTTTGATTTCGGGAAGTTCCTTGAAGAAGAGAAAGAGAAAGAAAGGATAGCTGAAGAGAGTGACGTTGATGAGATCAGTGAAGACGAGATGCCAGAGATGCGTGTTGAAATTGGTGGTGAAGAAGAAACAGTTTATGAGACATCTGATGGTCATAAGGTGTGTCCAGAAAGATCCACTTGGTTCCCTAGAAGGCCTATTACTATTCCAGCTCTCCATCAGAACATCCACCATACAAGAGAATCTCACCAAGAGAGAATCATCTAGTGGAAGTACGACGAGTTGAAAAGGTTGTTCGTGATTAAGAGACGAGGGGGAGTTATCCAATACTTCAAAGGTCGAACTGATCTGAAGTCTCTCCCTCGCTGGGATATCAGGGAACTAAGCAGAGCCCCCTTCATCAACCATACCAACGATTCCACTGGAACCATGCTGGCTAGATTCATTTAGAAGGAATGTGAAAGTGATTTCCAGATATTCAAGCCACAGAAGCCGAGAAGACGGATCTCAAAGAATAAAATCGATCCTGCTACCGGATAGGGAAGGATCACCTATGTGATAGACCCCCAAGGTCGTCACTAGAGTCCCGATACGTCCAGAGCTTCCATTCATGCTGAAAGACTTCAAGAAATGGTTTTATGATAGTAAGACTGGTGAAGCTGTAATCAAATCAAAGGATGATGCAGAGATCATGAGGATTCTTGATCCGGTAGATGTGTTTGCCTTTAACTTATCGGACTTGAATATGCTGTTTGCGAATCAGATCAACGTAGGAGCAGGAAATATGCTATTTGAAGAAGCTATTCTATTCAGAAGGGCATTGGATCGAGCAATGAAGCTGAAGCAAGAAATTCTTGACATGGTGGACAGGATCAATGCTGAAGATCTTGCTAAAGAACAGAAAGAAAAAGCTGCCAAAGATGCTGCTACGGAGGAAACACAAGCTGTAGCTGAAACTACTTCAGAGGTGCCGATTCAAGAACCTGCAACAGCATCTGATCCAGAGAGACCCGCCCAAGAAGAACCTGCAGCTGAGACTACTCAAGAACCACCTGTCGTTGAAGAAGATCTTGCTGTCATTTTCATTCAAGATCCCCCGGCGCAAGCAGAGAGAGAAGAGAGGGAGACTAGTGACATGACAATTGATTGAGATGGATGAAGAGCTGGTAGCTGTGGTCTAGGGGGAGTAGTGTTGGGTTTATTTGAGACCATAGTTACCAAAATGAAGACTTTTGTTAGTTTATTGTGTAGTGTGTAAGTCAAGGGACTTATTATGTAATTATTGATAATTGTTTACGAAACCCTAGTGGGCTGCGTACTTATCCACGGGTCCTGCGCACTTAGCTTAAGTGCGCAGGTCCATCGGGTCATCTATATATAGCAAGCTATGTTGCAGCACTAGGGTTAGGGTTTTTGATTATCTTTGTAGCACAAGATCATTAGGTGCGTACTTGTATGGTTTCCATGGTGTTTCAGTGACAAATCAGTAATGGAATCGTGTTATTATTCATCTTGTGTGTTGGTTTTTGTTATATTCATCTAGTTTCTTTGTTGTAGAAGATTAATCACTTAAAACACCTAATCCATAGGTGTTTCTAAGTGATAACAATTTCTTGCACTTAACAAGATCTAGTATTTGAGATTTACAGTTTCATTCAACAAATATTAATGAGTACACTAACTGTAGAATTACCTCAAATAGTGTTCGGTTGATAGCGGTGGCTTGGCCGGAGAACTCTCAACGATGACGCTATAAAGGAAATAAAATGAACAGAGGAGTCGAGAATGGGTCATGCTTGTGTATTGGTTTCTAATTCTATCCAAATCACGAACTAAAGGAATCGAATGGGACCGTAGGGCTTTTGTTTCTAGAACATAAGGGCGACTCTATACATGTAAAAATACAACTTACTTGAACCCGAATCGTGCTAATTTGACCGATTATAAGAAAACGAGGTTCAGGTGCTTCATTGTCAATTGTGGCCTGAATATGAGGTATTTTTGAGGGGTTTTGGTATCGTTGAGCTCAGAATGCAATGGGTTATTCGATTTTAACGTCAATTTACAAACTAAAGCCGCGAATATAAAAATACAAACTCGTGGGTTCG
The DNA here is from genome assembly GCA_028751855.1 of Ambrosia trifida. Taxonomy (NCBI): domain Eukaryota; kingdom Viridiplantae; phylum Streptophyta; class Magnoliopsida; order Asterales; family Asteraceae; genus Ambrosia; species Ambrosia trifida. The sequence goes on along the minus strand of CM054125.1, from coordinate 90,860,656 downwards.
TGAGACGAGGTTGGTCTCGGGTTTCTCAAGCATAAATGTGTGGGGTTGGTCTGGGGGACATGCACCTCGAGTCTAGCAAGGTATTGTTCAACTTTAATTCGAAAGTGGTGGTGGTCTCGAGGTGAAATCTGATGTTTTTTTATGTGGGTTTTGAATATGGGTCGAACTTGACCCTTTTGGAGACATGGGTGAAGAAGAAATGAGTTGGTTTCTTATTTTGCCAAAATCTATAAATTTTCTTTATGAAAAGCTACTATAGTTTGTTAATGTTATTGTTATTATTATTATTATTATTATTATTATTATTATTATTATTATTATTATTATTATTATTGTATTTATCATCTAAAATGGTTATGTTCAATTCACTAAGTAGGAAATCATATACATGAAGTCGTCTTGTTAAAAACTAGTTTTTGTATATGTGTTATAAATATGTCTAAAACAAAACATTTCGAATTCGCAACTCATTATTTGTACAAATATATTATTCATTAAAATGCGCAGGTTTTACACTCTCCTCTGCTTTGAAAAATTTCGTCCCGAAATTTATTCAAGAGAAGATTAAAAAATAAATAAAAAAATGAGTAAGCGTTATTTTGGAGAAAGAGTTTCAAGTGAGGACCAAAACTTGTTAGTTTATTATGTGTATCAGGTATCTAGTCACTGTGCGAAAAAGTGCGTGTAAGAGAAAAGCTTTTAATTTTTTTTTAACCCAAGGTTGTATGTAAATTTGGTTTAAACCTGATTAATTAATGAATTTCACTCGTTGAATGTAGATGTTTCAAATATATGTTCGTAAATAGATGCGCAAATAGACATTTTAAGGGAGCACATGAATAGCAAGTGATAAAAAGATAAAATTTTCATGTCAAGGGACAAGGTCCATTGTGAGTAGTGAAAAGGGATGAGAAAATAATTAGGTGCACGTAGGTTGATGATGTGACTAAATTTTTGAAAGATGAGTTAATAGACGATTTGGTAAGCTTGTGTTTTAATTGAACCACGTTCAGAAATATTGATGTAATTCATAAGAACAGTTTTAAATGGTATAATATATAAAGCGATGTAGTAAAACTTTCGGTTGTATACCAACAAAAATGTCCTTGACAAATAAATAAATAAATAATATTTTTGTGCAAAGAGTGACTGGACGTAGGGATGAGCGTCGATTATCAATAGATACTTAGCCCGCATAAAACTGTATAATTACTCTGAAAGTTTTAGTAAAAACACATAAAATAAATTGGTAATATGATTATAAAGAAACTCGTAATACGCAAGGAAAGTGGTACTGATACATGTCAAAATCCAATAAGACACCAAAAAGTTTCATGATGCAAATAACGTTACTCTCGACAATATGACGAAGCACTTGTGTGCAGGACGTACCAACGGTGTGTCTACCAAAACATGTTACACTCGTCAGACTCCCTATGGTTTTCATGCGCCAAATTTCATAATTACGTGTGCACCCGTAATTGTTTCGGTTGTCGCATGGTCCGCATCGTTTGTCTGGTAGTGCATGACTTGATGGATAACATGAAGTATTAACAGATGAAGGCACGAGTTTACTAGAAAGATTGATTTTGTAAGTATGATAAATAAAGTGGCATGTAATGATGTGAGATGTATAGAATAAGTTTGATAGTATAATCTGTTTATGTATTTGAATATGTATACATGGATGCTTGAGATGTTTGAACTCAGAATTAGGTTGTCATGTTCAAAAGTATGATTAAAACCATCAAGTGAAAATCAAAAGTATGAGAGGAATCAAAAGTATGAAAGAAAATAATCCAACATCATTAAAAGTACGAGGGAAAACAAAAGTATAAAAGAAAATAATCAGATGTCATCAAAAAGTATGTGAGAAATCAAAAGTATAAAAGAAAGTAATCAAGTGTATCCAAAAGTGTGAAAGAAAGTAAAATATGCATAAGTAGTTAGGTTTAGAAGGAATGTCAAATGTATGGGTGGTAAAATAGGTAGGTTGGGTGGGCTTGGTTGTTGGGTTAGGATGGGTTTGATTAGGATGGGTTGAGTCAGGATGGGTTTGGGTCTGGATGGTTTGATTTGGATAGGTCAAATCAAAATAGATTAAAATTAAAAAAAAAAATAACAATAAAAAATTTAAAAAGTAAATAAAAAAAAGTAAAAAAAAAACAAATTTAAAATTAAAAAAACAAAAATAAACTTAAAAAATAAAATTTTAAGGGATCCAAAATATTTCATTTCGAACCGGACCGGTTTGACCCTATCGGGCTGGTTATCAACCCGGACCGTTACGACCCTGCCGGGGCCGGTAGCGACCCGGATCGTTTTGACCCGGCCTGGCCCGGTAGCGACCCGGAACGTTTCGACCTGGCCAGGCCCGGTAACGACCCAGACCGTTTCCACCTGACCCGTCCCGTAGCGACCCAGACTGTTTCGAACCGGACCGGCCCAGTAGCGACCCGGACAGTTTCGACCCGACCGGGCCCGGTAACGACATAGACCGTTTCAACTCTACCCGTCCTTTAGCGACCCGGACCGTTTCGACCCTGCCGGGCCCGGTAGCGACCCGGAACGTTTCGACCGACCGGACCCTGTAACGACCCAGACCGTTTCAACCCGACCCGTCTGGTAGCGACCCGGACAGTTCGACCCAGACCGTTTCGACCCGACCGGGCCCGATAATGACCCAGACCGTCTCAACCTGACCCGTCCCGTAGCGACCCGGACGGGCCAGGTAGCGACCCAGAACGTTTTGACCCGGCCTGGCCTAGTAGCGACCAGACCGTTTCGACCGACCGGGCCCGGTAACGACACAGTCCGTTTCAACCCGGTCAGGTGCGTTTGCGACCCAGACCGCTTCGACCCGACCAGCCTGGTAACGACCCAGACCGTTTCAACCTGACCCGTGCCATAGCGACCTGGAACGTTTCGACCTGGCCGGGCCCGATAGCGACCTGAACCTTTTCGACCGGACCGTTTCAACCCGGACTGTTTCGTGAGTTCGTGAGACGAGGTTGGTCTCGGGTTTCTCAAGCATAAATGCATGGGGTTGGTCTGGGGGACATGCACCTCGAGTCCAGCAAGGTATTGTTCAACTTTAATTCGAAAGTGGTGGTGGTCTCGAGGTGAAATCTGATGTTTTTTTATGTGGGTTTTGAATATGGGTCGAACTTGACCCTTTCGGAGATATGGGTGAAGAAGAATTGAGTTGGTTTCTTATTTTGCCAAAATCTATAAATTTTCTTTATGTAAAGCTGCTATTGTTTATTAATGTTATTATTATTATTATTATTATTATTATTATTATTATTATTATTATTATTATTATTATTATTGTATTTATCATCTAAAACGGTTATGTTCAATTCACTAAGTAGGAAATCATATACACGAAGTCGTCTAGTTAAAAACTAGTTTTTGTATATGTATTATAAATATGTCTAAAACGAAACATTTCGAATTCGCAACTCATTATTTGTACAAATATAATATTCAATAAAATACGCGGGTTTTACGGCAGGGGTCGAACCTGGCACTCCTTCGACCTGGGTAGGTTCGAAGGTGGGTGTCTAGGGGTCGAAGGTAGCCTCTGTTGGTCGAATGTAGCTCTGTTAGGTCGAACGAACTTAATTTAGGTGGAATTAACACATGTTAAGGTCGAATGAACATGTGTTATGGTTGAATGAACTTATATTAGGTTGTATGAACTTGTGTATGGGTCGAAGGAGTCACCCAGGGGTCGAACCAAGGTCATATGGGTCGAACCTAGCCATGTGTCATGCTGATTCGACCTTACAACTCCGTACGTGCGGTTTTTGATGCAAACTAAGTGTTATATGCTTTAAACTTATGTGATAATCCTATGTAATTTATTTATTGATGTAATGGGTCACCAACGGGATGTCAAGTCAATCTGGTACATTCGGTTAACGTTCAAAGACACTTTCTAACACACGTAGTCAAGATCTGGACAATCGGGGACTAGTCAAAACACTTATTCGAACTCATTGATAGGTTGTCATTAGTCGGGGCTATCACACACGTCTTGGATTTCTAGTTATCAGAAGACGCACTCAAAGGTGAGTTTCACGGCCCCACTCTTTACTAGTTTTACATTTTCGGGGGAGAAAACATGTTGTATTCTTTAAACGTGTGTCAACTATGTTTTCATAAAAGATGTGTCAACTATGTTTTGGTATTCAAGTATTCATTATGTTTTGGGGTATTCATTTTGTTTTGGGGTATTCATTATGTTACTATGCGATGTTTTGGGAGTCCCGGGGAGAACGATGAATGTGCGGGGATGCACAACGTGGGAAATGTGGATAGATCTATTTGGGCGTGACCGGCCCCACTCGTCGACTGGAGGTCGGACGGGTGCATGTTGTCTCTTAGGTATTCAGTATTCAGTATGCAGTATTCAGTATTCAATATTCATCGGGCAGTATTCAGTATTCACAGTATTCGTGTCCTGTAATGGTTTTCTAATCGCAGTAGTGACAGGTATTCATATGATTTGCATGCATGTGGTCTGGGTTAACCATGGGCATTCATTGAAACATTTGGAGTCGGTATTCATTAAAACCTTTGAACTCACCGGCATTATTTGCTGACGTTTTTAGCATGTTTGTCTCAGGTCGCTAAGGTAGCAGCTGTCGATAGGCGCACGGAGTCTCACGGCGTCTAGGAATCATAAGCATGTTTTGATTTAACATTTCAGACTTTAAATTTCATTTTATGTTGTAATAACGAATTATGCTTCCGCTGTGTTGGAACGGTTTTGAAAACTTAATGAGCAGTTTACGTTGTTTTCATATCATATAGTGTCGTTTATTGTGAACGTTGACTTGGATCCTGGTGTGTCACGCGCCTCGCGGTAAAACCCCGCGCATGGAAATTTGAGGGTGTGACAACCGGTAAGAGAGAGAGAGATAGCCGAACGGAGGACTTTTGAGTTTTGATGTAGGAGAGGCGAAAGTGTAGTGTGGTGTGATAGTTTCAGTCGACGTCGACCAGAGTTGCAGGTTTCTGGCAGGGTCCTAATGCATCAAATTGTTCATGGAGGTTTATGATGGTAAAAGTTGTTGGTTGTTTAGCCCAGAACATGTTCGACTGGCTCGTTCAATATTGTTGCTAGTTTCTCAAAAATGGAAGGTGGCCTAAACTAAATCACCAAAATTGGAAGGTGATTTAGGCCGTGATTTTTGGCTGAAGTTTGGGACAGTGTGTGTTGTCGGTCAAGAAGCTTAAATGACTTGTCAATGTACATCAATATTTCTATATGATAATTATGGAAAATGAATTGTACAGGGCCTTGGTTTCTTATAGGATATGTGTTAATGGATGGTGTGGGTTATATACTTAATTTCCTATAGTCAATCGAATTGGTTTCCTAAAAAAATACCATGCTTACTGATTAAACGAGTGGGTTAAACACAGAAATGTTGACCAAGACGCATTTTTAAAATGGGAATGATTATCCCATTGATTAGTGTGGTTTTAGTGTTGATTGAACGATAATGATGGGATCTTGATTGAATTGGAAGGAATTTATATAATATCAATTTACATAATATCATTATTATGGTAAACGAATGGCGAGCTTTGACCCAGGGGGTTTGACTAAGACATATGGAGTGAAAACTAAATCAAGTTTTAAAAAAAATGGTATGTTGTCTCTTAAAAATATCTTGGCTGTCACACTACACTTACAATCTCACTAATCAAACAAACCAGCTTGTCTCTCCCTTCCCCACTCTCGGCCGAACCTCCCAACCTAAAACCCATCTTGAATCCAAACCATAATCAGTCATCTAAAAGCTAAATTGGATGAAACAAGTCGAAGAAAGGATCACGAGGCCACTAGAACCCGATTCATCACCATACATTCCTAGGTAAGTTGATTAACACTCCAACACTTATAAATTTCATATGATTCGGCCATCATCATACATCACCCGAATGCTACCCTTGTCATTGTATATAAATATGTAATCGACTCATGTATTAACAGACATGTTGGTTTTAATGTTGAAACATACTATCATTAGGATCAAAACATTTTGTATACATATACCTACACTCGTGTATGTATATGTATATGTATATATATATATATAATGAGCATGTCCACGGATTCGTATGAAAACACATACACACACACGTGTATATATATATATATATATATATATATATATATATTCAACACACAAGCACACGGGTACACATACAAGTGAAATGTGTCGAAGGGAAAGTTAATTTGAGAACACCTATATTTCGTGCGAACCGCGAGAACGCTATCTAAAACCATTCAATTTCAAAATTTCTTTTTACACTTGTCTTTATTACTAAAATACAATCTCAAAAACATAATTTACACGTAAAAATTCAAACGTATACAGAATAAATTGTTTTTACACATGTGTAAATTTGTTGTTTATACATGTGTAAACGGTTTCATTTACACATGTGTAAAACGTTAATTTGAAACTGTTTTTGCAAGAAAAGATGAATTATTTGGAAACAAAATTCATTTATTAATGTTGTATTTTGATTATAATGAGGTTTGTATTAAAAAAAATTGATTTTGATTGATTTTTTTACTTGTTATCACGGTTCTCACGATATTTAGCGTTCTCATGATAACCATCCCCTATATATATAAAGACCCGAACCTATCTTACATTTTGTATGGATTTATATATAATTTCAAAGGAAATATACCTACACTCACTCATGGTCACTCTTTTATACACTAATTGACATAAGGGAGCCGAATGTGTTATGCCAAATAATCGGATTTTGAGTCAAGTATCCTTCAAAGGCTTCGGCCATATAACTATACATATGTTAAAAAGGATCAAACATATGTTATTTCTAGATTAACACTATAATATAATATAACATATGTTAAACCTTTGACTCTCCATGATTTCATCACACATGTTAGAATGGGGGAATATTACATCACCCATGATGACGTGTGGGGTCCGTTTTGTTAACAATAGATACGTTTTTACAAAAAAAAAATTCCTAGAATTCACGAAACCGTACACTCTACAGAGTACATATAAAATACGTAGTAATTATCACGTGCATGAATAATGGCCCACATATACATGATACAATGGTCCACAAGTCGGGTGAACAACTTGTATGGTAAACGACAAGAACATACAATTTACTATGTCCTTGATAATCATTGGGCACCTTTTGTCAGGACAGTAGCTAGTCCACTTTTCTACTTTACTAGACCCTATCTTCAGTCACCAGGTGAATTTCACAGCCCCGTTTTACTGAGGTTTTTCTTTTATTTTATTTTTACATTTTTGGGGGATAAACATGCTACATATCTAGTACAATACATTTGGGTGAATTTCTATCATGACTACCATGTGAAACATGAGATATTCGGTTCATGAGCTCGACAATCCTCGTACTTACATTACACTATAACCATTAGCTAACAGTAGCCATGGAACAATTAAATAGATCTATTGGGTTGACATCCCCACTCTTGGTTAGTCGCTCTAACCGGTTACATGCAAAATAGTGCTAGTATTATACTATATATAGATTTAGGTTCCTGTACAAATCCAATTTTTTGTTAGAAGTGTGAGAACCAATATGGGAGTGACATGTGGCAATTATTATTTTTTAAGATTAAGGATATAAGTGTCATTTGACTAAACACAATAATTGGAAACCCCATTAAATTCGCTATTCATAATTAAAATCAAACATATCATATTCTATGGTCTATTCGATGAGTTTTATAGGGATTTCATATGGATTTGAATTGCAGATGTGTGTGTATATTCATTTGTCATATTATGTGTTGCTTCATCCAAGGTGTTTTACGTTCATACTAGGGTGTTTTAAAAAAATGTGACTTTTTTTTTTTATAAATTTTCGCCAAATGCAATGTCTTTATTTTAATATGTTATATGTTATCCATATGGTTACAGTGTTATATAGGAATTATGAGTATAAAATTAAAACACCAAAGAAATCTGAACTCAAGTTCATATCACGTATGAGTATAAAACACAATAAGATGATCATGATAAAAAACAACATACAGTAATATTTTGATTTTGTTTTTCAATCCATGGTGTTATATGTACAAATCATGTTCCATATTCTTAAAAACACTAAAGAAAACTGAACACACCTTCATATCACCTATGAGTATAAAACACAACATGATGATCATGATAAAACACAACATTCCCAACCATCAAAAATCAAGAATCATGCAAGGAAAAAAAATATGTAAATAATGAATACTTATATGGGAGTACGAAACATGAAGATGATAAATTTGGTATGTTCTCTAACTAATTTTATCATGCGAAGTGCAGAAGTCCTAATTTTAGTAGCTGAGTAGCCAAGTAGGTGTACAATATATCTATATTTCTTCGTCGGTCAAAAAAAATTTATTAATTTGTCAGAGGAGGCATAATAGGGTGGAGAGGAGAGAAGTGGAGATAGAGTTTTTCTCTCACACAATAAGTGTGTCTTTGTTTTAATTTTCATTAAAGATAAATTGGTGGTTACCAATTTAACATACATTCAATTGAGATGTTTACCCCTAGATAATCAAATCAATTAATTGTAATTAAAACATTAATTACAATCTTGCCATTGATCAATCTTAGCCATCCATTAATTCATCCAATGGTCTAAAACACTTCTTACACTTCTCACAAAAAACACCGTTTGTACAGGATCTTGACCCTATATATATACGTTGTCTTTATTGTACAATGTGCGTGGCACAACAGTCAAGAGGTTTAGTTATGGGACTCATGGTTCGCAGAGTAATCATTAGCTTAGCTAGTGCTTTGATTGGCCATACACGAATTTCACAAACACCTTACATGGTACATTAAAACCTGTGAGCTCACCGACATTATGTTGACAAATCTTTTACGCATGTTTTTCAGGTAATTAGCAATGAAGCTCGGGGACTTGAGGGAGAGGTTTAAGAACACACCAAGTGGTACCATCATCATCACGAACCAAGATTTAATAACATCTATTATGTAATGATCTAACATTGAGTCTGGTATTTTCAGACAATTTACATTTTATTTGATTATGTAAGACAAAATTTGAAATGGTTGGTATCTACTATTGTTATATCTTATGTGTTGCTTAAACATTGTGCTTGAAAACCTTTTGAAATCACATCCTCATGTTTCTGCCTTGGCGGGGTGTGACATAACATGTGTATCATCTTTGTTTGATCTGGACACAGATATAATTGAGAACATGTTACTCTAAGTGAGAGTCATTTTGGAGACAAGTATAGTTGAGAACGGGTTACTCTGGGTGGATAAAATACAAGTCAAATTTGAAAATGGGTCAGATGGGAAATCACTTAAAATCGAGACCGAGTCAGATGGGTAATTATTTAAACTTGAAAAGGGTTAGGAAGTGTCAAGACAAATGAGTTAAAAAATTAAAATTAAAATTAAATTGAAAAAGTTGTAAAGAAAAAAATGGGGAAGAGTAGGTAGTACCCACTATGTACCAATGTGTTGTTTACTGCTTTTCTAACTATATTATTCTTGCAATTTTTGGCGGTGGGAAATTGTGATCTAGCTGGTTTGACCCGACCCGTTCTAACCTAACCCATTCTGGACGGAACTTATTCTGACCCGCGGCCATCATGACCCGAACCCATCCTTATCTAGACTAATATGAACCTTTTTGTGAAGCATCCCAATGTGACCCGTATCCATTTTGACCCATGACCCAAACCGAGCCACCCACCTGTTTTGCCAAGTATACTTATTGGTTTTGATTTATTTTAGTGGATACTACATAGTATAGTTGTTTTCTTTTAATTCATTGTGTGTTTTTTTTTATTTTTATTTTCTCATTCTCATTGTATTTTTATTATGTATTAATTGTTACTTAATTTTCAGTTTGTGGAGATAACATTATTGTATGTTTAATTGTGTATAATTCATTGCTTGTTAAAAAAGAGAAAGTATACAATATAAAGTGTGTTAACGTGAGAAGCAATAAGAAGCCACCAGAAGATGACAAGTGTCCTATTAACCAAACCCCAATTAACCTAACCAAACTATAATTACTCTTAACATCAGTTTAACCCAAGGGCATTCCAGACTTTAACCACACGTAACTGATTACGTGAATTACGGTAGTTATATTTGTAAACGATATTTTCAAATCATAATTTTAAATTCTACAGACGATCTCACACACACACATTACGTTTCAATCCAATTACGATTCAAACTCTATTTGATTAACACGATTACAGTTTAATCGATCAATTCATCATGTTCGGTACGTGTATTCGTAGTTAATTAATCCATTGTTCAATAGTTTTTTGTTTAATTTTTGTTTTTGGTTATCAGATTTAAACTTATCTGTTGAAGAGCAGAGAGTTGCTGCTGAGAATTCGAATCAATTGCCTGATTATAATGCTTTTCATGGTATGATCATCATCCTCTGTTTTTAGTCAAAAAACAGAGACATGTGTTTAGATAGATTTGTTAACATGAATGTTTTTATGTGTGTTCAGATTTGATCGAAAGCACTAACCAGGATGTTGATATTCATAGTTTGAACCTCATCAATGAATTCAGAGTTCAAGGTATTTTATAGTTTTAACCTGTTACCTTATATTAGTGCGTCTGATGTTATATACGAGTGCGTCTGTTTTTAAATTGTAGTTGATTATTGTTGGTACTGATAGTATATTAGTGCATCTATTTTTATTACAGAGTGCGTTTGGATTTTGCAAACTTTTATTTTACTAAGTGCGTTTGAATAGCCAATAAGTGCGTTTGTTTATTATTTTTTGAAAGGTATTGCCACTAATGTTCCTGTTGATGACCAAGCTAGTAACACATACATCCCTGATGTACCTGATTCTCTAAAACCTGCAAAGGACATGGAGTTTCCTAGTATTGACCATGCACAAGAGTTTTATGCAAAATATGCAAAGGCTGGTGGTTTTTCTATTCGAAAGGGCACGTCAGATGTGCGAAAAGGTGTTCTAAGACTTAGATACTTTGTATGCTATAAGGAGGGTTTTAAGCCAGTCAAGGTAGGTGAAGAGAGTTCTAACAAAGATGTTAAGTCAAGGAAAAGGCCTTCCATCTGGACTGGATGTCCTGCATATATTAGGCTAACCTCTGAGGATGGAAAAAATTCAAGGTTTATGGCTTTAATGAAGGTCATAATCATCCTTTTGTTCATGAGAGTGACATTCATTTTCTAGCAGCAAATAGAAAGCTGACACATACTCAAGAAGAGATGATATGTGAGCTGTCTTCATTGAACAAGGGTCTGTCAAAGCTTTTAACATCATGAAGACTAAGTATGGAGGTTTTAAGCATGTTGGTGCAACTGCAACTGATTGTAAGAACTTTAAAGGTGGATTAAACACCTTTATTGGTGAGTATGATGTAGATATGATTGTGACTAGGCTTAGGGATAAAAAGAAGTTCCTTCCAGATTTTTCATTTGAGTATTCTGTGGATCAAAAGAATGAATTAACTGGGTTATTTTGGGCCGATGCTTTATGCAAGAGGAATTATATGGAATTTGGAGATGTGATCTCGTTTGATGCAACATTTAACACTAACAAGTATGTTTTTAATTTTTACAGGCTTTTTGAAATTCAACTTTTACATGTTTATAGCTTTTTTAATTTTTTAATTTTTTTACAGGTACAAGATGGTGTTTGTACCATTTACCGGAATTGATAACCATTGTTGGAATGTCACACTTAGTGCAGGATTGTTGTCATCCGAGACAACTGAATCATACACATGGCTGTTACAATCGTTTTACAAATGTTTTGGGAAGCACCCCAAAGTGGTTGTAACTGATCAAGATGGTGCTATGAATAATGCAATACAGTTGATTTTTCAAAATAGCAGACATAGATTGTGTATGTGGCATATCATGAAGAAGGTTTCTGATAAGGTCAGCATCAATTTTTATTTAATTAAAGAGTGCGTCTGTTTAACATTAGTGCGTTTAAAATACTCTGTTGTTTTGGATATAATTTTGTGAATGCGTCCAAACTTACCTGTTAGTGCGTTTGTTTCCATATTGTTTTTTATAGGTTGGTAGTGCATTATGCAGTGATGATGAGTTCAAAAGGAGAATTTGTGAAATTGTATGGACAGACTCCATCAGTCCGGAGACATTTGATTTTGAGTGGGGTGTACTTATTGTCGACTACAAGCTAAATGATAACGATTGGTTGACGGATATGTTTAATATGAGGTCAATGTGGATTCCTACCTTTTACCGGGATGAACCTATGTCTGGGCTAATGAGGACAACATCAAGATCCGAGAGTGAGAATCATTTTTTTTGCCAAGTGGCTAATTCTCAGTTGACTCTTGTTGAGTTCTTCAACCATTTTGAAACGTCCCTTGAAGGTCAGAGATTCAATCACAGGAAGAATGACCATGATTCTAGACATACCGTTCCTGATCTTTGGACTACGAACCCTATGGAGGAAGAGTGCTAAAATATTTACATGAACTATCTTCTTTGATATTCAAGAAGAAATATATGCCACTTATGAAGGATTAATAAGTGTTCATATGCAGAGGGCTGATGAAGAAGGTTTTTTAAAGATTTTTGTTGATGAACCACAAGCATATGGTCAAGGCTTTATTGAGGTAATTTTTTGTGTTTTTAATATTAGTGCGTTTAAATTAGTTATGAGTGCGTCCAAAAGTATTCAGTATAAATTTTGGTTTTTTAAATATTTAATGCGTCTGAACCTACTTATGAGTGCATCCAAAGTCACCAGCATAATTTTTTACAGGTTCTGTTAAAAAAGGAAGTTGTTGATGGTGTTGAGGATGTGACTACATTATGCTCATGTAGGAGGTTCGAGCATTACGGGTTGCTGTGTAGGCATATTTTTTATATATTAAGGTTGATGAAAGTTTGTAGATTTCCGAAAAGATACATTCTGAGGAGGTGGATAAAAGATGTTGTACCAAATGAAATCAAGTATTCATTTGAAACAGGAGAGTTTGGTGATGACAAGACGAAAGAAGCCAGGCATATTGCACGGGAGAGAGTTTTGGGCGGTGAATACCTTGCAAACACACTAATTGCAGATTTATCCGAGTTGACTTTGGTTAATGATAAAATCAAAGAGTTGGTTAAGAAGGTTGTTTAGGGCAGGTTTAAGAGACCTAGTCATCAGAATAAGCATGATAGGTATGCTTCTCTTCTTGGTTATGAGAAACCATCAAATTCTGAGCCCACCATTCGACTTCCAAATGGTATCCAGAACAAAGGTCGTGGCAAGCAGAAGCGCATAAATTCCAGCAAGGAAAAGCAGGTTAGTTGATCCGACAAAAGAAAGAGGAAATGTGCAATATGCGGAGAGAGTGGACATGATCGACGAAAACACGCGAAGGAGGGTGTTTCAACTGAGCCGCAAGGTGAACAAAATGATCATATTGTGGAAGAAGACAATGATGATAATGAAGACATTGATTTAGAAGTTTCCGATGATGATCTGGAGTTGTCTTAGATGTCTTTTTTTGTTGTATGATGTTTTGACTTGCAAATTTTACTGTTTTTAATGAGTGCGTTTGAATGTACACAGGGTGCGTCTGAACATTATACAAGAAAACAGGGGTGTGTCTGTTTTAAACATTAGTGCTTTTAAATAAAACAACAAGTGCGTTCATAACACAACTATTAGTGCGTCTATATCATTAATATTAAAAACATGAAAAACAGTTACATAAACACCATCACAATTACCATTACAACCACCACTACCACTACCACCTTTACACCACTACCAACATAACAACCACTTAAACTATTAAAAGATCTACAAAAACCACCACCCCAAAACAAGCCCAAAACAACCATTATAAAACCATCAACATCACTGGGAACCCAAGATTGCATCCCTTGCCTTTTGTTTGGATTCCATGTTTTTCAGAATGCATGCTTGTGTGTTGCTAAGTGACTCATAGATGAGGTTGTCAAAAGATGCTTGAGTATGTAGGTGCTTAATAGCTTCATCTGTGAATGGTGTTTTATCCTCCTTCAGCAGCTTTTCTATGAGATCAAGGTTCTTCATATACTGCGTCTGAATCTCATTTTGTGCAGACAGTACTACACAAGATGAGTTTAGGTCATCCTACACTTCGGAAATGCAGTACCAAAACTACAGTTTTCACATGCATGTTGCTTATTGCATTATCTATGTCGTTTGCAGCCATTTTTGATTTGTTTTTGTGTTTTTAGTTGTATTAGTATGCTTCTTTCTCTAGTGTTTATATAGGCTAAAATAGAAATTTAATTAGGTGGTAGTTGAATATTTAAGTTAAAGATTTTATTTAAATTTATTACTAGTCAAATCATATTTATCTGATAGTTAGATTTTTTAGTTTTTTATTATTAAAATAAGTATGTAATATTTGCCAGATTATCTTATACAATTAATAAGATATGCAAGTTACAGATGTTAATCATTACGTCTACAATTTTATAAAAGTGAACATAACCTGTTTTCCATTTTTTGTTTTTATAAGTGCGTCCAAAACATGATATTTAAGGCATCTGAATTTTTAAGAGTGCATCTGATGTTACATGAGTGCGTTTGATTATGTAATTTTTACCCAGTATTTGATGCCTTGTTTAGACGAACCTTATTTTACATGAGTGCGTCTGTTTACGTATTCAAGTGTTTCTTAATCTGAATCTTTTTTAAATCCATTTTTTTCTGTAATTATAATTATATTTATTAAAATTGTTTGTTTTTTTTGCTATTTATATGCGTTTGATTGTGTTTTTGAATACGATTAATGTGATTTTAAAGCATCGAATGCAATGCTCTGTTTTTAGTTTTTTCTACATATCAGCTGTTTATCATTCAAATCAATGTTTTTTCATTGTTTGATGATTCGGAACATTTAATCGGTTTCAATTATTTGTTTAATTGTTGAAATAATTTTGTTTTGATGTTAGGTTTCGATCAATTGTTGAATCCCTGTTCTTACGATTTTCTGGAAATTAAAACGCGTTTTCCCTAAATTACCCCTGGTTAGCTTAACTAAAGTATGATTAGGATTGTTAATTACCATCTTGCCACCGCCTAAATCCAATGGCTCAGGATGCTTCTTACGCTTCTTACGTTAAGACGCTTTATACGTTATCTCTTCGCGTTAAAAAAAGCCTATTACCTTATCTAGATTTCATATGCAAATCTAATAAGAAATATAAGATGGCTATTTAGTTTTGATATAACCGATTTGTTCAATTATATGAATAACTTGTATTATTTGTGTATGACTATATAGAACTACTAGGTTAGAGACCCGTGAACTTCACGGGTTGAACGAAAGATAAAATGAAAGATCGAATCATTGAAACACACAAACCCTTATTTAGTTAAGATATTGAACTACAAATCGTGATAAACAAGGATCGAATCTTTATCATGCATATAAACAAAGAGACCAAACAATTTAGTTAATGTTTCCATCGAATGCTAATTCACACCGGCTAGATTTTAGTTTCTTGATGCACGGAAAGTTGAAGGGAAACAATGTCTTAAATGCCATTGAGTGAAGAAAATGTTGTGGGATATCATACTATTAGTATAAAGCTCAAAAAGAGTAGTAGTTAAGTATCATAATAAGCTTACAATTTTTATGCGCGTAGGATCGTCTATACAACAAAGATAATGATCAAACAAGTTCAATTCAGGTGCGGAATCCCGAATTGATCACAAAATGATAATAAAACTAGCAAAACACAGAAATCATCATTAACATAATCATTTCATTCATTTAGATAATTAATGACACATCAAAACGTTGTTAATAATGATTAATCACGATTACAGACTCAATAATAACCCTAGGGAGAAACACACACAGGGAGGGAAGATAAATGACCAAAAGTTAATATTCAAAAACTAATTCGACCTTATATAGGCCTGCACATTCGCCCAAATGACTTGGTCGAATGTGCAGGTTCGACCATTTAAGGTGGGCGAAACAAGACACATCTATCTACAAAACTTCCTTCGACGTCCCATGTGTACCTTCGACTGTCTGCTTCTACATTCGACCATCCATATATCCACATTCAACCGTTCGAAAATAAACAAAACATTTTGTAATTCGCAATCCAATAGCATTAGTCGCAATATGTGCATCTACAACATTCACCATTATGGCAACTGCAATGAAATGACTTTGTGTTGCATAACCATAACTCTGCAATAGATAAATATCGGCTAAAACATAATACGTGTAAAAAAACATTAGCATTAACCAGGGGCGAAGGATAGAGGAGGACCGAGGGTGCCCTGGCCCCCACCTTTTTTTAGCGCAGTGGTGGCATTTTACGATTTTCGTAGATAATTTTTGTATGAATTAAGTCCCGTGGGGACCCACGGTTCACTCGATAGTAAAATGAAAAAAAGTAGGAAATAAGAATTGTATTATGCAAGTTGTTTTGGTTACTAAATGTTTGATAATGTAATATTTATGAATTTTGATGTTAAATGCAAAATGTCATCTAACAGTTTAATGTAACGAAATGATGGATATATCAACTAAGTAATGTTTAATTTGACAAAAAATATAAACAAAGAATGGAATAAAATGAATAATATTGTATTATTCTAATGGATTTATTATCATCATGAACATTCAAAGTGATTAAATATAGTTTTCATAACATTGAAAATAATAATAAAAAAATTCACTATTTGAACTTTTAAAGCAACATTAATAAACCTAAAATAAAAGGCAGAGAAATCAAAATCTTATAAAGTTATTCATAAAGCTTCAAATATTTCTTTGTACACAACGTTTGATATTTTGCTCGTAAGGTTGCCATCTTGATCTAGTATTAGTATCTTCAGTCCATCTTACTTTTGACCCTTAATAGTGCAACATACAACTGCCCTTGTGATGGATATATCGATGTCACACCCTCAAATTTCAACTTGCAGAGTTTTACCGCGAGGCGCATGACAAACCAGGATCCAAGTCGACGGTCACAATAAACAACACTATATGAAATACGTAAACTCAAAACTTGGTTATCAAACCATTAAAACCATAGCGGAAGCATTTCAAAATTTAGTCAATTACAAAACTGTGTTCCGACACGTTCAAAACATTTATTTAAAATATGCTACTAAGCATAGACGCCAGTGCAGACCCGTGCGCCTAGTACAACCGATGCTACCTTAGCGACCTGAGAAAAACATGCCAAAAAGACGTCAACATATATAATGCTGGTGAGTTTACAGGTTTGTTCAAAATGTTACCAAAATAGTTACCAAAACGTTACCATGTCCATACTATACCAATGTTACCAAGTACGCTAGCTAGGCGTCTGTTTTATTACTACTACGATTGGAAAACCATTACTAGACACGTTTAGCAATGCTTAGCAATGTTCAGCCCGAATGTTCAGTATGATACCAATGTTACCAGTTCGAGACAATATGCACCCGCCCGGCCCTACAAGCCGACGAGTGGGGCAGGTCACGCCCAATAGATCTATCCACACTTCCCCCATTGTGCATCCCCGCACATTCATGGTTTTCCCCCAGGACTTTAAAAGATCGTATAGCAATGCAAAGTTAAACTATAGTATGACATATGTTACCAAAATGGTTTAGCGCATGTTTTCTCCCCCAAAAGTTAAAGCTACAAAAGTGGGGCCGTGAACTCACCTTAGATTGCGTTCCTCGGTGATTAGTAAAATGTTAAGCCCTTGATAATCCCTCTACCGGAGATCTATCAAAATGTTCACATAAGTGTTCCGACTAATAACCATAAGGTTATCTAGACCCCGATTGTCCAGATCGTAACCAAGTATGTCTTAAAACGTGTTTAAGTGTTTAACCGACACACTAGACCGACCCGACATCCCGTTGGTGACTCATTACCCTAACTAATCAAGTACACATAGATTACACACAAGGTTCAAGCATAAAACACTTAGTTTGTATCAAAAATCTTATTTTTGAATCAGAAGGGTCGAACCAGAAGAATAAGTCCTCTTTCGCCCGTTTTTAACCTTCCTTCGACCCTTTAAAAGCCACCTTCGACCATTCTTAACAGGTTCGACCAAACTGTCCAGGTTCGACCCTGGGATTCCACATTCTACCACTCGACCGGTCGAATGTGCCCAGGTTCAACCCTGACAGATTATTTTTCCAAAAACGCTTCAAAAACATCCGAAAACATCCCGAAACATTACCAAATGCTGCAGTCAAGCATGAATAACTTATCCCAACAAAACCCCACCAATTTTGCCCAAAAACCTATCCGTTTCAGCCCTTTCCTAAAATGGCAAAGATTATGGAAGTGTCACATCATGCATGTAATCTTTACCCAATTTGGAAACTTTTCAATATCAATTCATAATCATCTAAAAATGCTCAGTGTATCATGTAATTGAAAACCCCCAATCGCTTTATTGATAATACTAACATGCACAAGCCCTAGATTCAATAAAATCCCCAAATTAGACTTGATATCATCATCTATCTAATTATAACCTTTTATACTCCTAAACTATCATCAAGAGCAGCCCTAGATCATGTTTCTAGTATTAGCACAGTAGCAAATCATTGAACAACACATAATATCACATAACACACAATTAACATATGTTTATTGATATGAAAACCTATGTTTAATGATAGGGTTTAGGTTTAGAAAGATGTTTAAAAGGTTTTTATTGATAAAAACTTCCTTAGAATAGATCTGGACATTTAGAGTTAGATAAAAACGAATTAAAATACTTGAACAAGGTTTAGAATTAAGAACACACCTTGGATTCTTGATTAGATGTTGTTGATAGGTTAAATTATGAAAAAGAAGAGCAAAAACTCCTTCCTTAATGAGTAAAATTGTTTGAGAGTGTTTTGAGACGGTTAGGGTTTGTGAAATCGTGAAAATTGACAAAGTTTGGTATTTATACTAGTCCACATTCGCCCCTTCTACATGGGAGAATGTACCCACATTCGCCCCTTTCACAGGGTCGAATGAAACTTTTTCATTTCCACATTCCAGGTTCGCCACTTTGCTAAGGGTCGAACCACGTTTATTTTCCAGGTTCGCCCACTCGATGTGGTCGAACCAGAACTTATGCTTTGCTAGTTTTCAAATTTGTCGTGTTTAACGCATTTTAACGCACTTTATCATATGAGCATGCAACCTTAGTCTATGTTTGTGACGACCCGGAAAATTTTTCTTCTTATTTGTTTTCTCTCTTCGACTTCGGGAAATTTTCGGGACGAAAATTCTTTCAACAGGGGGATGATGTGACACCCGGCAAACTCCGGTAACTAACTTTTTGAAAACTTAGTAAGTCTACCTTAGTGAGTCGCGCATACAATACACATGACAGGGTCAGTCGAGTCAAGTCGTGCATCATTGAGATTTTAACACACGCAGGTCTCGAGTCCCGGGAATCGGTGAACGAGTGTGAACGTGGTTGTTCTCATGAATTATGTGTTTATAATCTTTATGTGACTTGTCGGTATGTGTATACGTGTTTACATATGTTAAAACAGTGATTAGCCCTAATTGCATGATATTATAGGTGATTAGCCCTAATTGCATGATATTATAGGTGATTAGCCCTAATTGCATGCTGATAGGGGGTGATTAGCCCTAATCGCCTATAGGGTAGGCGATTAGGAGGTTTGGGTAGGCAATTAGAGCCCTAATCGCCAATAGGGTAGGCGATTAGCAGCCCTAATCGCCTGATAATGCTGCACAATTGCCTGACGTGTTTTAAACGACTAGAAACGCCTATAAATACCACCCTTGACCTCTAAAACACCATTTGTGCAACCCTAGCCGTCCCATAACCTATCCCAACACACAAACACCCTCTGGAACTCGTTTTTACATCAAAACAACCATTTCCAAGCTTATTCCATCATTTCCTCTTAAATCCAAGGTGTGTTCTTCAAACCCAAACCTTTAAATGATTATATTTTGCTCCCTAAAAGTCCAGACCTGACTTATAAATGTTTTTGTCTTTGAAAATCCATTTAAAACCATTTTTAAACAAACCCAAACCTTTACATGTGTTATATGTGTTATATGTGATTAAAGATAGAATTTTTAGGATTGAATCATGGTTGTTTTTGTGTTATTATGATGTTTATGGCTGTTACAAGTTAGTATGATGATGTCCTATGAGTTTGAATGGTTTTGGTTGTGTATTGTTGATACTTGATGTTTTGACCCATTTGAAGGATTTTGGATGATTAAGGATGATATGAGGTGTGTTGTTGACTGTTTGATGTTAGGGTTTCCTCTAGGATGATGCTAGAACAGTAGGAAGCTATCGGACAACGTGGTTATGTGATTTAATCTGAATATTTGCTATTTAGGGCAAGTTCTTGCATGTTGATGTGATGTTTACATGTTAAGTTGCTATTTTGGGAAAACGCTCGCATTCGGAACTGTTAGAACGAAGAAAACTTAGGGGTTTTGCTTGAAATATGTTTGTTAATGTGTTAGGATGATTATTGGGTGTTTTTACACGTTTCGGATCTAATTTGAAGGGTTAAACGCGCGAAAAACCATATCAGCTGTGCTATAGGCGATTGGGGATCCTAATCGCCTATGCTATAGGCGATTAGGGGCCTAATCGCCTGAATAGGAGACCTAATCGCCTACCCACCATGCAATTGTGATCCTAATTGCTAGTTAACTTCAGAATAGCATGTCTTATGACCTAATCGCCTACCCACCATGCAATTGTGATCCTAATTGCTAGCTAACTTCAGAATAGCATGTCTTATGACTCCTAATCACTAGTTAACTTTTCCTAATTGCATGCTAAGTTCCTAATCGCGTGTACTGCTGTTATAAGTGTATTTTGACATTCCGAAACCCGATTCGACACCTAGGAACATGATAGGAACCCCGTGACATGCCTAGTAACATAGTAACACGTGTTTGGACTTGTTTGTACGTTATTTGACCTATGTGTTAGAATCATTGAACCTTAACGCATGTTAAGTACTAAGTTGCATGTTTTGTGTATGTTTGTGTATGAGATGAACACGTGGAATGTCGGGTCACCAATGGGATGTCGAGTCTTGTCTTACGTAGTCTGGTTGTCGGTCAAACACGCTTTTCGGACACATAATGATCATGGACTGGACTTAGGGACTAATGAACCCGACGGGTTATTAGTCTAACTTGACACATATCTTATGATAGGTCGCCAATAGTTGGGGCTATCATATCTTACAGACGGTTTACTCATATCACACATACGGTTTACTCTTAAACGGAATACGCAACCTAAGGTGAGTTCACGGCCCCACATTTTACGGTTTATGTTTTCGGGGGAGAAACATGCTTAAAACTCTTTTATGACTTATGACTTGTTAAACTCTTATGGCTCATGACTCTTTATCACGTTATACTATGGCTTACTTATCGTACTATACGGTTCATCAAAAAGTCCCTTAGAAACCACTAACATGGGTATATGGCGAGGAAATATGGATAGCGCTATTGGAACTGACAAACCCCACTCGACGGTAGGACCGGGCGGGTGCATATTGTCTCTAACAAAACAAGGTCTACCGGTGATGACGGTAGCCCATAGGAAACTAAGGGTCACTACACGGCTTAGTCAGCAATGGTTTCACCCGTATGAGTATCTTATTCTGCGCCTAGCTAGCGTTCTCACAAGCATAGTAGTAACTGTGATGGTAACGGTTTTCGAAGGATCACTTTAAACGTTTAATTAAAACCTGTGAACTCACCAGCATTATATGTTGACTCTTTTAGCATGTTTTCTCAGGTCGCTAAGGTAGCAGCTGTCGGATAGGCGCACGAGGTCGCACTGGAGTCGTCTCGCGTCTAGGGTCTCATTGCAAGTTTTGGATTTATGAACTTTTGAACTTATGTTTTATTTCTGCATGACTTTTGTAAACTTTAAATGCTTCCGCACTGTTGAATGTTGGTTTTAAACTCATGCATGGTTTTTGTTTACGTATGTTTTTACATTTAGACGTCGTTTATTGTGACCGTTGACTTGGATCCTGGTGTGTCACACGCCTCGCGGTAGAACTCCGCAGGTGGAAATTTGAGGGTGTGACAGATTGGTATCAGAGCCAATGGTTATAGTGAACTAGGACTACATGTAGAGTCTAGAATATAGCCGAGTCTCACACACTAAACGGTCACATACATTTGAGTCGTGTCTTTTGGTAAACATACTAACCTTGTCGGGGTGTCGGTATCCTTACCACACAGTGTCACATTACCTATCTCATTCTTGGTTATTCCTAGCTTCATTTATCTTCTTCTTCGGGTTTGCAGTCGAGGGAACATGTTTGTTGATCTTTTGAGTTGGTTATATCTTTCTAAGATGCGGGTACCGGGTGACTTAAGGTTCGAGCTCGGGGCACGCCTTGAGGACCATGTAGAGCAATTTATCATTTCGGGTGCACACGAAATCATAAGTTGAAATGCATGGAAGACTTGGTGGATCCCGTGTTGGGATTAATGGCCACGTTCGAACCCGATCCTAGGCTTTTCATATTCTCTTGGCTTAGCGTTGGTGATGGGTCTGAGTATTTGTTTCTTGTTCTTTCTCAGAAGATGTCAGGACGCACTGGAGGACGCACTGGGGGACGACGTGGAGGCCACACTGGTGGGGGTAGAGGTGGTGGTAACATCACCTTGACGTATGATGAGCTCAATGAGTTGATGCAGCAACAGTTGGGCGTTGCACTAGCTGCTTTTCAGGCTGCCCAGCAGACTTTCATGGGTGCTACTGCTCCTCCGGTTCAGGCAGGTGTTGCCTACAAGCGGTTTAAGGATTGTCAGCCCCTCAGCTTCCAGGGTACGGAGGGAGCTGTGGAGTTGCTTCGGTGGTTGGAGAAGACTGAGTCGGTGTTTGCTTTATGTGAGACTCCAGCAGTGGATTGGGTGAAGTTTGCTTCGGGGACTTTTGTAGGACCCGCCCTGATGTGGTGGAACTGCGTCACTCAGACACTTGGTCTCGGGGAGGCCAACGCCATGCCTTGGGCGGATTTTGTGCGTAGGTTAAAGGATGAGTACTGCCCGCGTGAGGAGATTAAGAGGTTAGAACAGGAATATGGGAATCTTAAGATGGTTGGTTCTGAGGTGGAGGAGTACACGATTAGGCACAACGAGCTAGCAGTGATGTGTCCAGGTTTGTCTACACCAGAGTATAGGAGGATAGAGCAGTATCTTGCGGGTTTGGTGCCAGAGATTGCGGGATTGGTGTCTGCTAGGGATCCTGCTACTATATCAGAGGCTGTGCGGTCGGCTACTAAGATGACCAACTTAAAGATTTCGGAGGGTGTCTTGCCTCCTAGGGGCTCTTCTGTGAAGGTGCCGTCAGAGAACAAGAGGAAGTGGGAAAGCGTGGATAAGAGTTCATCGGGGGTTCAGCGACAACCGGCGGTAAAGATGGCTGAAGCTTCAGGGTCAGCATCGGACCAGAAACAAGGGGGCTATGCTGGGAAAAGCCCTAAGTGTGGGCGTTGTGGGTTTCATCACTATGGTACTTGTGAGAGTTTTCGCTGTGAGCGTTGTTAGAGGACGGGGCATCTTGCCAAGGATTGTATGGTCAACCATTCCAGGACGACTCAGACTGCTGCTACTACTACCCCTACTCCACAGGGGAACAAGGGTTGCTTTCATTGTGGGGAAACGGGGCACTTCAAGCGTAGCTGTCCAAAGTTGAATCAAGGAGGCACAGGGAACGCAGGGAAGGATGGAGACAATGAAGGCGGTGGCCGGATTACTCGTGTTCGTGCTTACGTGATCGGTGCTAGGGAGAACCAGGTGGACCCAGACACTGTTACCCGTACGTATTCTTTCTTATCTCTTGTTACGCTTTGGTTTTACTTTTATCCGCATTGTTGTGCGTTCGTGTTTTCGAGTGTTTTCTTTGTGGTTTGGTCTCTGTTTCTCATTTTTTGGGTCGATGAGGGTCCTTTGGGGATGCTACTTGGACGGTACCAGTGGGTTAGTTATACCGATCATAGTAGTCTCCAGTAGGCCTTCGATCGGGGGTCTCTTGTCTCAAACTCACATTTGGGAAAGTGGTTTCCCGGTTGTTACTGTCACGTTTGGTTCATGACCTTCACTTGTTGTATTTTGGGGAAACGTTACCTGGGCACACACAGAGGTCGACACTCATCACTGTTGAAGCCGAAAGAATCTCGGGACGAGATTCCTTTCAACAGGGGGATGATGTGACGACCCGGAAAATTTTTCTTCTTATTTGTTTTCTTTCTTCGACTTCGGGAAATTTTCGGGACGAAAATTCTTTCAACAGGGGGATGATGTGACACCCGGCAAACACCGGTAACTAACTTTTTGAAAACTTAGTAAGTCTACCTTAGCGAGTCGCGCATACATTACACATGACAGGGTCAGTCGAGTCGAGTCGTGCATCATTGAGGTTTTAACACACGCAGGTCTCGAGTCCCGGGAATTGGTGAACGAGTTTGAACGTGATTGTTCTCATGAATTATGTGTTTATAATCTTTATGTGACTTGTCGGTATGTGTATACGTGTTTACATATGTTAAAACAGTGATTAGCTCTAATTGCATGATATTATAGGTGATTAGCCCTAATTGCATGATATTATAGGTGATTAGCCCTAATTGCATGATATTATAGGTGATTAGCCCAAATTGCATGCTGATAGGGGGTGATTAGCCCTAATCGCCTATAGGGTAGGCGATTAGGAGGTTTGGGTAGGCAATTAGAGCCCTAATCGCCAATAGGGTAGGCGATTAGCTGCCCTAATCGCCTGATAATGCTGCACAATCGCCTGACGTGTTTTAAACGACTAGAAACGCCTATAAATACCACCCTTGACCTCTAAAACACCATTTGTGCAACCCTAGCCGTCCCATAACCTATCCCAACACACAAACACCCTCTGGAACTCGTTTTTACATCAAAACAACCATTTCCAAGCTTATTCCACCATTTCCTCTTAAATCCAAGGTGTGTTCATCAAACCCAAACCTTTAAATGATTATATTTTGCTCCCTAAAAGTCCAGACCTGACTTATAAATGTTTTTGTCTTTGAAAATCCATTTAAAACCATTTTTAAACAAACCCACACCTTTACATGTGTTATATGTGTTATATGTGATTAAAGATAGAATTTTTAGGATTGAATCATGGTTGTTTTTGTGTTATTATGATGTTTATGGCTGTTACAAGTGAGTATGATGATGTCCTAGGAGTTTGAATGGTTTTGGTTGTGTATTGTTGATACTTGATGTTTTGACCCATTTGAAGGATTTTGGATGATTAAGGATGATATGAGGTGTGTTGTTGACTGTTTGATGTTAGGGTTTCCTCTAGGATGATGCTAGAACAGTAGGAAGCTATCGGACAACGTGGTTATGTGATTTAATCTGAATATTTGCTATTTAGGGCAAGTTCTTGCATGTTGATGTGATGTTTACATGTTAAGTTGCTATTTTGGGAAAACGCTCGCATTCGGAACTGTTAGAACGATGAAAACTTAGGGGTTTTGCTTGAAATATGTTTGTTAATGTGTTAGGATGATTATTGGGTGTTTTTACACGTTTCGGATCTAATTTGAAGGGTTAAACGCGCGAAAAACCATATCAGCTGTGCTATAGGCGATTGGGGATCCTAATCGCCTATGCTATAGGCGATTAGGGGCCTAATCGCCTGAATAGGAGACCTAATCGCCTACCCACCATGCAATTGTGATCCTAATTGCTAGTTAACTTCAGAATAGCATGTCTTATGACCTAATCGCCTACCCACCATGCAATTGTGATCCTAATTGCTAGCTAACTTCAGAATAGCATGTCTTATGACTCTTAATCACTAGTTAACTTTTCCTAATTGCATGCTAAGTTCCTAATCGCGTGTACTGCTGTTATAAGTGTATTTTGACATTCCGAAACCCGATTCGACACCTAGGAACATGATAGGAACCCCATGACATGCCTAGTAACATAGTAACACGTGTTTGGACTTGTTTGTACGTTATTTGACCTATGTGTTAGAATCATTGAACCTTAACGCATGTTAAGTACTAAGTTGCATGTTTTGTGTATGTTTGTGTATGAGATGAACACGTGGAATGTCGGGTCACCAATAGGATGTCGAGTCTTGTCTTACGTAGTCTGGTTGTCGGTCAAACACGCTTTTCGGACACATAATGGTCATGGACTGGACTTAGGGACTAATGAACCCGACGGGTTATTAGTCTTACTTGACACATATCTTATGATAGGTCGCCAATAGTTGGGGCTATCATATCTTACAGACGGTTTACTCATATCACACATACGGTTTACTCTTAAACGGAATACGCAACCTAAGGTGAGTTCACGGCCCCACATTTTACGGTTTATGTTTTCGGGGGAGAAACATGCTTAAAACTCTTTTATGACTTATGACTTGTTAAACTCTTATGGCTCATGACTCTTTATCACGTTATACTATGGCTTACTTATCGTACTATACGGTTCATCAAAAAGTCCCTTAGAAACCACTAACATGGGTATATGGCGGGGAAATATGGATAGCGCTATTGGGAACTGACAAACCCCACTCGACGGTAGGACCGGGCGGGTGCATATTGTCTCTAACAAAACAAGGTCTACCGGTGATGACGGTAGCCCATAGGAAACTAAGGGTCACTACACGGCTTAGTCAGCAATGGTTTCACCCGTATGAGTATCTTATTCTGCGCCTAGCTAGCGTTCTCACAAGCATAGTAGTAACTGTGATGGTAACGGTTTTCGAAGGATCACTTTAAACGTTTAATTAAAACCTGTGAACTCACCAGCATTATATGTTGACTCTTTTAGCATGTTTTCTCAGGTCGCTAAGGTAGCAGCTGTCGGATAGGCGCACGAGGTCGCACTGGAGTCGTCTCGCGTCTAGGGTCTCATTGCACGTTTTGGATTTATGAACTTTTGAACTTATGTTTTATTTCTGCATGACTTTTGTAAACTTTAAATGCTTCCGCACTGTTGAATGTTGGTTTTAAACTCATGCATGGTTTTTGTTTACGTATGTTTTTACATTTAGACGTCGTTTATTGTGACCGTTGACTTGGATCCTGGTGTGTCACACGCCTCGCGGTAGAACTCCGCAGGTGGAAATTTGAGGGTGTGACAATGTTTAACATATTTAAGCATGGATGATTATCTACACATCGTTTAAACACATCTATGCATAAAATCCACCACACGACAATTAATCTACACATACACTTAATTAGTTTATGTAATTTCACCAACAACGGGACCCGGTACTAGTGTATTCCCAAAACGACTCCCAATATCATTGGACCCCGGACAATCCTAACTTGACCCGACTCAACTAACCTAGTTAAGTCCATTTATAAATGTTTCCCGCTAAGGTAGACTTAGATGTTACTAAAATGTTTAAGCCAAACATGCCGGGTGTCACAATCGATTAAGCAAAGTTTGATTTGACAAAAATTATAAACAAAGACTGGAATCAATTGTAGTACTCAAGTTGCTTTGCTTAATAAATGTTTGGTGGTTCAATTGGTATGGATTTTGTTGTTAAATGCAAAATATCATATAAGGTTTTTAATGTAACGTAATGAGGGATATATCAACTAAGTAAAGTAGGAAAATAGGAAAAATAAGAATTGTATTATGCAAGTAGTTTTGGTTACTAAATATTTGATAATGCAATATATATATGAATTTTGATGTAAAGTGCAAAATGTCATCTAACAGTTTAAAGTAACGAAATGATTGATATATCAACTAAGTAAGGTTTAATTTAACAAAAAATATAAACAAAGAATGGAATAAAATGAATAATATTGTATTATTCTAATGGATTTATTATAATCATGAAGACTCAAAGTGATTAAATATAGTTTTCATAATATTGAAAATAATAATAAAAAATTCACTATTCGAACTTTTAAAGCAACATTAATAAACATAAAATAAAAGGCAGAGAAATCAAAATCTTATGAAGTTATTCTTAAAGCTTCAAATATTTCTTTGTACACAACGTTTGATATTTTGCTCGTAAGGTTGCCATCTTGATCTAGTATTAGTATCTTCAGTCCATCTTACTTTTGACCCTTAATAGTGCAACATACAACTGCCCATGTGATGGATATATCGATTAAGCAAAGTTTGATTTGACAAAAATTATAAACAAAGACTGGAATCAATTGTAGTACTCAAGTTGCTTTGCTTAATAAATGTTTGGTGGTTCAATTGGTATGGATTTTGTTGTTAAATGCAAAATATCATATAAGGTTTTTAATGTAACGCAATGAGGGATATATCAACTAAGTAGAGTAGGAAAATAGGAAAAATAAGAATTGTATTATGCAAGTTGTTTTGGTTACTAAATATTTGATAATGCAATAATATGTATGAATTGTGATGTTAAATGCAGAATGTCATCTAACAGTTTAATGTAATGAAATGATGGATATATCAACTAATTAAAGTTTAATTTGACAAAAAAATATAAACAATGAATGGAATAAAATGAATAATATTGTATTTATTCTAATGGATTTATTATCAACATGAACACTCAAAGTGATTAAATATAGTTTTCATAACATTGAAAATAATAATAAAAAATTCACTATTCGAACTTTTAAAGCAACATTAATAAACCTAAAATAAAAAATAGTGATCAAAATCTTATAAAGTTATTCATAAATATTCAAATATTTCTTTGTACACAACGTTTGATATTTTGTTCGTATGGTTGCCATCTTGGTCTAGTATTAGTATCTTCAGTCCATCTGACTTTTGACCCTTGATAGCGCACATACAACTGCCCAACTAAGTAAAGTTTGATTTGATAAAAATTATAAACAAAGACTGGAATCAATTGTAGTACGCTAGTTGCTTTGCTTACTAAATGTTTGGTGGTTTAATTGGTATGGATTTTGTTGTTAAATGCAGAATATCATATAATGTTTTTAATGTAACGCAATGAGGGATATATCAACTAAGTAAAATTTGATTTGACAAAAATTATAAACAAATATTGGAATCAAATGAATAATACCGAATTTAGTCTAATGGAAGCCAAATGAATATGAACATTCAATGTTACTAAATATAGTTTTCTAGAACATACAAAATAATAATAAAAACAAATTTCACCGTTAAAATTTTTGAAACAACATTAAATACCTTAAATAAAAAACAGATAATTTAAAATCTTTTAAGGTTATTCATAAAGCTCCAAATATTTATTTGTACACAACATTAGTTGTTTTGTTCGTAAGGCTTTCATCTTTGTCTAATATTAACATCTTCAGTCCATCTCGACTCTTGACTTTTGATAGCACAAAATTAACAATTAAAGAAACTGTTAAGCGCAAATGATGAGCCATGGACAATCAAGTATATGAGTTATACTCTAAAAACTATAATAAGAAACATGTAAAGAGCATATGTTTATGTTTGTACTATGAAACAAATTATAGAAAATTGTCGAATTCAAAAATAAAATAAAAGCTACCTGGTTCTCAAGCATCATTTCCCTCATTTCTTCTAAAGAATTATGTGAAGTGCCATGTTCCAAAGCAACTCCTAGAAGGGAAAAATTAGCATTTACATTTTCAGACCCATATTTGCCATATGGATTAGCAAACCATTTTGCTAAAACATGTTAAAGTAAATAATTTTATATTTCGTTTGTATGAAATAAAAGAACGAATGAAATACCCAAACACAAACCAATTTGATTTTATTTTTTGCTTATTAAAATAAACCCATCAACACCATCACAATGTCCATTTGAAAACGTTGGCATGTAAAAAGAATAAAATGTAAATAACTTTAAAAATTCAAATCAAGAGAAAAGCACTAACCAGCACAACTTTGAAAGCCAAACTTGAAGTCGGTCAAGAGGTAGCCCTACCATTGTATATTGTTTATCCTTGAACCTAACACTATCTTTCCTCTTTAAGTGCAGATGCTTTTGGCTGTAACTTTGGTAAACACACAGTACCTCTGTCATCATTCTACAACATGAGTAGTAGTAGTTCACTAAGGGGTAAAAAATTATTAAAATCTTGTTTAGTATCGTCAAACAAATGTCTTGCATTCCTTTTAGTTTTACCAATAAACTTACTGAGAATTTCATGTACATTTTGTAATTAGCTATAGAATGCTTGCAGCATTGATCATTGTCTAAATACATAATAATATGTATAGATTAAAAAAAATAACCATGACATACCAACATATACCCTTCTTAAATTCATCTTTCTAATTAACCATTAAAAAAAGAAATAAACATGTTGAAAAATGTAATGTTACATAGTTAGTAATAAGGTAAATAACATAAGCAATTAAAAGTTAATCAAATTAACAATCAACATTCAATATAAACAACCCCAATACACGGTACCATTTCAATTCAAAAGATCACACAAAAAAGTCTCGATACACATATCAGTCCCAAAGTCAATTCAAACCGTGATAAATAGCAAAGGAAACGGGAAAAGGTGTTAACATGGCACACATTTCGCTAGGATAGGAGATAGACGTTTACTAAAAATATTGAATAGCATGTCTACCCGGACGTGTGTGTGTGTCTGCAAATTGTCAACATATGTGACCTTTAACTAATAAATATACATGGCTATTATCAATGGTGCTTTTTTAAAACATTCATTAAATAGGTACTACTCACCTTACATTTGTGCTTCTTTCCCATGTGCCATGAATGGTTGTTTTGAAAAAAATAAAAAAATCATTAGTTATCAAGCTACATAATGTAGATGTGAAATTGACTGATTGTTAAATAAAATTGGATATAAGATGTGTTATTAAGAACATAAAGCAGGCAAAATTAAAAATAAATTTGTACGGGGTGCATACCTTGTTAGTATAAGTGGGCTTAGGAGTCAGCCTTAATTGAGGATACGCTAGTTGTAAGATTGAATGCTCCTTTCGGTTTCTAACATTGTCTCCCTATAACTATGTTGAAACGTTAATAAATATTATTAAACATGGAACATTAGTAAGCAACATCAAGCAATTAATTTTCATCCCAAAGAGAACTAACTATTAATGACTACTTGCCTGGAAATCGAGTTGCCTTGATCTCTTCCTTGTAGATCAAATGAGGCAGGATTCCAGAGAAATTAAATAACCACCATTACACCTCAAAAGAACTAAAGAAAAGTAGCAGAATTCAAGAACTTCTTCAACTTGTTTAGACTTGTAGCTGATCAAAGGACTTCAAATCAACACTTAGACTTGTAACTGATCAAAGGACTTCAAATCAACACTGCAGCCACATGGTCTTTTTCAAGTTTGGCTTTCAAAATGAAAACAAAAAAACAAAAAAAAAAACATGGCCAACAATAATAAGAAACGATTAATCAAAATTAAGACTTATCATCGTTCATGGTAAAGAAACTCATTATTTGAAAGTAAAGGCAAGCACACTTTTTGTCAAACATACATCAATCCAAACACTCCAATAATAACCATAATTAAATACACATACCCAAACACCCCTATATTCTTAAATAATGGATAATCAAAACCAACATCACCCGTTTGTTTTTGTGATCAAAGTTGTTTAAAGCTCTCGCTTCTTACACGACTAGACACATTTTTTTATTATGAACGTCTACTAATGTCTTTAGTATCAAAACATTCTTTTCATATTGCTCTATATACATATCCTACAACATCAAATTAAAGGATTTACCTATAAATATAAAATAACAAACAAAATTAAAATATATTTCATGGATATAATCCATATGGTCTTCCAAATTCATCCGAATATGGAATGCCAAATTGCCAATCAATAATTAAAAAACTAAATACAATGGGAGACCGTACAATATTACTATCATTTTAATAGATTATTGTTTATCAAAACAAATATGATCTGGATACAAAACAACAATAATCAATAGGTAATAGTGAAAAGGTTACGTTTATTATCACTGTTACACGAACACGTCAAATGAACTTTCGTCTTTGCAATAGGAAAATTTTACTGATCACAAAACCAAATTAACCATAGTTTGTGTGATGCACTTTCATTAAAGAACAAAAAAATTGAATGTTGTAAAAAACAATCAACAACCAAAAGGCACACTAAAATAAAAATTGAGATGTTATTTAATGCAGGGGCGAAGCTTGGTTTGCCAATCGGTGGGGGTCGAACTCAATTTTTTTCGATCGGCGGGGGCCGGACTCAACCCGGACTAAATTTACCTATGAAAATTGCAAATTTTCAGTAATGCGCCAAAACACAGGGGGGCCAGGGCCACCCCTGGCCGTCACATTCCTTCATCCCTGATTTAATGGCAAGAAAATTTTTCTATTAGAAAACACACCATAACCAAAAGATGCTATAAATTGTTGAACAACAATAAAAAAAAAATAATAAAAAAAAAAAACTGAATCAGCAGAGGTATCATAGAAAGAAAAAAAAGAAGAGATCATACTTCATAATATATGAAGTTGGAATAAGTTAAAAACTCCATTAAATGTGTAGAACATGCATCTAATGATCACATAGAGAAGTATGTGGAGGTGACTAAATACTTGGGCCAAAGGCACTTAGCTTATTTAACTAATAATCTATGTTAGTCATCAAATAAACTATTAGAGATAATCCCTTGAATGATTTCATTAAAACTCTTGAATATATATATATATATATATATATATATATATATATATATATATATATATATATATATATATATATATATAATGTTTCCTAATAGAGATAAGGAAGGTATTAAATACCTTGCCACTAATTGTGCAATCACAATAATTTACAATTAATACAATAGTAAATGTGCCTAGCTATTACACCCTCTCAGTCAAAGCTGGAGAAGACCGAAGGCTGAGGCTGGATCTGAAGTCTTCAAACAAAATACGTGGCAAGCCTTTGGTAAAGATGTCTGCAATCTGGTATCGAGAAGGAAGATGCAGTACGCGGACCTCCGTTTTTTGGACTTTTTCACGAACGAAGTGTATGTCTAACTCTATGTGTTTGGTCCGCTGGTGTTGAACTGGATTGCTGGACATGTAGATGGCACTGATGTTGTCGCAGTAGACGAGCGTGGCATGAGAGACAGGTCACTTTAGTTCTAAAAGAAGGTTACGAAGCCAACATATTTCGGCCACAACATTTGCTACACCACGATATTCTGCCTCTGCACTAGAGTGGGAAATGGTAGGTTGACGTTTCGAGGACCAGGAGATGAGATTATCACCATGGTAAATGCAAAATCCACTCGTGGAACGGCGAGTGTCCGGGCACCCGGCCCAATCTGCATCAGTATAGGCGATTAGGCAGGGGTCGGGTGAGGGGCCGAGAGTTAGGCCGAGAGAAGTGGTCCCCTTGATGTAGCGGCTGATGCGTTTCAAAGCATTCCAGTGATCAATTTTAGGAGCATGCATGTGAATACAAATTTGTTGAACGGCATAACTGATGTCCGGCCCGGTAAAAGTAAGATACTGAAGAGCACCGGCTAAACTTCGGTATAAGGTGGGGTCATGAAAATCTGGACTGGTTTCGGCACTGAGTTTGGCATGGGTATCTACCGGTGTATGCACAGGATTGCATGAGTCTATACCTGCACGCTCAATTATTTCTTGGGCATAAGCTTTTTGAGAGAGAAACATGGTGTTGTTGTGGTGCTTAACTGAGAAGCCGAGGAAAAAGCTTAGTGGGCCGAGGTCCTTCAAAGCAAATTCATAGGAGAGATGAGACATCAGGGTGGCCCGAAGAGTGTCAGTAGATGTAACCAGAATAATATCATCCACATATAGAAGTAGATAAGCGACCTGAGAATCCTGATGATAGGTAAATAGAGATGCATCACATTTACTCTGGTGAAATCCCAAGGTAAGAACATAGTCGGTGAAGCGTTGATACCACGCACGGGGTGCCTATTTTAAACCATAGAGTGACTTTTTGAGGCGACAAACGTAATCTGGAAAGTTTTTGTTGCGAAAACCCATGGGCTGGTACATGTAAACAGTTTCATTTAGGTGACCGTGTAAGAAAGCATTTTTGACATCCAATTGATGTACCTGCCATGATTGAGACAAAGCAAAAGACAATACAGTACGTATGGTTGCCGGTTTAACGACCGGGCTAAAAGTCTCCCCACAATCGACCCCCACCTGTTGAAGGCGACCATCACAAACTAAACGCGCCTTATATCGTTCCAAAGATCCATCTGATTTGAATTTATGCTTGAATAGCCACATACTCCGAATTACATTCATGTTTGGCAACCTCGGTGTTAATTCCCAAGTCTCGTTCTTTATAAGAGCATGGTATTCGTCAGTCATGGCTTTATACCAAACCGGAATGGACAAGGCATCAGTGGGATTTTTGGGAATGGGCACAATGGTGGAGACGTTAAGGTTTAGGTGGTGCTTAGGTTTGTGGATACCGTCCATGGCACGTGTGCGCATGGTACGGTTAGTCTGAGGTGCGGGTGGTGGGCTTGGGTTAGGAGGCGGGCCTGGGTAAGTGGGCGGGCTTGGAGAAGGTGAAGGAGTGGAGTGGGGCGGGCCTGAGGTGGACGGATCGTGGGCCGAAGGGTGAGAAAAGGGGGCAGTGGGCTGGTTGGGTGATGTTATATTTGGGGATTGGGCTGGAGTTGGGCCGTGAGTGGGTAATAAGTGAGTTGTGTTTGGATTGGGGCTGTGGGGAGGAGTCATGGGCTGAGACGTGGACTGAGGCTGTGGTGCAGAGTCTGTGGAATGTAGGGTAGGGTCAACGTGTGACCAAAGTGATGGGGGGTAGACAGAGAGAAAATCATATGATGGTGGTGGAGTGATGGTATTGGTGAAAGGAAAGGTGGTCTCGTCAAAAGCCACATGGCGGGAAATGATAAGTTGTTTGGTTTTAAGGTTGAAACATTTGTAGCCCCTATGTGTAACCTCACGAATTTTCCCATTTATTTTGCATTAAAGTATTTCCCAATCCATGATATAAAGTCTAATTTATTTCTAAGTATTCTTATCTTTATCCGTGCACTCTATTTTTTTAAGTTCCTTTTATCATTGTACTAAAAAAAATCTTCAATCATGACATATGTCCTATCCTAATTCTATTTATAAAATCGTCATTTTATAAGACGGTGTTTTTATTTTCTAATTCAAACTAATGATTTTTTTTATTTATTTCTTATTTAAAGCTAATCATTTTTCCAATTACATTTATAATCTCAAACAAGGAAGATATAAATTCATTTCAAAATAAAGCCTTGAGTCAAGAGTCAAAGTCTTGACAACATAATTCTTGGAGTCAAAGTGTTAGTCATAGTCAAAGTCTTAGTCAAATAGTCAATTCATCATAAAACCTTACTTTATGGTGTTGACCAATTTTAATGGCTAATTAAATCCAAAACTAGTATAAAAACCCACCTATGACCCATTATACTTTGCACCTCTAAATCGATTGTTTCAATCCGATTAAACTTTCCCTCATACCTTTCTTCTATAGTCTATTACTTCTACAATTGAAGCTTTGATTATAAGCTCTTGTAATTGGCAACTTTGGGGCTACACATATTCTATTTCTCGAGACTTAATACTTTGCTAAGGTGAGTTTACGTAATCATGTTTATGCAATTCTTCATACTTGCAACATTATACTTAAGCAATTCTACATGCATGTCTAGTTGTAAACTTTAATGCCTCATGATTTAGACAACAACAACAGTTTCAACGAGTTTCAACGAGTTTCAACATTACATAATCATTAGCTATGGCCAAGCCGGCGATACTCAATAATAGATCTATTGGATTGACAATCCCACCCTGATACGTGTACCTCCTACATAGGTTGCGTGGGTGATTGTTATCGTTCCAACATATTATTAAGGTGAACCGTGGATGACGGGATGGACCTAAACTAGTCGGAGGTTTGATTATGTCGATTCAACATATCATGTTTATTCATGTAGACTTAAACTTACGATAGACATATGAATTGCTAAACTTTTATACTTAAACTATTTGCTTGACATTGCTTATGTATTCTCACCAACTTCTAGTTGACCCTCCCATTTTTTACAACTCAACAGGAAATAATGATGCATGAAGACTAGATTATTTACATGAGAAGGCAAACTGAAGTCTATGCTTGTTTGGTTTTTGTGATGTATTAGATTTCCACTTAAAACTCATTATGTATTTTCATTTTTGGATATTTGCACTTTAAATTAATTTCAATTAAAATTTGATTACCATGTGCTACTGTATACTCATTCTTACGTGACACCTCGATGTTTCCGCCATTGGTTGGGGTGTTACAGATTGGTATCAAAGCCATGGTTATAGGGAATTAGGTTATTAGAAAAAAAAATAATCTAGTCTATAACCATAGGATTTTAACCAGTACTTGCTCCTTTTACTTGCAACTCTACTTGTTTCTATTCTTTATCTCCCTCCTACTTCTTATCCCCACTCTAGTCCCTACAAGATGATTATTCTCCATCACTGGATCTACTCTTAGACTAATAGGACAAGTCCTCAGGTTTAGCCTGAACCACCTTGAAGATCTCGTCGAAATTCTAGATTTTAATAACGAACACGTGCAATCTGGAAGGGTGAACGCCTGTATTCTGAGTTTTCTGTCTAGGACTGGCATTGCGCATAAATCCCAATCAGACGAGGGACCCGGATGCCTACCTGGGAATTCTTGGGATGAGTGTTCACTTATAGGCTAAAGCATGTCTTCAATATGTTATTAGAATCTAGAATCTTTGATAAGCCAATGTTTTCGTTTATTCGTTTTAATTAATGAATAAATGATTACACTCACTTTCCTTAAACTAAGCTCTAAAATCTCAAAATTTTACAGCTTAAATCAATCTCATTTCATAACCATCTATGGATTTCACAATCACACTTCACCTTACCATCTTAGCAACTTTTTAAATATCCAACACCCTACCCAAATCATATAATCTCCATACTATAAAATAAACTATTTATCAACTATCTTCACATTCACTATCTCTCACAACCTTGATTCTGCTTCAAGATTTTTCATCATCCTCTCAAGAACTAAATTCAAATCCTTCACCTTCTCACACATTAGCTAGTTACCTATGATAACCAAACTATTGAAACATGATTGTGTGTTGCATCAAACTAGGGGTGTTCAAAATCGGATAATCCGAATTTCGGATATCCGAATTTCGGATAATCCGAAATTTCGGATAGTCAATATTGAGATCCGAATCCGAATCCGAAATTTCGGATATCCGAAATTTCGGATTCGGATTCGGATCATCCAACGGATAAACCGAAACTTAAAAAAAATTAAAAAAATAATAAAAAATAATAAAAAAACTATAAAAAACGTTCTCCTTTATGCCTAAAACGTGAACCTATTAAAAAACAAAAATCGAAGTTAGATAAACGGAATTTGAACAAAAAATATATAAAAAAAACTTATTATTTGATGGAAGGGGGCTTTGGAGGTCGGATACGAGGTGGACGGGGGCTGTTATAGAGGAGAGAAGAGGGAGCAACAGCTATGGATTAGAGGAGTATGGACTTAGAGTTTGAAGGATTAAGGATTTAGGATTGTGTATTGTGTTATGTAGTGTATATAATATTATATATATATATATATATTTTTAATATTCGGATTCGGATAATCCGATTATCCGAAAATTTTCAAAATCAGGATCCGAATCCGAATCCGAAATTTCGGATAATCCGATTTTCGGATATCCGAAAATCGGATTATCCAAAATTTCGGATAATTCGGATTCGGATTTTCGGATTTTTCGGATTCGAATTTTGGATTATCCGATTTTGAACAGCCCTATATCAAACATAATCCTTAGTTATACATGAGGATTCGACTATCTATCATATTTGAACATTTGAAACTAGAATTCATGGAATATAAACTATTTGCTATAGACACACGTAGAGTCATTAACCTTGTCTAGGGCAACTCTATTACAACTCGTATGATATACTTGATACTTGATTGCTTACATGTACATATTATCAATTTGCAATTCATGTGTATAATAATTGGTACACTTAATCAAACAACTGATAGAGGATGAAGTACTTGCTCAACAGTTAGTAGAGTACCAAATAACCTACTCAACGATTGGTAGAGGTCATCATGCCCGCTCAACAGTCGGTAGAGGCCCTACAACCTGCTCAACGACTGGTAGAGGCTATCGAACCTGCTCAACAATCGGTAGAGGTTCTTACTCACTGACTGGTAGAAGTCTTTATCCTGCTCAACAGCTGGACTCATTTTTGGATACATTGTATACGATTCAATCACAAGGTTATTTTGCATTACTTACATGTGTGTTTAGAGTCATAGAAGGACACAAAACCCTAATGTAAGGTAAATTGGTGATTACGGTCCGGAACGTAATCATGAATTTACAGGTACGTTAAGGTAGTGTGAAATTCTATCAAGGTTTTTGGTAGATAACCAATTATAAACTCTAGTTACCTGTTTAGTATTTCTATAGTCAATTAACTCATGCATTTCTTTTTAAGATTCCTAAAACTTAAAGTTTAGTGTTTTGCTAGATTCTTATTCTCCTTGCTATTTTAGACGAACCTAATCCAACCCTTAAAACCCACACCTATCAAACCTCTTACCAAATTATTCGAAACTGTTTATTCTGTTACCTATAAATTCATGTCATGCCTTAACACAAATTTTCCAAACCACAGTTGCCCTAATTTCTACCCAATCACCGTCAAACTGGTTTTTTTTTATAACTTCGGGACGAAGTTTCTAAAAGTAGGGGAGACTGTAACCTCACGAATTTTCCCATTTATTTTGCATTAAAGTATTTCCCAATCCATGATATAAAGTCTAATTTATTTCTAAGTATTCTTATCTTTATCCGTGCACTCTATTTTTTTAAGTTCCTTTTATCATTGTACTAAAAAAAATCTTCAATCATGACATATGACCTATCCTAATTCTATTTATAAAATCGTCATTTTATAAGACGGTGTTTTTATTTTCTAATTCAAACTAATGATTTTTTTTTATTTATTTCTTATTTAAAGCTAATCATTTTTCCAATTACATTTATAATCTCAAACAAGGAAGATATAAATTCATTTTAAAATAAAGCCTTGAGTCAAGAGTCAAAGTCTTGACAACATAATTCTTGGAGTCAAAGTCTTAGTCATAGTCAAAGTCTTAGTCCTAGTCAAAGTCTTAGTCAAATAGTCAATTCATCATAAAACCTTACTTTATGGTGTTGACCAATTTTAATGGCTAATTAAATCCAAAACTAGTATAAAAACCCACCTATGACCCATTATACTTTGCACCTCTAAATCGATTGTTTCAATCCGATTAAACTTTCCCTCAGACCTTTCTTCTATAGTCTATTACTTCTACAATTGAAGCTTTGATTATAAGCTCTTGTTATTGGCAACTTTGGGGCTACACATATTCTATTTCTCGAGACTTAATACTTTGCTAAGGTGAGTTTACGTAACCATGTTTATGCAATTCTTCATACTTGCAACATTATACTTAAGCAATTCTACATGCATGTCTAGTTGTAAACTTTAATGCCTCATGATTTAGACAACAACAACAGTTTCAACGAGTTTCAACGAGTTTCAACATTACATAATCATTAGCTATGGCCAAGCCGGCGATACTCAATAATAGATCTATTGGATTGACAATCCCACCCGGATACGTGTACCTCCTACATAGGTTGCGTGGGTGATTGTTATCGTTCCAACATATTATTAAGGTGAACCGTGGATGACGGGATGGACCTAAACTAGTCGGAGGTTTGATTATGTCGATTCAACATATCATGTTTATTCATGTAGACTTAAACTTACGATAGACATATGAATTGCTAAACTTTTATACTTAAACTATTTGCTTGACATGGCTTATGTATTCTCACCAACATCTAGTTGACCCCCCCATTTTTTACAACTCAACAGGAAATAATGATGCATGAAGACTAGAGTATTTACATGAGAAGGCAAACTGAAGTCTATGCTTGTTTGGTTTTTGTGATGTATTAGATTTCCACTTAAAACTCATTATGTATTTTCATTTTTGGATATTTGCACTTTAAATTAATTTCAATTAAAATTTGATTACCATGTGCTACTGTATACTCATTCTTACGTGACACCTCGATGTTTCCGCCATTGGTTGGGGTGTTACACTATGGTCATGAGGGTACCCCAAGAAAACGCAAGGGGTGGATATTGGGTCAAGTTTGTTGATGGAGGTGTGGGTAAAAAGAGGGTAGCATAGGCACCCGAACACCCGAATGTGGTCATAAGTGGGGGTGCGGTGGTAAAGGCTTTCGGTTGGGGTGTGGTTTTGGAGTTGTTTTGTGGGGAGTATGTGTAACACCCCAACCGATGGCGGAAACATCGAGGTGTCACGTATGAATGATTGTTCAGTAGCTCATGGTAATACATAAGTTTAAATAATCCTTTGTTTCATTACAATAATTACATTAAATGTCTTGAATGAAATCTAATACATCCAATAATCAACAAAGCTTAAAACTTCAAATATCTTCTCATGCTAGCTCTAGACTTCAAGCATCAGTATTTCCTGTTGAGTTTGGAAAAATGGGGGGGGGGGGGGTTAACTAGAAGTTGGTGAGAATACATAAGCCAATTCGAGCAATAAGTTTTAAAAGAATAAAAGTTTAGCAATTCATATGTCTAATGTAAGTTTAAGTCTACATGAATAAACAATAAGTATAGTATGCACATAATCAATCCTCCGACAAAGTTTAGGTCCATCCCGCATCCACGGTTCTCCTTATCAAGTTTAGGTCCATCCCGCATCCACGGTTCTCCTTATAAAGTTTAGGTCCATCCGGCATTCACGGTTCTCCTTATAAAGTTTGGAACGATAACAATCACCCGCGCTCCCCATAGAAATGGTCAACGAATCTAGGTGGGGTTGTCAATCCAATAGATCTATCATTGTATATCGTCGGCTTGATCAAGGTTAATGCTTATGTAAGTTTAAGTTTAAGTCTAACAAGTTTTTGTCAATGTCATGTGGCATCAAATATTTACAACTAGACACGTATGAAGAATTGCTCAAGTATAAAAGCATAAAGTTTTAAGCATAAAAAGTTGCATAAACGAGGCTATGTAAACTCACCTAAAATTCACTGTGCAAGTACTAGCAAGTAGCAACAAATCTGAACTTGGATAAATTGAACTCTTGATCCTATTACAAATAAATGATGCCTTAAATTCTAATGCAAATAAGTTTGTTTCATTTATTGATTGTATAGATAGTTTATTCAAATACCTAGACTCGCATTGAATGAATGCGTGTCTTAAAGTGTGTATGACTTAACGGACTGATAAGAACTTGGTTTTCTTTCTCGAAGGCAGCCGTGTATGTATAGTTATGTGAAATATATACCTTTAATGTAATTTTCAAATTGCAACTTGAAACTAGTTGTAAAAGAAACATTGAGGATAGTGAAAATAATATACGCGTAGCTTGTCTTGCGTTTTAATTGTTTCGAAGGCTAGTTTATATATATACATTTTGTGTTTATATATATATATATATATATATATATATATATATATATATATTTATATTCATATATTTCTATTATGAAAAAATAAGGTTTCTAGGTAACCCGATCTAAATAAATGATAACTTATATTTTTAATTGAAGGATAAGATGAGTTTTGCATTCAAACGTTACTGTAGAAAAATCCATGATGTTTGTGATAATGATGTTAATAATAATAAATAGATAAAAGTAAGATAAAACAAAGAATCATATGTTGCAGAAAATCTCTTCATTTTGGTAGTTGAAAGCAAATTTTATAATCTTGTAACACTAAAAAAAACATCGAGAAAAAAAATAATAATAATAAAATAAATAATAGATAGGCAAAACCAAATGTCTAAAGTCTTTCTTTGAATATTCATTTGACTTGTTTGAACTGTATGTATATATATCACGTACATATTGCCAAAAACTTGTAATAAACTCATGTTTATCTCTTCAAATAAGTTTTAAAAGTCCACAAGGTTGTATAAGCTAGTTAACAATAATGTCTCTGTTCGTATGATATCTGTCATAACATGTAAGTTGATAATTGTTTACCTTAGATTGCGGAAGAAACAATAGGAACCGTCGGAGTCCTATAGCGGTGGAGGCGGTTCCGTGGTTGTAGCGGAACAAAACAACAACAGAGAATGTCTTCAAAATTTGGGTGGTCGAGACAAACCCATCAACGAAGATTGTTGTTTACCAGAACCAAGCCGACCAGGATTTGACCCGAAAGAAAGCAAACAATATTCGAATCCCAACCTAACATAATTCCCAAATGTTTTCCGGTCACCGGACTTAACCACCACAGCAGAAATCGACCCATCAACCGTTGTTATGCGGAACACCGTGGTCAGCCACTACCTCGCCGCCTTCTACAGTCCGACGCCACCGCCTCATCATCATTTCGAGACTCGACACTTGGCAAGGTTGTTTCGGCTCCAACAAGGAGCAAGGCAAATCACTTAGGTATGGTTTTTAAATGAATGTTGTAGACTAATTAGTATAGATATGTTGGAGTTTCATGGGCAGAGGATGACGAAAAGGTTATAGAGATGGAATTTATACTCCTTTACGACAGAAACCTTGTAATTATGAGGTGATTATGGTGACTAAAACTTGGGTCAAAAGTTGCAGCTATAAATCCTTAAAATTAGCCTTAGATGGAGGCGTTTTTTTTTATGATAATTCAGTCTATACTAGATCAAAATACCTAGAGTAACTATGGTAGTGAATGAATTTGATTATCTCGCGCTGCTTGATTGTCAGAATCGTGGTCAAAGATGGAAACATGTTGACTGGTCAAGATGGTAAGTGCCGCTGATTTGGTTTTAATTATGGTCAAAGACGCGTCGTTTAGTTTAGGAATGATTGGAGATGGATGGACACGGTTGGCTTTGATTGTTTGAGTATCCAAGTCGAAACTCGGATTTACCGGCGCAAATGCCGAAGGTGATGAGGAAAGTGACGGGTAAATGAGAGGGAAAAGGTTTGGATTTTTAAAAGTTAATAATTAGTTCTAAATGTGGTTCAATTATGGAATGCATTTGAGGAGATCAAGAGCTGAAATGTCGGCATTTCGGCTTGATTGTTTAGTTTGTCCAAAATTTGTTTATTATTAATCATGATTGATTATTTCTTTTATTATGTTAGAATTTATCATCTTTGACTATATTAGACTGCCATCCAAGTAGCCAGTACTTAAAAAAATGGAATTTGCTTGTATCAATATCAACGAAACAATTCTGTGTTTTTAGTGACTATAAAACCAAATGTGGTTTTGTGTATTTATTTACTTAAGTTTAATTTTTATTATATTAAACCACTGGTAAAAAGAATATTACTTTTTGTTTGGATATTATAACTATTGTAAAAAAACAAAAAAATAAAACTAACATTCAAAATCGTTTTTTTTATGACCAATACACCATAGTGGTATAACAAATAATTAAAAATTATAAAAAAATACGTGATGTTACAGTCTCCCCTACTTTTGGTAACTTCGTCCCGAAGTTATTAAAAACACAGGGTTTATAATTGGTTATCTACCGAAAACTTTGATAGAATTTCACACTACCTTAACGTACCTGTAAATTCATGATTACGTTCCGGACCGCAAT
This sequence comes from Ambrosia trifida, assembly GCA_028751855.1. Lineage (NCBI taxonomy): Eukaryota > Viridiplantae > Streptophyta > Magnoliopsida > Asterales > Asteraceae > Ambrosia > Ambrosia trifida. Next base: position 90,816,877 of record CM054125.1, on the reverse strand, counting down.
CACCAATTTACCTTACATTAGGGTTTTGTGCCCTTCTATGACTCTAAATACACATGTAAAATAATGCAATTAACCTTGTGGTTGAATCGTATACAATGTATCCAAAAATAAGTCCAACTGTTGAGCAGGAAAAAGACCTTTACCAGTCAGTGAGTAAGAACCTCTACCGATTGTTGAGCAGGTGCGATAGCCTCTACCAGTCGTTGAGCAGGTTGTAGGGCCTCTACCGACTGTTGAGCAGGCATGATGACCTCTACCAATCGTTGAGCAGGTTGTAGGGACTCCACCGACTGTTGAGCAAGTACTTCATCCTCTAACAGTTGTTTGATTAAGTGTACCAATTATTACACACATAAATTGAAAATTGATAATATGCACATGTAAGCAATCAAGTATCAAGTATAGCACGCGAGTTGTAATAGAGTTGCCCTAGACAAGGTTAATGACTCTAGGTGTGTCTATAGCAGATAGTTTATATTCCATGACTTCTAGTATCAAATGTTCAAATATGGTAGATAATCGAATCCTCATGTATAACTAAGGATTAAGTTTGATGCAACACACAATCAAGTTTCAATAGTTTGGTTATCATGGGTAACTAGCTCATGTTTGAGAAGGTAAAGGATATGAATTTAGTTCTTGAGAGGATGATGAAAAATCTCGAAGCAGAATCAAGGTTGTGAGAGATAGTGAATGTGAAGATAGTTAATAAAGGGTTTATTTCATAGCTTCTCAAAGTGGCACAAGTGAGAAGATTATGTAGTAGTGTAAATCGTGAGGTTGGAATCAAAGGTTAGAATCAAGTGTATGAGAAAACACGATTGTGGTATATGCCAAATATTGTAAAAATTTGAACAAGTTGAAAATGAGTAAGTGTCGATTAAGGTTCTATTAAGTGATTTTTTTTATAGGTTAAAGCGTTATATAGAAAATCGTTTGTTACGCCAACAAATAAACAATTGAATTTAAGTTCGGGGACATCTTTTGAAAAAAAAATATGTATTTTGTAAAATTTCTAGGTAATGAAAATCCAACAAAATTTAGAAATCTTTAGTTTTGTGCTAGGGTATACTCAGCTTATGAGGTTACAGTTTAAAAAAAATATGTAACATGTTGAAAAAGGCAGTAATATGATTTGGGTAAAGTGTTGAAAATAATTAAACGTACGAGTAATATTATAAGTTTGTAAAATGAAGTGTGGTGGTAAAATCCATAGATGATTCATATAATTTAGGCTAACAGGTGAATTATATAAGGAAGGAAATAGATTTGAATTGCAAAAAATTTGAGATTTAAAACTTAGAATTTATACAGAAGTGAGGGGTATAAATGAAAATGAAACACAAAGATTGTAAATATTTAACCACGAATAACGAAAAATGTTGGCTTATCAAAACCGATCAGATCTAGGCTAAGGAATTTGCTCTAATAATCTAGAAGTACGTTAGGATTGTAGCAAGTAAGTGAAAGAGAGTAGGCAAGGCCAAGTTAGGCTAAGAATAAGGATGAGGATAGGGATAGAGTAAGGATAAGGTAGAGCTGCAAGTAATTGAAGCAAGTACTGATTAAAGTCCTAAGGTTATAGACTAGATTATTTTTCTAATAACCTAATTCCCTATAACCAAGGCTCTGATACCAATCTGTAATACCCCAACCGATGGCGGAAACATCGAGGTGTCACGTATGAATGATTGTTCAGTAGCTCATGGTAATACATAAGTTTAAATAATCCTTTATTTCATTACAGTATTAAATTACATTAAATGTCTTGAATGAAATCTAATACATCCAATAATCAAACAAAGCTTAAAACTTCAAATATCTTCTCATGCTAGCTCTAGACTTCAAGCATCAGTATTTCCTGTTGAGTTTGGAAAATATGGGGGGGGGGGGGGGTCAACTAGAAGTTGGTGAGAATACATAAGCCAAGTCGAGCAATAAGTTTTAAAAGATTAGCAATTCATATGTCTAATGTAAGTTTAAGTCTACGTGAATAAACAATAAGTATAGTATGCACATAATCAATCCTCCGACAAAGTTTAGGTCCATCCCGCATCCACGGTTCTCCTTATAAAGTTTAGGTCCATCCCGCATCCACGGTTCTCCTTATAAAGTTTAGGTCCATCCCGCATCCACGGTTCTCCTTATAAAGTTTAGGTCCATCCCGCATTCACGGTTCTCCTTATAAAGTTTAGGTCCATCCCGCATTCACGGTTCTCCTTATAAAGTTTGGAACATTAACAATCACCCGCGCTCCCCATAGAAATGGTCAACGAATCGAGGTGGGGTTGTCAATCCAATAGATCTATCATTGTATATCGTCGGCTTGATCAAGGTTAATGATTATGTAAGTTTAAGTTTAAGTCTAACAAGTTTTTGTCTATGTCATGTGGCATCAAATATTTACAACTAGACACGTATGAAAAATTGCTCAAGTATAAAAGCATAAAGTTTTAAGCATAAAAAGTTGCATAAACGAGGCTATGTAAACTCACCTGAAAGTCACTGTGCAAGTACTAGCAAGTAGCAACAAATATGAACTTGGATAAATTGAACCCTTGTATCCTATTACAAATAAATGATGCCTTAAATTCTAATGCAAATAAGTTTGTTTCATTTATTGATTGTATAGATAGTTTATTCAACTACCTAGACTCGCATTGAATGAATGCGCGTCTTAAAGTGTGTATGACTTAACGGACCGATAAGAACTTGGTTTTGTTATGTGAAATATACACCTTTAATGTAATTTTCAAATTGAATGAATGAATGCGCCGTGAATGTATAGTTATGTGAAATATATACCTTTAATGTAATTTTCAAATTGCAACTTGAAACTAGTTGTAAAAGAAACATTGAGGATAGTGAAAATAATATACGCGTAGCTTGTCTTGCGTTTTAATTGTTTTGAAGGCTAGTTTATATATATACATTTTGTGTTTATATATAAATATATATATATATATATATATATTCATATATTTCTATTATGACAAAATAAGGTTTCTAGGTAACCCGATCTAAATAAATGATAACTTATATTTTTAATTGAAGGATAAGATGAGTTTTGCATTCAAACGTTACTGTAGAAAAATCCATGATGTTTGTGATAATGATGTTAATAATAATAAATAGATAAAAGTAAAATAAAACAAAGAATCATATGTTGCAGAAAATCTCTTCATTTTGGTAGTTGAAAGCAAATTTTATAATCTTGTAACACTAAAAAAAACATCGAGAAAAAAAAGAATAATAATAAAATAAATAATAGATAGGCAAAACCCAATGTCTAAAGTCTTTCTTTGAATATTCATTTGACTTGTTTGAACTGTATGTATATATATCACGTACATATTGCCAAAAACTTGTAATAAACTCATGTTTATCTCTTCAAATAAGTTTTAAAAGTCCACAAGGTTTTATAAGCTAGTTAACAATAATGTCTCTGTTCGTATGATATCTATCATAACATGTAAGTTGATAATTGTTTACCTTAGATTCCGGAAGGAACAATAGGAACCGTCGGAGTCCTATAGCGGTGGAGGCGGTTCCGTGGTTGTAGCGGAACAAAACAACAACAGAGAATGTCTTCAAAATTTGGGTGGTCGAGACAAACCCATCAACGAAGATTGTTGTTGACCAGAACCAAGCCGACCAGGATTTGACCCGAAAGAAAGCAAACAAAATTCAAATCCCAACCTAACATAATTCCCAAATGTTTTCCGGTCACCGGACTTAACCACCACAGCAGAAATCGACCCATCAACCGTTGTTATGCCGAACACCGTGGTCAGCCACTACCTCGCCGCCTTCTACAGTCCGACGCCACCGCCTCATCATCATTTCGAGACTCGACACTTGGCAAGGTTGTTTCGGCTCCAACAAGGAGCAAGGTAAATCACTTAGGTATGGTTTTTAAATGAATGTTGTAGACTAATTAGTATAGATATGTTGGAGTTTCATGGGCAGAGGATGACGAAAAGGTTATAGAGATGGAATTTATACTCCTTTACGACAGAAACCTTGTAATTATGAGGTGATTATGGTGACTGAAACTTGGGTCAAAAGTTGCAGCTATAAATCCTTAAAATTAGCCTTAGATGGAGGCGTTTTTTTTTTTATGATAATTCAGTCTATACTAGATCGAAATACCTAGAGTAACTATGGTAGTGAATGAATTTGATTATCTCGCGCTGCTTGATTGTCGGAATCGTGGTCAAAGATGGAAACATGTTGACTGGTCAAGATGGTAAGTGCCGCTGATTTGGTTTTAATTATGGTCAAAGACGCGTCGTTTAGTTTAGGAATGATTGGAGATGGATGGACACGGTCGGCTTTGATTGTTTGAGTATCCAAGTCGAAACTCGGATTTACCGGCGCAAATGCCGAAGGTGATGAGGAAAGTGACCGGTAAATGAGAGGGAAAAGGTTTGTATTTTTAAAAGTAAATAATTAGTTCTAAATGTGGTTCAATTATGGAATGCATTTGAGGAGATCAAGAGCTGAAATGTCGGCATTTCGGCTTGATTGTTTAGTTTGTCCAAAATTTGTTTATTATTAATCATGATTGATTATTTCTTTTATTATGTTAGAATTTATCATCTTTGACTATATTAGACTACCATCCAAGTAGCCATTACTTAAAAAAAAATGGAATTTGCTTGTATCAATATCAACGAAACAATTCTGTGTTTTTAGTGACTATAAAACCAAATGTGGTTTTGTATATTTATTTACTTAAGTTTAATTTTTATTATATTAAACCACTGGTAAAAAGAATATTACTTTTTGTTTGGATATTATAACTATTGTAAAAAAACAAAAAAAAAAACTAACATTCAAAATCGTTTTTTTTTACCAATACACCATAGTGGTATAACAAATAATTAAAAATTATAAAAAAAATACGTGATGTTACAGTCTTCCCTACTTTTGGTAACTTCGTCCCGAAGTTATTAAAAACACAGGGTTTATAATTGGTTATCTACCGAAAACTTTGATAGAATTTCACACTACCTTAACGTACCTGTAAATTCATGATCACGTTCCGGACCGCAATCACCAATTTACCTTACATTAGGGTTTTGTGTCCTTCTATGACTCTAAATACACATGTAAAATAATGCAATTAACCTTATGGTTGAATCGTATACAATGTATCCAAAAATAAGTCCAACTGTTGAGCAAGAAAAAGACCTCTACCAGTCAGTGAGTAAGAACCTCTACCGATTGTTGAGCAGGTGCGATAGCCTCTACCAGTCGTTGAGCAGGTCGTAGGGCCTCTACCGACTGTTGAGCAGGCATGATGACCTCTACCAATCGTTGAGCAGGTTGTAGGGACTCCACCGACTGTTGAGCAAGTACTTCATCCTCTAACAGTTGTTTGATTAAGTGTACCAATTATTACACACATAAATTGAAAATTGATAATATGCACATGTAAGCAATCAAGTATCAAGTATAGCACGCGAGTTGTAATAGAGTTTCCCTAGACAAGGTTAATGACTCTAGGTGTGTCTATAGCAGATAGTTTATATTCCATGACTTCTAGTATCAAATGTTTAAATATGGTAGATAATCGAATCCTCGTGTATAACTAAGGATTAAGTTTGATGCAACACACAATCAAGTTTCAATAGTTTGGTTATCATGGGTAACTAGCTCAAGTTTCAGAAGGTGAAGGATATGAATTTAGTTCTTGAGAGGATGATGAAAAATCTCGAAGCAGAATCAAGGTTGTGAGAGATAGTGAATGTGAAGATAGTTAATAAAGGGTTTATTTCATAGCTTCTCAAAGTGGCACAAGTGAGAAGATTATGTAGCAGTGTAAATCGTGAGGTTGGAATCAAAGGTTAGAATCAAGTGTATGAGAAAACACGATTGTGGTATGTAACATCGCATATTTTCCACAAAATTCCAATTAATAAAAAAAATTGTTTTAAACAATATATGGTTTAAACACCTTATACTAATAATAATTTGGTAAAATCGTTGAATCTTGATGTTTTTTAACATATTCGTAACATTTTTGGAACTAATATAATCCTAATAAACATATATAATAATATAGGATTGTTAAAAAATGCCAAAAATAAAAATTTTGTGGAATGGGATTCGAACCTGCTTCCACATCGAGTCAAAGGATTTTCAACATCAATACAAACCACTAAGCCACGAGTTCCTTTGGTGACTATAACCAGAAACAAATTCAGTTAACACCTTCTATATTTAAAACCAAGTCAACAAACAAAAGTCAAAATAATTCAAATCATTCAATTAACGTGTTTTGACCTATGTTTCCAAAATCAAAAGTTTCCAATCTGGGCGAAATCTTGTTCCACACGTTCATAAGCTATCAATTTCAATTAAACCCCGTAAATCTTGGCCAATTATAAGTTATTTTCGTTTTTTTTTAAACTTTCCATAAGCTAGTATTTGAATAATTATAAAACGAAGGAGTTATCGCAATTAAACTTGCATACACAACCTAAAAGAGCCGATTAAGGTTTCCCCTAACCTAGTTTCCACGCACAAAGTCACAAATGATCGGATTTAAAGCTTTTATGGTTGTTTGGGGATTTGCGATTACACCTATAATTTGATCAAGTAAGTCCGTTTATTGTATATGGTTAGGTTCGGAATTTTGTGCAGATTAATAGCCCTATGATCTTCGATGTTATCTGTATCAATTTCATAGTCAATTGATCGTTATAAGGATTAGGGTTTTTAAGATAGAAATTGGGGATTTTTGTTCAATTAGACTTTGTATAAATATTTGTCTGATCCATTAAAAGCCACAAATGAGTACCCAGACCAACTGATCTGGGCATCGGATTACACAGCGTTGATCATGTGTTCGAAACAAGTCCACAACGATCTGGTCTTTTTTGTTTCTTGTTTTGTTTGATTTTAATATTTTAGATGTGTTCAAAAGAGTAGCAGATTTATTAAAACTAACAAACCACAACCCAGACCAGCTGGTCTGGGCGTTTTACTTATGTAGAGCAGGTCTTGGGTTCGAGGCCCCTTGGGACTGAATCTGCTTCATTTTTTTTTGTTTTCCTAATTGTTATTTAATAACTATTATATCTCCATTTTAATTATTAAAAATAGTAAATGCAATCCGAAATTTTTGTAAAAATTATTCTAGCTTCTTGAAACCCTAAAGTTTATGTTTATAATTTTATTTTACTGAAAAATATATATTTATTATTTTTAATGTATTTACTTTGTTTAAATCATAATTGATTCATAGAAAATTCATTTTTAATCATTTTAACACCAAAATTTTTGTAGAGATATTTATAATCATATAAAACATTTTGGTAGTTTAATTTTCTGTAAAAATATTATTTTTACCCAGTTTTACAATTTAATTATATTTAATTGATTTAATTCAATTAAATTCGCTTTAAAATGAAAATAATGTGGAAAATAATTTATTAAATTATTTCCCACTTATAACACACATAAATTACTGTTCAAAAATAAAATAATATTTTTCGCACTTGATTTGTAATTATTTCATTATTATTTTCCTTTTAATAATTATAAATCAATTTAAATACCAAAAATCATAAATTTTAAAATTCTGAGAGTTACTTTATTTCTTAGAATTGAAAGGACTTGTAACTTCAAAATTTATTTTGATTTATTGACTTATTCTATTAATTTCTACTTTTATTTCATATTAAATCACATTAAATTCAAGTTATTTCATATTTGCACTTTCAATTATTTTACATGCTTTCATAATATGATGTAATTATTAAAAGATAGTTGAGTTATAAAACTTCCATTAAATAATTAAAACGATTTAAAACTAATTATAGTTTAACTCAAAAACCCTAAAATCCCCAAATCTAGTCTATAAAACCCTAAGTGCCTAGTCCTAGAGAACTTAGACTCTTTTAGGTTTAGACACTTATCTTGGATACTTGACACTTTAGGTCGAGTCTTCGGGATTTGCCTCACATACATTCACGACGCTTAGAGGTTTATACAACTTATCAAATGTGAGTACTTCCTATCCCCTTTTTGCTTTTATTCATTTTTGGGGTGTTACATGTACACTATTACAATTTTCAAATACAAGTTTACATTTTCACAATACAATTCTAGTACTATATGCATTGCTTACAACGTGCTTTATGCTTAGACATTACATGTAGAATACATTTGTACTTAGTGAAATCATTAACATGGTACAAGCCGACCTTAACATTGGATAGCGCTATTTGGATTGACAACCCGCCTAGATTGATTCCCCCCCCCCCTTTTCATCGGAAAATCCGTGGCCATTGTTAAGTTATTATCCATTTATTGGATAAGTACACCGCCGTTCATTTTGTACATTATACAGTCACAGGATTGATTTCGCTCATTTGTATGATACATAGTTTACATAATTGCACTGTAGCTTTGCACTTGAATTGTATACCTTTTTCAACTTACTATATGTATTAAAACTAGGAATGCTCACCAACATTTCTTATGTTGACAAAACCTATTTTGTACATGTTTCAGGTGCAGTTTGATCTTAGTTCCATAGCATTGGATTTTAGTGCTTGCTTTTAATAAGTTATTTCAATTTTCATGTTTCGTTCAGACTTTTGTATTTTTCCCATTTCATCTATGTAACACAATTAAAATTATTCGATAATATATTTACATTTTAGTACCATGTGCTTTTGAACAATCGTCACTACGTGACACCTTGATGATTCCGCCATCGGTTGGGGTGTTACATGGTATATGCCAAATATTGTAAAAATTTGAACAAGTTGAAAATGAGTAAGTGTCGATGTAGAATTTAGAGACTAAATATTGTTCCTATGGATGGGGAGATTTTATTTTCAAAATTTGTTTTGTATATAAAGCAAAAGTCGTTAAATAGTACAAACTAAGTGAGCTTTGATTAAACTATTCCAGTTAGTTGGAGAATTTTAAACACGACATTAGGTTTTGAAGATCAAGGTTCTATTAAGTGATTTTTTTATAGGTTAAAGCGTTATATAGAAAATCGTTTGTTATGCCAACAAATAAACAATTGAATTTAAGTTCGAGGACATCTTTTGACAAAAAAATATGTATTTTGTAAAATTTCTAGGTAATGAAAATCCAACAAAATTTAGAAATATTTAGTTTTGTGCTAGGGTATACTCAGGTTATGAGGTTACAGTTTAAAAAAAATATGTAACATGTTGAAAAAGGCAGTAATATGATTTGGGTAAAGTGTTGAAAATAATTGAACGTACGAGTAATATTATAAGTTTGTAAAATGAAGTGTGGTGGTGAAATCCATAGATGATTCATGAAATTTAGGCTAACAGATGAATTATATAAGGAAGGAAATAGATTTGAATTGCAAAAATTTTGAGATTTAAAACTTAGAATTTATACAGAAGTGAGGGGTATAAATGAAAATGAAACATAAAGATTGTAAATATTTAACTACAAATAACGAAAAATGTTGGCTTATCAAAACCGATCAGATCTAGCCTAAGGAATTTGCTCTAATAATCTAGAAGTACGTTAGGATTGTAGCAAGTAAGTGAAAGAGAGTAGGCAAGGCCAAGTTAGGCTAAGAATAAGGATGAGGATAGGGATAGAGTAAGGATAAGGTAGAGCTGCAAGTAATTGAAGCAAGACTAGATTATTTTTCAAATAACCTAATTCCCTATAACCAAGGCTCTGATACCAATCTGTAACACCCCAACCGATGGCGGAAACATCGAGGTGTCACGTATGAATGATTGTTCAGTAGCTCATGGTAATACATAAGTTTAAATAATCCTTTATTTCATTACAGTATTGAATTACATTAAATGTCTTGAATGAAATCTAATACATCCAATAATCAACAAAGCTTAAAACTTCAAATATCTTCTCACACTAGCTCTAGACTTCAAGCATCATTATTTCCTGTTGAGTTTGGAAAAATGGGGGGGGGGGGGTCAACTAGAAGTTGGTGAGAATACATAAGCCAAGTCGAGCAATAAGTTTTAGAAGAATAAAAGTTTAGCAATTCATATGTCTAATGTAAGTTTAAGTCTACATGAATAAACAATAAGTATAGTATGCACATAATCAATCCTCCGACAAAGTTTAGGTCCATCCCGCAGCCGTGTATGTATAGTTATGTGAAATATATACCTTTAATGTAATTTTCAAATTGCAACTTGAAACTAGTTGTAAAAGAAACATTGAGGATAGTGAAAATAATATACGCGTAGCTTGTCTTGCGTTTTAATTGTTTTGAAGGCTAGTTTATATATATACATTTTGTGTTTATATATAAATATATATATATATATATATATTCATATATTTCTATTATGACAAAATAAGGTTTCTAGGTAACCCGATCTAAATAAATGATAACTTATATTTTTAATTGAAGGATAAGATGAGTTTTGCATTCAAACGTTACTGTAGAAAAATCCATGATGTTTGTGATAATGATGTTAATAATAATAAATAGATAAAAGTAAAATAAAACAAAGAATCATATGTTGCAGAAAATCTCTTCATTTTGGTAGTTGAAAGCAAATTTTATAATCTTGTAACACTAAAAAAAACATCGAGAAAAAAAAGAATAATAATAAAATAAATAATAGATAGGCAAAACCCAATGTCTAAAGTCTTTCTTTGAATATTCATTTGACTTGTTTGAACTGTATGTATATATATCACGTACATATTGCCAAAAACTTGTAATAAACTCATGTTTATCTCTTCAAATAAGTTTTAAAAGTCCACAAGGTTTTATAAGCTAGTTAACAATAATTTCGCTGTTCGTATGATATCTATCATAACATGTAAGTTGATAATTGTTTACCTTAGATTGCGGAAGGAACAATAGGAACCGTCGGAGTCCTATTGCGGTGGAGGCGGTTCCGTGGTTGTAGTGGAACAAAACAACAACAGAGAATGTCTTCAAAATTTGGGTGGTCGAGACAAACCCATCAACGAAGATTGTTGTTGACCAGAACCAAGCCGACCAGGATTTGACCCGAAAGAAAGCAAACAATATTCGAATCCCAACCTAACATAATTCCCAAATGTTTTACGGTCACCGGACTTAACAACCACAATAGAAATCGACCCATCAACCGTTGTTATGCGGAACACCGTGGTCAGCCACTACCTCGCCGCCTTCAACAGTCCGATGCCACCGCCTCATCATCATTTCGAGACTCGACACTTGGCAAGGTTGTTTCGGCTCCAACAAGGAGCAAGGCAAATCACTTAGGTATGGTTTTTAAATGAATGTTGTAGACTAATTAGTATAGATATGTTGGAGTTTCATGGGCAGAGGATAACAAAAAGGTTATAGAGATGGAATTTATACTCCTTTACGACAGAAACCTTGTAATTATGAGGTGATTATGGTGACTAAAACTTGGGTCAAAAGTTGCAGCTATAAATTCTTAAAATTAGCCTTAGATGGAGGCGTTTTTTTTTTTAATGATAATTCAGTCTATACTAGATCGAAATACCTAGAGTAACTATGGTAGTGAATGAATTTGATTATCTCGCGCTGCTTGATTGTCGGAATCGTGGTCAAAGATGGAAACATGTTGACTGGTCAAGATGGTAAGTGCCGCTGATTTGGTTTTAATTATGGTCAGAGACGTGTCGTTTAGTTTAGGAATGATTGGAGATGGATGGACACGGTCGGCTTTGATTGTTTGGGTATCCAAGTCGAAACTCGGATTTACCGGCGCAAATGCCGAAGGTGATGAGGAAAGTGACGGGTTAATGGGAGGGAAAAGGTTTGTATTTTTAAAAGTTAATAATTAGTTCTAAATGTGGTTCAATTATGGAATGCATTTGAGGAGATCAAGAGCTGAAATGTCGGCATTTCGGCTTGATTGTTTAGTTTGTCCAAAATTTGTTTATTATTAATCATGATTGATTATTTCTTTTATTATGTTAGAATTTATCATCTTTGACTATATTAGACTACCATCCAAGTAGCCATTACTTAAAAAAAATGGAATTTGCTTGTATCAATATCAACGAAACAATTCTGTGTTTTTAGTGACTATAAAACCAAATGTGCTTTTGTATATTTATTTACTTAAGTTTAATTTTTATTATATTAAACCACTGGTAAAAAGAATATTACTTTTTGTTTGGATATTATAACTATTGTAAAAAAACAAAAAAAAAACTAACATTCAAAATCGTTTTTTTTATGACCAACACACCATAGTGGTATAACAAATAATTAAAAATTATAAAAAAAAATACGTGATGTTACAGTATGTTAAGTAGGTATGTGGCGGTTTCAAGGGCGTGGTGCCAAAAGGTGTTGGGTAGGGATGCATGGGTGAGAATGGTGCGGATCATATTATTTATGGTACGTATCATGCGTTCCGCGTTGCCATTTTGTGACGATGTGTGGGGGCACGATCGTCGAAAGAGGATGCCATTGGTGGCAAAAAAATTGTTAAATGATGTGTTAATATATTCGGTGCCATTATCGCATTGGAAAGTTTTAATGGGGCGTTTGAATTGTGTGGTAATTTGTTTGTGGAATTGACAAAAAATTGAGTAGACTTGAGATTTATTTGATAATGGGTATGTCCACAAAAAATTAGTAACATCATCAAGAAAAAAAATATAATAACGATGGCCATTAGAACTTAAAATGGGAGACGTCCACAAATCACTGTGAATTAAATCAAATGGAAAGTAAATACGAGTATTAGAACTAGCAAAGGGTAGTCTAATACTTTTTCCAAGCACACACGATTGGCAAAATTTATTGTTTGAACTAGGAAAAGAAACCGAACAAGTTTTATTTAAAAAATGTAAAGGTGCACGCCCAGGATGTCCAAGGGGTTGGTGCCACAAAGTGGAAGTAACAGCAACAAAAGTGGTAGGAAAAGTGGTGGTTCCAGGCCCGAGCACCAGTGGGTAGAGATCACCGCTGCTATTGCACCTGAGGATAGGGATCCGGCTCTTGTAGTCCTTCACAAGAAAACCAAAAGGGTCAAATTCGACAGAGACAGAATTGTCGGTTGTGAACCGACGTACAGAAATTAAATTTTTGAGTAGTTTGAGTGCATATAGGACATTTTTAAGGACTAGGGGAGGGTATGGTGGGGGCAGGGTTTGGTTGCCATGTCCAAGGACCGGGATGGTTGAGCCATCAACGGCAATAATTTGTTGTCCCATGCTATTATTAGAAAAAGACTCAAAATTAACAGAGGTGTTAGACATGTTACCTGTGGCGCCGGTATCCATATAGCCAGGGGGCTCTATATTGAGAGACATAGCGTGAAGAGCTTGATCAATATCAGTGGATGTATACGCCGTGTTGTGGGCCTGGATCCTAGAATACCTTGACCTTCGGATTGGTTATTATTGTTGGGCCTAGGGGTGGTTGTAGGGTAGGGGCATGGTGGAGAGGGCCAAGAGGGGTGGTGCGATTGTTGTGGGCCGAATGGCATGGACCAAGGACCATACGGTGGGGGCCAAAAGGGCTGGTAAGAGGTCCAAGCATTATAGGTTCCGCGACCCCAAGACTGGCGGCCACGTCCCCTGCCACGGACACGTGACCGGGCTGTGGAGCCACGACCACGAGGGCGGTCCGAGTAAACGTCGGAAGGAGTTGAGGTGTTCGGTTTGGTGGAGGTGTGGAGGGCGGTGTTGGCAGTTTTGGATGCGTGGGATTGTTGCTCAGCTTTGCTAGACTCGGTCATGCAAAGTTTGGAGCGGGCTTTGTAAAAGGTTGGTAGAGGGTCTTGGCCAGCGAGGATGGTGCCCATGCTTTCATATTATTCGGTTAGACCGGCGATGAGTTGAAGGACAAGTCCATCATTATCGACCGGGTGACCGACACTGGCTAATTGATCAGCAAGGGTTTTGAGTTCTTGGCTATAGGCGGACATGTTTGGGAAGTTTTCAAGGCGGGTGTTTGTGAAGCGGTGACGAAGGTATAAGGCACGGGCACTCTTGTTGTCTTGAAAAAGTTCTTCAAGAGAGGTCCATGCCTCATAGGCTGTTTTGTTTTGGCCGGGTTCAATGATGGTGTGGACAAGGTTTTTAGAGATAGTGCCAAAAATCCACTAGAGGACAATGGCATCAAGTCGAACCCACACCTCATCCGAAGATGAGGAGGAGGCGGGTGCCTTATCGTTGTCAGTGGCTGGCGGTGGGGTAGTGGGTGGTGGTAGGCGGTGTAGAAGGTGGTCGTATACTTGGTACGCTTTGCAATGGATTTTAAATAATTCCGACCATGTGGGCCAGTGGCCGGTATCAATCTCAAGCGTAATAGGGATGAAGTTAGAGATGTTAGACACGGTGAGCGCGGGATGCAGTTTAGTGTCCATGAGAAAGGGATGGTTAGGAAGGATAGATAGTGTGCAATAGAATTATGGATAAGTGGCAGAAGGGTAGGCAAATGAGGGACAGTGGTACGGGTAGGGTGCAGAAGGTTAAACACAGGAGGGCAAGAGGGTGGGTGTGATCGGATGTTTGGTGAGATAGGGCTGTGAGAGGTGGCTGGTAGAAGGGCAGAATGATCGGAAAGAGGTAAAGCAGGGCGGCGATAGGCAGCAGGCAAGGGAAAGTTTGCGGCCAAGTGTAGCCAGGATCAAGACCTAGTCTTTGATACCATATTAGAGATAATCCCTTGAATGATTTCATTAAAACTCTTGAATATATATACAATGTTTCCTAATAGAGATAAGGAAGGTATTAACTACCTTGCCACTAATTGTGCAATCACAATAATTTACAATTAATACAATAGTAAATGTGCCTAGCTATTATAAACCAAGCGTGTAGGAGGGCAAGGACAGGACCAGAATTTTAAACACAGAGGGATAAAGTATCAGACTTACAAACCATACCGAAGCAAATTCATTGGTCGGTGCATCTTTCAGCAACTCGTCCAGATTTGGCTAGATAACCGCAACTTTGAAACTACATAACAGATTAACATTTAACATCTCAGTTCCTTAATAATCGGTACAAAAATCAACGATGCTAATGAGTGAGAAATAACCCATCTTTAACAAAACCATCAAAGAAATTAAGCTCCAACATCTCAGAAAAGACCACAACACAAGCATCCGGATGGTAAAAAGAACAATAATTCTTTTTATGAATGTTCAATACATTGTAAAAAAACAACCATCATATCTTGCAACAACAACATCGACCCGTGCTTCATGATTGTTCAATACATTGTAAAAAAAAAAATCAAACCTTAAAAGAAGAATAAATAGTATAAAGATGTAGGGAGTTTGCTAGGAACACCCAATAATCGAAAATTACACACATTAACAAACTAATAATAAAGAATCGATCATTTTTCTTGAGACTATTACCAGGTAGATTGGAGATGAGGTTCAATAGGCTTTGGAATCCGAAAACCCTATTCAACTCCAGTCTACACATAACCTAAAATCGATCAATAAAAAACCCTAAACAGGTAAAACTCTGTACAAATCGAAACACAACAGCAGCCATGGATTATAAAAACAAACATTTATACTCAGAAGGAGATACATGAGATGCAATGGTTTGTTGATTGGGTAGAAGAATAGGCCGATTGGGGAACTGAATACAAAGAATAATAGGGTTCACTGAATGGCGGGTTATACTTGAAAACGGGTCGGGCGCGCGTTTGTTTTAGGTTGTTTCTTAGATGAACACGTGGATTCTTGGTTGGAGCCTATAGTAAAGAGCCATGTGGCGCCCGAGCTACTCTTTTATTGGTAGAGGTAGATTTTAATGCACAATTTAATTGATTATTTGTGGATTGAGGACAACTATTTTTGAAATAGCAAATGGTGATATTTAGTTGTATCATGTGTAGTTTCATTTTGGATTTTAGATAGTGATTATTGATAGGTGTTAGTGTGAATTTGATGTAATTGTTTGTATGAATGTGTGCTTGAAGCAACTCAGATGCTTGAATGAATTCCTTATTTGTGGATGTAATGAAAGGGTTTTGTAATGATTCAAAAAGAATTAGGGAATAACGTAGCAGACAATTGAAAGAGCACACTCACTAATCTTTTGTTTACTTATTTACAATTTGGTTAGGTTTGTTAATCACCTTTCTAAGCTATTTACAAATATGGCACTTATATTTCAACAGTTACAAACAAACCCTTGTACTATTGTTTCTCATAATTGGTTGTCCATGAATATATGAATAAGCTGTTTAGTTTTGATATAATTGATTTGTGTCTTTATCAACTGTTACAAATAATTGAATAATTTATTAAAAGGTTGATTACTAGTTGTTGAGTTGTGGTGTTGAGTCCATTGATAACAAATAGGCTGAAATATTGTGTCGTGTCAATTAATTGAATTGTTTGTAGTGGATTTAAGAACAAGGATCATGTAAAAGTAGACATATGTGGACTTAGTTTTCTTATAAATTAATACTAGGTTAGAGTCCCATGAACTTTAAGGATGAAGAAATTTTTAAAGTCACTTAACAATTTGTTGCACATAAAAACCACTACACTTTTAGTTTGTTCTTATAAAAGTCACTCAACATTTCTTTGCACCTAAAAAACACTATACTTTCTGTTTTTTCTCATAAAAGGCACCAACATTTCTTTTTCGCATAAAACCCCTTAAAATGTCAATTACGAACAAAATTTTGATGTTTTTGTTTTAAATAACCTGGAACCGGAATTCTTAGTTGTGTTTGCTTACGTGTTGCAAATGTGGTCTATATATTTTGTATCCTTAAAAAATGTCAAACTGATGAAGTTGATTAAGAAAGTAAGTACTTCACGCGTCTTATATCGATTAAAAAACAATGCTTATTTGTTATATAATTTTTTATTTGTACTCAAGAATTGTATGGCTATTTAAATTAGCGGAACTAATATTTCTTTGATTGCAACAACAGATTTTTTTGTCATATAATTTGTTACAAAAATAAATATATAATTACAAAATATCTTAAAAACTACAAAAAAAAAACACATGACAAACAAAATAATAATGTTGGGTGACTTTTATAAGAAAAGGCAGAAAGTATAGTGTTTTTTAAGTACAAAGAAATGTTGAGTGACTTTTGAAAGAAAAAACTAAAAGTGTAGCGCTTTTTGTATGCAAAAAATTGTTGAGTGACTTTAATGAGAAAAAACTGAAAGTTTAGTTTTTTTTATGATATTCCCCCACTAAATAAAATTAAACAATTTTTATAAAGACAATGTTAAACTAAAATTTTAAAACATAAAATGATAGAAAATATAACATGACAAATTAATATTCTGTCAAAGTTTTTAATTTTAATTTTGTTGTGCTCGTGAATTGTGTAAGTTGAAAAAAAAAATTGATGAAAAAAAATCTCGTAATAAAAAAATTCTTCCACCAAACAAAATAATAGGATAATTTCCAAAAGAAAACATAAGTTAAAATATAATGTTCACAAAACTTAATAATAGTTGTGACATCCGTCACTTTTATTTTATTTTAATTTATTTTTGTAATAATAATAATAATAATAATAATAATATTAATAATAATAATAATAATAATAAGATTTTTTTTATATAACTAAACCGAACCTATAACCCAACAACAACATGAACCATAACCAAACCCAAGCCCAAACCCCTTTAATCATTTCGGAGCCCAGCAAACCGGCCCAAGAAGCAGGCCCAACAGCTGGCCCAGCACCTACTCCCCTCATCCCTTATCTGTGAAAAAAAAAGAGTAAAATCCCTGCCTATGCCGAGGATCGAACCCCTGCCGTGCCAGACCCAACACACACACCGAACCACTAAGCTACAAGCTCGTTACTTATTCAATCCCAGCCCCAATTATATTTAACCCTTCCTTATCGCTTCTCCCTTCTTCATGTCTGATGCTGCTGTACGTTCGAACCAAGAAAAAAAAAAGAGGGAGAAATCAACAAGGCTGAAATCGTGGACAATCATCATCATGTATTGGTCTTGTTGACCGAAAAATCAATGTTTGTCAATCCTATGCTTAATCAACGCGAATTACAGCTCCAATCCTTCCTAATCGAGTCAATTATCACGCATCATAGTTATGAACGGGTCAAAACCTTCCAACTTTAATCCGACTTTTTCACTATAAATTGAACAAGGATTAACAGACCCTAAGTGCCGAACAGACTCTCTAAATCCTCTATTCCTGTTAATAATCTCTCAATCGAAGTTTTCATGCCCGGTTTGACTTTATCGTTGACCATTCATTCGTAGTCTTTAAACGCGTGATAAGGTACAATTCACACTTTGGTTTTGGTTATCGGCCACTGACAGACAATAGCCCCAACAAATCAGAGGCTATTGTCTATTAATCGCTATTATTGATAAGTTAGGGTTTCGAATGTATGAATTGGGGAAGAACACACTCGCAGAAACTGAGTATTTATTTTAAACATACACGAATCCAACACAACCACTGATCTAGATCAAGTGGTTGTGTCTGTTGTTGTTAAACTGAAGCACACAGGTTCGAATCCCATCAGCTACATCTTTTCTTTCTTTTTTTTTTGTTTTGATTACAATACTTTATATATATATATCATTTATATCTTATAAATCCATTTTAAAATACTAAATCTATATTATAAATTCTACAAAAAATATATTTAGTTATTCTTATGATAAAGTTCATCACCCAAATTTTTGTTTTTCAAAAAATAATTTATTTAATATATATTATTAATAATACAAGTTTATTCATTTATATTTATTAAATTCTATAAAAATATCTAAACGATTTTATTAAATCTCACAAAAATTATCCTAAACTTGTTTATTCTTAAACATTCCAGAAAATATTTTTATTTCAGAAAAACCGTTTATTTTATATTTTTAATTAATTTTTGTTAGTTTTAATCATAAATAAATCATAATAAATTCATTTTTCAATATTTTTGCACCAAAATTTTATATAAATTATTTCTAACTATCTAGAAGTGAAATACAATTTTTAATTCAGAAATTATTTGATTTTAATATTTTTAGATATTAGAGTCGTATTTTGACAAATTGAAATAATTAGATTAAATATTCTATTTTCAAGAAAATAATTTTATAAAAATTATTTTCATACTTAAAACCTTAAGTTGTGACTATATTCAACTTAAAATTTTACAAAGAGACTTTTATTTATTAAATTTCTCATAATTAATAAACAATTTGTGTAATAATCAAATAAACGTTTATCCCCAATTCGAAACCCTAGAATTCCATTTATCCTAGAGTTATTCCCTTACACATTATCAAATTTTTTAGGTTGATTCTTTGGGATAATTTCAACTCATATTTCGTTGTCCAAGTTCCATTACAAGTTATTACGTAAACAGTGAGTATTTCCTATCCCTTTTTTGCTTTTATTCACTTTTGGGGTGTTACATGTACACTTATACAAATTACAAATACAAGTTCACATTTTTACAATACAATTCTAGTACTGTGTGCATTTGCTTACAAACGTGCTTTATACTTTGACATTTCATGTAGAATACATTTGTACTTAGTGAAATCATTAACATTGTACAAGCCGACCTTAACATTGGATAGCGCTATTTGGATTGACAACCCGCCTAGATTGATTCTCCCCCTTTTTCATCGGAGAATCCGTGGCCAGTGTTAAGCTTTTATCCATTTATTGGATAAGTACACTACAGTTCATACAGTACATTATACAGTCACAGGGTTGATTTCGCTCATTTGTATGATACATAGTTTACATAATTGCACTGTAGCTTGCACTTGAATTGTATATCTTTTTAACATACTATATATATCAAAACTAGGAATGCTCACCAACATTTCTTATGTTGACCAAACCTATTTTGTACATGTTTCAGGTGCAGTTTGATCTAATGCTTTAGCAAGAGACATTTAGTGCTTTATTTTAATTCAGTTATTTCAATATTTACATTTCATTTAGACAATGTATTTTCCATTTCCATGTACGACAATTCTGGTTTATTCAATAATATTTACATTTTGGTACCATGTGCTTTTGAACAATCGTCACTACGTGGCACCTCGATGATTCCGCCATCGGTTGGGGTGTTACAATAGTGCATGACAAAAGGAATTAAATCAACATAATTAATGACTTGCCATTTGGAGACATGGTTAAACAAAAGATAACTCAAACCCATTTAATGGTATCATTTGATTATGACATCATGTACACACAGAGTTAACATAGAGTCCCGTGAAATTTACGGTTAACAAAAGATAAAATGAAATAACTTTACCGAATTAAAATCGAAAAATACCATGAGAAGATGATTACTAAGCATATAATGGCGAACATAAGTCAAGATGAATCCCAATGATCGGCATTTGAATTTGTTACAACACAAATGACAATAGTAAGCTCACTACTACAAAAAGTAACAACAGACGCGGTGATTTAGTGATAAAGACACGGTGTTTCGGGATGAAGACGCGGTTCCTAGCCCGCGACTTATGGCTACGCGTCTTTAGATTCAGAGTTTCAGACGCGGTTAAACACAACCCGCGTCTTATTAATTGTAACCGCGTCTTTTGATATCCATGCCGGAAAAAAAGTAATGCTCCGGCGTCTTGCCGGAGCCTCTAAACAACCACCACTATCCGCTTCTTTGATGATAGATCTGGGGAAGAATGAACCAGATCTAATCGTCTTCATCTTCCGGTCACCATCCTACGACCAACATCAATCACTGTCACCACCATCATCTAACATCACAGCTCAAATCCCACCGTCTAACCGTCTTCATATGGCAGTGCCACCAGATCTAACAGTCATCATCCTTAAACCCCGTCGTACCTGTCACCGTCTTTGTCAACAAACCCCAACGTCTTCGTCACCAAACAACCAGTCAACCACTATACCCATCCTCAACCACTGAAGCCTCCCAAACCCCACCACCGGAGCCTTCACCATAAAAAAACTCATCTTCCACGTCACCATTGCATTCACTATAGCAGATCTATTATATACAGCTCGTATCCTCCTGTACAACAAAGGCCACTTAGATATGAGGGAAAGTTAAAATCATAATGAATAAACCTAAAATATTAATTAAAAAATAATATTTGCACACCATATTTTCATCTTTCTTGCTTTGGATGATGGTTATTTGAATGGGGGAAATTGAGAGAGAGAGAGAGAGAGAGAGAGAGAGAACTCAGAGAAGGGTTTAGTGAAAGAAAGAAAATGAATGGGTGGTGGAAAATAATGCAGATCTTAGATATAGAAAGGGGAAGATATTCAGCAAAATAATGAGGTGTGATGGTCTAAAGTCGCGGTTTTAATAAATCTCCGCGTCTTTTACTTCCATAACTGCGATTTAAAGTAAAAAATACGTAAAAAAATAATAAAGATGGGATGTAATGTGTCTAAAGTCGCGGGTCTCCCTTTCCCCGCGTCTTTTGACTTCAACGACCGCGTCTTCTAAGCACAATTGTACTAGTGGCTATGTAACCCAAAAATGACAATGCTAAGCATATAACGACGATCATCTAAAAGGCCCATTCCTCGTGGGTTCTTAATATACAAATTACATTAACTTGTTATAACACAAATGACAATAGTAAGCTATTGAACCCACATATAGAAGTGACAATCTGACTCACTTGATTTCTAAATGGCGTGGTGATGGTCTGTTGTTGGCATATTTGACAAGCTAGGAATGACCGGATTTTTAATAACAGTAGGTGCAAAGCTGTAGATATGGCCGTGGATGTGAAGGCTTTTAGTTACTTATGGTTTAAAAACGGATACAAGTTTAAGGTTAGCAATTGAAAATGTTGGTGTAATTTAAATTTGATGTATGTTGTTTGCGACCTCCTCTCCGCCTTTGAGATTAATGAAGTTAAGGTTAGCAATTGGAAATGGTGGTGTTCGCCTGTCTTAATAAAAGTTCACCTTAACAAAAAAAAGTTTTTTTTACCTAAGGAGATTGATTTTTCTTTCTACATTAGTCAAAATCAACACATAGTTGATAAACTATAAGTAATAGGAGGTCACGATTTTAAGCTAGATTGTATATATAATGATTTTATTGTGTCAATAATACTCTTTAGTTACTGAATCAAATGAAATGATTCGGGAGATTACAAGCCTCAAAAATAAGTTATAGGCGATTTTCGACACACTTCCTATTCAACCATTATATTTTCATTTAAGATTACTCATTAAAATATAATAAAAATGACTCCAGCCGGCCCATGCCAATATCTGAACGCCAATACAGAAGGTGAAGACACAACATGTAGAACACCAGTATCACCAACACCCTCCAAAAAGGCAAAAATAGATCAAACTATAAGAGTATATGAATTTACTGAATGAATAATCACCATGTACATTGTCCTATTTATAATACATCCATAGGCATGATCTATTGGAAACGAGAGTCCCGAAACCCATGGGTTGATGCATAAAGACTGTTTCCTCCAAGTTTCCGTGAAGGAAGGCATTTGTGACATCAAGCTGGTTGATGGCCCAAGAGCGAGAGAGCACCAAAGTAAGTATGAGCCGAATCGTTGCCGGTTTGACAACCGGGCTGAAGGTGTCTCCACAGTCAATACCCACCTGTTGACTGCGACCATCACAAACTAACCGAGCTTTGTATCGTTCCAAGCTGCCATCGGAACGAAACTTGTGTTTAAATAACCACATACACCGTATAATATTCATGTCTGGTTGCCTTGGTACTAACTCCCAAGTCTCATTTTTAATAAGTGCACTAAATTCATTTGTCATGGCAGTAAGCCATTCGGGCGTGGTCAGGGCAACTTGAGGGGACTTGGGAATAGGTACAACTTGAGAGTCCCGAAACCCCATGGGTTGATGCATAAAGACTGTTTCCTCCAAGTTTCCGTGAAGGAAGGCATTTGTGACATCAAGCTGGTTGATGGCCCAAGAGCGAGAGAGCACCAAAGTAAGTATGAGCCGAATCGTTGCCGGTTTGACAACCGGGCTGAAGGTGTCTCCACAGTCAATACCCACCTGTTGACTGCGACCATCACAAACTAACCGAGCTTTGTATCGTTCCAAGCTGCCATCGGAACGAAACTTGTGTTTAAATAACCACATACACCGTATAATATTCATGTCTGGTTGCCTTGGTACTAACTCCCAAGTCTCATTTTTAATAAGTGCACTAAATTCATTTGTCATGGCAGTAAGCCATTCGGGCGTGGTCAGGGCAACTTGAGGGGACTTGGGAATAGGTACAATGGTAGTGGTGTGGAGGTTAAAGTGGTGTTTTGGTTTAGATATACCGTCCATGGCGTGAGTGCGCATAGTACGAGCCGGTGGTTGTGGGTCAGAGGTGGTTGTGTGCTGGGTTGCTGGTTCAGAGGTGGTAGTGGGTTGTGGGTTTGACGGTTGGGAAGGAGGGGATGAGCTAGGTTGATGGGATTGAGTATGGGCTGGAGATGTGGGCTGGATGGGAGAAGAGGATTGGGCCAGGGGAGGCACGGTAGGAGGGTAGCTGGTAGATGGGCCAGGTCTGGGCCTGGGACGTCTCTAGTAGGTAATAGGTGGTGGGGAGTTGGGCTGTGAGGGAGCCGAAAGAGTGTGTTGGGTTGGCTGGGTCATGGGTGGTGAGTCTGGTGTGGGCCGTAGGTGATCCCAAAGTAGCGGATGAGGACCGCTATCAAGGAAGTCATAGGATGTGGGTTGTGTGGGGAGAGTAGTGGAAAAAGGGAATATTGTCTCTTCGAATTGAACATGTCGAGAGACAAATGTGGAATTTGTGGTGAGGTCTAGGCATCGGTAGCCACGGTGGTTGGGTGGGTAACCAAGGAAGACAAAAGGTTTGGAGCGGTTGGCAAGTTTGTGAATGGTGGTGGAGGGTATGAGAGGGTAGCATAGGCACCCGAACACACGAAGGTGTTCATAGGTGGGATCACACTTGTAGAGATGGGAGGTGGGAGATAGAAATTTGGTGTGTTTGTTGGGAATGATGTTGAGGAGGTACGTGGCAGTTTCAAGGGCGTGATGCCAAAAGGATGGTGGCAAGGAGGATTGGGCAAGCAGCGAGCGTATCATATTATTTATTGTTCTAATTTTACGCTCCGCTTTACCATTTTGGGAAGACGTGTATGGGCAGGAGAAGCGAAAATGCATTCCCTGGAGATGACAGAAATTGTGAAACAACTTATTGTCATATTCCTTGCCGTTATCACATTGAAATTGTTTTATTTTGCCACCAAATTGGGTGGTGATGTAATTGTTAAAAATAGTGAAAATGGAAAATACACTGGATTTGTTTGTTAAGGGAAAAGTCCAAAGAAAATTTGTAAAGTCATCCAAAAACAATACATAATAACGGTGACCCCCGGTGCTAGGCACGGGGATGTCCAAAGGTCACTGTGAATTATATCAAAAGGTAAATGAGTACGATTACATGAATCAAAAAATGGCATGCGTACACTTTTGCCAAAAACGCACGTTTGACACAAAGTTTTGTCATGTTTATTTCGTGTACTAGAAACAGATAAAGGTAAAGAATGCAATGTAGATGAGCTCGGATGCCCAAGGCGTTGATGCCAACGGTCTTGAGTGACAGCGACAAAAGCAGTGGAGGTTGATTTAGTGGGAAGTGGTGCTGTCAATGGGTAGAGATCACCCGAGCTATTGCATCGAAGGAGGTGCTCCTTGGTCTTGAGATCTTTCACAGTAAAACCGAAGGGGTCAAATTCAATGGATAATAAGTTATCAGTGGTAAGTTTTCGGACTGAAATAAGGTTTTTAACAAGTTGTGGGGCATAAAGGACATTGTTTAGTTTAAAAGGCGGGAAGGGCGGTGGAAGGGTTATGTTGCCTTGACCAATCACGGGAATAGTCATACCGTTACCCACGACAATAAACTTGTTAGTGCAAGTATTAAAAGAAGATGGGAAGTTATTACCTTGGGGGTTTTTCATGTGGCCAGAAGCCCCGGTATCCATGAATCCTTGCAGGTCCTGTTGAGAGAGGGACAAGGCATAGAGAGCCTGTTGAGTGATATCCATGAAGAAAGAAGAGGAGGTGGGTTCGAAGAAAGAAGAGGAAGGTGGCGGAATTGTGGTGGCAGAATTGGTCAAGGAGCCAGGAACTCTCTTGATACCATATAAGAGTATATGAATTTACTGAATGAATAATCACCATGTACATTGTCCTATTTATAATACATCCATAGGCATGATCTAAGGGATTACAATTGACTAGCCTAAGTCATAGCTACAAGTAAATGTTGTTTGACTAGAATTATTGACTAGAATTATAATTGCTATTACAAACTAATAATGCCACAAAACTCATAAAAAATATTAATAGAAATTCCTTATTTTTTTCTACTTTTGACGATATGTGACCCAGCTCACCATTGACTGATAGTGGCATATACCACCTGACCTAAAACTATACACAAATTAAAGTGTGAAAATGAATAAAATGTATACATGCACTATAGATACTCGGGTTTCTGATTTATAGTCATGTTTCAACATAGTTTCCTATATTATAAATAAAATCTTGAAATTTTTAAATATATTAGAAATGCATATGTAAACAACAAATACTAATAAATCAAATTAAAACAGGTAGAACTAAATATGAATAATAATAAAATAAATAAAAATAGCTAGTTGTGTCAGCATTAGACACATACAGTTACATACAAATATAAATTGGATGAGATGTGGATATGCTACTATTAACTCATGATATGCATTTATCATGCTTAATATTAAGAATTATAACTAAGCACAACATTCATATATAAAGAGTAACAAAATATTGAGAATTATAACTCGTCATGCTCAACTGTATAAAGAGTAACAGTAGCATCAAATTGAAAGATAGGTTTTTTTTCTTAATTTAAATTTAAATTCTCGTGGTCCCATTTAAGCACCGGCAGGTCGTAACCAAATCGGCCCGGAAACTGATACTTCAAATAAACCTAGAACTGGAAACCAACCCATATAATAAAACAGTTTTGTTTCACGGTTTTGGAAGGTTGGATCCAATGTTCTCGCGGGTTGGAACCACGAAACGCTCATCCTCTAGACTCATTCATTCAACCTAAAATCAAAACAAGACAAATAGAGTAGAGTCTAAGGTTAGGTTTTAAAGCAAACAAATACTTACTTTGTACAAAGTATCAAGAACATGAGGACGTTTGGACCTGCAACAACTAAAAATATGCAAGTCACCACGGCTACATGACTACTTAAGTATTAAGTTAATATCATGTTAAACGACTATTATGAGTAGCTGATAAAAGACCATTTTCTTTACCATTCACATGCCACGCCTGCACAATCATGTCTTAGTAAGGTACAAAGCTAACCCACGAGTAGGTCAACACAAAAATCTTATAAATCCTACAAAGTTCCACTGCAATAGTTATATGGTTATTGAAATTATACTTGCTTGTTAATCAACTTACTTTATAATTTATATAAGTATTGCATATTAATTGATGTTTTGTCATACAACATCAATTTGTAAGTAGTTAATCAGTTTATGTTATAGCAAAAGGTACCTTTACTTCATCATCATCATCATCATCATCATCATCATACTCAGTTAATCCCACCTATAGCAAAGCTAAGGTAGGGTCTGAGGAGGGTAAGATGTAGACAACCTTACCTCTACCCCTAACAATAGAGAGGCTGCTTCCAGTGTGACCCCCGACTCGATGTGGTTTGGTATCAAGCCTTGGACATAAGGCACAAAACACTTAGCAATCGGGACAAACCCGATCGGTGCATGTACCCCTTTGTCTTTTGGCTATCCACGCCACCACATGATGCATGATTAACCGTCCGTCGTTTTTAACGTTATTTTCACGAAATTAGTAAAATAACGTTAAAACTAGTGCAACTTTACTTTTGCCCCCCAAGAGCCAAACATATATACATTATATGTGCACACCGTAAGTGGGGCGTCAAAAGATATGGAGAATCAACTCTATCAGAACATAGAATGAGGAAACGAAGTACTAAAATAAGAGATTTAATAATTCAAGTAGCCTCTCTTAAGTATCAAAATAAGAGATTTGATAATTAACAACCTTTAATGATTTATCAAAAAAAACAAATATTCTTTTTTTATAGGTATGTTGGTATTTTAACTTTTGAGTTAGGTTCACTTAGTTGTGTCAACCTTGTGAATCTGCATCATGAAAACAACAATGTCATGTTACATTTGCAGTTCATGAAATTCAAAGACATTGTTGTCAGCGGAGGACCGCATTTTGGGGACCTCCAGTGGAGGTTGGCCTCTTTCCCTATGCGTTGCGGGGGCTTAGGGCTTATATCGGCGGAGGACGTCCCCGCATATGCTTTTGTAGCGTCCAGGGCCCAATCGTAGAAATTGCAGGACACATCTTGCGAAGCGCTGGTGTTATGGGGATGGATCCTGACTACTCCCTTGCGCTTGGTAATATTGGAACAACTCTCCCAGACCTTGATCTAGGCGGTTTTACTGATAAGGAGACCGCCCCCAAGAAACCTCAACAAACTTTGGCGAGTGCTCTTTATGGTAAACACGCACAGGATATGGAGGAGCGGTTCGATATGACCCCGCGTCAAAAGGCAGTTTTGGCTTGTCTCAAGGGGGCTCATGCCCAAGATTTTTTGACTGTTGCGCCCATTGAAGGTCTTGGGCAACGGATGTCAGCAGTTGAATACAGAGCCATCCTTAAATACCGGCTCATGATTCCCCTTTTTCCGCCAGACGACTCTTGCCCCATTTGTAAAAAAGCCTGTTTGGATAGATTTGGCGAGCATGCCCTTCACTGTAAGGAATTGCCGGGGTTCAAGTATCGTCATGACTGGGTTAGAGATGTTTTATGGGATGTGCTTAGGCGCGCCGGGATCTCAGCCAAGAAAGAAGCCCCTGTTAATTTTCTGACTGACCCACGAGAGGGAAGATCTACCCTGCGTCCTGCGGACGTCCTTGTGTTTGGCTGGTCGGGGGGTAAGCACGCGTGTGTTGACCTCACTGGGGTGTCCCCACTGGTGGGGCTGAGAGATAGTGGATTCGTTCCGGGACAGGCGGTTTTGAAGGCGGAAGCTAGGAAGGTTGCTAAGCACGAGGCAGCATGTCTAGAGAATCAACATGTGTTCATTCCGTTTGCCTTCGATACTTTTGGATCCTTAGCCCCTGAGGCAGTTCGCTTTTTGGAGCGGGTGCAGAAGGTGGTCCACAGTGATTCGCAAAGCCCGAGGAACCAAGGGTTTGTATTTAGTAGAATAGGCTTTGCGATTCAAAAGGGGATAGCGGCGCAGCTTGTTGCTCGCTTACCCATTATCGAGATGTAACTTGGTTTATTTCGTAATTATGAATGAAAATATAGTATTAACAAAAAAAATTATAACACTTTTCTTTTCTTTTCTGATAATGCAACCAACCATCAAAGTTGATCATAATAATAATATATTGATGTAAAATACAAAACGTTATGCACATATGTTTTCAGTTGTTTAGGCCCTAAGTTTGAATTTTAAGGGGGAAATTTTAAATCTACGTTGGGAAACGTGCCTCATTAGCTCCTTATATATAAGCATATAACGAATCCAGCCATTTCTAATATCAGCTTTAAATTTTCTAAACAAAGATTTTCAAATTTCCCTCTTAAAATTTAAAACAATGTCGACGTCAATGGACGATGAAAAAAACCATGTCACTTTTATTCATGATCTGAATCCAGCCAACGACATGTGGCACATGAAGGCTCGAGTCATAAGAAAGTGGAAGACATCCTATAAGTTGGAAGTTATATTCATTGATAACAAGGTAAACTTTATAACTTGGTTTTATTTCTTATTCTTGAAGACATGTTCTTTTTTGCATACTTTTTACCTTCTGTTATAAGGAGCTGTAAGGCGACAAGATTCAAGGTTCTGCCAAGGTTCCTTTTATGCAACTTCTTGACAGTCAACTTGAAGAAGATGGTGTGGTTGTCTTATCTAAGTTCGGTGTAGGTGAAAACAAGGACATTTACATAGTTGTAGGACATCAGTTCAAAATCATTTTTTTATCGTTGTATAACTGTGAAACATGTTAAGGGCTGGGAAGGTGTTGAATATGGTTTCAACTTCTTACCTTTTAAAGAAATTCTTAACGGAGAAGCCAAGAATCTGTTCAGCGTTGGTTTGTATTTTATTTTTTAGTTTAGAACAACCTTTAACATTCAGTTTGGTTGAACATTGTTCCTTTAAAGTTAACAGATGTTTGGCAAAATTGTGTGTTTTTTTTATAGATGTTGCTGGTAGCGTCATTTGGTGTGGGGACTTGGATGTGTATAGACAAACTCCTAATGAAACCAAATGGATGAATCTTGATCTACAGGACTTAAAATATTTATACAGTTTTTTTGAAAACTATAGTATCTCATATTCACATACCTGACAGTTAACAAAAATATTATATTTTTAAGGCGAGTCTTATGTTTCAATAGTTTAAAACAATCATTGTTAGAATTTCAAATTTAATTTCCGTAATAAATGTTATGAACAGGTTAATCTATGATTGACTGTTTTGAATATTATGTCGAACACATTTATTGATGTAATAAATTATCTCTAATTAATTTTTGTATAGTACCAGGTTTTTGCATTTGTTATACATCTATGGTTCTGTTGTTTTGTTGTAAAGGTACGACGTTAAGATGCACATTTTGGAACTCTTATGCAATACAATTTAAGGAATTCATTTCCAACATCACTAAGGAGCATCTACTGGCTGTTATCCAGCATGGAAGGGTTAGAGACTGGAAGGGTAACTTGTGTTTCAGTTTTGTTATTTTAAAAAGATATTAATATAAATGAAGTCAAAAAAGATATGTGTGTTGTGAAATTTTTAGAACGAATTACAGTTCAAACCGATAAGTATGGATCTCGCCTCTTTCTCAATCAAGGAATAGATGTGGTTTCTGACTTAAGAAGGAGGTGCTATTTATTTATATTTCTATAGGAAAATTTAAAATAAATTTGCTTTAGCTTTTAGATATAATTCGTTCCATATTTATGTAGCTTGATGTTGAAACAAGAACAAGAGTCTCGTTGTACTTCTCAAACCGTTCTTTCTTCCCAGACTGTTTATCCATTGCGTCAGGAATTCATAGTTGGAACACAGAAAAAGCGTGTTGACGAACTGATTGACATTCAAGAGGTTTCAATATTTTATACGTACCTTTTATACGTAACAAGAAAGTTTTAAGTAAATCGGAGTATTTGCAAAATGCTAAACAAGTTTGTGAAGCAATTCTCAAATTGTCTGTTACTGCGTTGGTTTGTCTGGAATGCAAGTGTGAATGTACTTCCATTACCACAAAGTATGATCTAGACACTTTTTTTGTTCACGGATTTTTCATTTCATTTCATGCAGACTTTTTAGATAAATCATGTTTTATTTGTTTTAGGTTCAAGTTGCAAATAAGGGTTCAAGATGAATCCGATAGTGTATCCTTTGTGATGTTTGATAAAGATGTCATGAAGATCATTGGAGTTGCTGCCTGTGATATTAGGGAAAGGCAGTTGAGGGAAAGCAACACAAAACATTTGCCGCATGAGTTGTCTCGAATCGTTGAAAAGAAACTGGCTTTCAAGATTGATGTTTCTGATTTCAATCTTACAAATGAGTACCATGTGTACACTGTGGTGAAGATTTGTGATGATCCTGTTATAATTGAAGAGTTGGTCGATGGATATGAGAATGTACACGAAAATTCTGGCGAGGTATTTATTTTAATTGTTTTGTAATAAGCATTTACTTTCAGTAGACGTTCAAATCTGTTATGTTTATTTGTGTATGAGCGCTTTTTAGGTCCCTCAGGAAGTTTGTCAAGACTAATTTTTTAACCTTTCAGAATCTTCCCAACTTGGGTTTCAAGTTACTTCTAAGGTATATGTGTGTGCAAAGAAAAGTGGGCAAGTCAAAAGGAACAAGTATCTCCCCTTTTTGTCTTCCAACGGTCTGCGTGCAGTTGATCCCCGCAGCTGCCTTGTCTGCTTTCTTGAGAGAAACCACTTGGCATGAACTTCAATAGTTTATTAGTACGAGAATAAAAATAAAAACAAAAACAAGCTACTGGTCCTAATGCCGAGAGGGCATACCTGGGTGATAGAAAGTATAAAGAGTGAACGAGCATACCTGATGGTTCTTGACGGACTCATCTACCGTATGCACCAACCTCTCAACTTAGGGGCTGTTTGGTTGATTAAGTGCTGAATCATTAAGAGGTCTGAATGGTTAAGAGGTCTGTATGGTTAAGTGCTGAATCATTAAGTTGGACCTCTTAATGGTTAGTTTTCTTGTCCCACATTGGTTTGAGAGTTTCATTAAGGTTCAGCCTAGTTCAGTGCTTAATGATTCAGTGCTTAATGGTTCAGCAACATCCCAAGTCTTAATAATTCAGCCTTAACTATTCCATTCAGAGGCTGAAACAAACGCGCTGAATGTTGAATCATTCAGCACTGAATGGTTAAGAGCCTCATTAAGTGGCTACCAAACAACCCCTTATTCATCCTAAGCTACTAATCTGGGCTACCACCACGGTAGCGCCACATTTCACGTCTTTGGCTGGACAAAACGCGTGATGCTCAGACTGCTTCCTTTCAGACCTCTTGGATTCTGGTGGTGTTTCTCTTTCGCAGGTTCTTCTTTTTCCATCCAGTCCTCTGACGACTGTCCTGGTATTCATCTATCCACTTGGTTGTCAAGCCCTACCGCTGATTCTTTCGGTGGTGCTACTGCTGTACCTTTGGTTTTCATCAGTTGATAATCTAATTGCTTATCAATGAAGTGGGCCACGTCAAATGGGTCTTTAGGCTCGTATTCTCTTCCACCGGTTGTGTAGTGCAACTGGTTATTCCCAACCCAAAGTGTCAGAATCCCCCCACTCATATCTATTGTGGCTCTAGCGGTAGCTAAAAATGGTCGGCCGAGAATAATATGAACATTACCCTCGCCAATATTGAGGATGACAAAGTTGATGGGGAAAACAAATTTCCCTATTTTGATGAGCAAATTTTCGACAATCCCCTCGGGTTTCTTTATTGTACCATCCGCCAACTCGATCGTAGCTATCAACGGTCGTGGGTCGCCCAAATTGAGCTGCTTGTAGATATAAGTGGGCATAACATTCACACTCGCACCCAAATCTGCTAAGGCATAATTTGTAGGCAAATTTCCTATGGAGCTTGGTAAAGGAAATTTCCCTAGGTCGGTCAGCTTTGGAGGAAGATTTTACTGGAGTAGTGCCACACACTCTATTGCGTTTCCTTTTACCGCTGCCTCGAGAATTTTCTTGTTGCTCAACAAGTTCTCCAGGAATTTAGAGTACTTAGGCATTTGCTGAATGATTTCTATAAAAGGCAAGTTGACATGGATTTGACTTAGGAGTTCGGTAAATTTCTGGTACTGCTCATCCGTCTTTTGTTTCATCAATCGTCCGGGATAAGGTATGTGAGGCCGATATTCCCTTCGTACTGTCTTCGATGGTGGTTCTAATAGTGGAGCAATTGGAGGAGTCTAGTTGATTGCGGGCCCTTCATTAACCGACATTGGTGAACTGGCGGTTGAGTTTTCTGGTGCGTTGATATTGGGAATGGCTATGTTTGGAGTGGGTTCATTTATGAGTAGGTTGGGTGGTATAACTTCTTCATCGGCAGGTACCGCTGGCTCGGGATAAATGCGGCTTCTTCGAAGAGTTATGGCACTAACATTAGCTTTTGGGTTGGTTTCAGTGTTGCTTGGAAGGCTTCCGATGGGTCTTTCTGTGAGAGACTTGGCCATTACGCCCAACTATACCTCCAATTTTCTGATGGTGGACTCGAGTCCTTGAAGCTTCTTGTCGGTGTTATTGAACTTTTCATCCATTCTTGCTGCTGATCGGTCTTCGAGCTTTGCGAGTCTTTCATCTACGGACGGGTAACCGTTGTTTGGTGGGCATTGTTGGTTGTTTTGTTGACTGAATCCGGGTCGTTGCATGCTGTTGTTGTTGTTTTTCCACCCGAAATTTGGATGATCACGCCAGCCAGGATTATAAGTGTTGCTGTAAGGATTTTTTGGCGGGCGGTTTGTACCAATGAAGTCCACTTGTTCCACGGTGGCTTGAGGAAGACTTCCTTCCTGTGGCTGTAACTCTGCTGCGGTAATGGCATTGACTTGTGCTTTGCTCAGCTGGTTGAGGCGAGTTGACAGTGCCTCAATTTGTGCTTGCAATGAAGTGGTGGAATCGATCTGATAGAGGCCGGTCTCGGATGGCTGGCTTTGAGGGTTGTACCAGTTATAACTGTTTACTGCAATTTATTCAATGAGATCATAGGCTTCTTGTGGTCTTTTGTTCCCAAAAATACCTCCTGCGGTTGCATCGAGTGTTTGCCTTTCTTGATTCGTCTGCCCATTGTAGAAAGATGAAACCTGTAGCCAAACTTCAAGACCATGATATGGGCATTTTCTCAACATATCTTTAAATCTTTCCAAAGCTTCATAGAGTGACTTTCCCTCTTCTTAACAAAAGGTGGTGATGTCATTTCTTAACTTTGCGGTTTTGGCTGGGGGGAAATATTTTGAGAGAAACTTTTGGGCAAGGTCAGCCCAGGTGGTAATGGAACCTACGGGTTGTGAGTTTAACCATGCTTTGGCCCGATCCTTTAGTGAAAAAAAGGAAACATGCGAAGTCGAATAGCATCAGGAGAGACGTTATGCAACTTGAAAGTATCACAAATTTCGAGGAAATTTGCGATATGGGCATGGGGATCTTCATCGGGAAGACCATGAAAAGTGCAGTTTTGTTGTATCATGTGGATGACATGGGACTTGATTTCAAAATGGTCGGCATCAATGTTTGTAGATGCATATTGCGACTAGTGCTTTGGATTGACGAAATAAAATGTTTTGTTGATTTACGAGAGGTCGAAGGAAGGATATGATAGGTCGAAGGAAGACTAACATGGTCGAAGGGAGAAGAGAATAGACAGATGCTTGGTTCAAGCTACAGTGAAGGTCGAAGGAGCACATTCGACCTAGTCGAGAGGTCAAATGTAGATTCCTATATAAGCTGAACTTTTTGTTAACTTTATAACTTTTGCCATTTTGTGTTATATCTCTGGTATAGTTTCTTTCTCTAGGTTTTGATCTTTCTAATATTGAATTATAAGCTTGTAAACCTAATTGTAAACATCTTTTATCAAGTTATTAATGAGAATGATGATTGAAAAGGTAATTGTGTGTGTTTGATTCGATTCATATCATATTGTAAACAATCTAGGGTTTCCGCACCTGGATTTGTTAGACTTGTATGATCACCTAAACGTTTTTGTCAAAACCGATCCGTCTACAAAGTGGTATCAGAGCCTACGAGATCATACAACTACAATTTGATATGTTTTGAACTGAATTTGATCCAAAATTGTCCAAAATTTTTCTGTTTTGATAGAATATTGAGTTTTAATGGAATTTGATTGATTTGGATAAGATTTTACGGATAAAATCAAAAGTTTCACTCATTAAAGTTGATCTACATTCAATTCCGAGTAAAACCTGATTTAGATCATCAAAATCTTTGAAAAATTTGGATCAAATTAACTAATTTTCAAAGAATAACCGTTTTTCAAATGGGTCACTTTAGGTCGAATATGAGGTTTTTAGGTTGAACCAAAACTTTTCTTGTGTGTTGTTTTTACATTCGACCAATTGTTGTTCATTCGACCTACTGAGAGGTCGAAGGAGAGTTATTCTGGTCGAAGGAGGGTTGTGTATTACATATCTACATTCGAGTCTGTTTTTAGGGGTCGAACCTAGGTTTATCTACCTTCTAACCCACGTTATTACATTAGAGGTCAAACCAAGATTTATATTGGGAAATTTTTCTAAGTGTATACATTTTGGGCATTATGGACAACATGTGGGGATTTCCTATGACACCGAGGGCTGCAACAACACAGCAACAGCACGTTCCGATGAATCCATGGGTTGTAGCTTCTCAAAAGACGAACACTCAGTCAACCGATTAACTATCTTTCTATGAGTAATTCGGTACCACCACTTGTTACTCAACATCCACAACAACCGACGACTGATTATTGGGGCGTTGCAGCAGCAGCGGTACATTCCCAAACTACTAATGCTATTTCCACTCTAATTAATGATTTGTCTTCAGGTAGTAGAAATCGGCCTCCGAAGCTGTTGGACATGGCAGAGTATAATCAATGGCAAAAGAAGTTCAAGATACATCTTGAAGGCATGGGTTTGGAAGGAACTGAGGCATGGCAGATGATTGCTAAAGGATATGCTGCTCCATGTTTGGAGAATTCAGGTGAACCGATTCCACTTGATGGTTTATCTGAAGATGAGAAGAAGAAATTTGCAGTCGAGAAGAAGGCTTTCTCACAACTATCTCAAACCTTGACTACCGATCTACTTCACCAGTTTGGATCATGTACCACATCTAAGCAGCTTTGGGATATGTTGAAGAACAGTCACGATGGGAATGATAAGACGAGCAGATTGAAGGTGGAAGAACTAAAGAAAGAATTCGAAAACTTTATTTATGTTGAGAATGAGACTCTGAAGGAACTTAAACCGAGATATTGTCATCTGTTGACCGAGTTGTCGAATTATGACATCAAGATTCCTATGTCTGAGTTGGTTGATAAGTTTGTTGATTCCTTACCACCATATTGGAATCAACATATTGAGGTTTTGAAAGAGAATGATGCTTATCAATACTGGACAATCAACGAGCTTATTCAGAAGTTGGAGAATAAAGAGTTAGAAGAAAAGAGGAAAGCTAGAAGATCACAATTCCCACAAAATCCAGAATTATATCATGCTTCTTCATCCACTTCTGTGTCCAATTCAAGTGTGGCAGGAAATGTTGCGCCACATATAGCTTGTGTTTTGAGTTTCAGTGAACCTCCGAGAAACCCAATTAACTATCTTGCACAAACATCAACTTATCCACCAAACTACACCCCAAACTCCTACATTCCACCACGACCTCAAATGTCTACCGCATGTTACACATCTAACACACCTCAACAACAAACATATGTTCCTACAACAACACAAGCTCCTTCAAGCCAAAGTCCGGTCGTGTTGGAAACTTCCAACATGAACAATGTTACAGTAGAAGTTGCTCAACAACACATTGCTTTGATTTCAACAATGGTTGCGTCTTATAACGGACTTGTGGCGAGTCAGATCAGGAATAATAATCTGACTAATGAAGATTATGCCCAAATTGATAAGGAGGAGATGGAATTAATTGACATTCAATGGGCGTTCGCTAGTGTGATGAGAAGAGCGACAGAGTTTATTGAGAAAACCGGTAGAACTGTTTTGGCAACCTCACCGAATACCACATATGGCTTCAACAAAGACAAAGTTACATGTTTCATTTGTGGTGGTCGAGGTCACTTTAAAAGAGAATGCACACAACCAATGCAACAAGGTAACAAGAACCCTTTTAACTTTAACTATCAAAATCGCCAATCACAAAATCAGGTAACCTACCAGAGCCAAAACAACAACACCTATCCACAACAAAACAATTTCCAAAACTGACAAAACACCTCACAAAACACCTGTACTAGACAAACAACTACACCCAACCAAACTCAAACTCAAACTCCAAATAACCCAACCAGAACCATTATTCTTATTTCTACACCAAACAGCCAAACTCAAACTGAAACCCAAAATCAGGCTTTGGTGATACAGAAGGATGAGGGTTATGACTGGACGGGAATGCAATTGGGAGTTGAGGAGATTACCACTGGGAATGTAGCATATTTTGCTAATGAGATGGATATAGAGGAGCCGGTGATAGTTGAAGATGTTTTGGATTCTGAGAAGGTGTCTGAGGAGGTGATTGAGGAGATAGTCGATGATACTCAGGTTTCTGTTGCTGGGCAGGTTGAAGAGCTTACTGATGAGAAGATTTCAGGAACTGTTATTGATTCTGTCACTGAAGTTCCTGATGAACCTGAATCTGTTTATTCCGATTCTTAGAGTGAAGCTAATTAAGAAGCAAGTGCGAATTCTTTGGATGATGATATTGATCAGCTACTAGCCGAAGCAGATTTTCTGATGACCAGGAAATCATGTATTGTTAATGACGCCTTCAAAAAGATTGATTACTCAAAATTCTTTGCTGGGAAGGAGGCACATTATGCGCTTATGGCCATGACTGATGCACCAACACCGGTAAGTTCTGATTCTACTAATGATATGAATAGTGATATGTATTGTGGTACTTGCGATAGATTGACTGAGGAAAACAAGCAACTCCGGGTTAACCTTGAGAGTGCTAGAATCAACATTCAATCTTATCGTAAGGATTCACATGAGTTTAAAAAAACACTTGAAAGGTATAAAAAGGACATTTCCAAATTAAAGAAAACCCTTGCTTTAAAACAACTTGCCATTAACAAATACATAAATGAGCTTGAAAACACTAAATTGGAAATGGCAACTGTCAAGTGTTTTGCTGAGAAGGTCAATAAGAAGTTAGAAAGCTATAAACATATAGCTTATGTTGTTGACCACATCATTGAAGAACCATCACAGTCCGGTAGTGTAAACTACAAATCTGTTCCTTCTCCAGTGTTGTTTGAGAATCACAACTTCAACACAGTAACACTGGAGAGTTTAGTTCAACCGGACTCTACATCAGACAATGAATCTAATACTTCAAGTATTGGAGATCCACATTCTGATGTGAGACCGATACTCGGACTGAATGATGAGGGGGTGGTTCTAGTGGCTGATGATTCAGACACTGAAGATGAGAAACCAAAAGAAGGTAGAAAATCACATCATCACTAATGAACCAGTGTCACCTTCTCAGTTTTCTCATCCTCGGGCTAATGCACACAAAAAGAATCAATCAGTTACACAAAATGTGAAAAAGATTGAGAAAAATGATTCAGCTGACAAACCCGTCAAAGTTTTCTATCGGATGGAAGGATCCGATAAGATAATTTCTGACGAGGAGTATCCAATAAAATTTGCAAACTATTCAAAAATTGACAAAATCTGGCAGGATAGTACAATCTGGTTTCCTAAACATGAAAGGACCAATGACTTTCCTCCAGAACTTTTAAAGAAATTGCATCGTGATACTCCCAAAGAACCAAAAGTTCATGTCACTGAATTCATCAAGCCTAAAGAAAAGGCGAATGCATTTTTCCAGCCGGCTTACTCAATGGATCCAGCTCTAATGAGTTTAAGACGTAGATGTGTGGATGATCAATTTCCGATCACTTCATATGCTAAGCCGGGAGCTAAAAATGTATTTGAAGAGTACCGTGCATGTTACAAATACGGGAAGAGAGGGCATTTACTTGTTCACAGCCCGTATGTGCGACACAAAAGGCACGAAGTTGAGCACAAGCAACCTTATCAAAGTCCAGTCGATAATCATAGATATCCACAAAGACACTTTATCCCTCAAAGACCACCATTTTATAATCAAAGTCGATATTTTCAAAAGAGGGAAAGTCGCCAGTTTGTCTATGATCATCGAAATAAGATTGCTATGGAGAAACACCTAAAGAAACCAATGGTTGTAACCTCACGAATTTTCCCATTTATTTTGCATTAAAGTATTTCCCGATCCATGATATAAAGTTTAATTTATTTCTAAGTATTCTTATCTTTATCCGTGCACTCTATTTTTCTAAGTTACTTTTATCATTGTACTTAAAAAAAAATCATCAATCATGACATATGTCCTATCCTAATTCTATTTATAAAATCGTCATTTTATAAGACGGTGTTTTTTTATTTTCTAATTCAAACTAATGATTTTTTTTTCTTAAATAAAGCCTTGAGTCAAATAGTCAAAGTCTTAGTCAAACAGTCAAAGTCTTAGTCAAATAGTCAATTCATCATAAAACCTTACTTTATGGTGTTGACCAATTTTAATGGCTAATTGAATCCAAAACTAGTATAAAAACCCACCTATGACCCATTATACTTTGCACCTCTAAATCGATTGTTTCAATCCGATTAAACTTTCCCTCATACCTTTCTTCTATAGTCTATTACTTCTACAATTGAAACTTTGATTATAAGCTCTTGTAATTGGCAACTTTGGGGCTACACATATTCTATTTCTCGAGACTTAATACTTTGCTAAGGTGAGTTTACGTAACCATGTTATTGCGATTCTTTATACTTGCAACATTATACTTACGCAATTCTACATGCATGTCTTGTTGTAAACTTTAATGCTTCATGAATTAGACAACAACAACAGTTTCAACGAGTTTCAACGAGTTTCAACATTACATAATCATTAGCTATGGCCAAGCCGGCGATACTCAATACTAGATCTATTGGATTGACAATCCCACCTGGATACGTGTACCTCCTACATAGGTAGCGTGGGTGATTGTTATCGTTCCAACATATTATTAAGGTGAACCGTGGATGACGGGATGGACCTAAACTAGTCGGAGGTTTGATTATGTCGATTTAACATATTATGCTTATTCATGTAGACTTAAACTTACGATAGACATATGAATTGCTAAACTTTTATACTTAAACTATTTGCTTGACATGGCTTATGTATTCTCACCAACTTCTAGTTGACCCCCCCTATTTTTACAACTCAACAGGAAATAATGATGCATGAAGACTAGAGTATTTTCATGAGAAGGCAATATGAAGTCTATGCTTGTTTGGTTTTTGTGATGTATTAGCTTTCCACTTGAACTCATTATGTATTTCCATTTTTGGATATTTTCACTTTAAATTAATTTTAATTAAAATTTGGTTACCATGTGCTACTGTATACTCATTCTTACGTGACACCTCGATGTTTCCGCCATCGGTTGGGGTGTTACAGATTGGTATCAGAGCCATGGTTATAGGGAATTAGGTTATTAGAAAAATAATCTAGTCTATAACCATAGGATTTTAACTAGTACTTGCTCCTTTTACTTGCAACCTTACTTGCTTCTATTCTCTATCTCCCTCCTACTTCTTATCCCTACTTTAGTCCCTACAAGAAGATTGTTCTCCATCACAAGATCTACTCTTAGACTAATAGGACAAATCCTCAGGTTTAGCCTGAACCCCCTTGAAGATCTCATCGAAGTTCTAGATTTTAATAACAAACACGTGCAATCTGGAAGGGTGAACGCCTGTATTCTGAGTTTTCTGTCTAGGACTGGCATTGCGCATAAATCCCAATCAGACGAGGGACCCGGATGCCTACCTGGGAATTCTCGGGATGAGTGTTCACTTATAGGCTAAATCATGTCTTCACTATGTTATTAGAATCTAGAAGTTTTGATAAGTCAACGTTTTCGTTTATTCGTTTTAATTAATGAATAAATGATTACACTCACTTTCCTTAAACTAAGCTCTAAAATCTCAAAATTTTACAGCTTAAATCAATCTCATTTCATAACCATCTATGGATTTCACAATCACACTTCACCTTACCATCTTAGCCACTTTTTAAATATTCAACACCCTACCCAAATCATATTATTTCATTTCTCCACATGTTACTTATTTTTAAAAACTATAACCTCATACCTTAGCACAAACTAAAGATTTCTAAATCTTGTTGTATTTTCATTACCTAGTAACTTTACAAAGTACATATTTTTGTCAAAAGATGTCCTCGAACTTAAATTCAATTGTTTATTTATTGACGTAACAAACAATTTTCTATATAATGCTTTAAACTATTAAAAATCACTTAATAGAACCTTGATCTTCAAAACCTAATGTCATGTTTGAAATCTCCAACTAACGGGAATATTTTAATCAAAGCCCACTTAGCTTGTACTATTTAACAACTTTTACTTTATGTACAAAACCAATTTTGAAAATAATTTTTTTTTTTAATCAATAGGAATAATATCTAGTCTCTAGATTCTCCATCGGCACTCACTTTCAACTTGTTCAAATTTT
The DNA here is from genome assembly GCA_028751855.1 of Ambrosia trifida. Taxonomy (NCBI): domain Eukaryota; kingdom Viridiplantae; phylum Streptophyta; class Magnoliopsida; order Asterales; family Asteraceae; genus Ambrosia; species Ambrosia trifida. Next base: position 90,775,966 of record CM054125.1, on the reverse strand, counting down.
TACAATATTTGGCATATACCACAATCATGTTTTCTTATACACTTGATTATAACCTTTGATCCAAACCCCAAAATTTACACTGCTACATAATCTCCTTACTATAAAATAAACTCTTTATCAACTATCTTCACATTCACTATCTCTCACAACCTTGATTCTGCTTCAAGATTTTTCATCATCCTCTCAAGAACTAAATTCATATCTTTCACCTTCTCACACATGAGCTAGTTACCCATGATAACCAAACTATTGAAACTTGATTGTATGTTGCATCAAACATAATCCTTAGTTACATGAGGATTCGACTATCTACCATATTCGAACATTTGAAACTAGAATTCATGAAATATAAACTATTTACTATAGACACACCTAGAGTCATTAACCTTGTCTAGGGCAACTCTATTACAACTCACATGCTATACTTGATACTTGATTGCTTACATGTACATATTATCAATTTGCAATTTATGTGTGTGTGTAAATTGGTACACTTAATCAAACAACTGATAGAGGATGAAGTACTTGCTCAACAGTTAGTTGAGTACCAAATAACCTACTCAACGATTGGTAGAGGTCATCATGCCTGCTCAACAGTCGGTAGTGGCCCTACAACCTGCTGAACGACTGGTAGAGGCTATCGCACCTGCTCAACAATCGGTAGAGGTTCTTACTCACTGACTGGTAGAAGTCTTTTTCCTGCTCAACAGTTGGACTTATTTTTGGATACATTGTATACAATTCAATCACAAGGTTATTTTGCATTACTTACATGTGTGTTTAGAGTCATAGAAGGACATAAAACCCTAATGTAAGGTAAATTGGTGATTGCGGTCCGGAATGTAATCATGAATTTACAGGTACGTTAAGGTGGTGTGAAATTCTATCAAGGTTTTCGGTAGAGAAACTAATTATAAACTCTAGTTACCTCGTAGTTCATTTAGCCTTTCTATAGTCCATCAACTCATGCATTTCTTTTAGGATTTCTAAAACTTAAGATTCTTATTCGCCTTGCGATTCCAAGACACACCTAATCCTACCCTTAAAACTCACAGATAACAAACCTCTTATCCAAATTATTCGAAAGCAGATTATTCTATAAATTCATGTCGTGCCTTAACCCAAAATTTTCAAAACCACGGCTGCCTTAATTTCTACCCAACCATCCTCAAACCTGTGTTTTTAAATAACTTCGGGACGAAGTTTCCAAAAGTAGGGGAGACTGTAACCTCACGAATTTTCCCATTTATTTTGCATTAAAGTATTTCCCGATCCATGATATAAAGTCTAATTTATTTCTAAGTATTCTTATCTTTATCCGTGCACTCTATTTTTCTAAGTTACTTTTATCATTGTACTTAAAAAAAAATCATCAATCATGACATATGTCCTATCCTAATTCTATTTATAAAATCGTCATTTTATAAGACGGTGTTTTTCTATTTTCTAATTCAAACTAATGATTTTTTTTTCTTAAATAAAGCCTTGAGTCAAATAGTCAAAGTCTTAGTCAAACAGTCAAAGTCTTAGTCAAATAGTCAATTCATCATAAAAGCTTACTTTATGGTGTTGACCAATTTTAATGGCTAATTGAATCCAAAACTAGTATAAAACCCACCTATGACCCATTATACTTTGCACCTCTAAATTGATTGTTTCAATCCGATTAAACTTTCCCTCATACCTTTCTTCTATAGTCTATTACTTCTACAATTGAAGCTTTGATTATAAGCTCTTGTAATTGGCAACTTTGGGGCTACACATATTCTATTTCTCGAGACTTAATACTTTGCTAAGGTGAGTTTACGTAACCATGTTATTGCGATTCTTTATACTTGCAACATTATACTTACGCAATTCTACATGCATGTCTTGTTGTAAACTTTAATGCTTCATGAATTAGACAACAACAACAGTTTCAACGAGTTTCAACGAGTTTCAACATTACATAATCATTAGCTATGGCCAAGCCGGCGATACTCAATAATAGATCTATTGGATTGACAATCCCACCTGGATACGTGTACCTCCTACATAGGTAGCGTGGGTGATTGTTATCGTTCCAACATATTATTAAGGTGAACCGTGGATGACGGGATGGACCTAAACTAGTCGGAGGTTTGATTATGTCGATTTAACATATTATGCTTATTCATGTAGACTTAAACTTACGATAGACATATGAATTGCTAAACTTTTATACTTAAACTATTTGCTTGACATGGCTTATGTATTCTCACCAACTTCTAGTTGACCCCCCCTATTTTTACAACTCAACAGGAAATAATGATGCATGAAGACTAGAGTATTTTCATGAGAAGGCAATATGAAGTCTATGCTTGTTTGGTTTTTGTGATGTATTAGCTTTCCACTTGAACTCATTATGTATTTCCATTTTTGGATATTTTCACTTTAAATTAATTTTAATTAAAATTTGGTTACCATGTGCTACTGTATACTCATTCTTACGTGACACCTCGATGTTTCCGCCATCGGTTGGGGTGTTACAGATTGGTATCAGAGCCATGGTTATAGGGAATTAGGTTATTAGAAAAATAATCTAGTCTATAACCATAGGATTTTAACTAGTACTTGCTCCTTTTACTTGCAACCTTACTTGCTTCTATTCTCTATCTCCCTCCTACTTCTTATCCCTACTTTAGTCCCTACAAGAAGATTGTTCTCCATCACAAGATCTACTCTTAGACTAATAGGACAAATCCTCAGGTTTAGCCTGAACCCCCTTGAAGATCTCATCGAAGTTCTAGATTTTAATAACAAACACGTGCAATCTGGAAGGGTGAACGCCTGTATTCTGAGTTTTCTGTCTAGGACTGGCATTGCGCATAAATCCCAATCAGACGAGGGACCCGGATGCCTACCTGGGAATTCTCGGGATGAGTGTTCACTTATAGGCTAAATCATGTCTTCACTATGTTATTAGAATCTAGAAGTTTTGATAAGTCAACGTTTTCGTTTATTCGTTTTAATTAATGAATAAATGATTACACTCACTTTCCTTAAACTAAGCTCTAAAATCTCAAAATTTTACAGCTTAAATCAATCTCATTTCATAACCATCTATGGATTTCACAATCACACTTCACCTTACCATCTTAGCCACTTTTTAAATATTCAACACCCTACCCAAATCATATTATTTCATTTCTCCACATGTTACTTATTTTTAAAAACTATAACCTCATACCTTAGCACAAACTAAAGATTTCTAAATCTTGTTGTATTTTCATTACCTAGTAACTTTACAAAGTACATATTTTTGTCAAAAGATGTCCTCGAACTTAAATTCAATTGTTTATTTATTGACGTAACAAACAATTTTCTATATAATGCTTTAAACTATTAAAAATCACTTAATAGAACCTTGATCTTCAAAACCTAATGTCATGTTTGAAATCTCCAACTAACGGGAATATTTTAATCAAAGCCCACTTAGCTTGTACTATTTAACAACTTTTACTTTATGTACAAAACCAATTTTGAAAATAATTTTTTTTTTAATCAATAGGAATAATATCTAGTCTCTAGATTCTCCATCGGCACTCACTTTCAACTTGTTCAAATTTTTACAATATTTGGCATATACCACAATCATGTTTTCTTATACACTTGATTATAACCTTTGATCCAAACCCCAAAATTTACACTGCTACATAATCTCCTTACTATAAAATAAACTCTTTATCAACTATCTTCACATTCACTATCTCTCACAACCTTGATTCTGCTTCAAGATTTTTCATCATCCTCTCAAGAACTAAATTCATATCTTTCACCTTCTCACACATGAGCTAGTTACCCATGATAACCAAACTATTGAAACTTGATTGTATGTTGCATCAAACATAATCCTTAGTTACATGAGGATTCGACTATCTACCATATTCGAACATTTGAAACTAGAATTCATGAAATATAAACTATTTACTATAGACACACCTAGAGTCATTAACCTTGTCTAGGGCAACTCTATTACAACTCACATGCTATACTTGATACTTGATTGCTTACATGTACATATTATCAATTTGCAATTTATGTGTGTGTGTAAATTGGTACACTTAATCAAACAACTGATAGAGGATGAAGTACTTGCTCAACAGTTAGTTGAGTACCAAATAACCTACTCAACGATTGGTAGAGGTCATCATGCCTGCTCAACAGTCGGTAGTGGCCCTACAACCTGCTGAACGACTGGTAGAGGCTATCGCACCTGCTCAACAATCGGTAGAGGTTCTTACTCACTGACTGGTAGAAGTCTTTTTCCTGCTCAACAGTTGGACTTATTTTTGGATACATTGTATACAATTCAATCACAAGGTTATTTTGCATTACTTACATGTGTGTTTAGAGTCATAGAAGGACATAAAACCCTAATGTAAGGTAAATTGGTGATTGCGGTCCGGAATGTAATCATGAATTTACAGGTACGTTAAGGTGGTGTGAAATTCTATCAAGGTTTTCGGTAGAGAAACTAATTATAAACTCTAGTTACCTCGTAGTTCATTTAGCCTTTCTATAGTCCATCAACTCATGCATTTCTTTTAGGATTTCTAAAACTTAAGATTCTTATTCGCCTTGCGATTCCAAGACACACCTAATCCTACCCTTAAAACTCACAGATAACAAACCTCTTATCCAAATTATTCGAAAGCAGATTATTCTATAAATTCATGTCGTGCCTTAACCCAAAATTTTCAAAACCACGGCTGCCTTAATTTCTACCCAACCATCCTCAAACCTGTGTTTTTAAATAACTTCGGGACGAAGTTTCCAAAAGTAGGGGAGACTGTAACCTCACGAATTTTCCCATTTATTTTGCATTAAAGTATTTCCCGATCCATGATATAAAGTCTAATTTATTTCTAAGTATTCTTATCTTTATCCGTGCACTCTATTTTTCTAAGTTACTTTTATCATTGTACTTAAAAAAAAATCATCAATCATGACATATGTCCTATCCTAATTCTATTTATAAAATCGTCATTTTATAAGACGGTGTTTTTCTATTTTCTAATTCAAACTAATGATTTTTTTTTCTTAAATAAAGCCTTGAGTCAAATAGTCAAAGTCTTAGTCAAACAGTCAAAGTCTTAGTCAAATAGTCAATTCATCATAAAAGCTTACTTTATGGTGTTGACCAATTTTAATGGCTAATTGAATCCAAAACTAGTATAAAACCCACCTATGACCCATTATACTTTGCACCTCTAAATTGATTGTTTCAATCCGATTAAACTTTCCCTCATACCTTTCTTCTATAGTCTATTACTTCTACAATTGAAGCTTTGATTATAAGCTCTTGTAATTGGCAACTTTGGGGCTACACATATTCTATTTCTCGAGACTTAATACTTTGCTAAGGTGAGTTTACGTAACCATGTTATTGCGATTCTTTATACTTGCAACATTATACTTACGCAATTCTACATGCATGTCTTGTTGTAAACTTTAATGCTTCATGAATTAGACAACAACAACAGTTTCAACGAGTTTCAACGAGTTTCAACATTACATAATCATTAGCTATGGCCAAGCCGGCGATACTCAATAATAGATCTATTGGATTGACAATCCCACCCGGATACGTGTACCTCCTACATAGGTAGCGTGGGTGATTGTTATCGTTCCAACATATTATTAAGGTGAACCGTGGATGACGGGATGGACCTAAACTAGTCGGAGGTTTGATTATGTCGATTTAACATATTATGCTTATTCATGTAGACTTAAACTTACGATAGACATATGAATTGCTAAACTTTTATACTTAAACTATTTGCTTGACATGGCTTATGTATTCTCACCAACTTCTAGTTGACCCCCCCCCCCCCCATTTTTACAACTCAACAGGAAATAATGATGCATGAAGACTAGAGTATTTTCATGAGAAGGCAATATGAAGTCTATGCTTGTTTGGTTTTTGTGATGTATTAGCTTTCCACTTGAAACTCATTATGTATTTCCATTTTTGGATATTTGCACTTTAAATTAATTTTAATTAAAATTTGGTTACCATGTGCTACTGTATACTCATTCTTACGTGACACCTCGTTGTTTCCGCCATCGGTTGGGGTGTTACAATGGTGAACTCAACTAATGACAAACAAAAGGTATTTCCTAAACCTGCTGTTAAGTCAAAAGTTGGACATGTTTCTATTAAGTCAGAAAAGGTAAAAAGAAAGTTTCCTTTACGAACGATACAAAGAAACCTGCTGAGACACAAAAATATCAGATTGGGATTCTTAAACGTTTTGAACAATCTTGGTCATTAGTGGGTTCTCCGGGTGCTTCTACTTCAAGTGCTAGTGTCAAAGATAAAGATGAGAAAGGTTTGAATGATCAGAAAAAGATCGATTCTAAACCAAAAGTTGTTGAAAATGAATCTTTGAAGCTTCATGTTCTAAGACCCAAGACCAAGCAAGCTTGGGTCCCCCGAAAGATCTAATCTTTTCTTTGTTTGGTGCAGGGAGCTCCAGCTGGCCCTGTTAGCAGTCTTTGGATTGTCGACAATGGAGTTTCTGGGCACATGACCGGAGACTTAACGCTATTATTTGACATCAAGAATGTGAATGGAGGGTATGTAGCATTTGTAGGAAATAAAGGTGGTTATATCACGACGGAAGGAAGTGTAAGCAATTGGATAGTAAGTTTTGAGAGAATTTCTTACGTGAAGCAGATCGATTACAATCTGCTAAGTGTCAGTCAAATCTGCGACAAACACTTTTCTGTACACTTTGATGATAAATCTTGCTATATTCTGAAACCCGGCTTCGTCATTCCAAAAGAATGGATTATGTTAAGAGCACCAAGAGTGAGAAATCTGTACATTCTTGATATGAGCAAGGCGATGACAACCCAGGGCCAAGTTACATGTTTTCTATCCAAAGATATAGAAAAAGAATCGATTATGTGGCACAGGAGGATGGGACATATTCACCTCAGAAAAATGAAACATTGGGTGAAGAATGGGCTTGTAGAAGGGGTTAATGTGAAGCATTTTCATCTCAACGATAAATGCGTGAGTTGCAAAAAGGGCAAACAGTCCCACAAACCAAAGAAAGTAAATTATGTAGATATGCCACTAGAATGTTTGCATATGGACCTTTTCGGACCTGTCAAGCGTAAGAGTCATTCTGGGGAGCCTTAGTGTCTTGTGGTTACTAATGATTACTCTAGATTTTCGTGGGTGATGTGTTTGCAACACAAAAGCGACACGTTTAATAATTTGAAGGTTCTGTTCACCCGTTTGGAGAATGTTTACGAATTGAAGATTAAAAGAATTCGTAGTGACAATGGGACGGAGTTCAAGAATTCCCAAATGGATGCACTTTGTGAAGACAAAGGAATTCATTATGAATATAGTGCTCCGTACACTCCACAACAGAACGTTGTTGCTGAAAGGAAAAACAGGACTCTAATAGAGACGGCACTAACAATGCTTGTGGATTCAGATCTTCCAGTAATGTTCTGGAATGAAGCTATTTACGCAGCTTATTACACATTGAATCATGTATTAATAGTGAAGAGGTTTGGTAAAACTTCTTATGAACTGTTGAATAGACGAAAGCCAAATTTAGAGTATCTTGAACCGTTTGGGGCACCTTGTACGATGTTGAATCCGACTGAGAAGTTTGCATCAAAAGCTGAAGAGGGATACTTTGTTGGATATGCAACCCCGCTCAAACGGGTATTCAACAAGCGAACTCGACAGGTGGAGGAGTGGGCTAACGTTGAAGTACAACGATATACTCAGAACGTATAGGGAAGCGTTCCGGATTGGATGTTTGATTATAAAGATTTCTTTGAATCATTCAATCTAGATAACTGGGTTGAAGAGGCTGTATTGCGACTTTATTACGAGTGTGAAAACGTAGTGACATCACCGTTAGTGTGTCTGATCACCGTAACTCCTCCAACAGCTTCTAATGATACCAACGTTCCTGCTAATGAAGAAGAAGTGTTCCAAGAAGCTTCTACTACACTTGACTCATCTTAATCAGAAGTAGAAGATGATGCTTTTAGTGAAGCTATTCTAGATCATGCTACGGAGGAACCACCAGTGAACCTAAATCCAAATGTTGCTTCATCATCAAATACGGGTAATGATCTGGATACGATAGAGAATCTAACTACTCAAACTGGAGTTCAAGTTCCTGATCATCCGGAATCTCGGATTCATCAGATTCATCCACTTGAGCAAGTTATTGGTGACCCCGGAAGTAGTGTCATGACGAGAGGACAACTTCGTCAAGCAACTTCACATGATAATCTTGGAGCCCTAGCCCTTTATGCTAAAATTCAAAAATTTGGTTGTCAAAATGACGGGTCCTTTGCTTGTTATGTTTCGCAGGTTGAGCCGTGAACATACAAAGATGCTTTATTGAATGATTCTTGGGTTGAAGCTATGCAAGAGGAATTATTACCGTTTCAGAAGCTGGGAGTTTGGACACTTACAGATTTACCTCCAGGAAGAAAGAAGATTGGTACTAAATGGGTTTTTATGTGTAAGAAAGATGATCGAGGGGTTATCGTATGAAACAATGCTCGATTGGTCATTCAGTGATTTAGTCAAAACTGAAGGAATCGACTACAATGAAGTTTATGCACCTGTGGCACGTATAGAAGCTATCCGAATGTTTCTAGCGTTTGCCTCCTACAAGAAATTTAAGGTGTATCAAATGGATGTGAAGAGCGCGTTTCTGTACGATGTGGTTAAGGAAGAGGTTTACGTTGGTCAACCACCAGGCTTTGAAGATCCTATCCACCGGGATAAGGTTTACGTACTGAACAAAGCACTTTACGGGTTGCACGAGGCTCCACGACAATGGTATGAGGAGCTGAGCTCGTACCTACTTTCAAAAGGATTCAAACGAGGTTTGGTCGATTGTACCCTGTTCACAAAAAGAATAGAGGGTGACTTGCTTCTCGTTCAGATATATGTTGACGATATTATTTTTGGTTCAACTAACGAACTTTTGTGCAGAGAATTTGAAAGAATAATGCAGGAGAAGTTCGAAATGAGCGCAATGGGAGAAATGCAGTTTTTCCTAGGCTTGCAGGTGGATCAATTACCAACAGGCATTTTCATACACCAGACAAAATACGTATCTAAGGTCTTAAGCCGGTTCCAGATAGAAGATTCCAAACCTATGGATACCCCGATACAACCTAATCACGGAATTGGAGTTGACGCTAAGGGGGAGCTGATTGATCCATTCACTTATCGAGCCATTGTTGGGTCGTTGATGTATCTTACTGCATCTCGTCCAGACATTATGTTCGCAACATGTCTCTGTGCACGATTCCAATCGAAGCCGAAACAGAGTCATCTAACAGCCATCAAACGAATCCTTAGATATCTGAAGGGTTGTGCGTCGAGAGGACTTTGGTACCCTAATGATGATAATTTTGACTTTGTTGCTTTCAGTGATGCAGATTTTGGTGGTTGTGACAAAGACAGTAAATCCACAACGGCTGGATGTCAATTCTTTGGGAGCAGGCTCGTGACCTGGTAGTGTAAGAAGCAGACAGCGGTCGCTCTATCTGCTTGTGAAGCAGAATATGTAGCAGCTTCTAGTTGCTGTTCACAGGTTCTGTGGATTCAACAGCAGATGCGCAATTACGATTTGCAATATCTTAAAACCCCAATTTATTGTGATAATGAAGCTACCATAGCACTCACGAAAGACATGAACAATCACTCTAAAGCTAAACATATCTGGATTAAGTATCACTTTATCCGTGGTTGTTATGCTAAAGGATTGATTGACATGGTCAAAATCCACACTGATTACCAACGGGCTGATCTTTTTACCAAAGCTTTTGATAGATCGAGATTCGAATTTTTATTAAAAGCTAATGGTGTAAAAGAGAAACAAGACTGATCGTCACCTCGGTTTATCACTTTATTTTTATTTTTTACTGTTTTTCAGAAAAGTTAAAAAACATAATAATCCCAAAATATGTTTTACATTTTAGGGGGAGTCTTTAAGTTTTACAAAAAAACCAAATACATTGAAAAAGCCAAAAATCCCTAAAGATCAGAAAAACACAAAATGATTTTCCAGGATTAAAAGAGGAAATGATAGTACATCAGTGGAGATATGACACATGCTAAAGATTTGGAATGTTAAATAAGGCGTGTGTTGAGTCTATGTGATGTGCTGGTAGGCTTCGTAGACCTATTACTGCATCCCTGATACATACATATCAAACGAATTGTTATGTGGATGAACACCTCATGGCCATATGGTCTTAGTACCGTAATTTCGTTTGATAGGGTTTGTACAAAATTCGGAGGTTTCGGGTCGTTATGTTATTAGTTATCTGGGGATAGCCTATCTGATCTTCTGTCGTAAGGTTTTACGGACCTAGATCAGACAGGGTATCTTTATAAAAGAGCTTTAATGCCAAAACCTAAAGTTACCGAATGGAGGAACTTTCATTGTATGACGATAATCAAAGATTATCTAATGCATCATATCTAAGCATTGATGCAAATCGTGATTGATATAAGACCTCAACCTGGTAGAGTGCACAAGTTACTTTGTAGCATTAAGTTGTTGACCTGTACACCTCTGTGCCTCATACTTTGTAAATTACATATAACGAAAGCATAATCACGCGTTACAATGAGTCTTTGTGCAAAATTCCTGGATACGGGAGTATGTCGTGTGTGTGGGAACCACAGACAAATTAGTTTATAATATACATATCCGTATCAGTCTAAAGCACTGCACAACAGTCTGCATGTGAGCTTATATGGATAACAATATCAGCAATTGTCGGGTCACATATTGTCTTTAATGATAATAAACATTAAAGATCAACGGTGTGATCAGATTTCTCAAAAACTGATATGATCCTCTTACCGAAAATCACAAATCGTTTCCTTCTTTGTGTTTACATTTCTGCATTTTACATTTACTGCAAAAATATCAAAAACTTAAAAAAAATTAGGTGTGTTTTAACAAAAGTTTCAGAAAATCCAAAACATTTCTAATTTATTTTTGATAACCGATGGTGATTGATGGTGATTTTTTGAAGTTTGACAGGCCATTTGAGTTTTGCGACATTTAAATGCAAAATGATGAATGTTTGAAGGTTAAAAAGTTTGAAAATGTTTAAACGGAATTCGATTTTGAGATTTGGTAAAAAAATTCAGATTTCCAAATGTTCATTCGCCCTTCGGTGGGTCGAAGGTGCATTTGAGGGTACATTCGAACCTATTAGTAAGGTCAAATGAGAGTGTTTAAATGAATTTTCTTCATTCGAACCCATCAGTTTACATTCAGGCCTTTCATTTGGGTCGAAGGAAGCTGAAGTTTCTGATTCGAACCCCAACAAGGGTCGAATGTAGACATCTATATATATATCATGTTCGTCATTCGAACCCTCATTCCTAAAAATTTCAAATTTCTGATTTGGGGAGGAGATTTTGATTTTGATTTTTAGCCTCTACCATTGTGTTCCTGACTTCTTTCTGATCATTTTGATACCAAAATCACAGGTATTGGATGGCTTATCAGTTCGTAATCATTGACATTGCTCCTGGAACGCTTAAACCATAAATTGGACATGAAAATGAATTGTTTGGTTAAAATTGATGATGGACAATCAGTGTTCGTTAGTTTTAGGGGGAGAATGTACCAAATTCTAGACTAATAACAGTTTAATCAATATAATTATTGTTCAAACCCTATAAAACATAGATTTTGATGAAAAACTAACCAAAACTGATTGAAAGTTAAAATTGATTGTTAGGTTATGTTTATCGGCCATAATAGGATAAAAACAAACAAAAATCTGATGTTGATCATGGTTAAATTTGAATTTGGTATTTTCTGATGAAGAAAAGTCACATTCGACCATTTTCAAATTGTCGAATGTAGACTGAAAACGGTCGAAGGTAGTTATTTGGTCGAATGAACAGTTTTTCAAAAGTTTCTACATTCGAACCAACTTTTCACATTCGAACCTCATCATTTCTTCATTCGAACCCACAGTGGGGTCGGAGGAAGATTTTGTGACCAAAATTTCAAATTTTGTCTGATTTTGACGAATTTTCATGTTTTTGTTTTGCAGATTTCAAATAGCTGAACAACATAATCCAGAAAAACAAGTTGCTGAACCAGAGAAACCTCAGGAAAAGGAATTGATTTTTGAAGCTGGTCATAATTGTTGTGCGTTCATTGGCGAAGTTAAATAGCATGAAGCTTTTGACGGACGTTGTAGAGTACTTTATGCTATTGCTACTCCGATTTCGATTTATTGAGATCATCAAGTTGAGTTTTGGAAGAGTGTTGTCATAGATTTTTGGGACAACAAGACGGCGATTAAAAGCAATATTCATGGAGAGTTGGTGCTGATTACTGAAGAAGATATCCGGGAAGCACTAGATTTGAAAGATTCTCCTACTGATCCGAGGAAGTTGTCATGGATTGATCAAAGAGTATGCTTTCTCAGGATGAAGTACAATGGTCCTATCCCTGACGGTTTACTGCACAAGGCGAAGTTGTGTCCACAATTTAAGTATCTTGCACATGTGATTCTACATATCTTTGGACCATTTTGTAGTGGATATGATGTGATAAGGAGCAATATTAGTTCGTTGTTGGTTGCGTTAGTGTTGAACAAACCATTTAACATGTCTGGGATGATTTTTGATCACATGCTTGAAGTGCTGAACGGGTTGAAGGTTGACAAATTTCTGATGTACCCAAGGTTTCTACAAATGATCTTTGACAGGAAGTATCCGAATTTGAGGAAAGATCCAAAGGAGATATTAGTTCAGCATCACATGAACTTGAGTACGCTAAGAAGAATGAAAGCGTATAAGGGTGTTCCAGAGAATGAGAGACCATCTCACACGAACTTATTTGGTCATCTGATTAATCCGGGTTACAAGATCTAAGTGATAACTGTATGAGGATTGAATTGTCAAAAACAATAGGTTTGATCAAACAAGTCTACCAATTCAGGCGCGGAATCCCTGAATCGGTTACGAAATGATAATAAAATCAACAAAACACACAAATCACCATAAACATTCCTTTTTCATTCATAAACATGCTTGATAAACGTTACAAAATCTTGTTTATAATGATAAAGACACAATTCAGACTTAAACAAAACCCTAGGGAGAAAACCAGATCGAAGGAGGGAAACAAATGACCAAAAACTTAACTTGAAAATGAAAATCAACATATATATAGCCTGCACAATCGCCCCTCCACCCCCCGTAAGGGTCGAATGTGCAGGTTCGCCCCTTTGTTTGGGCTCATCAGCACACATCCCTACAAAAGCTTCCTTTCGACCAAAATCTTCTACCTTCGACCAATTATCATCACCTTCGACCCTTTATATTCCACTTTCGACCCTACGCTTTTGGCAAAACAGAAATATATGTGCAATCCAATAGCACTAGTCGCAAAACGTGTATCAACAAACTCCCCCTCGACTATTGCTTGGATTGCTTAAGCCTTCGCTCTTCGTCCATCTGCTTATTCATTAACTTGATGTGCAATAAGGTCTTCTGCTCTTTCGTCATGACTGGTTCAAAGGTTTGTTTTGATTTCTTCTTTTCTTTCTGAACTTCCACAAACTTCCCCAGTTTCTTGTCATAATCGCATCCCGCATTAACATCCCAAGCGAAACACAAATATACCACACATTGGTACTTCGAAGCCTGTTCACTATCCTTCTCTTCACAGTAGATTGGGTTTTAATACAGCATAATAATGTCTTCATAATAGCAATTTATCAACCACATCTGATCAAAAATGTGTATCTTCTTGAAATCATTCTTTCCATCCTACAATAAGATAATAGCTTCTGCGGTCTTCCAATCATAGTACTACCACATAAAATCTTTTGAAAAATGTTATGGAATAGGCATCAAAGGAATATGTTTTAACACGGTCGGTGGTTTATACTGATATTTCTTCTTATGAACAATCCTCTTCGGATACTGTGGGGTAAACATGTCCCATTTTGTTCTGCTTTCTCTAGCCATGCGATCTGCAAAGTAGACAACTGCATCATTGTTCACAGTTGCTCCTGACAAAGTATGTCTGCAAACATCGCGTACAGCCCAATAAGATAGTGTTTTAATGTCATGGAATCTGTTGAAATACAGAATTCCTTTCTCCCACTTCACTGCAACACACCTTAGCTATCTTAAGTATTTCCACCCGAGAGCTCTTCCGTTAAATAGTTCGTTATGGAACTTATAGAAACCTCCCTAAATCTCAGTCTTCAGTCGGTTGGCTTCTTTCTCTTTTAGCTTCCTTAACAAACTTTTCAGATCGTCAGATTGTTCAATAGTTGGTTTTTGACTTTCTGAATTTTTGAAGACTTCATCAACGAACTTCTTACTCTTTTCACGTGCAAGTTTCTCAGCTTGGCTTAACATCTCTTCAGAAAATTCAGGAAAAGCAGAATCCTGATTGTCTTTAAAGTACTCTGGATATTCCTCACTGGTAATATCCTCTATCTCAACATCTTCAAACACTAGAGCATCTCTATCATCAAAATGATTTCCTGCTTCTTTCTCAAGAATATTTGGAATCTGATTCTCACTCATTAACTCTTCAAGAGATTTCCCAACTTGTTTAGCCAATCCTTCAAGTATTTCTTTAGAAATTGTTGCAGAAACTTCACCATCTTCAAGATCAGCATCGTTATACTCAAGCTCGAATTTCATATCATCTGATTCAAATATTTCAGGAAACTTTCCTGTCAGCTGAATCATTCAGACTTTCTTTGTCAACATCTGGCAATATAACTTTTTGTCCTCATCAGATCTGATCTTTTCGTTCCAGAAAATATCATCATCATCAGTGTTACCACCAGGAGCTTTCGAACTTGATTCTCCTGCAACTTTACCTATTTCTCTCTTCTCACACTTATACTTATCAGTGTCATCATCATCGTCATCATCATCATCATTTGCAGAACTATTATCTCCAGAATCATCACGAGAACCATCTTTATCATCACCATCCTTCTTCTTCTTCTCAGGAGCATCACCTGCATCCTGTTCTAGATCCTCATCATCTTCTTCTTCTTTTTCTGATTCAAATGGTTCGAAGTCAACAAGCTCTTCTTCACGCTCTTTATCTTCCTCTCCTTCTTTCAACTGAGGAGCTTTCTCATAAAGATCATCAATCAGCTTCCTTAAGTTCTTATTATCTTTCTTCACTTGCTTATTCTCGAGTTTTAAAGCAATGAATCTTCTAGTAGTTGCTTATTCTCTGTTCATGCTTTAACAACTTCTGATTCTCATTCAGGAGTAGTTTAGTCTTTGCTTCTATCTCTTCCTGACTCTCCTGTGAAGATTCAATAATATCCAACATTTTTCTATCATTCTTTCTCAACTGATCAATCTCTTCTTGTTGTTGGTTAATAATTTTCATCATCTCTGTCAGCTTCTGGTTGACTGCATTCATCACATAACTCGATACAGTAACCTGTGGAGTTGAAGCCTCAGCAACCGGAGTCTTTTTTTTAAACTTGTTTAAGACTCTTTCCATAGCATCATTAAAATCATCAGTTGAAAGAGCAGTTTTCTCAGCAGCAGATGTCTTATGTTTCTTTGCTGCTGGGGATGTTACGGGAGTAGCAGATTTAGAGCTAGACACATCAAGAACTTTCTTTCCTGTTATTAGAATTTCAACTTCTTTTGCTCTCCTCTTCTTTGGCTTTTCAATCTCATCAGCCTTTGCTTTCTTCTTGTACATAGGATTCTTTTGCTTTTCACCAGTCATCGGTGATCCACCAAAATCTTCTGTCCCCATTCCAAGACTCATATCTATATCGTCCATCACAATCAGACTCTTCAATCTCCGTTCCTCTAAATTCTTGTTGAGACTTTCAGATTCACCAGCCACAGTGGCTTTGGGCTTGGTTTTCTTTACAGTCTAATTAGCAGAATCCCACCTCTCATCTTCTTGAGTCTCTTCTGAATCAATCGACTCTTCATCAACCAACAACTTTAGCTTTTCCCTTCCCAGACTTAGCACCCACATTCACCACTTGTCGCTTTCTTTTTGCTTCAGGATCCACATGGAATAAAGGATCATCATTGTCAGATTCACTATTCGCATTCCTATCCTTATCAACACCTGGATCTTGATAATCAGGATTAATCAAGTGCCCAAACAGATTCTTGAATGGTGGTCTTTCATTTTCAGGAACACCTTTGTAACCTTTCATCCTGACCAATGTACTCAAACTCATATGATCTTGAACGACAAACTGTGTTGGATCTTTCTTCAACTTCCTATACTTCTGATCAAAAATCATCTGCTGTAACCTGAGATAAAGTAAAAACTTATTGTTCTTCAATCCTTTTAATGGTTCAAGCATGTGATCCAATATCATCCTGGATACATTGAACGGCTTGTTCAGAATAAGAGCCACCATCAATGAACTAATACTCTTCCTCATTACATCGTAGCCACTACTAACGGAACCGAACACATGGAACATCACATGAGCCAAGTATTTAAACTGTGGACACAGTTTACCTTTGTGTAAGGCTCCATCTGTGATTGGTCCATTGTACTTCATTCTCAAAAAGCATTTCCTTTGTTCTATCCATGATAAACATCTTGGATCAGTCGGCTTGTCTTTCAATCTCAAAGCTTTGCGAATATCACTCTCTGTCACAATTGTCAGCTCCCCCTGAATGTTGCTAACAATTGCAGTTTGATTATCCCAAAAGTCCATCCTCGCATTCTTCCAAAATTCTTTCTGATGATCTTTGTAAATAATGGCAAGTGTGGCAATCGCATCAATAACTCTGCTACGCTTCAAGAAATCTATAATTCCAGTGAATTCCGTATGCTTCTTGACATCACCAAGAAACGCACAGCAGTTGTGAGCCTCTTCAAATGGTCCCCAAATTTCACGTATGCCCCTATATATTTTCAATGGTCCCCAACGTTTACATTTTATAATATTTTGGTCCCTACTAGCTAACGTCGTTAAATTTTTTCAGTTAAGTCATGTAAAATGACCAAAATACCTATAGGGACCATCAAAGCAGTTTAATCTTTTGTGTATATGACCAGCACCATCACCACCACCTCCTCCTCCTCAAACAACCAACATCACCCCCTCCTCCTCCTCCTCCAACCACCACCATCACCACCACTACCACAAATTCGTCAAAGTCAACGAACCACCATCGTCCCCAACCCCAACCCTAACCCAACTTCAGTACCACCGAACCCCAACCCTAACCCAACTTTAGTACCACCGAACCCTAACCCAAAATCAGTGATCAAGGTGGAGTTGTGGTGGTTGGGGACTGACCCACCTTCTCGTGAACCCTAACAAATGAAAACCTAACAAATGCCACATATAACTTGTATTTGTAATGTATTATAAGAAGGGAAACAGAGTAACGTGTATTGATTGATATCTTCTCTTCATCATCAATTAGTAACCTTCATCAAATCAAACCCTAATAATAATAAATCACCATAAATCTCACCATCCATCCATCAATCAAACACACATTCATCAATCGTCATCATCAGATCATTGTTATTAGTTCACCGTTTGTTCTGATCGTGGTTATATATCATACCAATATTATTATTATTATTATTATTATTATTATTATTATTATTATTATTATTATTATTATTATTATTCTGTTAGGGTTTTGGGAGATTTTGTAACAGACGCATGAGCTGCTTCGTTAATAATCTGTCCTCTAATTCCAATCACTTCATCACTTGTCGGCTTCTCTTTTCTCTTCATCACTCCCCTCAATTAACCTCTAATTCTAGTTTTAATCGATTGTTTGGTTTTACATCGTCGCTGCATCATGGATTCAGGTGGAGACAACATTAATAAAAATTCTTATAGATGATGGAGAGAGGGAGAGGTTTAGAGAGAGACGAAGAGAAGGCTAGAGAGAGAGAGAAAGATGGTGGTGGTGATGGTTGGTGGGTTTGAGAAGAGGAGATATAACCGATGGTTGGTGGGTTTTTTTTTATTTTTTTTAAAGAGGGTTAATTTAGTAATTTCGCATTGACTTAACTGAAAAACTTAACCTCTATCCAAGTCAGGGACCATCAATGAAACAAAATACAAACCACAGATCCCATACGTGTAATTTCGAAACGCTGACGTGCAGAGTTTAAATTTAGGCAAACCACAGGGACCATCCGTGCACTTTACTCAAACGAAAATGTTGACTTATCAAAGCTTCTAGATTCTAATAACATAGTGACGACATACTTTTGCCTATAAGTGAACACTCATCCCGAGAATTCCCAGGTAGGCATCCGGGTCCCTCGTCTGATTGGGATTTATGCGCAATGCCAGTCCTAGACAGAAGACTCCGAATACAGGCGTTCACCCTTCCAGATTGCACGTGTTTGTTATTATAATATAGAGCTTTGACAATATTAACAAGGCAGTTCAGGTTAGAACCTGAGGATCTTGTCCTATTATTAGTCTAAGGGTAAATCCAGTGATGGAGAGCAATCATCTTGCAGGGGCTAGGTATGGATAAGAAGTAGGATGGAGATAAAGAATAGAAACAAGTATAGTTGCAAGTAAGAGGAATAAGTACTGGTTAAATTCCTAGGGTTATAGACTAGATTATTTTCTAATAACCTAATTCCCTATAACCATGGCTCTGATACCAATCTGTAACACCCCAACCGATGGCGGAAATATCGAGGTGTCACGTAGTGATGATTGTTCAATAGCTCGTGGTACTAAATGGAAGTTGAATATTACTAAACAATTTACAATTTGTCATACAATTTAATAAATACATAAACTTGATTTACATAAACTAGGTCCAAAGCTCCTATGTGATCCAAGACTTGTACAGCTTCCAATAGCAAGTAAAACCTGAAACATGTTGAGTTGGAAAGATGGGGGGAGGGGTCAACTATAAATAGTTGGTGAGAACACATAGGTTTTCCATATAATTGAAAACAATATGTTGTATAGCAATCAAAATTGAAGTATAATAATGAGTAATGGTAGAATATGAGTCCGACATGTAACAATGCATCTTTTGTACAATCAAACCTTGTGTCGACTGAGACCTAACTCGCAAGTTAGTAAAAGTGTAACTGTTATCGATCATCCCTGAGTTTATGCAGGAGGATGGGTTTGTCAGACCTATAGCGCTATAATCTAAACAGGCGGCTTGATCAATGTTAATGATTGTACTGTGTCTTTTTGTTACAGTCAAATTGAATCAACAAGTTTCAACAATGTAAGAATGAGTATATGATAGTGTATAAAATGTTTAAACATGTTTCACCCCAAAACGTAAATCAGAAAAAAGGGCTATGTAAACTCGCCTTAGCAAAGTATCAAGTCCTTTGTAATGGAATAGGTATGGTCCAAACGTTGCCAAGTATTACCTTATGTTTAAGTCTTGTACCTATACAAAAACACGACTTAATTACACTTAAAACAAAGGTCCACAAGTGTCGGGTGGACAATTTGTATGATAAACAACAACCGGATGTCTTACCATGTCCATAATGATCATAGGGTATCATTGTCGGGATTGACTATCTACAGCCTCACTAGACCACATACAACTCAAACAGGTGAGTTTCTATGGCCCCGTTTTACTATTTTACATTTTGGGGGAAATACATGCATCAATACTTGTGTCATTTTCAAGTGTGTGTACATTCTATCATGACTACCATGTGGAACATGAGACAATTTGGTTCATGAGCTCACTAGTCCTCGTACAACGTTTACTGTAACCATTAGCTAGACATTTAGCCATGGAACACTTTAATAGATCTATTGAGTTGACACCCCCACTCTTGGTTAGTCTCTCTAACCGGTTACATGCAAAAGAGTGTTAGTATTCTACTATACATACATTGTCTTTGGTGTACAATGCGCGAGGCATAACAGTCAAGAGGTTTGGTTACGAGACTCATGGTTCTCACAGAAATCATTCGCTTAGCTATCTTATGAGTGGTCATACACGAATTACACGTTGGTTTTACTATACAGTCAAAACCCATAGACTCACCAACATTATTGTTGACAAAACTCGTTATGCATGTTTTTCAGGTAACTAATGGAGGGCCACCGAGGATTGAGGGAAGGGTTCAAGCATGCACCCCGTGGTATCACTTTGATGGCTTTTGTCAGTTTCAAGATGTTATGTTTTCAATTTCCATAAAACAATGTCTCTTATGTTAACATTATGGTATCATTTTCAATAAATTCTTGACAATTTCCATCACTTATGGTGGTACCATTTGAATAAATGTGTATTGCTTGAACCTTGTGCTTGAAAACCTTTTGGTTGTTGCATCCCCATATTTCCGCCTTGGCGGGGTGTGACATTTATCATTACTCTTTATAATCTCATATATAACCCATATCGTAATTCATACAATTTTGGGTTGTATTAGAGACTTGTTTTAGTATTCACTTTGATCTCCTCAATAACCCATATTATAACAAATACAATTTTGGGTTAAATCGAGATTGATATTTATTGCTATTTAATTAAATTATGATTTTAGTTCATCATGTTAAATATGATACATCGGTTATATCTATATAATTAATTATGTTTAATTTATTAAATATTTTAATATATATAAACAAATCAATGAATAAATGTCGGTACAGTACCTTTAATATTTCTGTCATTTTTTTCATTGTTACAGTACGTTTTTTACGAATATTATATACAACTAATTTATTGCTTCATAGCAACGATAATTCACAAAGGACAAGTGACACATCCTCCAAACTTTTAATCGTCCGGACATGACTCAGTTTCCACATCTCCTTGCTTTCATATGTTAATGTTGGCTAATCTCCAAACTTTTTTCATTGTTACAGTACGTTTTTTTATTGCATAATGGAATAATCCCGGTTCAAATAATATAAATAGATCAATGAATTAATTACCATCTATCTGTTTCGAACATATATCCAGTCATATTTTTCTTTATCGATTTTTATTGCATCTGTTATTATTTTTATTTTATTATTAAAAAAAAGAGGTTAGTGTCACACTATGTGCAAGTAAAAAGGTGTTAAAAGACAATCTAATGCCTACCACTCGCAGACAAGAATCGGGTGGTGTGGTCGTTGTAACACCCCAACCGATGGCGGAAACATCGGGATGTCACGTATTGATGATTGTTTCAGTAGCACATGGTATAAATTGAATTTTAAATAATTTATTCATAACATAAATATCCAAAATGAAATGATGTCTAGAAATCCAAATACATGATATCAAATAAAGCAACAACTTCATATAAAAACTTCATGATAAATCCTCATGCATACTCAAGCCTCAGCTTCATTGTTACCTGAAACATGTTAATTTTGAAAATATTTTTGGGTCAACAAAAGTTGGTGAGAATTACATAGGTTTTGATAATCGAATAAAACTTGTACAATTCAAGTGTCATGGCAAGTCTAGTCCATATGTGAAAACATACTAGAAGTAAATCGAGTGCATAATCAACCCTTGTGACTGTTATATTGTGGTCCATCCCATACGCTCATGGTTCGCTCGATTATGTTATGTGATAACAATCACCCACGCTACCTTTGTAGGAGGCACGTATCCGGGTGGGATTGTCAGTCCAATAGATCTATCATTGTATACCGTCAGCTGATCAATGATAATGATTATGCTAGAATATTGTGCTTACCCTAGTCATGTTTAAGACATAATGCAACATAGAAAAACACATAGACACTTTATGATTGAATTGCATATAGAATGTTGTAACATGTTTCACCCCAAAAATGGTGATAAATAGAAAAAGGGGGCTATGTAAAACTCACCTTAGCAAAATGTTATGTCTCGTGAAAAATAGAATATGTGTTGCCCAACAATGCCAAGTATTACCCTATAATTAAGGTAATAAATATGTCTAAGTCATTCTAGTCTACAAATATATTCTAGGGCTTCGAATTGGGGATAAGTGCTCGTTTGATTAATAATTAAAATGTTTAATAAATAAGATAAATTTGATAAATAAATAAACAAAGTCTTTTTGTAAATTTTAAATTAAAGATGGTCACAATAATAAGTTTTAAGTATGAAAATAATTTTTATAAAATTATTTTCTTAAAAATAGAATATTAAATCTATTTATTTCAAATTGTCAAAATATAACTTTAATATTTAAAAATACTAAATTAAAGAATTATTAAATTAAAAATTGTATTTCTGTTCCAAATAGAAAGAAATAATTTATATAAAATTTTGGTGCAAAAATATTAAAAAATGAATTTATTATGATTTATATATGATTAAAACTAACAAAAATTGATTAAAAATATTAAATAAATGATTTTTTAGAAATAAAAATCATTTCAGAAAAGTTTATTGTTATAAAAACTCAGAATAATTTTTGTGGAAATTTATAAAATTGTTTTGATATTTTTATAGAATTTTATAAATAAAATAGAATAAACTTGAATTATTTATTATATATATTAAATAAATAAGTTTTTGAAAAATAAAAATTTTATGTTAAACATTTTCACTAGATTGACATAATATAAATTTTTGTAGAATTTATAAAAGAGTTTTAGTATTTTAAAATGAATTTTTAAAAATATAAAGGAATATATATATATATATATATATATATATTGAATTAAAAAGAATGTTTGTTGATGCCATGGTTCGAACCCGGGCCCTTGGCCGGTTCGTTGGTTTTAAATCACAAGCCCAGACCAACTGGTCTGGACCCTGAGAACGTTTAGTCTTGGATTAATTTAATTATATGATATAAGAGAATTCTGATTTATATTCTTTTAAAAAGAAAAGAATAAAACCGTTTATACGGGACTCGAACCCGCGTGTGTTCGTTTAACAACATCAGACACAACCACTTGATCTAGATCAGTGGTTGTGTTTGATTCTAGTTTGTTTAAATTATAAAATCAGGTACTGAATAGTGTTCTTCCCCAAATACAAACGTTCGTGACCTAGAATTCTCAATTGATTGATTCACACAACAGTAACCCAATTAATCAGAGGGTTATTGTTGTGTGAATGCCGATTATTAAAACCCACATGAAAAATAACACTTACAATAACGAATCGTGCACGATCTGCCTAGTCAAACAGAAAGTCAAATTCAAACAAAAACACTTGATCAGTTGAATTAAACAAGAAATTGGAGATTGAGAGAGTGTTATCGGCGAGTTGAGAAAGATTTGTGATGTCCAATTTATAGGGAGAGGGTCTGGATGATTGATTGGTAAGTTTGACCGTGTATTGAATGTAATGACGCGAAATCGAGTATAATTGGTATGATTTAATCATCAAGACAGCGTGTGTGGGACGCGTAATCATCAAATCGTTCATAATCATTCCTAATTTAGATAGAAACGCGTTTGAATTGGGTAATTAAGGTAGATGGGTGTCACAGTTGACTTTCCTAGTCAACTGTGAAGAACCATACACGTGATATAATAATTATATGTTGGAATTAGAACAAGATGTGTGTGTAGACCAGATGGTTGAGCTTGTTTGTGTTTGTGACCCGACTTAGGGCGCGGGTTCGATTCCCGGCCCAAGCATAATATTTTTGACATTTAAAACTATATATATATATGTATATATATATATATATATATAAATAATATAGTATTAGGGTTCCAAATACGCCACAATAATAATTAAAAGCGAATAATAATAATGAAACTTGACGTTTTTATTCATGATAATAGTAACGTACAAGTATAAATGCGTAATGTTACAGTCTCCCCTACTTTTAGGAACTTCGTCCCGAAGTTGGAGTTGGAGAGTCTGGTGGAAAAAGATGTGGGTACTTAGTCTTCATCTGGTCTTTGCGTTCCCAAGTGAACTCTGGACCTCGTTTAGATTCCCAACGAACCTTAACGATCGGAATGCGACTGCGCTTGAGTTTCTTGACTCCAGTATCAACGATCTTGATGGGTTTCTCGATAATGTGCATAGTTTCATCGATTTGCACATCCTCAAGAGGGACATGGAGGTTCTCATCTGCTAAGCATTTCTTGAGATTCGAAACATGAAAAGTTGGGTGAACATTGCTTAGCTCAGGTGGAAGATCAAGTTTGTAAGCCACTTTTCCAATTCTGTCAAGAATTTTGAATGGGCCTACGTATCGAGGAGCTAGTTTTCCCTTTCTACCGAAGCGAATCACTCCCTTCCAAGGGGATACCTTAAGAAGTACAAGGTCCCCAACTTGAAATTCCAAGGGTTTACGACGTTTATCAGCATAACTCTTCTGACGACTTCTAGCCTTGAGAAGATTATCCTGAATGAGTTGGATTTTGTCTGTGGTTTCCTGGATTAGTTCGGGTCCAGTGATCCGGGCTTCACCAACCTCAGTCTAACAGACAGGTGAACGACATTTACGACCATAGAGTGCCTCGAAAGGAGCCATGTTAATGCTGGCATGATAACTGTTGTTGTATGAAAACTCGACCAAAGGAAGATGAGAATCCCATGCGCCACCAAAATCGATGACACATGCCCTGAGCATATCCTCAAGTGTCTGGATGGTCCGTTCAGTCTGACCATCTGTTTGAGGGTGATAAGCAGTGCTCAGGTTCAACTTGGTACCCAAAGCGTCTTGTAAAGAATCCCAAAAGTGAGAGGTGAAACGACCATCACGATCAAAGATAATGTCTAAAGGTATACCATGACGACATACGATTTCACTTACGTATACATCTTTGCCAACCTTTCCACCGAATACTTCTCACGAATAGGTAGGAAGTGGGCTGACTTGGTCAAACGATCGACGATTACCCAAATACTGTCAAAACCTTTGGGTGTACGAGGGAGTTTAGTGATGAAGTCCATTGCTATGCTCTCCCATTTCTGTAACAATACGCATTTATAACTTGTACGTTACATTTATCATGAATAAAAACGTCAAGTTCCATTATTATTATTCGCATTTTATTATTATTATGGCATTTTTGGAACCCTAATACTATATTAATTATATATAATATACTTATATATTTAATATAAATATCAAAAAAATACTTTGCTTGGGCCGGGACTCGAACCCGCGCCCAAGCCGGCCCATATGCCCACGCGTTCTAACCATCTGATCCACACGAACACCTTGTTTCAATTCCAGCTTGCATTTGATTTAACATGACACTGGTTTCTTCACAGTTGACTAGAGAAGTCAACTGTGAAAGCCAATCTACCATAATTAACTTCATAAACGCGTAATTGATCCAGTATAGGAATGATTTCGTGATTACCGGTCATCTACAAGTCAGCACACGATCAATTACCATTTAAATCATACCAATTATACATGTATACGCGTCACCCATTCAATTCGTGGTCAACCTTACCAATTCAACGATCTAGACCACTACCCCATAAATTGGACACTTCTGGACAATCACAACTCGCCAATCAATCTTTCTCAACCACCAATTTCTTAATTATTCACCGTTCTTTAGTCTTTTTGATCGCGTTTTGACTTCAAGCTTTGACTGAGCAATCGTGTTCATAACGTGTTTGTAAGTATCATTTTTGTGTCGGTTCTATCCTTCGGCATACACACAACATTAACCCTAAGGTTAATTGGGTTAATGTTGTGTGAATTGTGTAATTGCAAAAGCTAGGGCTCGTAAATTAGATTTGGGGAAGAACATTGATTTTTCATATATGTTATATTTTAAACAAACTGAAACCAAACACAACCACTGGTCTAGACCAAGTGGTTGTGCCTGGTATACTTGAACCAGCCCACGCGGGTTCGAGCCACAGCAACAACACTTTTTTTTTTTTTTTGTGTTTTGTTTAAATAATCAATTTAAATATAATTACTTATATTTTATAAACACTTTTAATAGTTCTACAAAAATTATTTTGTGTTAATCTAATGAAAAAGTTTAACATACAATTTTTAGTTTTCAAAAATTTATTTATTTAATATATATAATAAATAAATCAAGTTTATTCCATTTTATTTATAAAATTCTATAAAAATATCAAAACGATCTTATAAATTTCCACAAAAATTATTCTGAGTTTTATAACAATAAACTTTTCTGAAATGATTTTTATTTCTGAAAAATCATTTATTTAATATTTTTAATCAATTTTTGTTAATTTTAATCATAATTAAATCATAATAAATTCATTTTTCAATATTTTTACACCAAAATTTTATATAAATTATTTCTGATTATTTGGAACAGAAATATAATTTTTAATCTAATAAATCATTAATTTTAGTATTTTTAAATATTAAAGTTAAATTTTGAAAATTTGAAATAAATAGATTTAATATTCTATTTTTAAGAAAATAATTTTATAAAAATTATTTTTATACTTTAAACACACTATTTTGACCATCTTAAATTCAAATTTTATAAAAAGACTTTTGTTTATTTATTTATCAAATTTCTCTCAATTATCAAAACATTTTAATTATTAATCCAACAAATGTTTATCCCCAAATCGAAACCCTAGAATATACTTGTAGACTAGATAGACTTAGACTTATTTGTTACCTTATACATAGGGTAATACTTGGCAATCTTTTGGGCTACACTCATACTATTTCTCAAGACTTAATACTATACTAAGGTTAGTTTACGTAACCATGTTTATGCAATTCTTTATACTTGCAACATTATACTTAAGCAATTCTACATGCATGTCTAGTTGTAAACTTTAATGCCTCATGAATTAGACAACAACAACAGTTTCAACGAGTTTGAACGAGTTTCAACATAGGTAGTGTGGGTGATTGTTATCGTTCCAACATATTATTAAGGTGAACCGTGGATGACGGGATGGACCTAAACTAGTCGGAGGTTTGATTATGTCGATTCAACATATTATGCTTATTCATGTAGACTTAAACTTACGATAGATATATGAATTGCTAAAGTTTTATACTTAAACTATTTGCTTGACATGGCTTATGTATTCTCACCAACTTCTAGTTGACCCCCCCTTTTTTTACAACTCAACAGGAAATAATGATGCATGAAGACTAGAGTATTTTCATGAGAAGACAAATTTGAAGTCTATGCTTGTTTGGTTTTTGTGATGTATTAGATTTCCACTTGAAACTCATTATGTATTTTCATTTTTGGATATTTGCACTTTAAATTAATTTCAATTAAAATTTGGTTACCATGTGCTACTGTATACTCATTCTTACGTGACACCTCGATGTTTCCGCCATCGGTTGGGGTGTTACAGATTGGTATCAGAGCCTTGGTTATAGGGAATTAGGTTATTAGAAAATAATCTAGACTATAACCTTAGGGACTTAAACAGTACTTGCTTCTCTTACTTGTAACCCTAAATGCTTCCCTAATCTTATCCCTATCCTATACCTTATGCAACCCTAAGCCTACAAGTGACTACTCTTATTCGTCTGCTGCAATCCTGATCCACCATTAGATTAATAGGACAAAATCCTCAGGTTTAACCTGAACCCCCTTGAGATCTCGTCGAAGTTCTAGATTTTAATAACGAACACGTGCAATCTGGAAGGGTGAACGCCTGTATTCTGAGTCTTCTGTCTAGGCTAGCATTGCGCATATATCCCAATCAGACGAGGGACCCGGATGCCTACCTGGGAATTCTCGGGATGAGTGTTCACTTATAGGCTAAAGCATGTCTTCATATGTTATTAGAATTTAGAATCTTTGATAAGTCAACGTTTTCGTTTATTCGTTTTAATTAATGAATAAATGATTACATTCCTTATATAACCTCATTCATTTCATTGTGTCTCTTACAGATCATGCCTCCACGTTACAGCACTCGCTTTAACAATGGTGACAATCAAGACGAAGTGAATAGCAACAACCACGACGCTAACCACAACAACAACAATAACAACAACAACAATGGTGTCGATGCCCAACTGGATGCGATCATTTCTCAACAAATGGCGCAGCAAATCGCGACTCTGGTTCCCAATTTACTAGCTCAAGTCATCCAGATGAACGGCAACGGGAACGGTAACGGCAACGGTAATGGAAATGGAAACCACAACGGGAATGGGAATGGTCTTCCAGCCTGCACTCTCAAGCACTTTAATTCCTGTAATCCCCCAAAGTTCAGTGGAGAAGAAGGAGCTACAGGACCCGTACAATGGTTTGAGGGTATTGAGAATACCTTCATCAACAGTGAGTGCCCCGACAACTTTAAGGTTCGTTACACCATGAGTGTTCTTCACAAACGAGCACTCACTTGGTGGAATGAGGAAAAGCGTACCCGTGGAGCCGAAGTTGCTCTTGCTATGACATGGGATCAAGTCAAGGAGGTTATGAAGGATGAGTTTTGTCCTCGTAACGAGGTTAAGAAGCTAGAAGATGAGTAACACACCCTTGCTCAAGATAGTGGGGAAAACCTTGCCTACAATACCCACTTTCACGAGCTTAGCTTATTGTTGCCCCACAAAGTCACTCCCCTGCCGGTAGCCATCAAGAAGTATATCGGTGGTCTGCCCATGCAAATCCAGGACACGGTGTGGGGAAGGAATCCTGCCACCTTGGAAGAAGCAAACGTCTGGCGGCTACTCTCACTGATAATCATGCTAATTTTTTCTACTCAATTTAGCGATCCATTGATTAATTATTACAATGTTCTAACATATTAAAACAGGTTCTTTGTTCATCGCTGGGATGCTTTGATTGATGCAGAGAATATTTCAATCGGAGATCGTTATATGTTCAAATGGTCCACTACTCATCGTATGTTGTTGGTTGGGAAGTATTAACAGTAGGAGGTATAATTTATTATATTTAATTATGTTTCAAAACTTAACCTATTACAAAATTTCATTTTCCTGGTGGATTGATTTCGTTGATGGTTTTATAATTATGTTGGTTTATTTTGTTTTTTATTATAATTATGTTTCATGTTTATTTTTTTACCAATATCATGTTTAAATAATCCATATAAATTGCATATATGATATATATTCATTGCATATTGACATGATACTGTTAAGATTATGTTATTTAAGTTTATAAGAATAGGAATTGTTTACAAAAAAAGAAAATTTGGTAAAATACCTTATAGTAGTAATAAGGCAAATATATCATGATATTGGTAAACCATTTTTTCGCAAACAGCATATCTTGTTTGTGAAACAACATATGTTGAACATCATTTTAATTAAATTTGAATAAAATTGAGAGCTGGTAAACCATTTTTTCGCGAACAACATATGTTGAACATCATTTTAATTACATTTGAATAGTAAAATGAAGTACTTAAATATTTTAAATTTAAAATGATATTATAACCATCATTAACATGTGTTGACTATTCCTAAAATATGTAATTTATTTTTATTATTAAACACATATAACTTTCGTATAGAAACTGATTAAATTATTTACCTAAATTAGTGCAAATAGTGTATTTTCATTTTAAAAATGATATTGAAATTGAGTAATTTACGGGAAATTGCTAATTATCAATTATATTTATAACTCCTACTAAAGATAAATCTGTATTGAGACACTATATATTGTCTTACCAATTACCAATTACCTCATTCATCACACTCTGTACTCTCTCTCAATTCAAGTGTAAGACCCTCAAAACCGACAGGTCAAATAGTTAGCATTCAAAGACTGAAACCATGTTAACAATTAAAAGAAATCTTAATTTATTTCAGAAACTACGCAGCGGAATGTTAAAAGAAATTATTAAATTTCCAAACATGGTATTCCCATGACGGGTCAAAAGAATATTTAATAATCGACTAAAAGCTTTAAAAAAATATGTAAATAACATTCGAGCAATCTCGTAGACGTCTTCTTAATTGAAATGTCAACCGCAACTGAGTAGCTCCATTGCATGCCAAGGCGCCCTTTATTCATCAACAACCTGAAATCAATCTAACGTGTATGCAAAAGTCAGCTACGTTGAGTGAGTTCAAGTTTTATAAGTTTTCAACTAGTAGGAATGCCCGCGCGTTGCGGCGGGTGCATCTGTTTTGCCCTTTGTGCATCGTGCTTGTTGGCTATTCGTTATGATGAAGTAGAAAACAACAATGTTTAAAATATATGTTATTAAAAACTGAAACTCATAAGTATATCTTCTGAATATTTTAAATGGGTACATCACAATAGGCAGTACTATTCCTTGCAACACCCTTAGATTGACCCATGTCCTTCGGTGGGACCCTTTTATGTATCTCGAAGGCAGATAAGTATGCCATCGTAGAGCGTTGCTTAGCGTAGTGAAGTGGCGTTGTATCTCTTAATGACCATAAGATTGTAGTGGAGGTGATGTAATTACTAAAATGCAGTTTGTAGTGTTCAACATATTTCTATTATTTTAGGGCACCCGCGAGATGCAGCAGAGTCAATGATTTGCATAGATACTCTCGTTTTATGTTAGTTTGACAAGCGCCGTAACAAATATATTGGACTAAACAAATTAGTAATCAATATAGTTAAAACTACCAAATCGACTGATAAGAACTTGTCTTCTTTTGGATATGTAAACAATTGGTGACTTCGTGAGATAAGAAACTTAAATTCTATTCCTAGAAGTTTATAGTAGCAAAGAAAACAAAAAAACCATCGAAGAAGATGATGACGTTGCTCATGAAGTGTTGGCAAACTTCAAGCCTACATATATCGCTCACTTTAATGAGTTGAAACGAATCATGGGTTGGGTGTGTTGGAAAACTTTAAGCCTACATATTCATTTGTGTGTAGAAGTGTCAGATCATACCATCCTATAACCACATAAATTTAAAAAGAAGATATAAATACATAATATATTATGTAATTTATTTACTATAAATATTGAAATATATGTTAGTTATGTATGTGAAGAGCCACCACATTATTTATATACCAAATACATGACCACTATTTATATGACCATAACATTGATACAATAATAATAAAGGCATGGAGGTTATGAATATAAAGAGCCACCACATTATTGTTAATTTACTCATCAATTTTATAATTATGTTTAAATTAATTTCTTCAACAATTTAATATTTAGGTAGAAAGACAATTTTACCCCCTAAATGACTTCAATAAGCATTGTATTATAAGCAATAAAGGTTGTATTTACTTAAATTTTTCAGGTATCCTTCACTGATGCTTTATAATATAGTATAGAAGATAAAGATTCGGATTGATTCATTAGCGTGAGCACGAATTTATGGCTTTTCAATTTCTTATTTCTTAACACAAATAACATAAGTAATTAACAAAGAGTTAAGTTTTTGTTTTCTCTTTATGATAGTGTTTAATTTATTTTATTAATTAGAATTAGAACTTAAAGAATATACAATTGCCGAAAGCAAAATAATATTGTGAACCACACTTCATACAACGTTTAACAAGAACATTAAATAGCTAAACAAATACCTTAAAAGCTTTAGAACAAATATAGTTTACGTATAAAGTTATATTTGAGCATGCATATATAGATTTACAGAGTTAACTATTCCATGGCGTTCAAGGAGACCATGTTGATTGAAATTAAGGAAATTCTCCATACCCTTCTCCAACCATCCTCTCCATCATCTGTCATTCATGTCTATTTGTTCCCTGCAACATCAGTTTTCATCCCATGTAGTAAGTGGAAGTAATATATATATATATATATATACATATATATATATAATATAGTAGAAACGTATTAGCAAATCTAGAATGTTATATTTATAATTTGTCCATTTTATTTAGTTAACAATATATATGATTCAAGATACACAACTTCTTAACAAGGATAGTTAGGAAAGTCATCTGTCACCTTCATAGGGGCCATATCATCCAATTCAGTAGAGTTATGTGACAACCGGCAACTTCCGATTAATACCGATGTGATTTTTATTAAATATTTATTAAAAATATTGTTAATTTTTAAGTTTCGGAAGTTTACTGACCGTTTTTACGATCGAAACTGCGGCTGATTTAATTAACGCGATTTAAACGCGTGTTCTGAAAACACGCGGCGGACATCGAAAATATTTATATTTATGCTCGGTTTTGTATTTCGAACAAAACCGACTACTTTTTATAATTAGTTATCGGGCCTAGAATTGAAACCGAGGCATTTTGCGTTAATACGGGTTCGATACGCGGTATCTACCTACTAAACCCTAACCCTAACTATAAAAGGGAAGATCTTCTCCTTCCTCTTCATTTTCTGCAGCCAAGCACCCCCCCACACACCAATCTCTGCAACCTCTCTCTACTCTCTCTCTACTCGCATCTCTCTCTATACTCTCTCTCTCTCCCGCTCGTCCTTCTCTCTCTCTACCCTCTCACCTTCCTAATCCCTCCCTCCTCGCTCTCTATAGAAGGCCGGCCACCATGGTGGTGGCGGCGCTGGTATAAAACAGTCAGGGATGGGGTGGATTGAGGTGGAGGCGGTGGTTCGTGGTGGCCTGAAACAGTGGAGGCGGCGGCGCGTGTTTCTGAGCCCAAATCGGGCTATGGTGGTCATTTCTTGGAGGTTCAAGGCGGCGCAGGTGTTGGTTCGTGATGGGGTCAGACCTCGGTGGTTAGGTGTGGTCCGGTTGTGGTTGTCAAGGATGGTTGGTGCGGGTTGAAGTGGTGGTGCTCGGGTCAGATCTGGTTCGGTTATGGTTATGGCTCGGTGGTCCGATGGGTTTTAATGGTGGTCTGATGATGGTGATTTGGGTTTGGTTTGGTTTGGTTCGGGTTTGATGCGGGTCCAGTTCTGGTTAAGATTGATTCTGGTTTGGTTGTACTCGTGTTTCGGGCCTCGGTTTGTTCGTCGGTCAATGGTTCAGCTCGGGTCGAGATGGGTCTGCTGCGGGTCTCGTCAAATCGGGTCAGATTTGGTTTTGGGTTCGTGTTCGGGCTCGGTCAAACCTGGTCAACGGGTCAGATCTGATTTGGTTCGAGGTGGCTACGGGTTACGCGTGTGCAATGCGGTATACTTAATTTCGTATTTATTATTATCTTATTTTTAGATATCATTTATTTATAAATGATATGTATTTGTAAATATTATGTATTTATGAATATTATATATCTATAAATATATTGATTCAAACGAAATAGTCTTGACTCGCGAACGAACCAAATAAAAACAATAACCGGTAACAATATTAAATATCGAACGATTTGGTAAATATCGACGTGACTTATGGTTTCGAACTCGGACTAAATATAATTGGACTATATTGTCAGACTATATTATATATATATATATATATATTGGTATATATATATATATATTTATATAATTAAGTATACATAGGTGACGAAACGTATAGTCTCGTGAATCGGAAATGTGGATAAAAGGACTTGATGAATTGTGTTTGAAAGTTGATTTTGGGGAAAATTGTAGGCGACTTGTGTTGCCTGGTTTGTACGAAAACAGAGGAGACTCTGCCGAAAGTTTATAAAATTTATAAGCATAAACGAATGCGATATTTCTTGTATATTTCATTATAAACAACCTTCAAGTATTTTGACAAATGTAGTTTTCTACAATATTGCACAAAGGTTTTCGACAAGTGATTTCTTGCAACATTTAAAGATAAACGTCGAACAACATTTCCAAAACAAATACATATTAATTACTGAGCGTCAATTGTGTCGATCTTCAAAGATTTTAGTAACTAAAACATTGTCGTTTAAATGATTTCGAATTACAAAACGCTCGGCTTATTTGAGAAAGAATTATATAAAAAATTATGTTCGAAACCTTTAAAGACATGGATTTGGAAGAGAAGCGACATTATTACTAATCAGTTTAAATAACTATACTTACATTTTTATCAAAGGGCATTTTTCCTAAAATATAATTATCTAAGATAGATACATTTATACGAATTACAAAATGAGCTACGACTCAAGATAAGTTATACGTTTCATAATATTGGTCCAACGTGGTGTGTACACGAATAGTGACAAGTGCACAACTTGGGTACTATGTCGTGTGTTAACGCATAAGTAAGATAAGTCACGATCGGTTCGTCGAGTTAAAGCATATTAGTACTCGAGTTAATACCCACAAGTTAGATAGTTGGATAAACTATCTTTTAGCCGGATAATAGGCTAGGTTTATATGTGTTAGACTTTAAGGTGTCCTTTGTTGTATTAGGGCACAAGGAAGTCGGTCGAGGATTCAGGCTTTGTTTGCTAGCTTAGCAAGGAAATTAAGGTGAGTTCATGACCCCACTTTTTACTGTTTTATAAATGTTTTCGGGGTGGAAGACATGCTTCTTTTATGAAAACCTGAGGAATTCCAAACGAACAAGTTTTTGAAAAATGAAATGGGCACGTGAGTGTCACGACCCTACTTTTAACTGGTTTCACTTTTCGGGGGAGAAAACATGTGTTAAACTTATGTTTTGGTAACAACTGTCATACTATGGGTTTCTATGGTTTACTATACGATCTTTGGAAGTCCCGCGGGAAACCATGAATGTGCGGGTTAGCACAACGGGGAAATGTGAATAGATCTATTGGGAATGACCAACCCCGCTCGTCGGCTTGGAGGGCCGGGCGAGTGCATATTGTCTCAAACAGGAACTGGTTTACTATTCGGGCACGACATCTGGTTTGCGAGTTAGTAATGGTTTTCCAATCGTAAGTAGTAACAAAACATACGCCTAGCTAGCGTACTTAGGTATACATTTTGCATAGTATTGACAGGGTGAAGATGGTAACACTTTTGGAACTTGGTAATGTTTGATAACATTTTGCAAAACTTATGAACTCACCAGCTTTATGTTGACTTTTTAAGTATGTCTTTCAGGTTTAAACTTTGGTAACGGCACGGTTGGAGTAGGTGACAGTTGGGATCGGGAATCCTAGAGGTTTAGAATTGGCGTTCAGGGAACCAGAGTCTTAGATGCATCTTTCCGCTGCGTTGGCAAAGGCACCAAACGTTACAACCGACGAGGGAAAAGTCGGGGTGTGACAGTAGAGTTGAGGTCAATAGGTCATAGAACATGCTCGCTTTTGAAAGCTTCATAGAGAGAAACTAAAAATGCACAAAGAAGAGAAAAAACTGTACTAATTAATTTTGAAAAATATTTTTTCATCAATAATTCTAAATATTGTTTGTTTATTTTTTTAATTGTTAGTTGCACAATTAAATTACCTCAATTTGATTCTGCAACGATCCAACATAGTTGATTATTACATCCAACATCACTGGCATTCCCATTGTCTATAGCAAATAACTAAATTTAAATGGAGCAAAACAATGATATATTATGAAGATAAATTTTTGTAAAAATCAAAGAACATATGAACAAGTAGAAAAAAATGTATATATGTATATAAAGTTTAACTCATAACCATATCTTGCAAGCGTCTTAATTTCTCATTAATTTTTTCTCTTCTCATCTAATGAAGACATAAATTTTTTGGACAAAACAATGCTTCAAAGCATGAAATTAGCTCTAAGATTTTGTTTGGGGTTATGAAAAGACTATTAGCATTCAAGAACATGATTATAATGAAGTATATATAATAATATAGATGAGGAGTTGAAAGGTCTCACATTTAAGATGCATCATAGGTTAGGTTGTATTTTGTGTTTTAAAAGTTGGACATAGGGGCATAATTGGGATAAGATTTTAGGATGTGAGGTATTGGATTATGTTAAATTTACTAATTTACCCTTCTAAGTGTCTTAATTGTCACAACTATGCCAATAATACCCTTAATTTTTTTTCTTAAATATGTTGTACATGTTGCTTGTTAAGTTGTATAGAAATGCAAATTACCATGTTGTACATCACTCCTCCTTAATAAGATAATATAGATAATAGGTAAGTTGTTAAAATAAACAATAACAAAATACTATAACCTTAGAGTCAACAATACGCGCAATCCGCCTAATTGTTCCCTAAGCAATATTTAAAGTCTAGGATAAGCGCAATCCACCTATCCAACCCAAGACTTTAGTTACAATCCATAATAAGCGCATCCCGCCTATTTAGTACAACAATACCAAGTCTGCATAAGCGCATTTCGCTTAAAAAACTTGATCCACACTTTAATCAAGAGAAAACCTGATTAACAAATAAAGCTTCCCATATTTATACGACATGCATATCAGCCCAAAAGTTTTAATAACAGTAAGAATGACATCATGCGTTCACATATACTTGCGTATAAATATATATTTAAATCACCATACGTATACCTACGTACCGTTACACCTCATAAACTTACGTTTATATTCATATAAACATATACATCGATCTGTATAGGTTTTTATTTTAGTTGTCTTCAAACACGTAGGTACATATAACATATACCCTACTTATGTTTCATGCCAAAATATTATATATGAGTAAATATGGATTTCTATCGTAAACAAAAACTATACCATAAATCAGAGTAGGCCTATCCCACTTCTAATAACACATATAACTCGAACCATATAATAACACATTAGGCGCATTCTGCCCAGTTACGTTTCATGTGCTAAAATAATATGTATGAGTTATCATAGATTTCGTTCGTACACAAAAATATTTATACTTCATCAAAATATTTTGTGACTTCACAAAAATAATAATGCTGGTTTAACATGCACGTCAGCCCAAAAATATTTAGAAAAGTAATAACTAAAAGAGTGGGCGTATGAACTCACCTCAATGATGCGTGCAACCAGAATAGCTAGAGAAACGAACCAAGGCGCAAATCCTAGGCTGCGTCAACAATAACTATAATAAATCCACCACTAATATGATCATTCGGTTTGAACAACTCTATCCCATACATCTTTGTTTCCTTTCTTGGTTTTAAAAAGAATACAAGCATGACTCAGCATATATTGTCATGAACTAAAAATTTTTAATCCCAACGTGTCACACCCTCAAAATCCACTTGCGGAGTTTTACCGCGAGGCGCATGACAAACCAGGATCCAAGTCAACGATCACAATAAACAATCTAAATGAACGTATGCAATTTCAAAAACATAGTTTAAAATCCCCAAATACAGCGGAAGCTTATTCTCAAAACGTAATCCAAAAGTAACCCAATTATTCAATGTTTGAAAACCATGCAATCCTAACTAGACGCCGTGCAGACGCGTGCGCCCTAGTTCCGTAGTGCTACCTTAGCGACCTGAGAAAACATGTAAGAGTTACGTCAGCACAAAAATGCTGGTGAGTTTACAGGTTTGTAATTAAAGTACCAAGTTCAACCTGTCCATACTATATCAAAAACATAGTTTAAAATCCCCAAATACAGCGGAAGCTTATTCTCAAAACGTAATCCAAAAGTAACCCAATTATTCAATGTTTGAAAACCATGCAATCCTAACTAGACGCCGTGCAGACGCGTGCGCCCTAGTTCCGTAGTGCTACCTTAGCGACCTGAGAAAACATGTAAGAGTTACGTCAGCACAAAAATGCTGGTGAGTTTACAGGTTTGTAATTAAAGTACCAAGTTCAACCTGTCCATACTATATCAATTTGCAAACCAAAGTACGCTAGCTAGGCGTATGTTTTGTTACATCTACGATTGGAAAACCATTACTAACTCGCAAACCAGATGTTGTGCCCGAATAGTAAACCTGTTCCTGTTTGAGACAATATGCACTCGCCCGACCCTCCAAGCCGACGAGCAGGGTTGGTTACTCCCAATAGATCTATTCACATTTCCCCGTTGTGCTAACCCGCACATTCATGGTTTCCCCCGGGACTTCCAAAGATCGTATAGTAAACCATAGAAACCCATAGTATGACAGTTGTTACCAAAACATAAGTTTAACACATGTTTTCTCCCCCAAAAAGTGAAACCAGTTAAAAGAGGGGCCGTAAACTCACCTTAACGTGCATGCAAAGAATCCGAACAGCAAGTAATATATGCTACCGACACCCTAATAACAGTGTCATTAAGTGAGTATAGGCGTAATATCAATACACCATATAACTCGTTTGTCCAAGGCGTTTTAAATGTTCAAAAGCGTGTAAGTGACACTTAGTGATTCTACATGCATAAGTAAATCCTACGGACCCGTTGGTGAATACGTTGGTTACAATTAGTTTCTACATTCCGTATGTGTCTCAGACAAGTGTACTTCAGTTACATGTCAATTCCATACCACCTAAGACCTCAATTAATCACATAAGCACATAATACACAATCTGTGTTTTCAGGACAGATTGTGCGCCATCAAAACGAATTTATTTAAAATAGCAAATCAGTGAGTTAACCTCCCAAATTTTTACTGAATTTTCTTTGGGATTCACTTAACAATACCTATTTTTGTTTTTTTTTAAATCCAAACACAAAAATAATTAAAATTCGTCTAATACATCTATGTTCAGAAAGCCTTCCTAACAGGTCAGTTTGGTAGATAAATTCCCAAAAATTGTGTATTCATCCAAACGGGATGAATCCACTTGGAAAACTCATATTACTCCAATATTAACCTTCTATAAAAATTTCACAACCCAACTCTTTATAAAACTTGATTTATGATGTTTCAAATTTGACTCAGTTTGATACCCGAAATTCTGACCTGACCTATTTTAAATGAAAATTCCAAAAACATATCAAACGACATCCAAATCAGATGATTTTGCCCATTCCAAAAAGCTAAGACTATGTACAATCTATTCATGCAAAGAATCGATCAAACCAATTATTTTCAAGCCACGAAACAGACCCTACAAGTCGACATTCAGAATCTGTCCAGATTCTAATCATGTAATATTATCAATTATATCAAACCCTAGTTGCATATTATGAATCAATAACACCTAATAATCATCATACAACATTAGTAAGAACCACATCTGATCAAAACCCTAATTATACATCACAAACATCATTATTCACAAACCCTAGAAGTCTAAACCATCAAGAACATGCATAATCATGCAAAACATATAACATTCATTATATAACAATGTGCTTGACCCTTTTAATCTTCGTAATCATCATGTTTTAACTTTTATAAAATACTTTCAGACCTGGACAAACAAGGTTTTGATGTTTTAAAACAATTTAAAGAAGATTAAAACATAAGGGAATGAAGATTATACCACAAACACTCCCAAACAACCAACCGAACGCTCTCCAAGCTTCCCGATTGATGTTCTTGAGCTTTAGCAGGTGGTTTAGGGTTAATAATTCGTGTGGGGCAGAAAGGGGGCGATTAGGGTTGAGTTTAGGGGTTGCATGGGGGTTAAGGATGCTTAAATAAGAGTTTAAGGCGGTTTAAACCCGTCAGACATGAGCGAGCGGCCGCTCGGGCCCTGTGAGCGGCCGCTCACAGGCCCGAGGCCCTCGTTCGTGTCTCGTTTCATCACCCGACGCGTTATCCTTTGACGTTTTCGTTATTTCGGACCGTAACAAGTGCAACCCCATGCGTTAAGACCCTAATCAACCTCATACTCCACTTTTAGTGATTTTTATTAACGTATTCGGTTTAGGTTTACATAATCACGTATGGTTTTCACATAAGTTCATCAACTATCACATAGACACATAAGTTCGTTATTCACCAACGTCCGAGGTTCACTAATCATGTAATCACATATTAACTCACAACAATGCACGTATGTCCTATCTAGCTATCTAGCTAACCCTAGTTAAGTATAATATACGCGTGACTCGCTAAGGTAGACTTTAATCTAGACAACGTTGTTAACCAGAATTTGCCGGGTGTCACATCATCCCCCCGTTAAAAGAATTTTCGTCCCGAAAATTGCACAAGTACCAAAAGGAATAACAAAAGAAACAGACAAAAGATAGAAACCAAGAGAGAGATTTACCCGAGTTGTCACATCATCCCCACGTTAAAAGGAATCTCGCCCCGAGATTCATTCAGCTGCAGTGGTAACATATCTCGATTCGAACGCTTCCTTAGGAAAGAGATGAGGATACTTAGACTTCATCTGATCCTCCCGTTCCCAAGTGTACTCTGGTCCCCGGTTCGAGTTCCAGCGAATCTTAACAATGCGAATCTTGCTATGACGTAGGCTACGAATCATGTAATCAAGAATCTCAACAGGTTCCTCCACAATCCGAAGACGATCATCAACCTTGATCTCTTCCAGTGGGACAATAAGAGACTCGTCAGCCAGACACTTCTTTAAGTTGGATACATGGAAGACGTTATGTACGTTGCCGAGCTCCGTCGGTAAATCAAGACGATATGCCACCGGTCCAATCCGTTCCAGGATTGTAAATGGGCCGACATACCGAGGGTTGAGTTTGCCACGCTTCCCAAAGCGTATGACGCCCTTCCACGGTGAAACTTTCAGAAGTACTTTGTCATCAACTTGGAATTCCAATGGCTTGCGACGCTGATCGGCATAACTCTTTTGCCAAACCCGTGCCGCTGCCAACCGGTTACGAATCTGTACGATCTTTTCCGAAGTTTCGTACACTAGCTCAGGCCCAGTGAGTTGACTCTCACCCACCTCAGCCCAACAAAGAGGAGACCGGCATTTCCGCCCGTACAGTGCCTCGAACGGAGCTGCCTTGATGCTCGTGTGGTAACTGTTGTTGTAAGAGAATTCTACTAATGGTAGGTGAGCTTCCCAACCCTTGCCAAAATTGATCGCACATGCTCACAGCATGTCTTCTAAGGTTTGAATCGTGCGTTCACTCTGACCGTCAGTCTGTGGGTAATAAGCTGTACTCATGTCCAGCTGGGTACCCAAAGCCTTGTGCAAAGACTTCCAGAAGTGAGAAGTAAAGTGGGAGTCACGATCCGAAATAATAGAAACCGGCACCCCGTGCTTAGAAACAACTTCCTTCAGATAAAGACGAGCCAAACGATCCATGGTGTCGGTCTCCTTAATAGCGAGAAAATGGGCTGATTTCGTCAACCGATCAACAATCACCCATATCTTATCATTCCCGCTCGGTGACTTAGGTAGTTGCGTGACAAAATCCATTGTAATCCGTTCCCATTTCCACTCAGGAATTTCAGGTTGTTGCAAGAGACCCGACGGTTTCTGGTATTCCACCTTGACCTTAGCACAGGTCAAGCATTTGCTCACGTATGAGGCTATATCCGACCTCATGTTTGGCCACCAGTAAAGCACCTTCAGATCTTGGTACATCTTATCCGAACCAGGATGAATAGAATACCGGGACTTGTGAGCCTCATCTAAGACAAGCTCCCGAAGTCCCTCGAATAAAGGAACCCATATGCGTTCTGCGAAGTAGTGCAGGCCATCAGGCCTTCGCTCGAGGTGCTTGTCGGCACCGTGCATAGTCTCAGCTTTAAGGTTTTCCTCCTTCAAAGCTTCTAACTGAGCAGAACGAAGTTGGTCAGGTAGAGAGGAATGAATGGTGAGCTGTAACGCCCGAACGCGACGAGGATTAATTGATTCCTTCCTGCTCAAGGCGTCTGCTACTACATTCGCCTTGCCAGGATGGTACTTAATGGCGCAATCATAGACGTTCAGGAGTTCAATCCAACGACGCTGTCGTATGTTCAAATGTTGTTGGTCGAAAATATGTTGAAGACTCTTGTGATCGGTGTAGATGGTGCATTTGGTACCGTACAAGTAATGTCTCCAAATTTTCAACGCGAAAACCACTGCACCCAACTCCAAGTCATGGGTGGTGTAGTTCTTCTCGTGCACCTTGAGTTGACGAGAAGCATACGCAATCACTTTCTCGCGTTACATCAACACGCAACCGAGACCATGAATAGAAGCATCACAGTAAACAACGAAATCATCAGGGCCTTCAGGCAAGGACAAAATAGGAGCAGAACAAAGTTTAGACTTCAGTTCTTGAAATGCTGACTCTTGTGGTTCACCCCAGGCGAATTTTCTATCCTTCTGAGTAAGAGTGGTGAGGGGTTGAGCGATCTTCGAGAACCCCTTAATGAAACGACGATAATAGCCCACAAGGCCTAGGAATTGCCGCACCTCAGTTGGCGTCTTTGGTGCTTCCCAGTCCTTGATCGCTTCGATCTTAGCTGGATCGACATGAATTCCTAGTTCATTAACCACATGTCCTAGGAACTGAACTTCGCGTAACCAAAGTCACACTTTGAGAACTTAGCGTAAAGTTGTTCCCGTCGCAAAAGTTCAAAAACCAAACGCAGGTGTTCCTCGTGTTCGGTCTTGTTCTTGGAGTAAATCAGGATGTCATCAATAAACACGATGACGAACTTGTCAAGATATGGTTTGCAAACGCGGTTCATCAAATCCATGAAAACCGCCGGTGCGTTTGTGAGACCGAAAGGCATGACCAAGAACTCAAAATGGCCATAACGTGTACGAAAGGCAGTCTTTGCAACGTCAGCTTCCCTTACGCGCAACTGGTGATAACCGGACCTCAAATCAA
Source organism: Ambrosia trifida (assembly GCA_028751855.1). Classification (NCBI taxonomy): domain Eukaryota; kingdom Viridiplantae; phylum Streptophyta; class Magnoliopsida; order Asterales; family Asteraceae; genus Ambrosia; species Ambrosia trifida. The sequence goes on along the minus strand of CM054125.1, from coordinate 90,733,643 downwards.
TCTTAGAGTAGTAGCTAGAACCCTGGAGTTGGTCGAATAGATCATCAATACGTGGAAGAGGATAACGGTTCTTGATGGTCACTTTGTTCAATTCTCTGTAATCCACACACAATCGAAAACTTCCATCCTTCTTCTTAACGAACAGAATCGGGGCTCCCCAAGGGGAAGAACTTGGTCTAATGAAACCCTTGTCCAGGAGTTCCTGTAACTGACTGGACAATTCCTGCATCTTGGGAGGTGCAAGACGGTAGGGGGCCCGAGCAATAGGAGCAGCTCCCGGTACAAGATCAATACTGAACTCAACCTGTCGATGGGGAGGAAGACGAGATAAGTCATCGGGAAATACATCAGGAAACTCGCGTACAACAGGAATATCGTCGATCTTCTTCTCATCGGTAGAGGAAACAGATAAAAGTGCCAAAACGGCCGAATAACCCTTTCGAAGATACTTAAGGGCTTTCATGCTGGAGATGAGATTTAGCGGAGCACCGCCCTTGATACCGTACACAGAAAGGAATTCTCCATCAGGGAGGGGAATCCGAATAATCTTGTCGTAACAAACGATCTCAGCGCGATACAAAGACAACCAATCCATGCCTACAACAACGTCAAAACTACCCAAAGGTACCGGCATAAGGTCGATGGGGAACGACAAACCCGACAACTCTAGTTGACACTCCCGAAGGATACAAGTAGCTTCAATCTTTTTACCGTCAGCCAACTCAATTACATACTTAGCCTCTAATGGTACGGGTACTACATCTAGTAGTCGACTAACTTCCATAGATATAAAACTTTTATCGGCACCGGAATCAAATAAAACACTAACAGAGCGATTATTGAGAAGGAACGTACCGGTAACCGTGTCAGGATCCTGTCTAGCCTCAGCGGCTCCAATGACGAAGGCACGTGCATTCCTGCCACCGCCCCCGTTGTTCCCGTTACCGTTTCTATCCCTCACATCCCCGCCCTGCTTCAGTTTTGGGCACTCCTTCTTGTAATGCCCAGTCTCCCCACAGTTGTAACAACCTTGTTTTCCCGTAGTTCCTTGAGCAGTAGGAGCCGGGGTAGTACTTGGGGCCTGGGTCGATGGAAGTGTCGCCCGACAATCTTTAGCAAAATGCCCAAGTCGCTGGCAGCGATGGCAACGATTACGGTCGCAGTCCCCCTGATGATGACGCCCACATTTGTTGCACTTAGGTAATCTCCCCGCATAACCACCCGGTTTGGTACCAGAAGAAGAAGAAGAACCCCCGCTATCGAATCTCTTACCCTGTTGTGCTGGTGCTGGCACAGATCATTTCCCCTCATTATCCCATTTACGCTTGTTATACTCCGGGGCCTTGACTGTCGAACCCTTAGCAGGCAAGATACCCTCATTCACCTTCAAGTTTGTCATCCTGTGAGCCTATCGGACCACCTCTGAGTATGTAGGAAGATTCCCCGCAGCCACCAATCCTGCGATCTCTGGTACTAGCCCCGAGATATAGTGTTCAATCCTCCTGTATTCTGGCACATGCAGATCAGGACACAGCACTGCCAACTCATTACGCCTTACCGTATACTTTTCAATCTCTGACCCGGTCATCTTGAGGTTCCACACCTCGTGCTCTAGCTTCTGAACTTCTTCCCTTGGACAGTACTCTCGCTTCAGTAGTTGAACAAAATTTTCCCAAGGCATAGCATAAGCCTCCCCTATACCCATATTCTGGGTGATATTGTTCCACCAGGTCAAAGCAACATCCTGGAATAACGCAGCAGCATACTTGACTCGATTCTCTGGGAGACAGTTGCACTTCAGAAACACTGACTCCACCTTTTCCAGCCACCTGAGCAAGCTCACCGCACCCTCAGTGCCAGAGAATTCCTGGGGCTTACAGTCCCGAAACATCTTGTAGGTACACATAGGTGGGGGTGGGTTAACAGGACCACCTGAAATGAAACGCATGAGAAACCACGAAGGATGTACACAAGGTTCACCAATGAGGCAAAAGTGAATAAGTCAACTTACCACCACCATTGTGCCCTAACTGAAAGGCAGCTTGCAGTAAGTTGTTCAGATCTTCCTGTGTTAGGTTTACAACTCCACGACCACCACCACCACGACCACCACCACGCCCACCAACGCGGCCACCTCCACGTCCTCCTCGTACTCCAGACATGATTCTGACAGAAAGAGCGAGAAAATTTCAGTTTCACAGCTAATGGTAACCACTAGCGTTCACAAGATCAAAGCTAGATCCAACCCAGGACTATCCATTCAAACCCAGAGCTCACTAGGGCTTTCATGCATTTCGGTTTATGATTTTGTGTGCACCCAAAATGATAAACCGCTCTACATGGTCCTCCAAGTGTTCTCCTAGTTCAAAGTTCAAATCACCGAACATAGACTCTTAGCTATACACCGTAATGCTACGGTAGTTTATAGCAAGTGTTTCTATTGGGGTATGAAAGGGAGATGTCCGAGCCTTGGACAAATCTCAAGAGTACACGATTTACCCCAATATACCACACTGCCTAGAAAGCAAGTAACCCGACCTAAGATAGAACGGATGATGTAACATAGGAAGGTCAGATGATTTAGAGACACCCCGACAAGCCCATACGTAATCCACCATAATGTTTAGTATTATGTGATCGTCTAGTGTGTGCGACTCGGCTATAGACTAGACTCTACATGAAGTCCTAGTTCACTATAACCATTGGCTCTGATACCAATCTGTCACACCCTCAAAATCCACTTGCGGAGTTTTACCGCGAGGCGCATGACAAACCAGGATCCAAGTCAACGATCACAATAAACAATCTAAATGAACGTATGCAATTTCAAAAACATAGTTTAAAATCCCCAAATACAGCGGAAGCTTATTCTCAAAACGTAATCCAAAAGTAACCCAATTATTCAATGTTTGAAAACCATGCAATCCTAACTAGACGCCGTGCAGACGCGTGCGCCCTAGTTCCGTAGTGCTACCTTAGCGACCAGAGAAAACATGTAAGAGTTACGTCAGCATAAAAATGCTGGTGAGTTTACAGGTTTGTAATTAAAGTACCAAGTTCAACCTGTCCATACTATATCAATTTGCAAACCAAAGTACGCTAGCTAGGCGTATGTTTTGTTACATCTACGATTGGAAAACCATTACTAACTCGCAAACCAGATGTTGTGCCCGAATAGTAAACCTGTTCCTGTTTGAGACAATATGCACTCGCCCGGCCCTCCAAGCCGACGAGCGGGGTTGGTTACTCCCAATAGATCTATTCACATTTCCCCGTTGTGCTAACCCGCACATTCATGGTTTCCCCCGGGACTTCCAAAGATCGTATAGTAAACCATAGAAACCCATAGTATGACAGTTGTTACCAAAACATAAGTTTAACACATGTTTTCTCCCCCAAAAAGTGAAACCAGTTAAAAGAGGGACCGTAAACTCACCTTAACGTGCAAGCAAAGAATCCGAACAGCAAGTAATATATGCTACCGACACCCTAATAACAGTGTCATTAAGTGAGTATAGGCGTAATATCATTACACCATATAACTCGTTTGTCCAAGGCGTTTTAAATGTTCAAAAGCGTGTAAGTGACACCTAGTGATTCTACATGCATAAGTAAATCCTACGGACCCGTTGGTGAATACGTTGGTTACAAATAGTTTCTACATTCCGTATGTGTCTCAGACAAGTGTACTTCAGTTACATGTCAATTCCATACCACCTAAGACCTCAATTAATCACATAAGCACATAATACACAATCTGTGTTTTCAGGACAGATTGTGCGCCATCAAAACGAAATTATTTAAAATAGCAAATCAGTGAGTTAACCTCCCAAATTTTTACTGAATTTTCTTTGGGATTCACTTAACAATACCAATTTTTGTTTTGTCTTAAATCCAAACACAAAAATAATTAAAATTCGTCTAATACATCTATGTTCAGAAAGCCTTCCTAACAGGTCAGTTCGGTAGATAAATTCCCAAAAATTGTGTATTCATCCAAACGGGATGAATCCACTTGGAAAACTCATACTACTCCAATATTAACCTTCTATAAAAATTTCACAACCCAACTCTTTATAAAACTTGATTTATGATGTTTCAAAGTTGACTCAGTTTGATACCCGAAATTCTGACCAGACCTATTTTAAATGAAAATTCCAAAAACATATCAAACGACATCCAAATTAGATGATTTTGCCCATTACAAAAAGCTAAGACTATGTACAATCTATTCATGCAAAGAATCGATCAAACCAATTATTTTCAAGCCACGAAACAGAACCTACAAGTCGACATTCAGAATCTGTCCAGATTCTAATCATGCAATATTATCAATTATATCAAACCATAGTTGCATATTATCAATCAATAACACCTAATAATCATCATACAACATTAGTAAGAACCACATCTGATCAAAACCCTAATTATACATCACAAACATCATTATTCACAAACCCTAGAAGTCTAAAACATCAAGAACATGCATAATCATGCAAAACATATAACATTCATTATAGAACATGCATAATCATGCAAAACATATAACATTCATTTTAACTTTTATAAAATACTTTCAGACCTGGATAAACAAGGTTTTGATGTTTTAAAACAATTTAAAGAAGATTAAAACATAAGGGAATGAAGATTATACCACAAACACTCCAAAACAACCAACCGAACGCTCTCCAAGCTTCCCGATTGATGTTCTTGAGCTTTAGCAGGTGGTTTAGGGTTAATAATTCGTGTGGGGCAGAAAGGGGGCGATTAGGGTTGAGTTTAGGGGTTGCATGGGGGGTAAGGATGCTTAAATAAGAGTTTAAGGCGGTTTAAACCCGTCAGACATGAGCGAGCGGCCGCTCGGGCCCTGTGAGCGGCCGCTCACAGGCCCGAGGCCCTCGTTCGTGTCTCGTTTCATCACCCGACGTGTTATCCTTTGACGTTTTCGTTATTTCGGACCGTAACAAGTGCAACACCATGCGTTAAGACCCTAATCAACCTCATACTCCACTTTTAGTGATTTTTATTAACGTATTCGGTTTAGGTTCACATAATCACGTATGGTTTTCACATAAGTTCATCAACTATCACAGAGACACATAAGTTCGTTATTCACCAACGTCCGAGGTTCACTAATCATGTAATCACATATTAACTCACAACAATGCACGTATGTCCTATCTAGCTATCTAGCTAACCCTAGTTAAGTATAATATACGCGTGACTCGCTAAGGTAGACTTTAATCTAGACAACGTTGTTAACCAGAATTTGCCGGGTGTCACACAACGTCAGCCTACTAATTTTTCCTTGACCATTTGAATTCCATTCAACGATCTTCTGATCTTCATTATCACAGAACGTGTATTTTGTTTATGTAAGTAACTAGATTGTCTTTATGACCTAAAGTCAACATTACACCCAACCTTAATGGATATTCATGAGTTCATGCGTACGAGTTATCATCAACCATCAACTTTTGAACAACCAACTTGGTTCTCAATCACACACACCACTTCCAATAGTCTATAACATCAAACTTATAATAACCTCTAACGCCAACCCACAAGAGCTATAACTTCCCCACCATGACTACAACCATCCTAAGCGATCACCCAACCCTGCCACCAAATTGATCAAGACCCTTCACCATTTCGTTCACTACCGACAACCGCCATTACCATCAACGGAATCTCAACACCTTGAATCATCACCACTGCCGCCTACTAAAGTCAAGTGTACATACGACACCATCGTCACCATCACATCGTGACCATGCTAGCCGCCACCATTATAAGCGGCTACCATCTTCACTGAGCAGACTAACCTGCTTTCTTTTATTACTATACAGTACAACGGTTCCGATACACGAAAACTCAAAGCGATATAATCATGGTGGACTTCCATAACCGATAAAAAAAACTATGTCAAAAGATGGGAGCTTGGATAATGGTTATACCTTGGACTAATGGAGGAGATAGGATGGATCGCTTTCTGTTTTTTTTTCTTGGTTTGCGATTGTCATTGTCATTGTAAGGATGGTGCACAAAGTAGGAGGCGGTGTATGTCGATAGTAGGGTTTGGGAGCTTCCGTATGAATGGTTTTAAAGGGTTATTTATATTAAAATTTTCACAATAGTCCCTTGATTTTCTATAAGACAATTAGTTCCAAGAGAAAATAATTATCGTGTTTCGCTTGGCTATATTTTAGACGCAAAACTAAATGATATCTTAAGACGAAAATATCAGGGTGTTACAAGTCTACCCTCCTTATAATAGGATCCGTCCTCGAATCCTCTTGGATAAGGAACCACCAAGTATGAAGTTTTAAGGATAACCTGATAAGAATATATTAACTACAGATATACAGATGAATAGCCTTCTATTTCTATTCGAATCCACTTGCTTCTACACAACACAGAATATTCATATGATTGTTTTAGGTTACAACTCAGAACAAAAAAAAAATAACAATCATGACACAAAACCAATACTATATATTAGAGCAGGCATATCCCACTTCTATCATAGCCTAGTTTATAAGGTTTGAGAGTCGCGAAACACAACAACTTTTCATACGGTGGCATCCAAATAGTGGCGTGACGGCTATTGTTATATAAAAACTCATCCAAGGGTAGTTGATACTCCCAGCTACCGCCGAAATCAATAATGCATACCCGAAGCATATCTACGAGAGTTTGGATGGTTCTTTCCGACTGACCATCCGTCTGCGAGTGATATGTGGTGCTGATGTGTAACCCAGTACCCATTCACGTAGGACGAGTGTCTCTATCGGAAACAATAACACTGGCACACCGTGCTTAAATACAATCTTTCGAAGGAACAATTTAGCCAACCTTTCGGAGTTAAAGGTCCCCCGTATCAGCAAGAAGTGAGTAATATTTGCCAACCAATCCACCACCACCCAAGTGGTGCCAAACACCTTTGGCGTACGGGGTAGCTTAGTGATAAAATACATAGTAAGATGATCCCACTTCCATTCCGGTACCTCTAAAGGTTGATTTTTTTTTTCCAAACGGTTTCTGATGTTCTTCTTTAACTTGTAAACAAGTCAAACACCTACTCACATAAGTTGCTACCTCATACTTCATTGTCGACCACCAATAGTTGTTCTTAAGATCTTCCGGATGATTAGAATACCTCCTCCATGATTTTATCCCTAAACCCACCATATCAAGGTATTCACATCCGACCTTTTATGGACATAACCTCGTCTGCATTGCTTTCCAAAAGTCCTTGCTGCCCCCACATACGCTCCGTCATGATTCACTCCACCGGTAAGGCTTCATTCCGAACACTAGAGATTTGTTTCCCTATATCCAGTTTCAAAATAAGCTGACAAGACTTCACCCGAGTGGGTCTAGGCCTCTCCTTTTGGCTCAACGCATCTTCCACCACGTTAGCCTTTCCTGAGTGATACAAAATATCCACATCCTAGTCCTTGATAAATTTCAGCCACCTGCGCTGCCTCATGTTAAGGTCCTTCTGCTCAAAGAAATATCTCAAACTCTTATGGTCGGTATAGATAGTGCAAGGAACCCATATAAGTAATGTCTCCACAGTTTAAGTGCAAAAACAACGGCTACTAACTCCAAATCATGAGTCGGGTAATAAATCTCATGGGGCTTCAGCTGGGGTGAGGCATAAGCCATCACCTCACCGCGCTGCATAAGTACACACCCGAGACCCCCAAGTGACGCGTCCGAATAAACCACTAGATCCTCCGTCCAATCCGACAAGGTTATGATCGGTGCACGTGACAAACTTGTAAGACCTGCAATTCCGATGTCAAACTTGTCTTTAGTTTCAATAAACGCGCTCTTGGTCCATGTCCCAAGCAAACCTCACCTCATTCTTGGTCAGTCTAGTCAGTGAGCTATCCTAGAGAAATCCTGTACACACCTCCGACAACAACCTACTAACCCAAGAAGCTACTAATATCAGGCGATGATTTTGGTGTCGCCCAGTTCATCACTTCCGGCACCTTCGTGGAATCTACTATGGTACTGGCGGAATTAATGACATGGGCCAGAATACTGACCCTCATGAATTCGGAAAGCACCTTTGAGAATTTTAGCGCAAAGCTTCTCACTCCTTAGAGTTTGAAGAACCTTCTTGCGATGTAGAATATGGTCTTCTTGTCTTCCGGAGTATATGGGCATGTCATCAATGGAAACAATAACAAAACAGTTGAGCTTCGGCCTATGCGCCCAGTTCATCAAATCCATGAATGCCGCAGCACGTTAGTCAGGCCAAAAGACATTACCAAAACTCATCATGTCCATAACGAGTATGGAAAGTGTCCTGCTCTCGTATTTTCAGCTAATGATTACCCAATCTAAGATCAATTCTCGAGAGCCAACTAGCTCCTTGGAGCTGATTGAAATGAACCGTCGATTCTCGGTAAAGGATATCTATTCTTCACCACCAAGTGATACACATCCGCATGCTACCATCTTTTTTTTTTACAATTAAAACCGGCGCACCCCATGGTGGGATACTCAGTCTAATGAATCCTTTCTCGAGCAAATCCTCCAACGGAGATAAGAGTTATTTCATTTACGCAGGGACTTAGAGGTAAGGTCTCTGGCTACAGGTTCAGCTTCCGGCACGAGGTCTATTTGGAACTCAACCTCACGGTCTAATGGCGATTTCGTCAAATCATTAGGAAATACATCCGAGTAATCCCGCACTACGAGGGTATCCCCTAGCTTAGGGATATTACCCCCCACATCCAAGACCGGCGCTAGGTACGCCTTACACCAACGCTGATACATCTTCCCCACCTTTAGCATAGAAATAACCCGAGGTAATGAGCAACTATCGTGCCTATGAACAGTAATATGATTCCCATCAGGAGCTGTAAGTCGCACTAGTCTCCGCCCGCACACAAAGTGAGCATCCACGGTAGCCAGCTAGTCCATCCCAAGAATAACATCAAAGCAACCCAATGACATTAAGTACAAAAGAATTGGAAGACTATGGCCCGATAACTCGATCCGACAATTATTTACAGCCTTGGTCACAAGGAGTAAATTTCCTACTGCAACCTTGCCCTCGATTAAATTTCTATTATCCTTGTGATCTTATCTAACCCAATACAAAAGGTGATAGACACAACCCATACAAAACATTCATGACAAAACCGTCACATGATCCGTCACAAGACATATTCAGAATGTGTAAAGTAAGGGTAAACTTCTAATAACGTTGATCAAGTGTGATTAGCTGTTTACTTTACTTTACTCACCCTAAACACAACAAGTTACGACCACATTAACATATTCATATAAACATATGAATCCATCTGTATAGGTTTTTATTTTAGTTGTCTTCAAACACGTAGGTACATATAACATATACCCTACTTATGTTTCATGCCAAAATATTATATATGAGTAAATATGGATTTCTATCGTAAACAAAAACTATACCATAAATCAGAGTAGGACTATCCCACTTCTAATAACACATATAATTCGAACCATATAATAACACATTAGGCGCATTCCGCCCAGTTACGTTTCATGTGCTAAAATAATATGTATGAGTTAACATAGATTGCGTTCGTACACAAAAATATTTATACTTCATCAAAATATTTTGTGACTTCACAAAAATAATAATGCTGGTTTAACATGCACGTCAGCCCAAAAATATTTAGAAAAGTAATAACTAAAAGAGTGGGCGCAAGAACTCACCTCAATGATGCGTGCAACCAGAATAGCTAGAGAAACGAACCAAGGCGCAAATCCTAGGCTGCGTCAACAATAACTATAATAAATCCACCACTAATATGATCATTCGGTTTGAACAACTCCATCCCATACATCTTTGTTTTCTTTCTTGGTTTTAAAAAGAATACAAGCATGACTCAGCATATATTGTCATGAACTAAAAATTTTTAATCCCAACGTCAGCCTACTAATTTTTACTTAACCATTTGAATTCCATTCAACGATCTTCCGATCTTCATTATCACAGAACGTGTATTTTGTTTATGTAAGTAACTAGATTGCCTTTATGACCTAAAGTCAACCTTACACCCAACCTTAATGGATATTCATGAGTTCATGCGTACGAGTTATCATCAACCATCAACTTTTGAACAACCTTAATGGATATTCATGGTTCTCAATCACACACACCACTTCCAATGGTCTATAAAATCAAACTTATAATAACCTCCAACGCCAACCCACAAGAGCTATAACTTCCCCACCATGACTACAACCATCCTAAGCGATCACCCAACCCTGCCACCAAATTGATCAAGACCCTTCAACATTTCGTTCACTACCGACAACCGCCATTACCATCAACGGAATCTCAACACCTTGAATCATCACCACCGCCGCCTACTAAAGTCAAGTGTACACACGACACCATCGTCACCATCACATTGTGACCATGCTAGCCGCCACCATTATAAGCGGCTACCACCTTCACCGAGCAGACTAACCTGCTTTCTTTTATTATTACACAGTACAACGGTTCCGATACACGAAAACTCAAAGCGATATAATCATGGTGGACTTCCATAACTGATAAAAAAAACTATGTCAAAAGATGGGAGCTTGGATAATGGTTATACCTTGGACTAATGGAGGAGATAGGATGGATCGCATCTGTTTTTTTTTTCTTGGTTTGCGATTGTCATTGTAAGGATGGTGCACAAAGTAGGAGGCGGTGTATGTCGATAGTAGGGTTTGGGAGCTTCCATATGAATGGTTTTAAAGGGTTATTTATATTAAAATTTTCACAATAGTCCCTTGATTTTCTATAAGACAACTGGTTCCAAGAGAAAATAATTATCGTGTTTCGCTTGGCTATATTTTAGACGCAAAACTAAATGATATCTTAAGACGAAAATATCAGGGTGTTACATCAAGCTTTTTGATTTGTTCCTCTTAACAAGGTACCTTCAACTTCTTTATTTTCATTATATATGGATATACATATAGAAAATAGATATATATTAATCTAAAAAGTATGGCTATGTTTGTTTATTTTAGTATATCAATAGCTGACCAGCAAGAGTTTAGGTTGGTTAATAATATCAATGTCAACCAGAACAATGTTATGTTTAAAGTTCGTATAATCCGTGTTTGGCGTCAACCAGATCGTCGTAATCCTAATGAGTCGTACTCAATTGAGATGATACTTATCGACGAAAAGGTTAGTTTTTAGATATTTGTTTACATACAAGTAATTGATGTTTATATTATTTATGTGTCATGTTTATGTTATCGAAGTCTATTAAAGTGTCTACTAATTAATTTTTAATTTTGTAAATTACACAGGGTAATAAAATCCAGGGAAATGTGTTCAAACGATTGTTCTTTAGATTTGAAAACTTCTTATATGACAATGCTTGTATTGTTATTAAGAATCCTGGAATTGGCATGAATACAACCAAGTATAAGTATGCTGCAAATGCAAACAAATTGTGTCTTAATCCAGATACTCGCGTTTACCCTACAGAAAATTTCAATGGTCCTCCATTTGGGTTTTCTTTTGTCCCATTTGAGACCATCCAGGTAGAAGATCCAAACGCAGGTTTCGTTACTTTAGGTATATATTATCTTACTTATTACTTTCAATAACAAGTACAGATATGAATTTTCTTTATATACTTATTTGAACAATTCCAATTTCACTAGATGTTATTGGGTGCATTGTCAAGTTTTTTTATGAACAATGACGAGGGAAGCAGTTTCAGCAGTAAGAAGCGGTTGACTATGGAAGTTATGGATACTGAGTATGTATTTATTGCCATATATAAATAATGTACCGATTTATAAATTGTTTATGTTTTTAAAAGTGTAATATTTTTATTACAATAGGGGATATAGCATATATTTGACTCTTTGGGACAACTATGCCAACCAAATGTCCCAATATGTTTAATCAAACACAAAGGTTGAACAATTGATAGTCATCTTGCAGTTCGCCAGATTGAAGTATTTTAATGGTATGTACATTTTAAATAATGTATTGCTTTTGTCTAAATATATCTTTTATAATGACATTAGAGATCTCATATTATGTATATGAAAATTTTACATACGTATTTTCAAAAAATGTATGTCTAACATGTTTTTTCACATTGTACAGGAAAGCCTTATGTGTCAAATTCATTTGGTGATTATGTAAGTCGACTATTAATTAATGAGGATGTCAATGAAATTACTTTATTTAGGACAAGGTATACCAATTTATGACCTGTATATTTTATGTTATAATATAACTGAATTGTTACAGTTTGATTTTTTCTGAAACGTTCACCGTTTGGTTAAAAGATTGTCTGAAAATGGGTCTGTTAATCATCGTCCTTATGGAGCCTCGATGTTTTTGTCCGATGAGGATGAGTTTCTTGGGAATACTTCCATCACTAACATTGGTGATATTTCTGCCATTGAGGAGGTATACAATTTCTGAATAACTTTACATTTATTACAATATTCTATCAACTTTGTACATAATAAAGTACTTACATATTTAGTATTAAATAAGTTGATTTTTAATATGTAGGATAAATTTGTGGTTATATTGGGTACTGTGAAGGATTTGTGTAAGGAAGTTGGCTGGTTTTACCTTGCATGTCCGAAGTGTACCAAAAAAGTTAATACTGAATACATCATTCATGAGGTTGGTGACGGTAAGGATCAGTTTGAGGAGGAGAAAGTTTATGAATGTGCAAATACTAAATGTCCATCAAAGGTAGTTACACCATCACCAAGGTTAGTACTTCATATAAAGTCTTATCTAATTTATCGTATCTGTTTAATTAAGGCGTATTGCTAATAGTTAGGAACTTTCTTACACAGGTATAAGATCCAGGTACGTGTGCAGGACATCAATGGTTCAATTTCTCTTAACATTATTTCATCGCGATGCTGCAAAACTCATTAAGAAGACAGTATCTGAATTGATTGAGAACAATACTGTAAGTACTCATTTATAGATAAAACGATACTATATTCAGAAGTTAACAAGACTTAAATAATTAAATACCTTATAAATGTAGGTGTCTGAAACTGTGAATTATCCTGATGAGTTGAGCTTTTTGCTGGAAAAGGAGTTTGGTTTTATGATCCATGTCTCGAAATACAATTTGGACAATAAGTATGATGTTTACGGAGTAACTAAAGTTACTGATAATCCAGCGATAATTTCCGAGATTAAGAAAAGGCTCTTGGTTGGACAGGTATAATACTAATTTGTATGTAAAATTACCTTTTTATAATAAATTAAAATACTAAAGTATGTTTTTATGTTATTCAGCCTTCTGAAGCAGATTTTTTGCATTCTTCAATGTTTCAAGTTCCATCTAATGATATGTCCAACAACAAGGTAGCAGATGAATAATGAATGTGAACATATGATTGAATAAATTTTTTGTAAAATATATTTTGTTAGATAATAAAATTTCATTTTTATTAATGTAGTCATCAAGCCCTGCCACAGCTGACAATAATACTCCAATCTCTGTCGTTGAAAAATTTGCTGGAAACAACAATTATACTGAAGCTGGACATTCTTCAATCAGTTCCAAATATCAGATTGTTAAGCGTAAATTGGTTGATGTGATTTGTGATGACGAAGGTACAGAGGACAATAAAGGAAAGATTGAAAGTAGTGTGAGTAATGATAAGTCGAATATCAAAGTTGCAGCGAATTTAGAATCTCCAAAGATATAGAAGTAGTTTTCAGGATAGTTGGTTATAAGACTAATCGTATGGTGGTTTGTTTTTTTTTTTGGGTATTTCTTAATCATTTGACATTGAATAATTGTTTATTTTGAAATTCGGTTATTTGTGGTGTTTGATGGTTTGATTATTCGTATAATGAATCATTTGGTTAATCAATAGTTTATTTCTATTACAAATATTACAAATCTATCCTTATATATGATAAAGGAGTAACTATTGGTGTGCCATGCCCTCTAGATTTTGAGTATTCTAACCATTTAACTTGGGTTCAGGAAAAATGATCTGATCCATGCTCTGAAATTTTGCATCCAAATACGCGGGTATAAATACACCCGTTTACTTCTAATTGTTGCCTAAACCGGTTTATATCTCATTCATTTTCTCATTTGTTTTATCATTCAAACTTAAATTTCTCATTCATCATCTTCAATCAAGTATTCAGATTGTGTTACGAATTTGCACTTTCTTTGTATTTCAAAAATCTGTATCATTAATCATTCTTTTTTACTCTATCATATGTATGTATTGAATACTCTAAATCAAGTAACAAATTGATATATGTTTTTACTAATTAGATATCCTCTTTAATCGACTTAATGCAGATTTTTTGTATAAAGAAATGTCCTTCATATTTAAATAAAAAAACCTCTAAACTGTTTGTATCAAAGTTGTTGCTGATGTTCCTATCTTTGTTATTCATATTTGTTTTTAATATAATTTCCATATCCATTCAATCTATGTTTGTTACTAATCAACTGTGAAAGGTACATTGTTTATGTAGATTTGGATGGAATGGTTATTTTGATGATTAGATGCCCGAAATGTTTGTTGTTTTTAGAGGTTTATGTTTGAGCTTTTGTAAGTATGATCCTCATTGTTCAATTTGGTCTGAAAGTTCCTCATTATTCTTATTGTGTTCTTAAGGATTAGTTATATGTTGGATATTCAAAATGTTGCTGTCTATTTTTTATTTTTGATCCGATGGATGTGGATTTTTTGGTTCGGATTTTGTAATGATCCGTTTGATTAATACTACAATAAGAAAGAGATTTAATGTTTTCCAAAAAATAGATATTTACTTTCCTTTTTACGTGGCATACAATAAGGAATTTGATGATTTGATATTTAATCATTTGCGGGTATGATGAAATGATAGAATGGAATTGATTTACACTTAGGCGCCAAGTGTTAGAGATTCCGAAACTTTCATTCCAGAAGGTTATTTTGTTTTACATGACAATGTTTACCTAAATTTGATAGAATATAGATTGAATTTATTTTAAAAATAATATCAAAATTTAGTAAATTATTGTATTTTGCTAATTTAACATCATATTTACGTATCATTAATTATATTTATAATCTTTCTAAAAATCCAAGTCGGTATCGAAACACTATATAATGTCTTACCAATACCAATTACTTCATTCATCAGATTCTTTCTCAATTCAATTATTTTTTATCTGTTAGTCTATACAAGGTACTTTCAACTTCGTTATTTTCATTATATAGATTTAGATTATATATATGGATTATAGATTTTCTATTATCCATATATTCGATTGGTATTAGTATTCTCTTCGTTCAAATTTTGTTTTATGGTTGTTATCTTCATATCTTTATTATTGAAAACATAACATTTGGTTAATCATTGATCTTGCGTAAACTTGAAAAAATGCATAATATCCAAGATGTCGTATCACAATGGAAATCAGTTTTTAAAGGTTCTCTGTGACCCTTTTGCTTCAGTTTTGGTATGTTTTATCATGTTTTGTTTTTTGATGTTCTTTCAATAACATTATTTATTTAAAAAGTTTGAGCAAAATTAAAACACTAATAGAAATAAATATGATTTTATTATATTCAGACAATCCCTCCAACAATGAATAAGTTTTTCTCTATCAATAAACTCGATAACAAAGTCCTGACCGTAACAACTGTTAAGTGTAAATCATGGTCTGTTCGTGTCCAGCTGATTGAAGATATACTTGCCTTTACTGATGGATGGTCAAACATTGTCAAAGATTTAGATTTTGGCACATTTGTTGTTATTTTCAGTTATATTGCCCATAAGACTTTCCTGATAAAGTACTACAACCATTCTCCTTATAAGCAAGTCGGAAATTCCTTTTTCAAAATCATAGAACATGAGTTAACTACCCCTCCTGTAAGCATTCTATTCCTTAATTTGCTACTAATCTTTAAGAATTAATTTTTAATTAATTTTATATACTATTTGTATATCAATCTTTCAGGTTATACCAAGTTCATTTGTTAATAATCACTTTGCAATTGGTCTCCCTTCTATTCCAGTTGTACTGTATATATCTGATGAGTTTCAGTGGAATGTGCAAATACATAACATTGGTAGCAATGTCTGCTTTAATGATGGTTGGTTGAAGTTTATGAGTGACTTACGTTTAACTGTTGGTGATGCTATATGCTTTGATTTAATTGATAATTTGACATTCAAAGTTACAATGTTTAGCAAAAGTGGCCGACAAATGAAGGTTTTTAAAATTTTATCTGCTGGCAATAATGAAGAACATAACAAATCACCCTATGAAATGAGTAACTTCCATTACTATCCTGCAATACTAGGGTTTTCTTGCAATGTTACTAACGACCTGGTATGTTTACATATATATTCTATTTACATCTATATAAATATATGTAGACATGTAGATTTGTTTATAAATTAATTTGTTCATAATTCTTTTATTTATACAGATTATTCCAAACAATATAGTTGAACTTATTGGTTTAAACAAAAATATGAATTTGAAGATCAAATTTATCAATGGTAATCTTTGGAATGCTCCTATCAATATAGAAGTTGTTGATGGCACTCCAAGGTTTGTTTCTTTAATTTTGAAATCACATTTGTTCATTTCTAATTATTTTGAAAATTCATACATAATTATTTCGATAAAATTACCTCGATAGGTTCAATGTTATTGGATGGCGTAATTTTATTGACGCTGAAGGTATTTCAATTGGTCAACTTTACCTATTCAAGTGGTCGGCAATTCATCGTAAGTTGTTTGTTAGCAAGTATCAGGAGCAAGAGGTAGTGGATATTACAATGAACTAAATTGAAGCATTCTGGGTTATTGCTAGAGAAAGTTTATCGAAATAATATTATTGTAATATTTTTTTTTGATTTCTGGTTTTGAAACATTCTTGTTTTGATGTATGTGTTTTCTTTTGAACATATTGGTTTTAAACTTGCTGCATGATTTTCGGTTTTTTATTATAATGCTTTGTTCTTGAGAACTATAAATTTGTTCTGGATACGAATATTGTTGTGTTATGTTATTCATTATATAATGATTTGTTCGTATTAACAGTTATAAGTCCTTGGTTACAAGTTTATTGCAATGGATTTAAATGTAATGTGTAATAATATAGGTGATTTAAAAATAACTACGGTATTAATCATATTTAATGTGCTAGGTTGAACGAATCTTAAATTTCTTAACTTAGCACTTTCTAATCTTAAAATAAGCCACTTTTTTGAAATTTAGTTAACAATTTTCCCGTAACTATGGTCAATCATATGAATAATATTAAATACTATATTAGACTATGGAATATGGAATATGCATAATATAATAAATAATAATAATAAAATCCGTGTATCTTCAAATTAAAATTTGATTTAAGTTTTTAATAACTTTTTAAACTAAACAATGTATACTATATCTATATAACTCATACACACATCACATTCTTAATAGTTTCTTATTAAGAGGAACTGTGCTAATGATTTTTAATTGTTTGGTCTATTTTATATTATGTTTTTACGTTTATTATTCAATAAGAATACTCAAGTTTTGAGGTGTTTTGATTTTGTTAGTGATGTCTACTGTCTTCGATTTTTTCCCTTCGAATCAATTATAGATAATGATGTTTTCGAAAATTTCTCACTAGGTACATTTACATATAGTGTTTACATTTAGGATTTAAATAATTTTTTGTTTAATTTATTTTATGTATATACATATTTAACAATACAAATTTTTTGTTATGTTGGATGTTATCGGTTATGTTAAAGAGATAACAATACTTGAGGACCTGCCGTGTGTACACACGGTTCTCTAACATAGAAATTTAGAAGTTGAAAATCTATATTAAAAATGATTTTATTATAGTAGAATGTAGATGTAGATAATGGCTAAATAATATTACATATTGCTTATAATTCAAATATATACTATCATCATTATATTTGGTTAAATTATATTTATTAAAACAAAAATACGTATAATATTATATATACAATTAGACAATTATTAGTATTATTATAATTTCATAATTTTTATTTATATATTTATAAAGTTTAAAATCTACGTTAATTTTTATTAATCTGTTTTGTTATATAATTTATAAATAAACATGTAAATATTTATTTTTGTAAATATATTCGGTTAAACAATTTTAATTATTACCATTTCATTCAATTTAATGTTAATTTTCTATTTCCAAAATAATTTATATTTATGACTATAAGTACATAGTATGAATAAAAACGATATTATATTTAATTGTTAATACATACTATAATTAACGTAGATTTCTTCTCCTATAAGAATTGAACAAACCATTATTCATTTTAACTACAATCTTAAGTTTTCTCCTTCCAGGCATTTGAGTTAACAAGTTCTATATTATAGATTTTTATTTTTATTTTTATATTTTTCAATTTTTTGTTTGTTATTAACTTTTATCAATTAAGACGAATTATCTGTTTCACATTTCTTTTTTTCTATTAGTTTATTATACAAAACAATATTTAATATGTTTTTATATTTTTCAATTTGTGTAGTTCATCGTTTTTTTTATTTTTTTTGCGTTAGTAAAATATCAAAGTTAATAGAATAATAATATTAGATATATAGATTTTTTATGTTTGTAAAACATTTAATTTATATTTAAATTTGTTTTACAGGTTATTTACAAATGCTTATGGAGGGTGAAACGATAACATTGTTTGACCACCTTCGATATGGTCAATAGGATATTATTATTAAGGCGAGAGTCTTAACAATTTGGCGTGAACAATCAAAGAATGATACTAATAAGGATTATTCCATTGAAATGGTGTTAATGAATGAAAACGTAATACTTATATATTCTATAGGCGACTTATAAATTGTCTTATACAGTTTACTTTCTTTAACTTTAACAATAACATATACAGTTTTTTTTTTTTTTTTGCAGGGTGATAGAGTTCAAGCTCTTATTCATAGTAAATTTGTTGACATGTTTGAAAGTTATTTACATGTGACACCCGGCATATTTGGCTTAAACATTTTAGTAACATCTAAGTCTACCTTAGCGAGAAACGTTTATAAACGGACTTAACTTGGTTAGTTGAGTCGGGTCAAGTTAGGATTGTCCAGGGTTCAATGATCTGGAGGATCATTGAGAGTCGTTTTGGTAATACACTAGTACCGGGTTCCGTTGTTGGTGACATTACATGAACTAATTAAGTATATGTGTAGATTATGGGTCGTGTGGTGGATTATATACATAGATGTGTTTAAATGACTTATAAATGATTATCCATGCTTAAATATGTTAAACATAGACTAAGGTTGCATGCTCATGTGTTAAGATGTGTTAGAATGCGTTAAACACGACAAACTGGAAAACTAGGTAAACATGAGTTCTGGTTCGACCACTTCGAGTGGTCGAAGGAGGAAATTTTGTTTGGTTCGACCCTTTGTAAATGGGCGAACCTGGGATGTGGAAATGGAAGATGTGACACCCGGCAAATTCTGGTTAACAACGTTATCTAGATGAAAGTCTACCTTAGCGAGTCACGCGTATATTGTACTTAACTGGGTTAGTTAAGTCGTGTTATGGTTCGGGAAC
The DNA here is from genome assembly GCA_028751855.1 of Ambrosia trifida. Lineage (NCBI taxonomy): Eukaryota > Viridiplantae > Streptophyta > Magnoliopsida > Asterales > Asteraceae > Ambrosia > Ambrosia trifida. The sequence goes on along the minus strand of CM054125.1, from coordinate 90,714,029 downwards.
TGTTAGTTCAGTATAGAGGACCATCGGATGTTAGTCTAGAGGTTCATTAGATGTCAGTCCTTAACCAAATGTACAAGTGGTGACGATTCGTAGAATCGTCAGAACATAGGGAACATACAAGTCTCGAGTCCCGGGAATTGGTGAACGAGTGTGAATATGTTTGTTTGCAAGTGTTATGTGTTTACAATCATTATGTGACTTGTCGGTATGTGAAAATGTGTTAACATATGTTAAAACGGGGTTTAACGCGCAAAATACACGGAACCAACCCCTATAGGCGATTAGGGTTGGCTAATCGCCTATAAGGGAGGCGATTGGGCCTCATGGGAGGCGAGTAGCATGCTAATCGCATGCTCTAGGGGGCGATTAGCCCCTAAATGCATGTAATGTCATGCGATTAGCAATGCTAATCGCGTATAGTTGCTGCACAATCGCGTGTTACGTGCTGGACGACTAAAAACGACTATAAATACAATGCTTGACCTCCTAAACTTCATAATATCAACCCTAGTCGTCCCATAACCCGCCCCAACACACACACAACCTCTGGAACGTGATTTTGGATCAAAACACAAGGTTTCAAGCTTATTTCATCAATCTATCACAATCTAAGGTGTGATTTTCATCCATGCAATCTTTACTAACGTTTTTATTAAATCCCTAACGGTCCAGACCTGTTTTAAAACGAATAAGCTTTCTAAAAATCGTTAATAAGTATTGTTAATTGGATTTTAAATAGCATGCATGATGTATGTGGGTTTGCAATTAAAAGCTAGGGTTTTTGTGATTCAAGATGGATGATTAACATGTTATTAGGTTAGTTTCAGATTAATAATGATATCATGATGATGAACACTGAGTTATTGTTAATTTGGGGTTACGGTTTTGCATGCTAATGTGATGGTTCATGTTATGTGTATTATCTTTAAGATACGTGATTGCATTCAGGGCTGATAGATCAAGGTTAAACGAAGGATTTTGATGGATATATGTTTGATATAGTTGTTTGATTGATATTTGATGTTTACACACGTTCTGGATCTGATTTGGAGTGTTAAACGCGCGAAAAACCGGAACAGCTGGGCTATTGGCGATTAGCAACCCTATTCGCCTATGTTAGGGGCGATTAGGAGGCCAATCGCCTGAATAGACTCCCTAATCGCCTATGTTACATGCGATTGGGGGCTAATTGCTAGTAGATGCATGTCTTATGAGCTAATTGCTAGTAGATGCATGTCTTATGAGCTAATTGCTAGTAGATGCATGTCTTATGAGCTAATTGCTAGTAAATGCATGTCTTATGACCTAATTGCCTATAGACTCCTGAAATGCATGTCTTATGACCTAATTGCCTATAGTATAGGCAATTAGCATTCCTAAATGCCTGTTGACTTTCATAATCGCTAGTTGACTTTTCCTAATCGCGTGAACTGCTGCTGTAAGTATATTTTGACATATCGAGACCCGATTTGACACCTAGGAACATGCTAGGAACCCCGTAACATATCTAATAACTTGGTAACATATGTTCGGACTTATTTACGTGATACTTGAACTACGTGCTGTAACTTGTTGGACGTTAACGTATGTTAAGTGTGATTGCATGATTGTATGTTTGAGAGTGTAAGCATAACACGGGGAGTCTCGGGTCACCAATGGGATGTCGAGTCTTGTACTTTGGGTTAATTTAACAGTCACGGTGTTTTCAAACGAACTTGGTTATGGTCTGGACATCTAGGGACTAACTAACCTGCGGGTTATTAGTCTAAGTACTTGTAACTGTCATATGTTAGGTCGCCGCTTTACGGGACTAGCATAGCTTGCTGAGTTTATTCGTATTACGAAGTAACGCAACCTAAGGTGAGTTTACGGCCCCTCTTTTAACTGGTTTCACTTTTTGGGGGAGAAAACATGTGTTAAACTTATGTTTTGGTAACAACTGTCATACTATGGGTTTCTATGGTTTACTATACGATCTTTGGAAGTCCCGGGGGGAACCATGAATGTGCGGGTTAGCACAACGGGGAAATGTGAATAGCGCTATTGGGAGTGACCAACCCCGCTCGTCGGCTTGGAGGGCCGGGCGAGTGCATATTGTCTCAAACAGGAACAACAGGTTTACTATTCGGGCACGACATCTGGTTTGCGAGTTAGTAATGGTTTTCCAATCGTAGTAGTAACAAAACATATGCCTAGCTAGCGTACTTTGGTTTTCGATTTGTTATAGTATGGACAGGTTGAACTTGGTACTGTGATTACAAAACTTGTAAACTCACCAGCATTTTTGTGCTGACGTAAACTTTTACATGTTTTCTCAGGTCGCTAAGGTAGCACAATGGAACTAGGGCGCACGCGTCTGCACGGCGTCTAGTTAGGATTGCATGGTTTTCAAACGTTGAACACTTGGTTTATTTTGGATTATGTTTTGAATAAGCTTCCGCTGTATTTGGGGAATTTTAAACTATGTTTTTGAAATTGCATATGTTCATTTAGACTTGTTTATTGTGATCGTTGGTTTGGATCCTGGTTTGTCATGCGCCTCGCGGTAAAACTCCGCAAGTGGATTTTGAGGGTGTGACATTCGACCAGGACAGGGCTCATTCGACCCTGTGGAAGAGTCGAAGGAGGCTACATTCGATCACTTACAGGGGGCGAAGGAGGATTAGTATAAATACCAAACTTTGTCATTTTTCATCATTTCACAAACCCTAACTGTATGCGTGTGAAAGGATCGTATAACAACAAAGAATGATCAAACAAGTTAGTTTTAGGTGCGGAATCCCTAAAACTATCACAAAATAATAGTCAAACAGATTAAAACACACTGATCATCATTTTCAAAAGCTTTTCATTAATTAACAACTCGATTACACGTTGAAATATGATTACAAACAAGGTATGAACGTTAAAAGAGTTAAACAAAACACTAGAGAGAATATCAGAAAGTGGAGGGAATAATAATGACTAAAAGTTACATTCAAAAATCAAACTTGTCTATTTATAGACTGCACATTCGCCCAAATTGATTGTGCGAATGTGCAGGTTCGCCCAAACAGTCTGGTCGAACCAAGTTTTACAATAAAGTATATTCACATTCGACTATGTCTTCTTCCTTCGCACCATTTCTTCTTCCTTCGTACCTACAAAAAGCCTCCTTCGCACCTTCATAAACTCCTTCGCACCAACGACTATTACCAAAACATATTTGTTATTCAATCCGAAGCACTAGTCGCACTTTTGCATCTACAAACTCCCCCTCGACTATTGCTTGGATTGCTGTCTACGCTGTTCATCCAATCTAATATTCATCAGTCTGATATGTCGTTGAATCTTCTGTTCTTTCGTCAACTCCGGTTCCTGAAATTGCTTTTGCTTCTTCTTTTTCAGTTCAGGCACCTTTTGCTATTCAACAAACTTTCCCAGCTTCTCGCCATAGTCACACCCAGCATTAATGTCATACGCAAAGCACAGAAATACCACACGTTGGTACTTTCCTGCTTGCTCAGCATCCTTCGCATCAGAATAGATCGGATTGTAGAACAACATGATTATATCCTCATGTGAACAGTTTATCAACCACATGGGATCAAAAATGTGTACTTTCTTGTAGTTCTTCTCTCCGTCTTTCAATACAATCACGGCCTCTGCTATTTTCCAATCATAATACCACCAGATGAAATCTTTGGCGAAGTGTTGTGGGATAGGAAACAAAGGAATCTTTTTCAACACTCGCGGTGGTTTGTACTTTAACGTCACCTTGGGCATACCTGTAATCTGATCAATATCCTTCTTGTGAACAATTCGTTTAGGATATTGTGGTTTAAACAAGTCCCACTTGGTTCGGCTTTCTCTTGTCATTTTCTCAGCAAAGTAGGTAATCTGACTATTTGACGCTCCCGTTAAACGGTGACGACAAATATCACGGATTGCCCAATAGGGAAGAGTCTTCAAATGATGAAATTTATCGAAGTATAAGATTCCCTTCTCCCACTTTACTGCAATACATCTCAATTCTTTAACAAACTTCCAGGCCAAAGCACGACCTTTGAAAATGCCACTATGAAGTTTGTAAAAGCTTCCTTGAATATCAGCTTTTGGACGATTGTTTTCTTTTTCTTTCAATTTCTTCAAGAATTCTTTCAAACTCTCCGACTGCTCGACCGTGGTTTGTCATGCACTTTGAAGATTTCGTCTTCAAACGCTTTGCTCTTCTCTTTCGCTACTTTCTCGGCATGGTTTAGCAATTCATCTGAGAATCCAGGAAATCCACAATCTTGATTAGTCTTTAAGTATTGTGGATACACCTCACTCGTAATATCTACCATTTCAACATCCTCAAACGCAGGAACATCACGGTCATCAGAATGATTACCGGCTTCCTTCTCAGGTATCTTCGGAATGAAATTGTCAGCAAGTAATTCTTCCAAAGTCTTTCCTACTTGCTTTGCTAAACCCTCAAGTATCTCTTTTGAAATTGCCGCACAAACTTCCCCATCTTCAAGATAAGGGTCATCAAACTCCAACTCAAATAGTTTATTGCTTGACTCAAATATCTCTGGAAATCTGCTGGTCATGTCGATCGTCCAGACTCGATCAGTGAGCATCTGGCGATACATTTTCTTATCGTCTTCAGATAACGATTGCAGTTTCTCATTCCAGAATATATCTTCATCCACATTCTCTCCAGGAGTCTTAGAGCTCGACTCTCCACCATTACTTGAGTCACGCTTCTCATATGTAAACTTGTCAGCGTTATCATCATCATCATCATCATCATCATCATCACTACTATCATCGAAAGCAGAGCCGTTTCCATCACTTGAACCATCATCTGAACCTCCATCATCTTTATCATCTTTCTTCTTCTTCGTATCATTTCCTGCATCCTCATCAAGTTCTTCATCTTCTTCTTCATCAGTTGGTTCGAAATCAACCTGTTCTTCTTCTCTTTCCTTATCTACTTCACCAGCTTGAAGTTGAGGAGCTTGAGAGTACAAATTCTTGATCAAATCATCCATATGCTTGTTACTCTTCTTCAACTGTTTGTTCTCCTCCTTCAAGACAATGATTCTCCTGGTATTTCGTTGCTCGTGCTTCAGCAACTTCTTATTTTCTCTCTTCAACCTCTTAGTTTTCTTCAAAACTTCATTATCATCAGCTGATGTGAGTACGACCTCCAACATCTTCTTATCATTCGACTTTAACTGCTCGATCTTAGTTTGTTGTTTGTTGATTAGATTCATCATCTCAGACAATCTCTGATTCACAGCACTCATAATGTCACTATCCACCGAAACTTTCTTCTTCATTGGTGGTTCAACAACATTAGGCAGTTTGCCTTTTCTGATCTTCTAGAGCACGTTATCCAATGCCTCATTAACCTCATCCATAGGTATATCTTCAGTCTGTTGTGTGCTCGATGTTGTCGCAGTCTTTTGCTTCTTCTATGCTGGTGCAGTAACCGGTGACTTAGAACTAGTAGCCGGTGGCAGTTTCTTACTAGCTATCAATGATTCAATCTCTTTCTTTCTCTTGATACTCGGCTTCTCCTGTTTCTTCTTCTTCTTAGCAGCTTGCACAGGAGAACCAGTAAACGTTTCATCTACGTTCATAATCAACTCATCTTCATCAACAGGAATTGGACTTTTGTTCCCTTGATCTTCTAAATTCTGACTAGTAGACACACCAGCCTCAGTGGCCTTGGGCAAGATGGTCTTTAGCGTTTCAGCATCAGAATCCCACTATTCATCTTCTAGCGTCTCTTCTGAATCAACAGACGCCTCATCCACTATATGTAAACCCTTCTTCGCCATCGTCTTGTTTCTTCTTGGCATGCTTTTCTTCTTTTCGGGTTCAGTTGTAACCTCTAATCTTATCTCTTTCTTCTTTGTCTTTCCACTCTTTGCGCCAACATTCACAACCTGTCTTTTGCGTTTCGCATCAGGATCAACATGATGTAATGGGTTATCAGGATCAGAATCACTGTTTGCATGCCTCACAAGCCCTTCACCCGGATCTGTATAATCAACTCTGGCTAGGTGTCCAAATAAACGTCTTACTGGAGGACGTTCATCAATTGACAATCCCTTATACGCCTTCATCCTAGCGAGTGTATTCAGCGACATATGTTCCTGAACAACTATGTGCTTAGGATCTCTTTTCAGCTCCTTATACTTGTGGTCAAACACCATCTGGAGGAAACGAGGATATAAAAGAAACTTCAGATTCCTCGTGCCGTTCACAGGCTCTAGTAAATGAGACATCAGCATGCCTGAAACATTGAACGGTTTGTTCAACACTAAAGCAACCATCATAGAACTGATGCTCTTTCGCATCAAATCATATCCTCCAGCTGCAGATCCGAAGACATGAATCAAAACGTGTGCCAGATACTTGAATTGAGGGCACAGTTTTCCCTTATGCAATGAACCGTCAGTGATTGGTCCATTGTATTTCATTCTGAGAAAGCACTTTCGCTGATCCATAAAACTGAACTCCTTAGGATCAGTCGGCTCATCATCTAAGTTCAACGCTTCTCTCAGATCTTCTTCACAAACAATGACTCTTTGTCCTTGAATCTTGCTCGTCAAACATGATTCGCATTTCCAGAAATCAAGTTTCGCTTCCGACCAAAATTCTTGCATCATATCCCTGTAGATAATCGTCGGTGTAGCAATAGCATCTATCACCCTGCATCTCTTCAAGAACTCAATAATACCAATGAACTCTGTATGCTTCTTAACTTCTCTGAGATACGCACAGCAGTTATGCGCATTTTCGAAGTCTAAAAGCTTGGCAGGGTGTGATGATGATCTAGCTTGTTCCGTCGTCTTCTCTTGTTCGGACATCGTTAAATCTGCAAAACAAACAAAAACACACGTTAAAAATCGACAGAATTTCAAACTTGAAAAGTTTTGGTAATAAACCTTCTCATTCGCCCAAACGAGGGTACGAATGAGATTTCACAAGGTGCGAATGAGAAAGTTTGAAGGTTCGAATGTATGAATTTTTGAATAAAAGTCTCATTCGCCCAAACATTCTTCATTCGACCGTTTGATTTTCTCCTTCGCCCATTCGTAATGGTCGAAGGTGACTGTTCTAAATTTGAATTTTCAATTTTTATTTCAAGTGTTTCTGATCATGTTCTTTTGATTGAAACAGATCCTAATGATGCCGATTAACCTTTCAAAACTAACAAATACATCAATTGTTCATTAGATATGTGTTTTCAATTGAAAATAGGGTTCGAACCATAACAGGTAATCAATTGATCATCCTGTTAGTTTTAAAACCATGGTTTTTGATTATTCTCCCCCTAAAACACATATGTAATGAAACCTAATCATCAATTGTTACAATGATGTTGATTTTAAACAGATTGAACAGTTAGGGCTTGAAACATAAAACAAGGATTTAATCCTGCAATCCATGATGTTAACCTGTGAATAATAGTGCAAAATGATCAGTATGAAGGGACGAACATAATGGAATGGTTCAAAAGAATCAAGCAACAAGGTGAGGTTAGAGTGATTTTTCAGAAAAATATTTGAATGGGGTTCGAATGAGACAGATGGGTCTATATAGGCATACTCCTTCGCCCATTCTATACGTACGAAGGAGAAACTTTTGTCTCCTTCGACCCTAGTGAAAGGTTCGAATGAGCCAAAAGGGTTCGAATGAGATAAATGGTCATGAACACTCTCCTTCGCCCATATAGAACATACGAAGGAACATATAAAATCCCACATTCGACCAACCGAATGGGCGAATGAGAAATGGGATTTTTGAAAATTTTCCAAATCTCAAAAACGAGTCCCGGTCCAATTATTTTCCAACTTTTAAGCATCCAGCAATCATGTTTTCACATTTAAAAAGTTACAAAGCTCAAATGGTGTATCAAGGTTTAGAAAATCGACATCAACTACCACCAGTTATCAAAAATAAGATGGAAATAAAAAATATTTTTGGATTTTCTAAAGTTTATGCTAAAACACACCTAAAATCTTTTTGAGTTTTGTAAATTTTGACGAGAAAATAAAATGCAGAAATGTAAATGAAAAATTGTAAATGTTTTTTTTTTTTTTTTTTTTTTTGGGATTTCCGGTAAAGGGATCATATCAGTTTTTGAGAAATCTGATCACACCGTTGATCTTTTTGAAATATTATCATTAAAGACAATGTGTGATCTGGCAATTGCTGATATTGTGATCCACATAAACTCACATGCAGACTTTTGTGCAGTGCTTTATACTGATACTAATATTTATAGTATAAACGCAATTGTCTATGGTTCCCACGCACACGACATACTCCCGTATCAAGAAGTAAATGCACAAAGACTCATTGTAAAGCGTGATTATGCTTTCGTCGTCTGTAATTGTACAAGATATAATGCATAGAGGTATACAGGTCAGAAAATTAATGCAGCAAAGTAACATATGCACTATACCAGGTTGAGGACTGATATTAATCATGATTTGCATCAGTGATCAATACGATGTAATAGTTAATCTTTGATCATCATATAACATGGAAAGTTCCTCAATTCGGTAACTTTAGGATTTGGCATATAGCTCTTTTATAAAGACACCATGTCTGATCTAGGTCCGTAATGACTTACAGCAGAAGATCAGAGAGGCTATCCCCAGACAACTAATAACATAACGACCCTAAACCTCCGAGTTTTGTACAAATACCCTATCAAACGAAATTACGGTACTAAGACCATATGCCCATGAGGAGTTCATCCACACAACAATTCGTTTGATATGTATGTATCAGGCACGCAGTAATAGGTCTACGAAGCCTATCAGCACATTGCACAGACTCAGACACACGCCCTATATAGCAATACATTATTTAGAATGTGTCAGATCCCCACTGATGTACTATCATTTCCCTTTATACTCCAGGAAATCATTTTAAATTTTCTGATTTTTATAGATTTTCGAATTTACTGTTCCCAAGGATAAGCTGGAGCATTTCAAATATGTGACTGCCCAGATATCGTTTGTTCACAGAAATCTGACGGCATTAATCTATGGGAAGAAGATATAGCAGTCAGCAAAGAAATTTTCTAATTTTTATGGATTTTGAAATTTTTCAATGTTTTTGGATTTTTGAAATTTTTCTGAAAAGCAGTAAAAATTTAAACTAAAAAGTGATAGACTGAGGTGGTGATCAGTCCTGTTTTTCTTTAATACCATTAGCTTTTAAAAGATAATCAAATCTGGATTTGTCAAAAGCTTTGGTAAAAAGATCTGCGCGTTGGTAATCAGTGTGGATTTTGACCATATCGATCAACTCTTTAGCATAACAATCACGGATAAAATGATATTTAATCCGGATATGTTTAGCCTTTGAGTGATTTACTAAGTCTTTTGTTAATGCGATTGCGGCCTCATTATCACAGTAAATAGGGGTTTTAAGAAATTGCAAACCGTAATCCACCATCTGTTGTTGGATCCAAAGAACCTGTGAGCAGCAGCTCGATGCTGAAACGTATTCTGCTTCACATGTGGATAGTGCAACTGTGGTTTGTTTCTTGCATTGCCAGGTCACGAGCCTGCTCCCCATAAACTGACATCCAGCCGTTGTGGATTTGCTGTCTTTGTCACAGCCGCCCCAATCTGCATCACTAAAAGCGATTAGGTCAAAATTATCATCATGAGGGTACCAAAGTCCTTTCGATGGACAACCCTTCAGATATCTAAGGATACGCTTGACAGCTGTAAGATGACTCTGTTTCGGCTTCGATTAATATCGCGCACAAAGACATGTCGCAAACATTATATCGGGTCTAGACGCTGTGAGATACATCAGAGATCCGACGATTGCTTTGTATGTAAATGGATCAGTCAGCTCCCCCTTAAGGTCAACTCCAAACCCGTGATTGGGTTGTATCGGGGTAACCATCGGCTTCGAATCATCCATCTGGAATCGGCTCAAGACTTCAGAAACGTATTTCGTCTGGTGAATAAAGATCCCCGTTGGTCTTTGCTCCACCTGCAAGCCGAGGAAAAACTGCATTTCTCCCATTGCGCTCATTTCGAACTTTTCCTGCATAACTTTTTCAAATTCCCTGCACAGAAGTTCGTTAGTTGACCCGAAAATAATATCATCAACATAAATTTGTACAAGAAGCAAATCATCTCCTGCTCGTTTTGTGAATAGTGTGCAGTGTACCAGTCCGCGTTTGAATCCTTTCGAGAGAAGATACGTGCTCAGCTCCTCATTCCATTGTCTCGGAGCTTGGTGCAACCCGTAGAGAGCTTTGTTTAACATATAAACCTTATCCCGGTGAATAGGGTCCTCAAAGCCTGGCGGTTGACCTACGTAAACTTCCTCTTTGACCACACCGTAAAGAAATGCGCTCTTTACATCCATCTGATACACCTTAAATTTCTTCCATGATGCAAACGCTAGGAACATTCAGATAGCTTCCAAGCGTGCAACCGGTGCATAGATTTCATTGTAGTCGATTCCCTCAACCTGATGAAAACCTTGAACAACCAAACGAGCTTTGTTTCGCACTATGACTCCTCTATCATCCTTCTTGCACTTAAACACCCATTTGGTTCCAATTTTCTTTCTTCCAGGGGAAAATCTGTCAGTGTCCATACACCGAGTTTCTGGAATTGTAACAACTCCTCCTGCATTGCTTCCACCCAGGCATCATCCAAAAGAGCATCCTTGTATGTCCGCGGCTCGACCTGCGAAACATAACAAGCAAACGACCAGTCATTTTGAAAACCAGATTTTTGTATTTTGGCATATAAAGCAAGGTTGCCAATATTTTCTGGTGCTTGAGCATTTCTCAACTGCCCTCTTGTCATCACGCTGCTACCAGGATCACCAATAACCTGTTCAAGCGGGTGTATCCGATGTATCCGAGATTCCGGATAATCAGGTACTTGTACTCCCGTTTGAGTTGTCAAATTCTCTATAAAAACCAGATCATTACCCACATTCGATGTTGAAGCATCAGTATTAGTTGGGTTCACTGGTGGTGTCACTGTAGCATTGTCCAGAATAGCTTCACTTGTTGCATCATCGTCTTCATCTTCTGAATCTGATGAATTAAGCGTTGTGGAAGCTTCTTGGAACACCTCTTCTTCCATCACAGGAGCATTGGTATCATTAGAAGCTTGCTTGGGAGTTTACCGTGATCGGACGCACTAACGGTGAAGTCACGGCGTTTTCGACCTCGTAATATAAGCGAAGTACAGCTTCTTCAACCATGCTATCTAGATTGAATGATTCAAAGAAGTCTTTGTAATCAAACATCCAATCTGGTCCTCCACCCTGTACATTTTGTGTGTATCTTTGTACTTCGACATTAGCCCACTCCTCGACTTTTCTAGTTCTTTTGTTGAATACCCGTTTTAGTGGGGTTGCATATCCAACAAAATAACCTTCTTCAGCCTTTGGTGCGAACTTCTCCGAAGGATTCAGCATAGTACACGGGGCACCAAATGGTTCTAGATACTCCAGATTCGGCTTGCGTCGGTTCAACAGCTCATAAGAAGTCTTGCCAAACTTCTTTACTGTTAAAACACGGTTTAAAGTGTAACATGGTGCGTAAATAGCTTCATTCCAGAACATGACCGGAAGATTTGAATCCGCAAGCATAGTTCTCGCCGTCTCGATTAGAGTCCTGTTCTTTCTCTCTGCGACACCGTTCTGATGGGGTGTATACGGAGCGCTATATTCATGATGAATTCCCTTGTTTGCACAAAGATCCTCCATCTGAGCATTTTTGAACTCCGTCCCATTGTCACTCCGGATTCGTTTGATCTTCAGACCATATATATTCTCCAGACGTGTAGACAGAACCTTCAAATTATCAAAAGTGTCGCTTTTCTGATGCAAACACATTACCCATGAAAATCTTGAATAATCGTCAGTCACCACAAGACAGTACAACTCCCCGGCATGACTTTTACGTCTGACTGGACCGAATAAGTCCATGTGCAAACGTTCAAGCGGCAATTCAACGGAATTGACTTTCTTTGGTCTATGGGATTGTTTGTGCTGCTTTCCCTTTTTGCAACTAACACACTTGTCATTCAAATGGAAGTGTTTTACATTAACTCCCGTGACAAGTTCATTCTTCACTAACTGGTTCATCTTTTGCAAATGGATGTGTCCCATTCTCCTGTGCCACATAATAGATTGTTTTTCTGTAGCCTTAGAGAGGAAACACGTGACTTGGCCATGGGTGGTCATTGCTTTGGACATATCGAGAATATACAAGTTGTTTACTCTCGGTGCCTTCAGCATCACCCACTCTTTCTGAAGTTCAAACCCAGGTTTCAAGATATAGCAGGATTTGTCATCAAAATACACAGAAAATTGTTTATCGCAGAATTGACTAACACTGAGCAGATTGTAATCTATCTGTTTCACGTATGATATCCGCTCAATTGTCACGACCCCATTGCTTACACTACCCTCCATCGTAATGTAGCCTCCCTTGTTACCAGCAAACGCTACATAACCTCCGTTAATGTTTTTGATATCAAAAAGTAGCGTGAGGTCCCCTGTCATGTGACCAGAAGCTCCACTGTCAACAATCCATAGGCTGCTAACAGGGCCAGCTAGAGCTCCCTGCACATATAAAGTAAAGCAGTTAGATCTTTCGGGGGACCCAAGCCTGTTTGGTCTTGGGTCTTTGAACGGGTTGTTTCAAAGATTCTTTCAATTCACAAACATCTTGGGTTAACTCAACCCCTTTCTTCTCACTCATCTCATTCTGTGAAGTTGAGGCTCCTTCAGATTCCTTAGATGACCAAGATTGCTTAGATCTTTTCAAGATCCGGATCTGAGATTTTGAAGTCTCAGCCGGTTTCTTTACTTCTTCTTTAAATGCAACCTTCTTGGTTACCTTCTCTGATTTAACAGAGACAGGTCCAACTGCTTGTTTTCCATTAGGTTTAGGAGCAACCTTTTTGTGATCAGCAGTTGGGTTCATCACAGGTTTCTTGGCAGATTTCTCAGTAGTTATCCGGTTGCGTTTATCATACGTCATCGGACGGTTTTCCCTCTTGTTGTAAAAATTGTTTTGATTATAATAAGGTTCTTGCTGAGGGAAATACCATCTTTGTGGATAACCGTAGTTGTCAACCGGATAATCATGATATTGCCTCATCTCCACCTCGTGCCTTTTGTGTCGTACGTACGGGCAGGCGGCAAGTAAATGTCCCCGTTCCCCGCACTTATAACACGCACGGTATTCCTCATAGTTTTCTTTGATCGGCGACTTGGAAAAACTAGCAATGGGATATCGATCGACCATGCATTGTTTCCTTAAACTCTCAGGAGCTGGGTCCTTCGAGTAAGTCGGTTCAATAAAACTGTTTGCTTTATCAACTGGCAAAACAAATTGTGTGACATTGACCTTGGCATCTTTATCCGAATAAATTTTATCTAAAATTTCTTGAGGAATGTCATTGGTTCTTTCAAATTTTGGAAACCAAATCGTACTTTCCTGCCAGAGCTTTTCGATTTTAGAATAATTGACAAACTTAATCGGATATTCATCATTAGATAAAATCTTATCGGAGCCTTGCATCCGATAGAAGATTTTCACAGGTTTGTCACACGATTCGTTGCTCATTTCATTGGTTTTCTCAGTTTTAGTCTCATTTTTCTTTTCAACCGGTTTAACCACACTTTTCTCAGATTTAGTTTCAATTTTCTTTTCAACCGGTTTGTTCACATTTTTCTCAATTTTCTTTACCTCTTTCTTTTCAACACCCTTACCCACAGACTTTTCATTTTTCTTAACCACATTCTTACGATGAGCATTTGCCATTGGATGAACGATCTGAGACGGTGAGACTGGCTCAGTAGTGATTATATGATTTTCATCAGGGATATCACTTTCATTTTCAACCGTCTCAGATGGTTCATCTTCTTCATCTGAATCATCAGCAGCGACCACACCCTCATTGTTTCCCAGTACAGGTCTCACATCAGAATACGGATCCGCGACACTAGAAGTGTTAGGCTCGTTTTCTGATGTGGAGTCAGAATTGACTAAAGTATCCGGTGGTATTGCATGTAAATTGTGGTTCTCAAACAATACCAGAGATGGGACCGCCTTATAGTTTGCACTATTCGACTGGGAGGGTTCTTCTATGATATGGTCAACTACATATGCTATGTGCTTGTAACTCTCTAACTTCTTGTTTACTTTTTCAGCAAAGCACTTGATGGTTGCCATTTCTAATTTTGTGTTTTCCATTTCATTGATATAGTTATTAATGGCAAGTTGTTTAATTGACAATGTCTTTTTAAGTTCAGACACATCCTTTTTATAACCATCAAGAACTTTGTTGAAATCTTTTAAATCTTTTTGATAAATCTGACAGTTGATTTTGGCACTCTCAATTTGGACCTTGAGAAGCTTATTTTCATCTGTCAATTTTTCAAAATCAGCACATTTAACACATTTAACACACACTTTAGATTGAGATTCAGAACTTACCGGTTTAGGAGGTTCTGTCATTGCCATCAAAGCGAAGTGAGCTTCCTTCCCTGCGAAGAATTTGGAGTAGTCAATCTTGGTGCACGCATCATCCACCATACATGACTTGCGGGTCATCAGGAAATCAGCTTCAGCTAGCAGTTGGTCAATGTCATCATCTAGTGAATTCACACTAGCCTCTGAATCAGATTCACTCTCCATATCCGAATAAGCTGAATCGTAGTGGTCTCCAACATCCGTGACAGAATCAAGAATCATCCCAGATTTCTTGTCTTCACTCTCTGCAATCACATCCTCATTCACTTCCTCAATTTTCAACTCCGACACTTTCTCAATCACAACCTCCTCTTCAATCTCCTCATTCTCATCCAGACTCATCTGCTGTGCCACACAAGCCACGTTCCCAGCAGTAATCTCCTCCACCCCCAATTGCATACCCGTCCAATCAAAACCTTCATCCTTTTGGATCACAAGTGCTTGGTTTTGATTGTCAGTTTGGTTTTGGTTTTGAGTGTTAGGTGTAGAGATAGGAACAATGGTTCGGTTTGGATTTTGTTGAGGTTGGTTTTGAGTTGTGGATTGTCTAGTGTTGGTATTTTGTTGACGGTTCTGATAATTGTTTTGGGGTTGAAAGCTTGAAATGTTGGGACTGTTGTATGAAACTTGATTTTGGTTTTGGTTTTGTCTGTTTTGGTATGTTGAATTGAACGGGTTTTGATTACCTTGCTGTGCTGGCTGTGTGCACTCTCTTTTAAAGTGACCCTTCTCACCACAATTGAAGCATGTAACTTTTGCTTTGTTGAATCCGTATGTGGTGTTGGGAGAAGTTGAAAGGTCAATTCTTCCAGTCTTCTGAATAAAGTCAGTGGCTCTCCTCATTATGCTTGCAAAAGCCCACTGAATGTCCATAAGCTCCATCTCCTCTTTGTCGATTTGAGCGTAGTCCTCATTGGTGAGATTGTTGTTTCCAATTTGACTTGCAACCTAACCGTTGTAAGATGCAACCATAGCAGATACTAGAGCAACGTGCTGTTGAGCAATTTCAACAGTCACATTGTTAAGATTCGAGGTCTCTAACACAATCATGTTTTGACTTGATTGTGCTTGAGTAATCTGCATCTGATTCATGTAAGGAGCATAATGTTGTTGTTGTTGAGGTTGACTTGCGGTGTAGCAGGCAGCTTGTTGTAATGGTGAAAAAGGTGGAATAAAGTTTGGTGTTTGATAAGATTGTTGTGTGTATGATGGTGTGTAAGATGAAGTTTGGGCAAGGTAGTTGATGGGTGCTTTTGTGGGTTCAACAACATTGGATACACATGCAATGTGAGGAGCAACATTTGAAGTGGTGCTTGAAGCAGAAAGAGAGTTAGATGTACCACTCACATACAGATCAGGATTCTGTGGAATATGAGCTCTCTTAGCTTTTCTCTTCTCCTCCATCTCTTTGTTTTCCAGCTTTTGAATGAACTCGTTAATAGTCCAATACTGGTATGCATCCTTTTCCTTCAACACTTCGATGTGTTGGTTCCAGTAGGGTGGTAAAGCATCAGCAAATTTATCTACTAATTCTGACATTGGTATGCTGATCTCATAGCTCGACAGTTCAGTGAGCAAATGGCAATACCGTGGAACCAACTCTTTTAGGGTCTCATTACCCATGTAACTAAAGTTTTCAAATTCCTTCCGAAGCTCTTCCATTCTCAGCTTCCTTGTCTTTTCATTACCATCATGTCGGTTTCTTAGCATATCCCATAATTGTTTGGATGTTGTACACGATCCAAACTGATGTAGCAAATCAGTGTTGATCGCCTGGGATAGCTGAGAGAATGCCTTCTTCTCTATCGCAAACCTCTTTTTCTCATCATCCGCCAAATTCTCCAAAGGTATCGGTTCTCCAGTATTCTCCAGAATAGGAGCAACGTAACCCTTCACTATCATTTGCCATGCCTCGGATCCCTCAAGTCCTTGTCCCTCAACATGAATCTTAAACTTCGTCTTCCATGTGTTGTACTCCTTCATGTCCATTAGCTTTGGTGGACGATTACCGCTTCCTGAGGATAGATCATGAATAAGAGTGGATATGGCGTTGGTCATCTGCGAATGGACTTCAGCTGCTGCTACTCCCCAATAGTTGTCAATAGGTTGTTGTAATGGTTGAACAACTTGTTGAGGAGCCGAACTAGTCATCGCCATGTAATTTATTGGCTGAGATGGTTGACTAGTCTTCTGGGCTGCAACCGACCATGGATCTTGTGTTGTCTGCTGTTGTGGTGCTTGAATAGGTCTAGGCGTTGTTGGGAAGTTCCACATCTTGTCCTGCAAACAATTAAACACGAAAAGATTAGAAATGTTTTAAAAACAGGATACTCCTTCGTACAGTCGAACGTGCGAATGAGAAATTATGTTCTCCTTCGACCGTTTTGATTGATACGAATGTGGACTGAAATCACAAAATCTCCTTCGACCGCTTTCTCCTCTCGTTCGACCGTTCTCCTGCTCCTTCGACCGTTCGATCAATCGAAGGTGACACAACTGGGCGAATGAACAAAATAAGCAATGAAAGTCTACGTTCGACCACTAAAACACCTCCTTCGACCACAAAATCCCTCTTTCGACCCAATAGATTTCCACTTTCGACCACTTTCTCTCTTTCGACCCCAGAGATTTCAAAAACAGTTATTCTTTGAAAATCCGTTAATTTTGATCATGTTTATCAAATGTTGATGGATTTTGATGATCTAAATCAGGTTTTGAATCGGAATTGATTTGGAACAACTTTAATGAAGAGAATTATCCAATTTAACCTCGAAATCAAGTTGTAATCAATCAAAATCTTATCACATCAGTTTGTTCATTGAAAACAGAAACTTTTTGACCAAAATTGGATCCAAATCAACTGAGAAACTATTAATTTGTGGTTGTTTGATCCAGAATGGCTTTGATACCACTTTGTATGCGTGTAAAAGGATCGTATAACAACAAAGAATGATCAAACAAGATAGTTTTAGGTGCGGAATCCCTAAAACTATCACAAAATAATAGTCAAACAGATTAAAACACACAGATCATCATTTTCAAAAGCTTTTCATTAATTAACAACTCGATTACACGTTGAAATATGATTACAAACAAGGTATGAACGTTAAAAGAGTTAAACAAAACACTAGAGAGAATATCAGAAAGTGGAGGGAATAATAATGACTAAAAGTTACATTCAAAAATCAAACTTGTCTATTTATAGACTGCACATTCACCCAAATTGATTGTGCGAATGTGCAGGTTCACCCAAACAGTCTGGTCGAACCAAGTTTTACAATAAATTATATTCACATTCGACTATGTCTTCTTCCTTCGTACCATTTCTTCTTCCTTCGTACCTACAAAAAGCCTCCTTCGCACCTTCATAAACTCCTTCGCACCAACGACTATCACCAAAACATATTTGTTATTCAATCCGAAGCACTAGTCGCACTTTTGCATCTACACTAACCGTCTCAAAACACTCTCAAACGATTTTAATCACTAAGGAAGGAGTTTTTGCTCTTCTTTTTCATAATCTAACCTATCTACAACATCTAAACAAGAATCCAAGGTGTGTTCTTGATCCTAAACCTTTTTAAAGCATTTTAATTCGTTTTCATCTAACCCTAATTGTCCGGATCTGTTCTAAGGGTGTTTTCATGATTAAAAACCTTTTAAACATCTTTCTAAATCAAAACCTTATTATTTAAACATAGGTCTTCATGATGATAAACATATGTGAATTGTGTATTATGTGGTGTTCAATGATTTGCTGCTGTATCAATGATAGAAACATGATATAGGATTGTTATTGATGCTAGGTTATTGTTGTTTAGGGTTAGGATTGGATAAATGGTGATGTTATGGCTATTTTGGGGGTTTTAATGAATCTAGACATGATAAATGATATTTATGATCAATAGAACTAATAAGGAGAAATCGAACACTCGATAAGCTGAGCATTTTAAGTTGAATATGGATTGATTTCAAAAGTTTCCAAATTGGGTAAAGAATCCATGCATGATTGTGGCATTTTCATAATTCTTACCATTTTGGGAAAGGGCTGAAATGGACGTATTATCGGGAGAAATCGATGGGGTTTTGTAGAGATAAGTTATTCATGCTTGACTGCTGTGTTTGATGATGTTTCGAGTTGTTTTGAATGTGTTTGAAGCGTTTTTAGGAAAATTTGCACAACAGGGGCGAACCTGGACTCCTTCGACCGATCGAAGGTGCGAAGGAGAGAATCCAGGGTCAAACTTGGGTTATGCTTGGGCGAACGTGGTAAAACGGGCGAAGGAAACATCAAACGGTCGAACGAAACACAAAACGGGCGAAGGAGACTTAAAACGGGCGAAGGAGACTTAATCTGACTGGTTCCACCGTTTTGATGCAGAAATGGGATTTTTGATAAAAACTAAGTGTTTTATGCTTGAACCTTGTGTGTAATCTATGTGTACTTGATTAGTTAGGGTAATGGGTCACCAACGGGATGTCGGGTCGGTCTAGTGTGTCGGTTAAACATTTAAACACGTTTTAAAACATACTTGGTTACGATCTGGACAATCGGGGACTAGATAACCTTATGGTTATTAGTCGGAACACTTATATGAACATTTTGATAGATCTCCGGTAGAGGTATTATCAAGGGCTTAGCATTTTTACTTGTAATTGAAGAACGCTATCAAAGGTGAGTTCACTGCCCTGCTTTTACTGCTTAAACTTTTGGGGGAGAAAACATGCGCTAAACTATTTTGGTAACATATGTCGTACTATGGTTTAAACTTGTGTACTATACGATCTTTTAAAGTCCCGGGGGAAACCATGAATGTGCGGGGATGCACAACGGGGGAAATGTGGATAGATATATTGGGCTTCACAAACCCCACTCGACGGCTTGGAGGGCCGGGCGGGTGCATATTGTCTCGAACTGGTAACACTCGTAGCGTGGCTACAACACATCGGGCTGAACACATGGTAACAGTCTAGTAATGGTTTTCCAATCGTAGTAGTAACAAAACATACGCCTAGCTAGCGTACTTGGTAACATTGATATAGTATGGACATGGTAACGTTTTGGTAACATTTTGGTAACGTATTGAACAAAGCTGTGAACTCACCAGCATTATATGTTGACGTCTTTTTGGCATGTTTTTCTCAGGTCGCTAAGGTAGCAACAAATGGAACTAGGCGCACGGGTCTGCATTGGCGTCTAGGTTTAGATCATGTTTTGTAATAAACACTTGGTACAATTGGGTCTATGGCTTGTAACTCGTCTAATGCTTCCGCTACTGGTTTTGAGTTTATGAAAACTATGTCTTTTGAATGTTATATATTTTCATATAGAGTTGTTTATTGTGACCGTTGACTTGGATCCTGGTTTGTCATGCGCCTCGCGGTAAAACTCCGCAAGTGGTAATTTGAGGGTGTGACAGATTGGTATCAGAGCCAATGGTTATAGTGAACTAGGACTGAATGTAGAGTCTGGTCTATAGCCGAGTCGCACACACTAGACGGTTACATATTTTGAGTCTATCAGTGGGATACGTACTAACGTTGTCGGGGTGTCCTTACATCATCATCATACTTCACTATTACGTCATCCGCTTTTATTTGGGTTCTTACCTACTCTTGTCTTCTTCTTCTGGACTGAAGAAGGAGGTGTTGATTTGTTGATTCTAGCACACACATGCCTTCTTACACTTGCACCTATCATAACACGTTACTAGGCGACGATATTCAGTGACTGGCGTCTGGATTAGGGGTACATCTGGAGGACCATGTAGAGCAGTTTATCATTTCGGGTGCACACGAAATAATAAGCTGGAATGAATGAAAATCCCAATGGGCTTCGAGTTTGGATGTATAGTCCTGAATTTGTTCCCAAGTTAACTCTTGTAAATTTCTAGTGGTTGACACTAGAAGTGAATCTGAATCCCTCGATTTCTTGATTTGTTAGATCATGTCTGGTGCTCGCGGTGGTGGACGTCGTGGTGGCGGCGGTGGTCGTGCTGGAGGCGGGGGTCGTGGTAACATCAACATGACCCAAGCGGAACTGAACAACTTGCTACAGCAGCAAGTGAACATGGCTATGGCTAATTTCCAGGCTGGGATTAATGCCATGGGTGGTGAGTTGACTTCTGTCGACCTTGCCTCATTCTTAAGTTTCATGTCCTTTCGTTTGTGTTTTACTCGTATACCGTGTTTCAGGTATGGGTGCCAATCCACCTCCACCTCAGTGCTCTTATAAGAAGTTTCGGAAATGTCAGCCCCATAACTTCGCTGGAACTGAGGGAGCGGTGGGACTGCTCCGATGGCTGGAGAAGGTTGAGTCTGTGTTCGTCATGTGTAACTGTCCTGCTGGGGACCGGGTGAAGTATGCTACCGCGACATTTGAGGGGCCTGCACTGTCGTGGTGGAATGCTACTACTCAGAACATGGGATTGGGGGAGGCTATTGCTATGCCTTGGGCGGAGTTTGTGCAGCTGTTGAGAGGTGAGTATTGTCCGAGGGAGGAGGTACAGAAGTTGGAACATGAAGTCTGGAGCTACAAGATGGTTGGGTCGAAGATTGAAGAGTACACTGTGAGGAGGACTGAGCTGGCGGTGTTGTGCCCTGATTTGCACATACCCGAATATAGGAGGATCGAGCACTATGTGTCTGGGCTAGTGCCGGAGATTGCTGGGTTGGTGGCTGCTGGAAATCTTCCCACTATTGCTCAAGTTGTCCGATCAGCTCATCGGATGACTAACCTGAAGGTGGCAGAAGGTGTTTTGCCACCTAAGGGTGCTGCTGTGAAGGTTACTGAGGGGAACAAGAGGAAGTGGGATGGTATGGGGAAGAGTGTTGTACCGGCGCCGTCTCAGCCGGCAAAGAAGTTTGATTCGTCTGGATCGTCTTCGAGGCAGAAGACAGGTGGGTATATCGGGAAGCATCCCAAGTGTAATCGGCGTGGTTACCATCACTCGGGGAACTGTGATAAGGCACGCTGTCATCGGTGCAACCAGCTTGGACACCTGGCTAATGATTGCAGGGCAACACTTCCGTCGGCCCAGGCTCGTACCCCTACTCCTGCTCCTGCTCCTGCTGCTCAGGGGACTCAGGGGAGGCAGGGGTGTTATAACTGCGGTGACACGGGACATTTCAAGCGTGACTGTCCCAAGCTGAAACAGGGCGACAATGGGAAGAACGGGAACGGTAACGGGAACAATGGTGGCGGAGGCAGGACTGCACGTGCTTTCGACATTGGATCTGCAGAGGCTAGGCAGGATCCAGACACAGTTACCGGTACGTTCCTTCTTAATGATCGCTATGTTTCTGTCTTATTTGATTCTGGTGCCGATAAGAGTTTCATATATATGGACATTAGTCAATTGCTAGATATAGTACCCACACCTTTAGAGGCTAAGTACTTAATAGAATTGGCTGATGGTAAGAAAATCGAAGCGACACACACCCTTAGGGAATGTCGCTTGGAACTGTCGGGTTTGTCCTTCCCCATTGACCTTATGCCGGTACCCCTGGGTAGTTTTGATGTCGTGGTCGGCATGGATTGGTTATCGTTGTATCGTGCAGAGATCGTTTGTTTCGACAAGGTTATTCGGATCCCTCTCCCTGATGGAGAGATTCTTTCGGTTCGTGGCGAGAAAAGCGATGCTCCGCTGAGTATCATTTCTAGCATGAAAGCCCGTAAGTACCTTCGGAAGGGTTGTTCGGCCATTCTGGCACTTGTTAACGTTTCTACTGACGATGAGAAGAAGATCGAAGATATTCCGGTGGTTCGTGACTTTCCTGATGTGTTTCCCGATGATTTGCCTGGTCTTCCTCCCCATCGTCAGGTTGAGTTTGGTATTGATCTTACTCCGGGCGCAGCTCCGATTGCCCGAGCTCCGTATCGTCTTGCACCTCCCGAGATGCAAGGGTTGTCCAGCCAGTTGCAGGAACTCTTGGAAAAGGGTTTCATCCGACCGAGTTCTTCCCCGTGGGGAGCTCCTGTTTTGTTTGTGAAGAAGAAGGACGGAAGTCTTCGCATGTGTATTGGTTATCGTGAGCTGAACAAAGTGACCATCAAGAATCGTTATCCTCTTCCTCGCATCGATGATCTCTGTGACCAGCTCCAGGGCTCCAGCTACTATTCGAAGATTGATTTACGGTCCGGTTATCACCAGTTGCGTGTCACGGAAGCTGACATTCAAAAGACTGCTTTTCGCACTCGTTATGGCCATTTTGAGTTCTTGGTCATGCCTTTTGGTCTCACTAACGCACCGGCAGTGTTCATGGATTTAATGAACCGCGTTTGCAAACCTTACCTTGATAAGTTCGTCATCGTGTTCATTGACGATATTCTGATTTATTCCAAGAACAAAGCGGATCATGAGGAACATCTACGGTTGGTCTTGGAACTTTTGAGACAGGAGCAGATGTATGCTAAGTTATCAAAATGTGATTTTTGGTTATGTGAAGTTCAATTCCTAGGGCATGTGGTGAATGAACTGGGAATTCATGTCGATCCGGCTAAGATCGAAGCTATTAAGGACTGGGAAGCACCAAAGACGCCATCTGAGGTGCGGCAATTCCTAGGTCTTGCGGGTTACTATCTTCGTTTCATTGAGGGATTTTCGAAGATCGCTCAACCCCTCACTACTCTTACCCAGAAGGACCGAAAGTTCGACTGGGATGAACCACAAGAATCAGCATTTCGGATGTTGAAGCTTAAACTTTGTTCTGCACCTATCTTATCTTTACCTGAGGGTACGGATGACTTCGTTGTGTACTGTGACGCTTATATTCGTGGTCTTGGTTGCGTGTTGATGCAACGCGGGAAGGTTATTGCTTATGGTTCTCGTCAACTCAAGGTTCATGAGAAGAACTACACTACTCATGACTTGGAACTGGGTGCGGTAGTCTATGCGTTGAAAATCTGGAGACATTACTTGTACGGTACCAAGTGTGAAGTATATACCGATCACAAGAGTCTTCAGCATATTTTCGACCAGAAGGTGTTGAACATGCGGCAGCGTCGCTGGGTTGAACTCCTGAACGATTATGACTGTGCTATCAAATACCATCCTGGCAAGGCGAACGTTGTGGCGGACGCCTTGAGCAGGAAGGAGTCTGCGAATCCTCGCCGTGTTCGAGCCTTACAGCTCACCATTCATTCGTCGTTACCTGACCAAATCTGTTCTACACAGTTGGAAGCCTTGGAGGAGGAAAACCTTAAGGCTGAGACTATGCACAGTGCTGACAAGCATCTTGAACTCAGGACCGATGGCTTACACTATTTTGCGGGATGTGTTTGGGTTCCATTGTTTGGGGGATTGCGCGAGCTTGTTTTGGATGAAGCTCACAAATCCCGGTATTCTATTCACCCTGGCTCCGATAAGATGTATCAGGATTTGAAGATACTTTATTGGTGGCCGAACATGAAAGCTGATATAGCTGCTTATGTCAGCAAATGCTTGACTTGTGCTAAAGTCAAAGTGGAGTATCAGAGGCTGTCTGGTCTCCTGCAACAACCAGATGTTCCGGAATGGAAGTGGGAGCGAATCACGATGGATTTTGTCACCAAGCTACCAAGGTCGCCTAGTGGTTATAATATGATCTGGGTGATTGTTGATAGGTTGACAAAATCGGCACGTTTCATACCTATTAAGGAAACCGATGGACTCAAGCGGTTGGCTCGACTTTACCTTAAGGAGGTGGTTGCGCGGCACGGGGTGCCTGTTTCTATTATCTCTGATCGTGATTCTCGTTTTGCTTCGCGTTTCCGGAAGGCTCTGCACAAGGCTTTGGGTACTCAGTTGGATATGAGTACAGCTTATCATCCGCAAACTGATGGACAGAGTGAGCGGACGATTCAAACCTTGGAAGACATGCTTCGGGCATGTGTTATCGATTTTGGCAAAAGTTGGGAGATCCACCTGCCATTAGTGGAGTTCTCCTACAACAATAGCTATCACTTTAGTATCAAGGCAGCTCCGTTCGAGGCTCTTTACGGACGGAAATATCGATCACCACTTTGTTGGGCCGAGGTGGGCGAGAGCCAGCTCACTGGTCCGGAACTTGTGTATGAAACTTCGGAGAAAATCGTACAGATTCGTCACCGTTTGGCTGCTGCACGGGATCGTCAGAAGAGCTATGCCGATCGCCGTCGAAAACCTTTGGAGTTCCAGGTTGGGGACAGGGTACTTCTGAAAGTTTCACCATGGAAGGGCGTCATACGCTTCGGAAAGCGTGGCAAGCTTAACCCTCGTTATGTCGGACCATTCGCAATCTTGGATCGGATTGGACCGGTGGCATACAGACTTGACTTACCGGCGGAGCTCGGTAGTGTACACAACGTCTTCCATGTGTCTAACTTGAAGAAGTGCTTGGCTGATGAATCTCTCATTGTACCACTGGAAGAGATCAGGGTTGATGATCGTCTTCGCATTGTGGAGGAACCTGTCGAGATTCTCGACTATAAGATTCGTAGCCTTCGTCGGAGTAAAATCCGCATCGTTAAAGTTCGTTGGAACTCAAATCGTGGACCGGAGTTCACATGGGAACGGGAGGATCAGATGAAAGCTAAATATCCTCATCTTTTTCCGAAGCGCGCGTTTGAATCGAGGCATGTTACTGCTGAAGCGGAATGAATCTCGGGTCGAGATTCCTTTCAACGTGGGGATGATGTGACAACCGGTAATTTTCCTTTTCGTTTCATTCTTTCGTTTCTTTCATTTCGGGGCTTTGCGCAATTTTCGGGACAAAAATTCTTTCAACATGGGGATGATGTGACACCCGGCATATTTGGCTTAAACATTTTAGTAACATCTAAGTCTACCTTAGCGAGAAACGTTTATAAACGGACTTAACTTGGTTAGTTGAGTCGGGTCAAGTTAGGATTGTCCAGGGTTCAATGATCTGGAGGATCATTGGGAGTCGTTTTGGTAATACACTAGTACCGGGTTCCGTTGTTGGTGACATTACATGAACTAATTAAGTATATGTGTAGATTATGGGTCGTGTGGTGGATTATATACATAGATGTGTTTAAATGACGTATAAATGATTATCCATGCTTAAATATGTTAAACATAGACTAAGGTTGCATGCTCATGTGTTAAGATGTGTTAGAATGCGTTAAACACGACAAACTGGAAAACTAGGTAAACATGAGTTCTGGTTCGACCACTTCGAGTGGTCGAAGGAGGAAATTTTGTTTGGTTCGACCCTTTGTAAATGGGCGAACCTGGGATGTGGAAATGGAAGAATTCCCTTCGACCAGGACAGGGCTCATTCGACCCTGTGGAAGGGTCGAAGGAGGCTACCTTCGACCACTTACAGGGGGCGAAGGAGGATTAGTATAAATACCAAAGTTTGTCATTTTTCATCATTTCACAAACCCTAACCGTCTCAAAACACTCTCAAACGATTTTAATCACTAAGGAAGGAGTTTTTGCTCTTCTTTTTCATAATCTAACCTATCTACAACATCTAAACAAGAATCCAAGGTGTGTTCTTGATCCTAAACCTTTTTAAAGCATTTTAATTCGTTTTCATCTAACCCTAATTGTCCGGATTTGTTCTAAGGGTGTTTTCATGATTAAAAACCTTTTAAACATCTTTCGAAATCAAAACCTTATTATTTAAACATAGGTCTTCATGATGATAAACATATGTGAATTGTGTATTATGTGGTGTTATGTGTTGTTCAATGATTTGCTGCTGTATCTATGATAGAAACATGATATAGGATTGTTATTGATGCTAGGTTATTGTTGTTTAGGGTTAGGATTGGATAAATGGTGATGTTATGGGTATTTTGGGGGTTTTAATGAATCTAGACTTGATAAATGATATTTATGATCAATAGAACTAATAAGGAGAAATCGAACACTCGATAAGCTGAGCATTTTAAGTTGAATATGGATTGATTTCAAAAGTTTCCAAATTGGGTAAAGAATCCATGCATGATTGTGGCATTTTCATAATTCTTACCATTTTGGGAAAGGGCTGAAATGGACGTATTATCGGGAGAAATCGATGGGGTTTTGTAGAGATAAGTTAATCATGCTTGACTGCTGTGTTTGATGATGTTTCGAGTTGTTTTGAATGTGTTTGAAGCGTTTTTAGGAAAATTTGCACAACAGGGGCGAACCTGGACTCCTTCGACCGATCGAAGGTGCGAAGGAGAGAATCCAGGGTCGAACCTGGGTTATGTTTGGGCGAACGTGGTAAAACGGGCGAAGGAAACATCAAACGGTCGAACGAAACACAAAACGGGCGAAGGAGACTTAAAACGGGCGAAGGAGACTTAATCTGACTGGTTTGACCGTTCTGATGCAGAAATGGGATTTTTGATACAAACTAAGTGTTTTATGCTTGAACCTTGTGTGTAATCTATGTGTACTTGATTAGTTAGGGTAATGGGTCACCAACGGGATGTCTGGTCGGTCTAGTGTGTCGGTTAAACATTTAAACACGTTTTAAAACATACTTGGTTACGATCTAGACAATCGGGGACTAGATAACCTTATGGTTATTAGTCGGAACACTTATATGAACATTTTGATAGATCTCCGGTAGAGGTATTATCAAGGGCTTAGCATTTTTACTTATAATTGAAGAACGCTATCAAAGGTGAGTTCACTGCCCCACTTTTACTGCTTAAACTTTTGGGGGAGAAAACATGCGCTAAACTATTTTGGTAACATATGTCGTACTATGGTTTAAACTTGTGTACTATACGATCTTTTAAAGTCCCGAGGGAAACCATGAATGTGCGGGGATGCACAACGGGGGAAATGTGGATAGATCTATTGGGCTTGACAAACCCCACTCGACGGCTTGGAGGGCCGGGCGGGTGCATATTGTCTCGAACTGGTAACACTCGTAGCGTGGGTACAACACATCGGGCTGAACACATGGTAACAGTCTAGTAATGGTTTTCCAATCGTAGTAGTAACAAAACATACGCCTAGGTAGCGTACTTGGTAACATTGATATAGTATGGACATGGTAACGTTTTGGTAACATTTTGGTAACGTATTGAACAAAGCTGTGAACTCACCAGCATTATATGTTGACGTCTTTTTGGCATGTTTTTCTCAGGTCGCTAAGGTAGCAACAAATGGAACTAGGCGCATGGGTCTGCATTGGCGTCTAGGTTTAGATCATGTTTTGTAATAAACACTTGGTACAATTGGGTCTATGGCTTGTAACTCGTCTAATGCTTCCGCTACTGGTTTTGAGTTTATGAAAACTATGTCTTTTGAATGTTATATACTTTCATATAGAGTTGTTTATTGTGACCGTTGACTTGGATCCTGGTTTGTCATGCGCCTCGCGGTAAAACTCTGCAAGTGGTAATTTGAGGGTGTGACATTACATGATAAGCATGCTTACATAATTAAATATGTTCGTGTAGATATGAGTCTTTCAAATATGAACATTGGCTCACATGGAAAGAAAATCTTTTTCACTCAGCTTACTCAACTTTTAACCTGTTTTGATTTTATTGGTGATGAATATGGTTTTCGATTTTTACCTTTTGATTCCATAATAGAAATGGATTTGTTTACAAATTACTTGATAGGTATTTTTTCTTTTTATATATGTATACATCAGATTAAATATTTATTTTTATAATTATACCTATGTATAGGACTAATAATATTAGTTTCAATAACTTTTTACAGATGTCATTGGTTACGTTAAGACTGTAAAGAATTACGATGATAGTAAAATAAAGGGTTCTTTCAAACCAAAAAATCGTATGCTTTTGGAGATTGAAGATTCAGAGTAAGTTGTAATTGTTATATCTTAATTCGGACTATAATTATTATGTTTTGGGCATAACTTATACATTTTGTTGTTAACTATATTTTTCATATGTAATTTTACATATAAGTTTAGGGGACGTGTTATTTGTTTGAAATTATGGGATAAATTTGCCAGTCAGATGAGTACATATTTACATAACCATAGCAATTGTGAACCCTTGGTTGTGATTTTGCAATTTGGATTGGCGTCATATTTCAATGGTTAGTTATTACTACAAATTAATAACTTATTTTTTCGTTTTCAAACTACTTATATTAGATATTGAAATATTATATAAGTATGTATTTATTATAATGATATTTATATTCAAATGTTATTTATGTAGATACTCCATATGTTTCAACCTATCTAGGGATTTCAAGGCTTTTTATTAATGAACCAACTGAATTCATCAATGTTTATAAAAGAATGTTGCCTTTATTGTTTTTTTTTTCATTTCAAATAATACTTTAAAATCTATTTTTTAAACATTGTATTTAACTAGCTGCTGTTAAAAAAGTGCAAGGTTGATTCAATGTCCTACCTATGATACACTATCAAGTGCATCCTTTGCTGGTCTTCAAGTTTTTTTTGTTTAGAGAATGATTTTTTGGTTAACAATCCTTACTGTAACATAGGTGATATCTGGGAGATTTTAGAGGTAATAAACATAAAGTTCTCATAAACTTTCATAATTTTATTATATGTATAGATAATAACTTACTAATGATTATTTCATCTATGCAGGTTAAACATCTCATTATTTTAGGAACTGTTATTGAAATACACAAGAATTTTGGGTGGTTTTATATGGCTTGTCCAAAGTGTGATGATAAGGTAAATATAGAATATGTTTTATATGAGCCAAATGGTATGGGTGGATGTGACACCCGGCATGTTTGGGTCAACATTTTATAAACACATAAGTCTACCTTAGCGAAAAACGTTTATTAAACATACTTGACGGGGTCAGTAGAGTCGGAACACAGTCCGTATTGTCCAGGGTTCAATGATTCGGGAGATCATTGGGTTAGTCACACACATACACACACACACACACACGATACGAGTCCCGTTGTTGGTGAATTACATAAACTAATTAAGTGTATGTTTAGACTAATTGTCGTATGGTGGATTATATGCTTAGATGTGTTTAAATGATGTGCAGATAATCATCCGTGCTTAAATATGTTAAACATAGACTAAGGTTGCATGCTCGTATGTTAGGGTGCATTAAAATGCGTTAAACATGACAAATTGGAAAACTAGAAAAATGTGAGTCCTGGTTCGACCAATCGAATGGGCGAACCTGGACAATACTCCTGGTTCGACCCTTGTAAAAGGGGCGAACCTGGGATATGGAATTGAAAGAATTTCATTCGACCAAGTCAGGGTACGTTCGACCCTGTGAAAGGGTCGAAGGAGGGTACATTCGCCCAGGTGAAAGGGGCGAATGTGGACATAGTA
The DNA here is from genome assembly GCA_028751855.1 of Ambrosia trifida. Lineage (NCBI taxonomy): Eukaryota > Viridiplantae > Streptophyta > Magnoliopsida > Asterales > Asteraceae > Ambrosia > Ambrosia trifida. The sequence goes on along the minus strand of CM054125.1, from coordinate 90,684,247 downwards.
TAAATACCACACTTTGTTATTTTTCACCATTTCACAAACCCTAAACGCCTCAAAACACTCTCTAGCAATTTTAAACATTGGGGAAGGAGTTTTTGCCCTTGTTTTCTATAATCTAACCTACAAACATCTTCTACACAAAGATCTAAGGTGTGTTCTTCATTCTAAATCATTTTTAAAGCATTTCAATTCGTTTTCATTAAACCCCAAGAGTCCAGATCTGATTCAAACATGTTTTCATGGATAAAAACCTTCCTAATATCTTTCTAAACAAAACCTATTCATAAACAATGAGTTTTCATACAAATTAACATGTGTTAATGGTGTTTTATGTGATGTTATGCATTGTTTGATGATTGATTGTTGTATAGATGTTATAACAATGATCTAGGACTGTTATTGATGATGATTTATGATTGAGATAGGTTACAATTGATTATTGATGATGTTATGTTCATTTTAGGGATTTTGGGTTAGATCTAGGGCTTGTTCATGATGATAGTGATGAGGATATGATTGGGGGATTTATTGTTCATGATAATCTGAGTATATTAAGTTGATAATTGATTGATTTCATAAAGTTTCCTAATTGGGTAAAGATTGCATGCGTTTGATGTGACATCTCCATAATTTGCTATTTCGGGTAACTTGTAAAACGAACGGATTTCGGGATAAAATTGGTAGGGTTATGTAGGAATATGTTAATGATAGTTGACTGCTGTGATTGGTAATGTTTCGTGATGTTTTCAGACCGTTTAGATGCGTTTTGGTGCGTTTTATAAAATGCTGATGAAAACGGGCGAACGTGGAATAAAATTTGTTCGAATGGGCGAACGTGGAACAAAAATGTGGGAAAAACGGGCGAACGTGGAAAAACGGGGCGAACGTGGGAAAAACGGGCGAACGTGGGAAAAACGGGCGAATGTGGCTCAAACGGGCGACCGTGGAACAAAACGTGGGAAAAACGGGCGAACGTGGCTCAAACGGGCGAACGTGGAACAAAACGTGGGAAAAACGGGCGAACGTGGCTCAAACGGGCGAACGTGGAAATGGGAAAAACCACATTCGACCATCTGATGTCCGGAATGAGATTTTTGATGCAAACTAATTGTTTTATGCTTGAAACTTATGTGTTAAACTTATGTGTCGGGTCGGTCTGGGATGTCCGGTTAACGTTTAAACACACTTTTTAACACACGTAGTCAAGATCTGGACAATCGGGGACTAGTTAGCCTTCGGGTTAGTAGTCATCACACTTATGTAAACTCATTTATAGGTTGCCACTAGTTGGGATTATCATACACGTGTTGGATTTCTAATTATCAGAAGACGCACTCTAAGGTGAGTTTCACGGCCCCTCTTTTACACACTTTTCTCTCGGGGGAGAACATTGCCACACGTTTTAACAAATACAACCTTTATGTTTTGAAACACAATGCTTATGAAACACAATGCTTTTGAAACGCAACGCTTTTGAAACACAACGCTTTTGAAACACGACACTTATGAAACGCAACGCTTTTAGAAACATGACGCCTTTTGGGAATGTGACTCTTTTAAGAAACGTGACACGTTTGGCACTTGTCATATTTAACATTGGCATTTGACACTTTTAAACATTGGCATTTGGCATATTTAAACATTAGTACTTGACATTTTTAAACATTGACACTTGGTATTTGGCACTTGGCGCTTGGCACTTATTTACTATACGACGAAACCTAAGTCCCTATTGAAACCATGAATGTGCGGGGCACAACGAGGGAGATGTGGATAGATCTATCGGGCGTGACGAACCCCACCTGACAGCTAGGAGCCGGGCGGGTGCATATTGTCTCTACTTGACACTTGGCACATGGGCAGCAACTCGAGCAACGTTTGTCAGTAATGGTTTTAGCAACACAGTCGTAGTAGTAAGGGAAAGTTTGTTATTTACTTGGAACTTTTGCATACTTGGCACTTTATGAGAAATCGCTTTACACATGAAAACGTTTACGAACTTAAAACCTGTGAACTCACCAGCATTATATGTTGACATCTTTTTGGCATGTTTTCTCAGGTCGCTAAGGTAGCAGCATTGAGTATAGGCGCACGGAGTCTCACGGCGTCTAGGGATCATATGCATGTTTTGTTAAACATTTCAGACTTTGAGTTTTATTTTTAAGTTGTAATAATACATTTTGCTTCCGCTATGTTAGAACGGTTTCGAAACGCAATGGTAGTTTACGTTGTTTTCTTATCATATAGATGTCGTTTATTGTGGCCGTTGACTTGGATCCTGGTGTGTCACGCGCCTCGCGGTAAAACCCCGCATGTGGAAATTTGAGGGTGTGACAGATTGGTATCAGAGCCAATGGTTATAGTGAACTAGGGCTGCATGTAGAGTCTAGTCTATAGCCGAGTATCACACACGTTAGACGGTCACACATAGTTACGAGCCGTGTCATTTGGTAAACATACTAATCTTGTCGGGGTGTCAGTGTCCTCATCACACAGTATCACATTATCCATCTTTTGTTATTCCTACCTTGGTTCTATCTTCTTTTTCGGGTTGAAGATGAAGGGGCGTATCGCTTATACTTGGCAGTAGTGTGCATTGGGGGTGGCTTCAGCATTGGGGGTGGCCTCGCGGTAAAACCCCGCATGCTCGTATTCATTCTCATTCACATTGTTTGGCGATTCGTATTCATTGTGTGCATTCAGTTTGGTATTTGGTCATTGTTTTGCATTCATGGGTCTGATGTGGGTCCTCTGGAGATGTTACTTGGACGGTACCGGTGTATCATTTATACCGATCACAGTAGTCTCTAGTAGGCCTTCGATCAGGAGGATTCATTGTTTTGTATTCACTTTGGGGAGGGCGGTTCCCCGGCATAGAGTATCTGTTGATATCATCTCTCGTTCATGGTTATCATTTCGTTTGTGTTCTGGGAAACGTTACTTGGGTTAGGTTGACACTCATTACTGTCGAAGAGTGAATCTCGGGGCGAGATTCCTTTCAACAGGGGGATGATGTGACGACCGGGAAAATTTTTTCTTTTTATCGCTTCGTTCTCTTTGACTTCGGGAAATTTTCGGGACGAATATTCTTTCAACAGGGGGATGATGTGACACCCGGCATGTTTGGGTCAACATTTTATAAACACAAAAGTCTACTTTAGCGAAAAACGTTTATTAAACATACTTGACGGGGTCAGTAGAGTCGGAACACAGTCCGTATTATCCAGGGTTCAATGATTCGGGAGATCATTGGGTTAGTCACACACACACACACACACACGATACGAGTCCCGTTGTAGGTGAATTACATAAACTAATTAAGTGTATGTTTAGCCTAATTGTCGTATGGTGGATTATATGCTTAGATGTGTTTAAATGATGTGTAGATAATCATCCGTGCTTAAATATGTTAAACATAGACTAAGGTTGCATGCTCGTATGTTAGGGTGCGTTAAAATGCGTTAAACACGACAAATTGGAAAACTAGAAAAATGTGAGTCTTGGTTCGACCAATCGAATGGGCGAACCTGGACAATACTCCTGGTTCGACCCTTGTAAATGGGGCGAACCTGGGATATGGAATTGAAAGAATTTCATTCGACCAAGTCAGGGTACGTTCGACCCTGTGAAAGGGTCGAAGGAGAGTACATTCGCCCAGGTGAAAGGGGCGAATGTGGACATAGTATAAATACCACACTTTGTCATTTTTCACCATTTCACAAACCCTAAACGCCTCAAAACACTCTCTAGCAATTTTAAACATTGGGGAAGGAGTTTTTGCCCTTGTTTTCTATAATCTAACCTACAAACATCTTCTACACAAAGATCTAACGTGTGTTCTTCATTCTAAATCATTTTTAAAGCATTTCAATTCGTTTTCATTAAACCCCAAGAGTCCAGATCTGATTCAAACATGTTTTCATGGATAAAAACCTTCCTAATATCTTTCTAAACAAAACATATTCATAAACAATGAGTTTTCATACAAATTAACATGTGTTAATGGTGTTTTATGTGATGTTATGTATTGTTTGATGATTGATTGTTGTATAGATGTTATAACAATGATCTAGGACTGTTATTGATGATGATTTATGATTGAGATAGGTTACAATTGCATATTGATGATGTTATGTTCATTTTAGGGATTTTGGGTTAGATCTAGGGCTTGTTCATGATGATAGTGATGAGGATATGATTGGGGGATTTATTGTTTATGATAATCTGAGTATATTAAGTTGATAATTGATTGATTTCATAAAGTTTCCTAATTGGGTAAAGATTGCATGCGTTTGATGTGACATCTCCATAATTTGCTATTTCGGGTAACTTGTAAAACGAACGGATTTCGGGATAAAATTGGTAGGGTTATGTAGGAATATGTTAATGATAGTTGACTGCTGTGATTGGTAATGTTTCGTGATGTTTTCGGACCGTTTAGATGCGTTTTGGTGCGTTTTATAAAATGCTGATGAAAACGGGCGAACGTGGAATAAAATTTGTTCGAATGGGCGAACGTGGAAAAAAAATGTGGGAAAAACGGGCGAACGTGGAAAAACGGGCGAACGTGGAAAAACGGGCGAACGTGGGAAAAACGGGCGAATGTGGCTCAAACGGGCGAACGTGGAACAAAACGTGGGAAAAACGGGCGAACGTGGCTCAAACGGGCGAACGTGGAACAAAACGTGGGAAAAACGGGCGAACGTGGGTCAAACGGGCGAACGTGGAACAAAACGTGGGAAAAACGGGCGAAGGTGGCTCAAACGGGCGAACGTGGAAATGGGAAAAACCACATTCGACCATCTGATGTCCGGAATGAAATTTTTGATGCAAACTAAGTGTTTTATGCTTGAAACTTATGTGTTAAACTTATGTGCATGACTAATTGATGTAATGGGTCACCAACGGGATGTCGGGTCGGTCTGGGATGTCCGGTTAACGTTTAAACACACTTTTTAACACACGTAGTCAAGATCTGGACAATCGGGGACTAGTTAGCCTTCGGGTTAGTAGTCATCACACTTATGTAAACTCATTTATAGGTTGTCACTAGTTGGGATTATCATACACGTGTTGGATTTCTAATTATCAGAAAACGCACTCTAAGGTGAGTTTCACGGCCCCTCTTTTACACACTTTTCTCTCGGGGGAGAACATTGCCACACGTTTTAACAAATACAACGTTTATGTTTTGAAACGCAATGCTTATGAAACACAATGCTTTTGAAATGCAACGCTTTTGAAACACAACGCTTTTGAAACACGACACTTATGAAACGCAACGCTTTTAGAAACATGACGCCTTTTGGGAATGTGACTCTTTTAAGAAACGTGACACGTTTGGCACTTGGCATATTTAACATTGGCATTTGACACTTTTAAACATTGGCATTTGGCATATTTAAACATTAGCACTTGACATTTTTAAACATTGACACTTGGCATTTGGCACTTGGCGCTTGGCACTTATTTACTATACGACGAAACCTAAGTCCCTATTGAAACCATGAATGTGCGGGGCACAACGGGGGAGATGTGGATAGATCTATCGGGCGTGACGAACCCCACCTGACGGCTGGGAGCCGGGCGGGTGCATATTGTCTCTACTTGACACTTGGTACATGGGCAGCAACTCGAGCAACGTTTGTCAGTAATGGTTTTAGCAACACAGTCGTAGTAGTAAGGGAACGTTTGTTATTTACTTGGAACTTTTGCACACTTGGCACTTTATGAGAAATCGCTTTACACATGAAAACGTTTACGAACTTAAAACCTGTGAACTCACCAGCATTATATGTTGACATCTTTTTGGCATGTTTTCTCAGGTCGCTAAGGTAGCAGCATTGAGTATAGGCGCACGGAGTCTCACGGCGTCTAGGGATCATATGCATGTTTTGTTAAACATTTCAGACTTTGAGTTTTATTTTTAAGTTGTAATAATACATGTTGCTTCCGCTATGTTAGAACGGTTTCAAAACGCAATGGTAGTTTACGTTGTTTTCTTATCATATAGATGTCGTTTATTGTGGCCGTTGACTTGGATCCTGGTGTGTCACGCGCCTCGCGGTAAAACCCCGCATGTGGAAATTTGAGGGTGTGACAGATTGGTATCAGAGCCAATGGTTATAGTGAACTAGGACTGCATGTAGAGTCTAGTCTATAGCCGAGCCGTGTCATTTGGTAAACATACTAATCTTGTCGGGGTGTCAGTGTCCTCATCACACAGTATCACATTATCCATCTTTTGTTATTCCTACCTTGGTTCTATCTTCTTTTTCGGGTTGAAGATGAAGGGGCTTATCGCTTATACTTGGCAGTAGTGTGCATTGGGGGTGGCTTCAGCACATTCTTGAGATCTTTCCGGGTTTTGGATATCTCCCCTCTATGCTCTAATGTACATACTTGCCTACACACACACACACACTATCATGCACTAGTACTTGTCATAGTACACTCCTGAGTGACTGTTCACTTTGGGATCTTCGTGCGATAACTGTTTCTTTTAGGAATGTGTGTATCGGGTGATTTGAAGTTCTAGCTAGGAGCACGCCTAGAGGACCATGTAGAGCGATTTGTTATTTCGGGTGCACACGAAATCATAAATCGAAATGCATGAAAATCTTGGTGGACTTCGTGTTCGGACTAATGGTCATGCTGGAACCACGTTCTGAATTCGTTTGGTCACTTGTAACTCGATCTGTTGGTGGTTTTGAGTGTCTTGTCTCATGTTTGGCAGAACATGTCTGGTCGCGCTGGTGGACGTGCTGGTAGACGCCGTGGTGGCGGCGGGGGTCGCAATGGCGGTGGACGAGGTGGTGGGAACATCACCATGACTCAGGCGGAGTTGGAGAACATGTTGCAGCAGCAGTTGAACGTTGCGTTGGCTGCTTTCCAGGCTGCTCAGTAGACCCTTGGAAATACTAATCAGGTGCAGTCTGGATGCACCTACAAGAAGTTCATGGACTGTAAGCCCCATTTCTTCAATGGGACTGAAGGGGCAGTGGGTTTGCTCCGGTGGTTAGAGAAGATCGAGTCGGTGTTTGCTATGTGTAACTGTCCTGACGCTGATCGTGTCAAGTATGCTTCTGCTACTCTAGAGGGACACGCTTTGACCTGGTGGAACTCCACCACTGCGAATCTTGGCCTGGGTGAGGCCAATGCTATGCCGTGGTCCGAGTTTGTTCAGATGTTGCGAGCGAAGTATTGCCCGAGGGACGAGATTATGAAGTTGGAGCATGAGTTCTGGAATCTGAAGATGGTTGGGTCAGAGATCGAGGAGTTTACTGCTAGGAACAACGAGTTGGCTGTGATGTGCCCCGGTTTGGCTACACCGGAGTACCGGAGGATTGAGCACTACGTTGCTGGGTTAGTGCCGGAGATTGCTGGACTTGTTAATGCCGCTGATCACACTACTATGTTGGCCACTGTTCGGGCAGCTCACAAGCTGACCAACATGAAGGTTGCTGAGGGCGTTCTACCTCCGAGGGGTGCTGCTGTGAAGGCCCCTGCGGACAACAAGAGGAAGTAGGAAAGTGCTGGGAAGAACATTGGGTCGTCTCAACAGCAGGTTAAGAGGCAGGACGTTGTGGGAGCGTCATCTGAGCAGAAGACTGGGGGTTATGTTGGTAAGAGTCCGAAGTGTAACACGTGTGGGTATCACCATGTTGGGGGTTGCGATGCGTTTCGCTGTAATCGTTGTCAGCGAGTCGGTCATTTGGCTAAGGATTGTAGGGTCAATCTGCAGCCGAAACAGACTCAAGCGGTTGTCCCCGCTCCTGCTCCTCGGGGAAACCATGGGTGTTTTAACTGTGGGGAGACTGGGCACTTCAAGTGGGATTGTCCTAAGCTGAACCAAGGGACTGCAGGTGGTGCTGGGAACGAAGGCGGCGGTCGAACTACTCGTGGTCATGTTTACGTCATTGGCGCTAGGGAGAACCAGGAGGATCCTGATACTGTTACTGGTGAGTATTCTTTTCTTGATTCTCGTTATGCTCGTATTCATTCTCATTCACATTGTTTGGCGATTCGTATTCATTGTGTGCATTCAGTTTGGTATTTGGTCATTGTTTTGCATTCATGGGTCTGATGTGGGTCCTCTGGAGATGTTACTTGGACGGTACCGGTGTATCATTTATACCGATCACAGTAGTCTCTAGTAGGCCTTCGATCAGGAGGATTCATTGTTTTGTATTCACTTTGGGGAGGGCGGTTCCCCGGCATAGAGTATCTGTTGATATCATCTCTCGTTCATGGTTATCATTTCGTTTGTGTTCTGGGAAACGTTACTTGGGTTAGGTTGACACTCATTACTGTCGAAGAGTGAATCTCGGGGCGAGATTCCTTTCAATAGGGGGATGATGTGACGACCGGGAAAATTTTTTCCTTTTATCGCTTCGTTCTCTTTGACTTGGGGAAATTTTCGGGACGAAAATTCTTTCAACAGGGGGATGATGTGACACCCGGCATGTTTGGGTCAACATTTTATAAACACATAAGTCTACTTTAGCGAAAAACGTTTATTAAACATACTTGATGTAACACCCCAACCGATGGCGGAAACATCGGAGTGCCACGTATTGATGATTGTTCAGTAGCTCATGGTGAATAATATATTGAATTACATACAATAGTTCTAGAATTTGTACATCAATTTGAATGAAACTATACACATATCTTCAAGCATCAAATCAAATCTTCAAGCAAATCGAACCTGAAACATGTTAAGTTGAAAAATGTTTTTGGGTCAACAAAAGTTGGTGAGTATTACATAGGTTTTTGATGATTGAATAAAATGTTGTGCAATTCATGTGTCATGTCAATCTAGTCCATATGTGAGAACATACTAGAAATAAATCGAGTGCATAATCAACCCTGATGACTGTTATAAAATGATACAAACCATACGCTCATGGTCCAATATGTTATACGATAACAAACACCCACGTAACCTTTGTAGGAGGCACGTATCCGAGTGGGATTGTCAGTCCAATAGATCTATCAATGTATACCGCCGGCTGATCAATGTTAATGATTATGCTAGAATGGTGCTTACTCTAATCATGCTCAAGACATAATGCAACATAGAAAACACATAGACACATTGATGATTGAATTGCAATGATGATGTGATAAACATGTTTCACCCCAAAAATAGTGAAAATAGAGTAAAAGGGGCTATGTAAACTCACCTTGGTAAAATGTTATATCTGTTGAGAAATGTGTTGACCAAATGTATCAAGTATCACCCTATAATGAGGTAATAAATATGTCTAAGTCTATCAGGTCTACAAAAGTATAAGTTCTAGGGCTTCGAATTGGGGATAATTGCTCGTTTGATTAATATTAAAATATTCACCAATTGAGAGAAATTTAGTAAATAAATAACCAAAAATCTTTTTATGAAATTTAAACTTAAGATGGTTACGAGAATGTGTTTAAAGTGTAAAAATAATTTTTATAAAATTATTTCCTTTAAAATAGATTTTTAAATCTATTTATCACAAATTGTCAAAATTTAACTTTAATATTCAAAAATACTAAAATTAAAGAAATATTGTTTTAAAAATCATTTTTCTGTTCTAAATATTTAAAAATAAATTGTATAAAATTTTGGTGCAAAAATAACAAAAATTGGATTTATTATGATTTAACTATGATTAAAACTAACAAAAATTGATTAAAAATATTAAATAAATGATTTTTCAGAAATAAAAATCATTTCTGAATAGCTTAATGTTATAAAAACTTAGAATAATTTTTGTGGAAATTAATAAGATCGTTTTGATATTTTTATAGATTTTTATAAATAAAATAGAATAAACTTGATTTATTTATTATATATATTAAATAAATAAATTTCTGGATATAAAAATCTGAATAATAATATTCAGGACATGAACATCATTATGTAAAATTTTGGGAATTTTTAAAGGCTTATAAGTATTTTAAATAATTAAAGTAAATAATTGTGTAACTTAAACCTTCAAATTTAAAAGCAAATAAAAAAAATGCATATGGTGGGAATTGAACCTGTGTGGTCCAGGTTACAAGGCACCAGACACAACCACTTGGTCCAGACCTGTGGTTGTGTTGATTTTAGTTTGATTAAAAATAAATATATTATGCAAAGCTATGTTTATCCCCAAATCATATCTTTATAAACCCTAGTTTCTTAATCCATCAATTGAACTCGAATTCAACACAGATTCTGAACGGGACTATAGGGCTTTTAATCTACACAGAAAGTTAACCATAAAGCATGTAGGAATTTACTCGTACCTTATCTGAATTGGGTGATTCTAGACGAGACAAAAACGAGGCACCCGTGTTCAATAGCGATTCAAAGAGGAAACGAAAACGGATTTTTGTATGGGGGTTCCCTTAATCGGCTCCTCTTGGTATTGTGGGTGAGTTTAATCGAGTTACAACCACGTATTTATACAGATTTGGATCGGCACATATGGAAGGTCAATTCATCACCATTAAAAGCTTTTAAAACGCGTTAATTAGTCAAATATTTATCTATGGAAGGTGGAGAAGGTAAAGGGCGCTAATATTACGGGTTTACTTGGTTGAGGACGCGTCAAATAATTGAATTTGATGGCAGTTGACTTTTGTTTGGTCAACTGCCCATCGCACAGCAGCAGTGGAGAAGAAAAGCAACCATCAAGGTGGGCTTATAATAATTTTAGGTTGGGGTTAAACCAAAGGAAAGAGGTAGACCAGGTGGTAGACGCGCGTTTGTGCTCTGACCCGGCTCTCAGCCCGGGTTCGAGCCTCAGAGGGAACGTTTTTCTTTTTTTTCTTTTTTTAAAACAAGGGTGGAAGGTGGGCCGGATCCACAACAATGGAGGGGATGGGCTGAATGTTGGGCTTCAGTCTGTGGGCTTCAAAAAGAAATGGAGTGTGGGCTCCAAAGTAGATGTGGGTTAATGGTGGTTTGTTTTGTTTTGTAAAAAAAATCCATCTACATAATGGTTATTATTACTACTAATATTATTATTATTACTATTATTATTATTATTATTATACACACACACACACATATATATATATATATAAGTTGTGAATGAGGAAAAATAAAGACTTCACCACATTTGTATAAAATGTAACAAAAAAAATAAGGGCGTTTATAAAAATTCAGGGGAAAATTTCGCGATGTTACACTTGACGGGGTCAGTAGAGTCGGAACACAGTCCGTATTGTCCAGGGTTCAATGATTCGGGAGATCATTGGGTTAGTCACACACACACACACACACACACACGATACGAGTCCCGTTGTTGGTGAATTACATAAACTAATTAAGTGTATGTTTAGACTAATTGTCGTATGGTGGATTATATGCTTAGATGTGTTTAAATGATGTGTAGATAATCATCCGTGCTTAAATATGTTAAACATAGACTAAGGTTGCATGCTCGTATGTTAGGGTGCGTTAAAATGCGTTAAACACGACAAATTGGAAAACTAGAAAAATGTGAGTCCTGGTTCGACCAATCGAATGGGCGAACCTGGACAATACTCCTGGTTCGACCCTTGTAAAAGTGGCGAACCTGGGATATGGAATTGAAAGAATTTCATTCGACCAAGTCAGGGTACGTTCGACCCTGTGAAAGGGTCGAAGGAGGGTACATTCACCCAGGTGAAAGGGGCGAATGTGGACATAGTATAAATACCACACTTTGTCATTTTTCACCATTTCACAAACCCTAAACGCCTCAAAACACTCTCTAGCAATTTTAAACATTGGGGAAGGAGTTTTTGCCCTTGTTTTCTATAATCTAACCTACAAACATCTTCTACACAAAGATCTAAGGTGTGTTCTTCATTCTAAATCATTTTTAAAGCATTTCAATTCGTTTTCATTAAACCCCAAGAGTCCAGATCTGATTCAAACATGTTTTCATGGATAAAAACCTTCCTAATATCTTTCTAAACAAAACCTATTCATAAACAATGAGTTTTCATACAAATTAACATGTGTTAATGGTGTTTTATGTGATGTTATGTATTGTTTGATGATTGATTGTTGTATAGATGTTATAACAATGATCTAGGACTGTTATTGATGATGATTTATGATTGAGATAGGTTACAATTGCTTATTGATGATGTTATGTTCATTTTAGGGATTTTGGGTTAGATCTAGGGCTTGTTCATGATGATAGTGATGAGGATATGATTGGGGGATTTATTGTTTATGATAATCTGAGTATATTAAGTTGATAATTGATTGATTTCATAAAGTTTCCTAATTGGGTAAAGATTGCATGCGTTTGATGTGACATCTCCATAATTTGCTATTTCGGGTAACTTGTAAAACGAACGGATTTCGGGATAAAATTGGTAGGGTTATGTAGGAATATGTTAATGATAGTTGACTGCTGTGATTGGTAATGTTTCGTGATGTTTTCGGACCGTTTAGATGCGTTTTGGTGCGTTTTATAAAATGCTGATGAAAACGGGCGAACGTGGAATAAAATTTGTTCGAATGGGCGAACGTGGAACAAAAATGTGGGAAAAACGGGCGAACGTGGAAAAACGGGCGAACGTGGAAAAACGGGCGAACGTGGGAAAAACGGGCGAACGTGGGAAAAACGGGCGAATGTGGCTCAAACGGGCGAACGTGGAACAAAACGTGGGAAAAACGGGCGAACGTGGCTCAAACGGGCGAACGTGGAACAAAACGTGGGAAAAACGGGTGAACGTGGCTCAAACGGGCGAACGTGGAAATGGGAAAAACCACATTCGACCATCTGATGTCCGGAATGAGATTTTTGATGCAAACTAAGTGTTTTATGCTTGAAACATATGTGTTAAACTTATGTGCATGACTAATTGATGTAATGGGTCACCAACGGGATGTCGGGTCGGTCTGGGATGTCCGGTTAACGTTTAAACACACTTTTTAACACACGTAGTCAAGATCTGGACAATTGGGGACTAGTTAGCCTTCGGGTTAGTAGTCATCACACTTTTGTAAACTCATTTATAGGTTGTCACTAGTTGGGATTATCATACACGTGTTGGATTTCTAATTATCAGAAGACGCACTCTAAGGTGAGTTTCACGGCCCCTCTTTTACACACTTTTCTCTCGGGGGAGAACATTGCCACACGTTTTAACAAATACAACGTTTATGTTTTGAAACGCAATGCTTATGAAACACAATGCTTTTGAAATGCAACGCTTTTGAAACACAACGCTTTTGAAACCCGACACTTATGAAACGCAACGCTTTTAGATACATGACGCCTTTTGGGAATGTGACTCTTTTAAGAAACGTGACAAGTTTGGCACTTGGCATATTTAACATTGGCATTTGACACTTTTAAACATTGGCATTTGGCATATTTAAACATTAGCACTTGACATTTTTAAACATTGACACTTGGCATTTGGCACTTGGCGCTTGGCACTTATTTACTATACGACGAAACCTAAGTCCCTATTGAAACCATGAATGTGCGGGGCACAACGGGGGAGATGTGGATAGATCTATCGGGCGTGACGAACCCCACCTGACGGCTGGGAGCCGGGCGGGTGCATATTGTCTCTACTTGACACTTGGCACATGGGCAGCAACTCGAGCAACGTTTGTCAGTAATGGTTTTAGCAACACAGTCGTAGTAGTAAGGGAACGTTTGTTATTTACTTGGAACTTTTGCACACTTGGCACTTTATGAGAAATCGCTTTACACATGAAATCGTTTACGAACTTAAAACCTGTGAACTCACCAGCATTATATGTTGACATCTTTTTGGCATGTTTTCTCAGGTCGCTAAGGTAGCAGCATTGAGTATAGGCGCACGGAGTCTCACGGCGTCTAGGGATCATATGCATGTTTTGTTAAACATTTCAGACTTTGAGTTTTATTTTTAAGTTGTAATAATACATTTTGCTTCCGCTGTGTTAGAACGGTTTCGAAACGCAATGGTAGTTTACGTTGTTTTCTTATCATATAGATGTCGTTTATTGTGACCGTTGACTTGGATCCTGGTGTGTCACGCGCCTCGCGGTAAAACCCCGCATGTGGAAATTTGAGGGTGTGACAGATTGGTATCAGAGCCAATGGTTATAGTGAACTAGGACTGCATGTAGAGTCTAGTCTATAGCCGAGTATCACACACGTTAGACGGTCACACATAGTTACGAGCCGTGTCATTTGGTAAACATACTAATCTTGTCGGGGTGTCAGTGTCCTCATCACACAGTATCACATTATCCATCTTTTTTTATTCCTACCTTGGTTCTATCTTCTTTTTCGGGTTGAAGATGAAGGGGCTTATCGCTTATACTTGGCAGTAGTGTGCATTGGGGGTGGCTTCGGCACATTCTTGAGATCTTTCCGGGTTTTGGATATCTCCCCTCTATGCTCTAATGTACATACTTGCCTACACACACACACTATCATGCACTAGTACTTGTCATAGTACACTCCTGAGTGACTGTTCACTTTGGGATCTTCGTGCGATAACTGTTTCTTTTAGGAATGTGTGTATCGGGTGATTTGAAGTTCTAGCTAGGAGCACGCCTAGAGGACCATGTAGAGCGATTTGTTATTTCATTCTCTTTGACTTCGGGAAATTTTTGGGACGAAAATTCTTTCAACAGGGGGATGATGTGACACCCGGCATGTTTGGGTCAACATTTTCTAAACACATAAGTCTACTTTAGCGAAAAACGTTTATTAAACATACTTAACGGGGTCAGTAGAGTCGGAACACAGTCCGTATTGTCCAGGGTTCAATGATTCGGGAGATCATTGGGTTAGTCACACACACACACACACACACACGATACGAGTCCCGTTGTTGGTGAATTACATAAACTAATTAAGTGTATGTTTAGACTAATTGTCGTATGGTGCATTATATGCTTAGATGTGTTTAAATGATGTGTAGATAATCATCCGTGCTTAAATATGTTAAACATAGACTAAGGTTGCATGCTCGTATGTTAGGGTGCGTTAAAATGCGTTAAACACGACAAATTGGAAAACTAGAAAAATGTGAGTCCTGGTTCGACCAATCGAATGATCGAACCTGGACAATACTCCTGGTTCGACCCTTGTAAAAGGGGCGAACCTGGGATATGGAATTGAAAGAATTTCATTCGACCAAGTCAGGGTACGTTCGACCCTGTGAAAGGGTCGAAGGAGGGTACATTCGCCCAGGTGAAAGGGGCGAATGTGGACATAGTATAAATACCACACTTTGTCATTTTTCACCATTTCACAAACCCTAAACGCCTCAAAACACTCTCTAGCAATTTTAAACATTGGGGAAGGAGTTTTTGCCCTTGTATTCTATAATCTAACCTACAAACATCTTCTACACAAAGATCTAAGGTGTGTTCTTCATTCTAAATCATTTTTAAAGCATTTCAATTCGTTTTCATTAAACCCCAAGAGTCCAGATCTGATTCAAACATGTTTTCATGGATAAAAACCTTCCTAATATCTTTCTAAACAAAACCTATTCATAAACAATGAGTTTTCATACAAATTAACATGTGTTAATGGTGTTTTATGTGATGTTATGTATTGTTTGATGATTGATTGTTGTATAGATGTTATAACAATGATCTAGGACTGTTATTGATGATGATTTATGATTGAGATAGGTTACAATTGATTATTAATGTTGTTATGTTCATTTTAGGGATTTTGGGTTAGATCTAGGGCTTGTTCATGATGATAGTGATGAGGATATGATTGGGGGATTTATTGTTCATGATAATCTGAGTATATTAAGTTGATAATTGATTGATTTTATAAAGTTTCCTAATTGGGTAAAGATTGCATGCGTTTGATGTGACATCTCCATAATTTGCTATTTCGGGTAACTTGTAAAACGAACGGATTACGGGATAAAATTGGTAGGGTTATGTAGGAATATGTTAATGATAGTTGACTGCTGTGATTGGTAATGTTTCGTGATGTTTTCGGACCGTTTATATGCGTTTTGGTGCGTTTTATAAAATGCTGATGAAAACGGGCGAACGTGGAATAAAATTTGTTCGAATGGGCGAACGTGGAACAAAAATGTGGGAAAAACGGGCGAACGTGGAAAAATGGGCGAACGTGGGAAAAACGGGCGAACGTGGGAAAAACGGGCGAATGTGGCTCAAACGGGCGAACGTGGAACAAAACGTGGGAAAAACGGGCGAACGTGGCTCAAACGGGCGAACGTGGAACAAAACGTGCGAAAAACGAGCGAACGTGGCTCAAACGGGCGAACGTGGAAATGGGAAAAACCACATTCGACCATCTGATGTCCGGAATGAGATTTTTGATGCAAACTAAGTGTTTTATGCTTGAAACTTACGTGTTAAACTTATGTGGATGACTAATTGATGTAATGGGTCACCAACGGGATGTCGGGTCGGTCTGGGATGTCCGGTTAACGTTTATACACACTTTTTAACACACGTAGTCAAGATCTGGACAATCGGGGACAAGTTAGCCTTCGGGTTAGTAGTCATCACACTTATGTAAACTCATTTATAGGTTGTCACTAGTTGGGATTATCATACACGTGTTGGATTTCTAATTATCAGAAGACGCACTCTAAGGTGAGTTTCACGGCCCCTCTTTTATACACTTTTCTCTCGGGGGAGAAGCATGCCACACGTTTTAACAAATACAACGTTTATGTTTTGAAACGCAATGCTTATGAAACACAATGCTTTTGAAACGCAACGCTTTTGAAACACAACGCTTTTGAAACACGACACTTATGAAACGCAACGCTTTTAGAAACATGACGCCTTTTGGGAATGTGACTCTTTTAAGAAACGTGACACGTTTGGCACTTGGCATATTTAACATTGGCATTTGACACTTTTAAACATTGGCATTTGGCATATTTAAACATTAGCACTTGACATTTTTAAACATTGACACTTGGCACTTGGCGCTTGGCACTTATTTACTATACGACGAAACCTAAGTCCCTATTGAAACCATGAATGTGCGGGGCACAACGGGGGAGATGTGGATAGATCTATCGGGCGTGATGAACCCCACCTGACGGCTGGGAGCCGGGCGGGTGCATATTGTCTCTACTTTGCACTTGGCACATGGGCAGCAACTCGAGCAACGTTTGTCAGTAATGGTTTTAGCAACACAGTCGTAGTAGTAAGGGAACGTTTGTTATTTACATGGAACTTTTGCACACTTGGCACTTTATGAGAAATCGCTTTACACATGAAATCGTTTACGAACTTAAAACCTGTGAACTCACCAGCATTATATGTTGACATCTTTTTGGCATGTTTTCTCAGGTCGCTAAGGTAGCAGCATTGAGTATAGGCGCACGGAGTCTCACGGCGTCTAGGGATCATATGCATGTTTTGTTAAACATTTCAGACTTTGAGTTTTATTTTTAAGTTGTAATAATACATTTTGCTTCCGCTGTGTTAGAACGGTTTCGAAACGCAATGGTAGTTTACGTTGTTTTCTTATCATATAGATGTCGTTTATTGTGACCGTTGACTTGGATCCTGGTGTGTCACGCGCCTCGCGGTAAAACCCCGCATGTGGAAATTTGAGGGTGTGACAGTGGAGGTTTTGAAAAACGAGAAATTTGTACCTGTATAAATGAAAGTTGTAGTGAAAAGGATGTCACACCTGTTCCAAGGTAATACTTATACAATTACTTTTACTCAATTTATTAAATATTATATCATGTAAATAAAAAAATTATTACGAAGTTTTATTTAAAAATATTAATTATTTAAATGTATATAGGTTTCGCATTCAAATTACAGTTAAAGATATTACTGGAGATGTAAAACTCAATTTGTTTCATAATGAGGCATCAAAAATGATTCCAATATCTGCTGAGACTTTGCTTTAAGAAAACAAGGTATTCCTATACTTATTTCTGCATCAATCATGTTTTACTAATGATGTTGTCTAATTTTTATCTATTACGTTTTTTTTAACAAAACTAAAGATCCAATATTTTTTTTTTACAGAGTGCCTACACTGTTAAGTTTCCAGATGAGCTAATGTATCTACGTGATAGAGAATTTGCATTTAAGATATCTGTAACAAAAGACAATTTGGAAACACTCGATGAAGTTTACCCGATATCTAATGTTACTGATGATAATTTTATTATGTCGGAGATTAAGCTGAAGTTTCAATCAGTTGATGAGGTAATTTATTATATTTATAGATTTGTTTTGTATACTAATTTATCATTTTTTAGAGTAAACATTTTTAAATACGGGTTAATAAATGTCTTAATTTTATGACACATGTCAATGAAGGACAATGTTCTACTTCTCCTACTGGCGCAAGTTCAATGACATACGTAAAGTATAAAAGTACCCGTAAACTGGTTCCTGTGTACCAGCTGAATGGCAAGGAAAAATCAAGTTAGACAACTTATGGCGACTTCAACTCAACTACAGTTGTTCTACATTTATGAGAGTTTTTGGAATTACAAATAAATTTTACATAATTTCCAATTATGTTTTTATGAAGTTTAACTGATTGACACATTATATTATTTCCCTTGCTTATAAAGTATTAGTTGAATGTTGTTATTAACTATCCCTTGCTTATATTATATGGAAACACAAATGTTCAAAATTAACGGATTAGTTAAAGCATTTATCTATAGATCGGTGATAAACATTTGAAAAATCAAGTAACTTTAAAATTTTGTTTCAAATTTACATTATCCATTACAATATTAGTAGTTAAACAACAATTATATAAACATTCACTATATAGGTAAAAAAAACGTCAATAAAATTTCAAATCAAAACAATGCAAAATTCTAATACATAACTAACTTAATAAGGTTCCTCGTCCTCATCGATTTCAGAGTCGTATGAGTCTTCCACTTCCACCATTGTCGCCTCTTCCATAAACCACATGATTTTCATTTTTAGTGTAATGTGCTTGGTGAAATATGCTTATGTTCATTACAATTGTCATTTATCTTTATTACAATTATGATATTCGATTATTTTCGGTTTAAATGCAAAGGAATACATATTCGTTAATTATGTTTGTATAAACTCATAAAATTTCAAAATGTTATTTGATTACTTAACTGTATATTAATATTTTAGTAAAATATATTGTACAAATCAATTCCTAATTTACATTATCCATTTTACATATTCTCTCTATCAATAGACATAATTTTAAAATTCCATTAATAACACTTTAATTAATAGATCTTTATCATTCTAATAAAAAATTATGTAAACATTCACTATATAGGTATAAAACAAGCTTTATCAAAATTCAAATCAAAACAATGCAAAATACTAATCTAATAACTAAACAAACAGATCACCAACAATTATTCATTATAGTTATGAACTTCATAATATAAGAAAATTACAACTTTTACTAAAGTTGTTAGTAAATTGCATTAACATAATATATTCAAAACATATGAAACAAAATATGTTAGAAAATACTTATAAAACATACTTAGCGTAACATAATAAACTTAATAAGTTTCCTCATCCTCATCCATCTCAGAATCCGTTGACTCTTCCACTTCCACCGTTCCTGCCTCCTCCCTCAACTGCATAATTCTGAGACGGATCATTTGTTCCAAATTCACCATCGCTGTGCTTCTTTTTTCGTTGACCATTCTTATTTGATTGAGTTCCTCCAGTAACTATATGTCATTGGAGTTCTCAATTTCATATCGTGTCAACAACCGATATGAACCGTCGTTAAACTGCACACTTGCAAACTCATCTACTCCAAACTTTGTATCCAACTTATTTATAAGTCTACTTTCTTCATAGCATGGCAAACCGATTGTTCTTCCAAACTCATATATTTGTCTTTGGAAATCTTCACCCATTTGCATGATTGCGTTTCTTGAATCAAAAAATATACGTGTGTTGTCGCTCATGATGACGAAATATTTTTGATTGAACCTGCAGAAACACCAATACACAACCATTTTCATCTTTAATCTCTTTTTCCTTATAGAACTTGTGTGTGTTTGTTTTGGTGTTTATTTGATTTGTGATTTATTTTTTTGTGATTATGATTATATATATAATCAAACCGCGTATCTAGATCTGAATTGACAAAACCATGTATCAAGGCTAATAATCATTAATATTCTGTTTGAATATTAATTGCTTGATCAGATGAAAAGTCGTGTATTTTCATGCAGTTTACAAAGTGACGGTTTGTCACACCCTCAAATTCCACATGCGGGGTTTTACCGCGAGGCGCGTGACACACCAGGATCTCAGTCAACGATCACAATAAACATACAACAAACATGCATTCATATATATTTTTAAAACCAAAATATCATGCTTTGAGCCGTAAACCAGCAGCGGAAGCATTTCTTGTTTACAACCAAAAGACATATCATTGTTTACAAACATTGTTTAATACGCTTCAAAGTATTAGACGTTGTGCATAACTTCGTGCGCCTAGCCCATTGACTGCTACCTTAGCGACCTGAGAAAACATGCCAAAAATGTCAACATATAATGCTGGTGAGTTCACAGGTTTTCTTTTATAAAAGCGTTGTTATAAGTTTGAAAAGGTCATATCCGTTACTACTAGGTTATAAGAACGTTAGCTAGACGTTAAGTGTTTGTCTACTATTACGGTTGGGAACCCATTACTATACGTGTATAAGTTGTTGAAGCTTGCCCAGACATTTTGGCTATAACTGATGCCTCGGCGAGACAGTAATAAGAAACAATATGCACCCGCCCGGCCCAGCCGTCGAGTGGGGTTTGTGAGGCCCAATAGATCTATCCACATTTCCCCCGTTGTGCATCCTCGCACATTCATGGTTTCCCCCTGGGACTTTCCATAAAAGCCGCATAGTATTTGTAAAGTAACCATAGTATAACATGACCTTTAGTAAGTAAGTATGTAGCATGTTTCTCCCCCGAAAGTAAAACAGTAAAAGTGGGGCTGTGACACTCACCTCGGATTGCGTTACTTAGAAATAGTTAAGTAATTATGCTATGATAGCCCCAAATAGCGGCGACCTATCATTAGATGTGTATAAGTATCCGGACTAATAACCCGCAGGTTAACTAGTCCCCGAATGTCCAGTCCATGATCATAAACGTTTGAAAACACCTTTGACTGTTAAAACGACCGTACCAGACAAGACTCGACATCCCATTGGTGACCCGACATCTCACGTGTTAGACAAATACAAGACATCATGCAACATATGCAATTAAACACTTAATACGCGCAAGAGTTCACCTAGTCTAGCATAATGTTCAATTAACGCATAAATAGGTCCGAACACGTGTTACTGAGCCATTGGGTGTATCCTGGGGTTCCTATCATGTTCCTAGGCGTCAAATCATATTCCGGGATGTCAAAATACGTTTACGACAGCAGTACATGCGATTAGGAACCTTACTTGCGATTAGGAAAAGTCAACTAGTGAATAGGGAGGTCAAACTGGTGAGTAGCCCTATTCGCCCCAAGCACTGCTGTCGCGCGTTTTCACGCGTTAAACCCTCCAAATCAGATCCGAAACATGTAAAAACACCCAATATCAAAACTAAACTATTAGCCAACCCATTCCAAGCAAAAACCCCCAATTTATCTCTGCTCTAACGGGCTCGGTGCGATTATTTCCAAAAATGGCAAAATACTAGGTTTCATTAACTATGAAATCTTTCCTTAAGTAGTAAAGATCATATTACACCTCCTACAACTTGCAATTCATCATCCCTATGTTATAGCATCATTCTAGCATGATTTCTAACCATCAACAAGCAATGAATCATATCATAACATCCTAATTCTTAAAGAATCACCCAAATGGGTCAAAATGCATACTTTCATCTAAACACTATAACAATAGCTTCAACTTATAGATAATCATCCGAACAACTCCTACACATCAGAAGTACATCAAATTCATGAAAACATTCATGTTATAATCACCAAAAATCATCATATGCATCAATACTTCACATATAGCAAGTATTATGGTGTAGACTTGTTTTAGAACTCATTTCCAAGGTTTTTAAAGACTCATTCTTATCAAAATAAGGTCTGGACTTTTGGGGAACCAAAACAATAACATCACAAAGGTTTAGGATGAAGAACACACGTTGGATTTTATCAAAGAAAGGTGTATAAGCTTGGAAATGGTGAGTTTTGAAGCAAAACAAGTTCCAGAGGTATTTCAAGGTGTGTGGGAGGCTTAGGATCAGTTAGGGTTGCACAAATGGTGTTTGGGGAGTCAAGGGTTGTATTTATAGGTGTTTTGACTCGTGCACATCAGATCAGGCGAGTAGGAGAGCAGTTCAGGCGAGTAGGGCTTCTAATCGCCTATATACTGGCGATTAGAGCCCTAATCGCCATCAGGCTTCCTCTAATCGCCTATACATGTGGCGATTAGGAGCTCTCCAGGCTCCTAATCACCTGTATGGTTCCAGAACGGGTTTTTGGCGCGTTAAACACTTTTTTAACACATATAAACACGTATTCACATACCGACAAGTCACATAATGATTATAAACACATAATGCACGATAACTAACACGTTTACATCCGTTCACCAATTCCCGGGACTCGAGACTTGCGTGTGTGCGTTAAACCCGGCGATTCCACGAATCACCAATCCTTGTACACATGGTTATGGACCGACTCCTGATGATTCCCAGAATCATCGTAACGACTCAACTGACCCAGTTAAGTACGTAATATGCATGACTCTCTAAGGTAGACTTACTAGTTTAGTCAATGTTACTAACCTGAGTTTGCCGGGTGTCACATCATCCCCCTGTTGAAAGAATTTTCGTCCCGAAAATTGCTCAAAGCCAAAAAGGAGAGACGAAAGAGAAGAAAAAAATTTTCCGGTGGCCACATCATCCCCCTGTTGAAAGGAATCTCGACCCAAAATTCATTCAGCTTCAGCAGAGACATGTCTTGATTCGAACGCGCGCTTAGGAAATAAATGGGGATACTTAGCTTTCATCTGATCTTCCCGTTCCCACGTGAACTCCGGTCCACGATTTTAGTTCCAACGAACTTTAAAAATGCGGATTTTACTCCGACGATGGCTACGGATCTTATAGTCGAGAATTTCAACCGGTTCTTTCACAATACGCAGACGATCATCCACCTTGATCTCTTCGAGAGGAACAACCAAAGATTCATCCGCCAGACACTTCTTGAGATTAGAGACATGGAAGACATTATGAACATTACTGAGTTCAGCTGGCAGATCAAGCCTGTATGCTACCGGTCCAATCCGTTCTAGAATTGCGAACGGTCCCACATACCGAGGATTCAATTTGCCCCGCTTCCCAAAACGTATAACGCCCTTCCACGGAGATACCTTCAATAACACCTTGTCGCCAACCTCAAACTCTAGAGGCTTGCGACGATGATCGGCATAGCTCTTTTGACGATCCCGAGCTGCTGCCATGCGGTTACGGATTTGTACGATCTTCTCGGAAGTCTCGTACACAAGCTCCGGGCCGGTGAGTTGCTTCTCACCCACCTCAGCCCAACAAAGAGAAGACCGGCATTTCCGCCCGTAAAGGGCTTCGAACGGAGCCGCCTTGATGCTAGAATGGTAGCTATTGTTGTAGGAGAATTCCACCAACGGTAGATGACTCTCCCACCCCTTGCCAAAATCGATCACACATGCCCAAAGCATGTCTTCTAGAGTTTGGATTGTCCGCTCACTTTGAGCGTCAGTTTGCGGATGATAAGCTGTGCTCATTGAGTACCCAGAGCCTTATGCAAGGATTTCCAGAAGTTAGATGCGAACCGAGAATCACGATTAGAAATAATAGAGACAGGCACCCCGTGCCGAGAAACCACTTCCTTAAGATATAAACGTGCCAAACGCTCGAGGCCATCGTTTTCTTTGATAGCGAGGAAGTGCGCAGACTTTGTCAACCTATCAACAATCACCCAGATCATGTCACAACCACTGGGCAATTTCGGGAGTTTGGTCACAAAGTCCATCGTAATCCGCTCCCACTTCCACTCGGGAATTTCAGGCTGTTGCAGAAGGCTGGACGGCTTTTGATATTCAACCTTAACCTTGGCACAGGTCAAGCACTTGCTCACATATGAAGCTACATCCGCCTTCATGTTCGGCCACCAATAAAGTATCTTTAAATCTTGATACATCTTATTGGAGCCAGGGTGAATGGAGTACCGGGACTTGTGAGCTTCATCGAGAACGAGCTCCCGCAAGCCCCCAAATAAAGGGACCTAAATACGTTGAGCGAAATAATGTAGGCCATTGGACCTGAGCTCAAGGTGACTTTCAGCACCATGCATGGTTTCAGCTTTAAGGTTTTCCTCCTTCAAAGCTTCTTGCTGTGCCGAACGGATTCAGTCGGGTAAGCCAGAATGGATAGTAAGCTGAAGAGCTCGAACACGACGAGGTTTAGCGGTTTCCTTCCTGCTCAAGGCGTCTGCGACCACATTCGCCTTGCCAGGATGGTATTTAATAGCGCACTCGTAATCATTAAGAAGCTCGACCCAGCGACGCTGTCTTATATTCAACACCTTCTGATCAAAGATATGCTGGACGCTCTTGTGATCGATGTAAATAGTGCACTTGGTACCGTACAAGTAATGCCTACATATCTTTAAAGCAAAGACTACTGCACCCAATTCCAGATCATGGGTGGGGTAGTTTTTCTCATGAACCTTGAGCTGACGAGAAGCATAGGCAATGACCTTCTCGCGCTGCATTAGCACACAACCGAGACCCCGGATAGAAGCGTCACAATAAACCACAAAATCGTCCGTGCCTTCAGGCAAGGACAAAATAGGAGCAGAACAGAGTTTAGCCTTTAGCATCTGGAAGACCGACTCTTGCGAATCACCCCAGTCGAACTTCTTGTCCTTCTGGGTAAGCGAGGTGAGGGGTTGAGCGATCTTCGAAAATCCCTCGATAAAACGACGATAATAACCTGCAAGACCCAGGAATTGCCGCACCTCAGATGGCGTCTTTGGTTCTTCCCAGTCTTTGATGGCTTCTATCGTAGCTGGGTCAACATGAATTCCTTTCTCATTAACTACATGACCAAGGAACTGGACTTCACACAACCAGAAGCTACACTTAGAAAACTTGGCGTACAACTGTTCCCACCTCAGGAGTTCCAAAACAAGACGCAAGTGTTCCTGGTGGTCCACTTCGTTCTTGGAATAGACCAGAATATCATCAATGAAGACAATCACGAACTTATCAAGATAGGGCTTACAAACACGGTTCATCAAATCCATAAAAATGGCGGGCGCATTGGTGAGACCAAAAGGCATGACTAAAAATTCGAAATGGCCATAGCGAGTTCGAAAGGCGGTCTTCGGAATGTCAGCTTCTTGGACCCTCAACTGATGGTACCCCGATCTCAAATCAATATTCGAATAGAAACTAGAACCCTGAAGTTGATCGAATAAATCATCGATGCGAGGAAGAGGATAACGATTCTTGATGGTAACCTTGTTCAATTCATGGTAGTCGATACACATTCGCAGGCTTCCGTCCTTCTTCTTGACAAACAGAATAGGGGCTCCCTACGGGGACGAACTAGGTCGGATGAAACCCTTCTCTAACAGCTCCTGCAACTGGTTAGACAACTCCTGCATCTCGGGAGGTGCAAGACGATATGGGGCTCGGGCAATAGGGGCCGCACCTGGAGCAAGTTCAATACCAAATTCGACCTGACGATAAGGCGGAAGACCAGGTAAATCTTCAGGAAATACATCAGGAAAATCACGAACGACAGGAATATCTTCAATCTTCTTTTCTTCCTCCGACGAAACCGAAACAAGTGCCAGAATGGCAGAATACCCCTTCCGAAGATACTTATAGGCTTTCATACACGAAATGATACTCAAAGGGACCCCGCTCTTCTCACCGTGCACCAACAGAATTTCTCCTTCAGGGAGAGGAAGTCGAATGACTTTATCAAAACAAACGATCTCAGCATGATACAAAGACAACCAATCCATACCCACGACAACATCGAAACTACCCAAGGACACCGGCATAAGGTCAATAGGAAATGAATAACCCGACAACTCAAGGCGACACTCCCTAAGGACGTGCGTCGCTTCGACTTTCTTACCATCAGCCGATTCTATCAAGTACTTAGCCTCTAAAGGTGTAGGTACCCTATCAAGCAATTGACTAAACCCAAGAGATATAAAACTCTTATCGGCACCGGAATCGAATAATACCGTAGCATAGAGATTATCAAGAAGAAACGTACCGGTAACAGTGTCAGGATCCTGTCGAGCCCCGCTCGAACCAATCACAAAGGCGCGAGCATTCCTGCCTCCGCCCCTGTTGTTTCCATTACCCGATCTGTTCTTCCCAGCCTCGCCCTGCTTCAGCTTGGGGAAATCATGCTGGTAGTGACCAAGCTCACCACAGTTATAGCACCCCTGTTTTCCCTGGGTTCCCTGGGAAGCAGCAACCTGAGGAGCCGGAGTAGGTGTAGCAGGTGGGTTCAGATAACCTTGAAGATTAACCCTGCAATCTTGAGCTACATGTCCGGCCCTGTTGCACCGGCGACACTGGTTCTTGTCACAGCGACCAGTATGATGGAACCAACATCGTTCACACTTCGGCAACTTCCCCTGATAACCCCCCGTTTTCTGCTCAGACGACGATCCCCCAACATCAGACCTCTTCACCTGCTGAGGTTGAGCCGAACTCGAGCCTTTACCCACAACTTCCCACTTTCGCTTGTTACTCTTAGGAGCCTTCACAGTAACCCCTCGAGGAGGCAAGACCCCTTCAGCCACCTTCATGTTGGTCAGCCTGTGAGCCGACCGAACCACCTCAGAATAAACAGTAAGATTACCCGCAGCTACCAACCCCGCAACCTCCGGCACCAACCCAGAAATATAGTGCTCGATCCTCCGGTATTCCGGTGCGTGCAGATCAGGGCACAATACCGCCAACTCATTATGCCTAGCAGTGTAAGCTTCAATCTCAGATCCCACCATCTTGTGATTCCATACCTCGTGCTCGAGCTTCTGGATCTCATCCCTTGGGCAGTACTCATTTTTCAAAAGCTGAACGAACTCTATCCAGGGCATAGCATGAGCTTCCCCGATTCCCGTGGTCTGGGTGGTGGAGTTCCACCAAGTCAGAGCTTAACCCTCCAGGGTCGCAGAAGCATATTTCACCTGGTCGCCTTCCGGGCAACTGCACATCGAGAAAACCGACTCAATCTTCTCCAGCCAGCGGAGCAGTCCCACTGCCCCTTCAGTTCCACTAAAATTATGGGGCTTGCGATCCATAAACTTCTTGTAAGAGCACTGGGGTGGAGGGGGATTGACAGCACCACCTGGAACAGACACACAGGTGAAAATCAAGAAAAGGTACAATACCCTAAAACAAGGTGGAATAGGTGGGAATTGACGTACCACCCATAGCATTATGAGCGGCTTGGAATGCAGCCAAGGCAATGTTCACGTGCTGCTGCATCAGGTTGTCCAACTCCGCTTGGGTCATATTAATGTTTCCACGGCCACCGCCGCCACCACGGCCGCCAGCACGACCGCCAGCACGGCCGCCTCTGCGACCTCCACGAGCTACCGACATCTTCTGTCACAACATGAAACAAAAGATTTAGGCTTGCACGTGGTACAACCCATTAGGAATTTTAAGGAACTAGACCGAGCCCAGTTCGGGTCCATCCGTTCGAACACAAAGTCCACTAGGGCTCCCATGCATCACAGTTTATAATCTCGTGTGCACCCGACATGATAAACTGTTCTACATGGTCCTCCAGGCGTGCTTTAAGTTTAAAGTTCAAGTCACCGAACACTAGCGCCCAATCATCGTATTATTATAAGTATAAGTATAACATAGTATGCATGAAAACGAGCGTGTCCATTAGGGCATAGAAGGGAGATGTCCGATTCCCCGGACAGATCTCGGGAGTATGACGAAGCTGCCCCAATGTACACTGTCATCGAGAAAGTTCAATAGTATATCGTTCGCCGTCGAATCATGGTAAGGATGGGTCAAGAGATAGAATGATAAAGAGTAAACAGATGATGTAGCGTAGAAGATGATGACACCGACACCCCCGACAAGTCATATTGATACTCACATGTTAAGACTCGACTATCTGTGACCGTCTAGTGTGTGCGACTCAGTTATAGACTAGACTCTACATGCTGTCCTAGTTCACTATAACCGTTGTCTTTGATACCAATCTGTCACACCCTCAAATTCCACATGCGGGGTTTTACCGCGAGGCGCGTGACACACTAGGATCTCAGTCAACGATCACAACAAACATACAACAAACATGCATTCATATATATTTTTAAAACCAAAATATCATGCTTTGAGCCGTAAACCAGCAGCGGAAGCATTTCTTGTTTACAACCAAAAGACATATCATTGTTTACAAACATTGTTTAATACGCTTCAAAGAATTAGACGCTGTGCATGACTTCGTGCGCCTAGCCCATTGACTGCTACCTTAGCGACCTGAGAAAACATGCCAAAAATGTCAACATATAATGCTGGTGAGTTCACAGGTTTTCTTTTATAAAAGAGTTGTTACAAGTTTGAAAAGATCATATCCGTTACTAATAGGTTATAAGAACGTTAGCTAGACGTTAAGTGTTTGTTTACTACTACGGTTGGGAACCCATTACTATACGTGTATAAGTTGTTGAATCATGCCCAGACGTTTTGGCTATAACCGATGGCTCGGCGAGCCAGTAATAAGAGACAATATGCACCCGCCCGGCCCCGCCGTCGAGTGGGGTTTGTGAGGCCCAATAGATCTATCCACATTTCCCCCGTTGTGCATTCCCGCATATTCATGGTTTCCCCTGGGACTTTCCGTAAAAGCCGCATAGTATAATAAAGTAACCATAGTATAACATGACCTTTAATAAGTAAGTATGTAGCATGTTTCTCCCCCGAAAGTAAAACAGTAAAAGTGGGGCTGTGACAGTCACCTTTGATTGCGTTACTTGAAAACAGTTAAGTAATTATGCTATGATAGCCCCAAATAGCGGCGGCCTATCATAAGATGTGTATAAGTTTTCGGACTAATAACCCGCATGTTAACTAGTCCCCGAATGTCAAGACCATAACCATAAACGTTTGAAAACACCTTTGACTATTAAACTGACCGTACCAGACAAGACCCGACATCCCATTAGTGACCCGACATCCCACGTGTTAGACAATACAAGACATCATGCAATATATGAATTAAACATTTAGTACGCGCAAGAGTTCACCTAGTCTAGCATAACGCTTAATTAACATATAAACAAGTCCAAACACGTGTTACTAAGTCATTGGGTGTATCTCGGGGTTCCTATTATGTTCCTAGGCGTCAAATCATGTTCCGAGATGACAAAATACGTTTACGACAGCAGTACACGCGATTAGGAAACTTACATGCGATTAGGAAAAGTCAACTAGTGAATAGGGAGGTCAAACTGGCGAGTAGGGTGCTATTCGCCTGAGGTATCAGGCGAATAGGCTGTAATCGCCTGATACATCAGGCGAGTAGAGCCCTATTCGCCCCAAGCACTGCTGTCGCGCGTTTTTGCGCGTTAAACCCTCCAAATCAGATCCGAAACATGTAAAAACACCCAATATCAAAACTAAACTATTAGCCAACCCATTCCAAGCAAAAACCCCCAATTTATCTCTGCTCTAACGGGCTCGGTGCGATTATTTCCAAAAATGGCAAAATACTAGGTTTCATTAACTATGAAATCTTTCCTTAAGTAGTAAAGATCAGATTACACCTCCTACAACTTGCAATTCATCATCCTTATGTTATAGCATCATTCAAGCATGATTTCTATCCATAAACAAGCAATTAATCATATCATAACATCCTAATTCTTCAAGAATCACCCAAATGGGTCAAAATACATACTTTCAACTAAACACTATAACAATAGCTTCAACTCATAGATAATTATCCTAACAACTCCTACACATCAGAAGTACATCAAATTCATGAAAACATTCATGTTATAATCACCAAAAATCATCATATCCGTCAATACTTCACATATAGCAAGTATTATGGTGTAGACTTGTTTTATAACTCATTTCCAAGGTTTTTAAAGACTCATTCCTATCAAAATAAGGTCTGGACTTTTGGGGAACCAAAACAATAACATTACAAAGGTTTAGGATGAAGAACACACGTTGGATTTTATCAAAGAAAGGTGTATAAGCTTGGAAATGGTGAGTTTTGAAGCAAAACAAGTTCCAGAGGTGTTTCAAGGTGTGTGGGACGTTTAGGATCAGTTAGGGTTGCACAAATGGTGTTTGGGGAGTCAAGGGTTGTATTTATAGGTGTTTTGACTCGTGCACATCAGATCAGGCGAGTAGGAGAGCAGTTCAGGCGAGTAGGGCTTCTAATCGCCTATATGCTGGCGATTAGAGCCCTAATCGCGATCAGGCTTCCTCTAATCGCCTATACAGGTGGCGATTAGGAGCTCTCCAGGCTCCTAATCGCCTGTATGGTTCCAGAACGCGTTTTTGGCCCGTTAAACACTATTTTAACACATATAAACACGTATTCACATACCGACATGTCACATAATGATTATAAACACATAATGCACGATAACTAACACGTTTACATCCGTTCACCAATTCCCGGGACTCGAGACTTGCGTGTGTGCGTTAAACCCGGTGATTCCACGAATCACCAATCCTAGTACACATAGTTATGGACCGACTCCCGATGATCCCACGGATCATCGTAACAACTCCCGATGATTCCCAGAATCATCGTAACGACTCGACTGACCCAGTTAAGTACGTAATATGCATGACTCGCTAAGGTAGACTTACTAGTTTAGTCAATGTTACTAACCGGAGTTTGCCGGGTGTCACACGGTTAAATTTTTTTATGTTAATATTGATCCTTTTAATTATAAACTAACAATGTTAATTTTTAAATTTTTTACATAGAAGTGTGCTAGCCCTGGCCCTTGCCGAAGCCCAAATAAGTTTTACCAAGAGTTTTGGGTGTCCATGTTTTACAGCCCATAATGTGTATTTGGGTTGTAGTTGTATATGTATGTTTTATTGAAACAAACAAATAACTCATTTATACTTAAGTTAATTAAGTTTCATACATACATTATTGTGTTGATTTTATAAATCTTACGCTATATAGAAAAAATATTTAGACAACACATCAAAAGACATAATCATGTGTATTTTTAATTTGTTATAAAATTAAAAAAATTTATAGAAGAAATAATGAATTGTAGTCTAATTGCGTAGTGAATTAGTGAATTTGAAACTTTGATGCATGATCAAAATCATGTATCATTTTGTTTAGATGTATATTTCATTAAAATATTTGTTTCTAATTATATAATTTATGTTTTCTTTTATTAACGTATATGTGAACAAAGATATACATATAGATTGTGTGATGTGTATGTGTATTTTTGTTTAAATGAAGGTCGTGAATCATCACATATGAATATGTATATGATTACATATATATACATAAGGTTTTTCAAAATCTATTATGTTTATATCTATGAAAGTCGATGTGTTTTGCAATGACAATAAACAAGAGCCAAGGACAGTCTCTATCCAAAGTTGGTTTGTACTTGAAAGATCCCGTTTTTTCACATGGACAGCTGTATGTTGCACTGTTAAGGGTAACGAGTAGAGATTGTCGCACCCTCAAATTCCACATTCGGGGTTTTACCGCGAGGCGCGTGACACACCAGGATCCCAGTCAACGATCACAATAAACAAACAACAAACATGCATTCATATATATTTTTAAAATCAAAATATCATGCTTTGAGCCGTAAACCAGCAGCAGAAGCATTTCTTGTTTACAACCAAAAGACATATCGTAGTTTACAAAACATTGTTTAATATGCTTCAAAATTCTAGACGCTGTGCAAGACTCCGTGCGCCTAGTCCATTAACTGCTACCTTAGCGACCTGAGAAAACATGCCAAAAATGTCAACATATAATGCTGGTGAGTTCACAGGTTTTCTTTTATAAAAGAGTTGTTACAAGTTTGAAAAGATCATATCCGTTACTAATAGGTTATAAGAACGTTAGCTAGACGTTAAGTGTTTGTTTACTACTACGGTTGGGAACCCATTACTATACGTGTATAAGTTGTTGAATCATGCCCAGACGTTTTGGCTATAACCGATGGCTCGGCGAGCCAGTAATAAGAGACAATATGCACCCGCCCGGCCCCGCCGTCGAGTGGGGTTTGTGAGGCCCAATAGATCTATCCACATTTCCCCCGTTGTGCATTCCCGCATATTCATGGTTTCCCCCTGGGACTTTCCGTAAAAGCCGCATAGTATAATAAAGTAACCATAGTATAACATGACCTTTAATAAGTAAGTATGTAGCATGTTTCTCCCCCGAAAGTAAAACAGTAAAAGTGGGGCTGTGACAGTCACCTTTGATTGCGTTACTTGAAAACAGTTAAGTAATTATGCTATGATAGCCCCAAATAGCGGCGGCCTATCATAAGATGTGTATAAGTTTTCGGACTAATAACCCGCATGTTAACTAGTCCCCGAATGTCAAGACCATAACCATAAACGTTTGAAAACACCTTTGACTATTAAACTGACCGTACCAGACAAGACCCGACATCCCATTGGTGACCCGACATCCCACGTGTTAGACAATACAAGACATCATGCAATATATGCAATTAAACATTTAGTACGCGCAAGAGTTCACCTAGTCTAGCATAACGCTTAATTAACGCATAAACAAGTCCAAACACGTGTTACTAAGTCATTGGGTGTATCTCGGGGTTCCTATTATGTTCCTAGGCGTCAAATCATGTTCCGAGATGACAAAATACGTTTACGACAGCAGTACACGCGATTAGGAAACTTACATGCGATTAGGAAAAGTCAACTAGTGAATAGGGAGGTCAAACTGGCGAGTAGGGTGCTATTCGCCTGAGGTATCAGGCGAATAGGCTGTAATCGCCTGATACATCAGGCGAGTAGAGCCCTATTCACCCCAAGCACTGCTGTCGCGCGTTTTTGCGCGTTAAACCCTCCAAATCAGATCCGAAACATGTAAAAACACCCAATATCAAAACTAAACTATTAGCCAACCCATTCCAAGCAAAAACCCCCAATTTATCTCTGCTCTAACGGGCTCGGTGCGATTATTTCCAAAAATGGCAAAATACTAGGTTTCATTAACTATGAAATCTTTCCTTAAGTAGTAAAGATCAGATTACACCTCCTACAACTTGCAATTCATCATCCTTATGTTATAGCATCATTCAAGCATGATTTCTATCCATAAACAAGCAATTAATCATATCATAACATCCTAATTCTTCAAGAATCACCCAAATGGGTCAAAATACATACTTTCATCTAAACACTATAACAATAGCTTCAACTCATAGATAATTATCCTAACAACTCCTACACATCAGAAGTACATCAAATTCATGAAAACATTCATGTTATAATCACCAAAAATCATCATATCCGTCAATACTTCACATATAGCAAGTATTATGGTGTAGACTTGTTTTATAACTCATTTCCAAGGTTTTTAAAGACTCATTCCTATCAAAATAAGGTCTGGACTTTTGGGGAACCAAAACAATAACATTACAAAGGTTTAGGATGAAGAACACACGTTGGATTTTATCAAAGAAAGGTGTATAAGCTTGGAAATGGTGAGTTTTGAAGCAAAACAAGTTCCAGAGGTGTTTCAAGGTGTGTGGGACGTTTAGGATCAGTTAGGGTTGCACAAATGGTGTTTGGGGAGTCAAGGGTTGTATTTATAGGTGTTTTGACTCGTGCACATCAGATCAGGCGAGTAGGAGAGCAGTTCAGGCGAGTAGGGCTTCTAATCGCCTATATGCTGGCGATTAGAGCCCTAATCGCGATCAGGCTTCCTCTAATCGCCTATACAGGTGGTGATTAGGAGCTCTCCAGGCTCCTAATCGCCTGTATGGTTCCAGAACGCGTTTTTGGCCCGTTAAACACTATTTTAACACATATAAACACGTATTCACATACCGACATGTCACATAATGATTATAAACACATAATGCACGATAACTAACACGTTTACATCCGTTCACCAATTCCCGGGACTCGAGACTTGCGTGTGTGCGTTAAACCCGGTGATTCCACGAATCACCAATCCTAGTACACATAGTTATGGACCGACTCCCGATGATCCCACGGATCATTGTAACGACTCCCGATGATTCCCAGAATCATCGTAACGACTCGACTGACCCAGTTAAGTACGTAATATGCATGACTCGCTAATGTAGACTTACTAGTTTAGTCAATGTTACTAACCGGAGTTTGCCGGGTGTCACACGGTTGAATTTTTTTATGTTAATATTGATCTTTTTAATTATAAACTAACAATGTTAATTTTTAAAATTTTTACATAGAAGTGTGCTAGCCCTGGCCCTTGCCGAAGCCCAAATAAGTTTGAGCAAGAGTTTTGGGTGTCCATGTTTTACAGCCCATAATGTGTATTTGGGTTGTAGTTGTATATGTATGTTTTATTGAAACAAACAAATAACTCATTTATACTTAAGTTAATTAAGTTTCATACATACATTATTGTGTTGATTTTATAAATCTTACGCTATATAGAAAAAATATTTAGACAACACATCAAAAGACATAATCATGTGTATTTTTAATTTGTTATAAAATTAAAAAAATTTATAGAAGAAATAATGAATTGTAGTCTAATTGCGTAGTGAATTAGTGAATTTGAAACTTTGATGCATGATCAAAATCATGTATCATTTTGTTTAGATGTATATTTCATTAAAATATTTGTTTCTAATTATATAATTTATGTTTTCTTTTATTAACGTATATGTGAACAAAGATATACATATAGATTGTGTGATGTGTATGTGTATTTTTGTTTAAATGAAGGTCGTGAATCATCACATATGAATATGTATATGATTACATATATATACATAAGGTTTTTCAAAATCTATTATGTTTATATCTATGAAAGTCGATGTGTTTTGCAATGACAATAAACAAGAGCCAAGGACAGTCTCTATCCAAAGTTGGTTTGTACTTGAAAGATCCCGTTTTTTCACATGGACAGCTGTATGTTGCACTGTCAAGGGTAACGAGTAGAGATTGTCATACCCTCAAATTCCACATGCGGGGTTTTACCGCGAGGCGCGTGACACACCAGGATCCCAGTCAACGATCACAATAAACAAACAACAAACATGCATTCATATATATTTTTAAAATCAAAATATCATGCTTTGAGCCGTAAACCAGCAGCAGAAGCATTTCTTGTTTACAACCAAAAGACATATCGTAGTTTACAAAACATTGTTTAATATGCTTCAAAATTATAGACGCTGTGCAAGACTCTGTGCGCCTAGTCCATTAACTGCTACCTTAGCGACCTGAGAAAACATGCCAAAAATGTCAACATATAATGCTGGTGAGTTCACAGGTTTTCTTTTATAAAAGAGTTGTTACAAGTTTGAAAAGATCATATCCGTTACTAATAGGTTATAAGAACGTTAGCTAGACGTTAAGTGTTTGTTTACTACTACGGTTGGGAACCCATTACTATACGTGTATAAGTTGTTGAATCATGCCCAGACGTTTTGGCTATAACCGATGGCTCGGCGAGCCAGTAATAAGAGACAATATGCACCCGCCCGGCCCCGCCGTCGAGTGGGGTTTGTGAGGCCCAATAGATCTATCCACATTTCCCCCGTTGTGCATTCCCGCATATTCATGGTTTCCCCCTGGGACTTTCCGTAAAAGCCGCATAGTATAATAAAGTAACCATAGTATAACATGACCTTTAATAAGTAAGTATGTAGCATGTTTCTCCCCCGAAAGTAAAACAGTAAAAGTGGGGCTGTGACAGTCACCTTTGATTGCGTTACTTGAAAACAGTTAAGTAATTATGCTATGATAGCCCCAAATAGCGGCGGCCTATCATAAGATGTGTATAAGTTTTCGGACTAATAACCCGCATGTTAACTAGTCCCCGAATGCCAAGACCATAACCATAAACGTTTGAAAACACCTTTGACTATTAAACTGACCGTACCAGACAAGACCCGACATCCCATTGGTGACCCGACATCCCACGTGTTAGACAATACAAGACATCATGCAATATATGCAATTAAACATTTAGTACGCGCAAGAGTTCACCTAGTCTAGCATAACGCTTAATTAACGCATAAACAAGTCCAAACACGTGTTACTAAGTCATTGGGTGTATCTCGGGGTTCCTATTATGTTCCTAGGCGTCAAATCATGTTCCGAGATGACAAAATACGTATACGACCGCAGTACACGCGATTAGGAAACTTACATGCGATTAGGAAAAGTCAACTAGTGAATAGGGAGGTCAAACTGGCGAGTAGGGTGCTATTCGCCTGATGTATCAGGCGAATAGGCTGTAATCTCCTAATACATCAGGCGAGTAGAGCCCTATTCGCCCCAAGGACTGCTGTCGTGCGTTTTCGCGTGTTAAACCCTCCAAATCAGATCCGAAACATGTAAAAACACCCAATATCAAAACTAAACTATTAGCCAGCCCATTCCAAGCAAAATACCCCCAATTTATCTCTGCTCTAACGGGCTCGGTGCGATTATTTCCAAAAATGGCAAAATACTAGGTTTCATTAACTATGAAATCTTTCCTTAAGTAGTAAAGATCAGATTACACCTCCTACAACTTGCAATTCATCATCCTTATGTTATAGCATCATTCAAGCATGATTTCTATCCATAAACAAGCAATTAATCATATCATAACATCCTAATTCTTCAAGAATCACCCAAATGGGTCAAAATACATACTTTCATCTAAACACTATAACAATAGCTTCAACTCATAGATAATTATCCTAACAACTCCTACACATCAGAAGTACATCAAATTCATGAAAACATTCATGTTATAATCACCAAAAATCATCATATGCATCAATACTTCACATATAGCAAGTATTATGGTGTAGACTTGTTTTATATCTCATTTCCAAGGTTTTTAAAGACTCATTCCTATCAAAATAAGGTCTGGACTTTGGGGAACCAAAACAATAACATTACAAAGGTTTAGGATGAAGAACACACCTTGGATTTTATCAAAGAAAGGTGTATAAGCTTGGAAATGGTGAGTTTTGAAGCAAAACAAGTTCCAGAGGTGTTTCAAGGTGTGTGGGACGTTTAGGATCAGTTAGGGTTGCACAAATGGTGTTTGGGGAGTCAAGGGTTGTATTTATAGGTGTTTTGACTCGTGCACATCAGATCAGGCGAGTAGGAGAGCAGTTCAGGCGAGTAGGGCTTCTAATCGCCTATATACTGGCGATTAGAGCCCTAATCGCGATCAGGCTTCCTCTAATCGCCTATACAGGTGGCGATTAGGAGCTCTCCAGGCTCCTAATCGCCTGTATGGTTCCAGAACGCGTTTTTGGCGCGTTAAACACTATTTTAACACATATAAACACGTATTCACATACCGACATGTCACATAATGATTATAAACACATAATGCACGATAACTAATGTCAACATATAATGCTGGTGAGTTCACAGGTTTTCTTTTATAAAAGAGTTGTTACAAGTTTGAAAAGATCATATCCGTTACTAATAGGTTATAAGAACGTTAGCTAGACGTTAAGTGTTTGTTTACTACTACGGTTGGGAACCCATTACTATACGTGTATAAGTTGTTGAATCATGCCCAGACGTTTTGGCTATAACCGATGGCTCGGCGAGCCAGTAATAAGAGACAATATGCACCCGCCCGGCCCCGCCGTCGAGTGGGGTTTGTGAGGCCCAATAGATCTATCCACATTTCCCCCGTTGTGCATTCCCGCATATTCATGGTTTCCCCCTGGGACTTTCCGTAAAAGCCGCATAGTATAATAAAGTAACCATAGTATAACATGACCTTTAATAAGTAAGTATGTAGCATGTTTCTCCCCCGAAAGTAAAACAGTAAAAGTGGGGCTGTGACAGTCACCTTTGATTGCGTTACTTGAAAACAGTTAAGTAATTATGCTATGATAGCCCCAAATAGCGGCGGCCTATCATAAGATGTGTATAAGTTTTCGGACTAATAACCCGCATGTTAACTAGTCCCCGAATGTCAAGACCATAACCATAAACGTTTGAAAACACCTTTGACTATTAAACTGACCGTACCAGACAAGACCCGACATCCCATTGGTGACCCGACATCCCACGTGTTAGACAATACAAGACATCATGCAATATATGCAATTAAACATTTAGTACGCGCAAGAGTTCACCTAGTCTAGCATAACGCTTAATTAACGCATAAACAAGTCCAAACACGTGTTACTAAGTCATTGGGTGTATCTCGGGGTTCCTATTATGTTCCTAGGCGTCAAATCATGTTCCGAGATGACAAAATACGTTTACGACAGCAGTACACGCGATTAGGAAACTTACATGCGATTAGGAAAAGTCAACTAGTGAATAGGGAGGTCAAACTGGCGAGTAGGGTGCTATTCGCCTGAGGTATCAGGCGAATAGGCTGTAATCGCCTGATACATCAGGCGAGTAGAGCCCTATTCGCCCCAAGCACTGCTGTCGCGCGTTTTTGCGCGTTAAACCCTCCAAATCAGATCCGAAACATGTAAAAACACCCAATATCAAAACTAAACTATTAGCCAACCCATTCCAAGCAAAAACCCCCAATTTATCTCTGCTCTAACGGGCTCGGTGCGATTATTTCCAAAAATGGCAAAATACTAGGTTTCATTAACTATGAAATCTTTCCTTAAGTAGTAAAGATCAGATTACACCTCCTACAACTTGCAATTCATCATCCTTATGTTATAGCATCATTCAAGCATGATTTCTATCCATAAACAAGCAATTAATCATATCATATCATAACATCCTAATTCTTCAAGAATCACCCAAATGGGTCAAAATACATACTTTCATCTAAACACTATAACAATAGCTTCAACTCATAGATAATTATCCTAACAACTCCTACACATCAGAAGTACATCAAATTCATGAAAACATTCATGTTATAATCACCAAAAATCATCATATCCGTCAATACTTCACATATAGCAAGTATTATGGTGTAGACTTGTTTTATAACTCATTTCCAAGGTTTTTAAAGACTCATTCCTATCAAAATAAGGTCTGGACTTTTGGGGAACCAAAACAATAACATTACAAAGGTTTAGGATGAAGAACACACGTTGGATTTTATCAAAGAAAGGTGTATAAGCTTGGAAATGGTGAGTTTTGAAGCAAAACAAGTTCCAGAGGTGTTTCAAGGTGTGTGGGACGTTTAGGATCAGTTAGGGTTGCACAAATGGTGTTTGGGGAGTCAAGGGTTGTATTTATAGGTGTTTTGACTCGTGCACATCAGATCAGGCGAGTAGGAGAGCAGTTCAGGCGAGTAGGGCTTCTAATCGCATATATGCTGGCGATTAGAGCCCTAATTGTGACACCCCAAGAAAATCCCACATCGGCCGTGGCCAGGAGAGATCCTTGGTTCATAAGTAATGTCTTGCCTCTTAAATCACCAACGCGTTTTGGGGCTTAATGTTAGTGGATGAGAGGAGAATTCCACAGTTAAGCGTGCTTGGGCGAGAGTAGTACTAGGATGGGTGACCTCCTGAGAAGTTTCCACCGGGGCACCCAAAAACAAATCCGTGAGCTCTGGATAGGCAAAGCGGACAATATTGGTGATGAGAGGGGCGGGGTGTTACAAATGGTATCAGAGCCACTCCTGTGCCGTTCGGGATGGTGGGTGCACACCTCATCAGGGACGATGAGACTCTAACAGGGGGTGGATGTGACACCCCAGGAACACACCTCATCGGGGACGATGAGACTCTAACAGGGGGTGAATGTGACACCCCAAGAAAATCCCACATCGGCCGTGGCCAGGAGAGATCCTTGGTTCATAAGTAATGTCTTGCCTCTTAAATCACCAACGCGTTTTGGGGCTTAATGTTAGTGGATGAGAGGAGAATTCCACAGTTAAGCGTGCTTGGGCGAGAGTAGTACTAGGATGGGTGACCTCCTGAGAAGTTTCCACCGGGGCACCCAAAAACAAATCCGTGAGCTCTGGGTGGGCAAAGCGGACAATATTGGGGGTGAGAGTGCGGGGTGTTACAGATGGTATCAGAGCCACTCCTGTGTCGTTCGGGATGGTGGGTGCATACCTCATCAGGGACGATGAGACTCTAACGGGGGGTGAATGTGACACCCCAGGAAAATCCCACATCGGCCGTGGCCAGGAGAGATCCTTGGTTCATAAGTAATGTCTTGCCTCTTAAATCACCAACGCGTTTTGGGGCTTAATGTTAGTGGATGAGAGGAGAACTCCACAGTTAAGCGTGCTCAGGTGGGAGCAGTTTCAGGATGGGTGACCTCCTGGGAAGTCTCCACTTGGGCAACCAAAAACAAATCCGTGAGCTCTGGATAGGCAAAGCGGACAATATTGGTGATGAGAGGGGCGGGGTGTTGTAACATCACGCATTAAATACTTGTACGTTACGCCATCGACATTAATAAAACGTTAAGTTTTCATAATTATCCTCGCATTTATTATTTTTGTCGCTTTTATGGAACCCTAATACTATATATAATATTATATATATATGTGTGAGTGTTAATTAAATCAAAAAAAATAAGCTGCCTTGGCCGGGGTTCGAACCCGCGCCAAAGGCCGGCTCAACCTAACACACCAATGCACAAACCAACTGGGCTGAGCTTCTGTTTTGTTATAACCCGGTTAAACATTAAACTTATACACGCTTCAAAATCCTCACAGTTGACAAGAAAAGTCAACTGTGGGATTCCTTGTTGATCAATCCGTGTAATTAACGCGTGATTGTTATATTTTTGGCAAGCTCGTGCTATATCCGGCCCAATACAACCAAATTGCACAACAATTACACGGCATCGTTGCCCTAATCATCAAATTGAACGCGTATTATTATATGGAAAGTCAAACTATCTAATTAACCCTAACCCTAATCCTTTAGTATAAATTGAGGCTCTGCGTAGCTTAACAACTCGCTCATAACACTCTCTTCATCCTCAATTCTTTCAATTATACACTAATTATTGAGTTTCTGCTCGTGGTTGACTTTTTCCTTTGACCCGATCATCAACAACAATCGTACACTGTGAGTCCATTATTTTTGGTGGGGTTTGTTCATCGGCGTACAGGCAACAATAGCCCTAACATTAATCGGGCTATAGTTGCCTGAATCGTCCAATTGAATAATCTAGGGTTCGATGTTATTAATTGGGGATAAACTGGGGCATGCTTCGTGTATTTAATTAAATGGAAGTCAGAGTCATCACAACCACCGGCCTAGGCCAGGTGGTTGAGACACTGACCCTCCACAATGGTCACCCGGGTTCGAGTCCCGGCTCTGACCGAGTTTTTGGCATTCTTTTCTTTTCTTTTCTTTTTAGCAAACAAATAATTATATATATATATTAATCCTTTAAATCTTTTAAATTCTTTTTAAAATACCTAAACTATTTTATAAACTCTAAAAAAATTATTATTGGTTAATCTGATATAAAAGATTTATTTACAATTTTTAATTTTCAGAAATTCTTTTATTTAATAATTATAATAATTAAATCATTTTTATACTATTATATTTATAAAAATCCATTATTATATCAAAACAGTTTTATTAAATTTCCCAAAATTTATCCTGACTTTTTATAAAGTCAACCTTTACTGAAATAATTTTTAATTCAGTAAAATCATTTATTTATTATTTTTAATCAATTTTTGTAAGATTTAATCATATTTAATTCATAATAAATCCAATTTTCATCATTTTTGCACCAAAATTTTATACAAATTATTTTTAATCATTTAGAACAGAATTATGATTTTTAAAATAAGATTTCTTTAATTTTAGTATTTTTGAATATTAAAGTTAATATTTGGCTATTTATAAATAAATAGATTTAAAAATCTATTTAAAATGAAATAATTTTATAAAAATTATTTTATTACTTCAAACACTTTAATGTGCTCACTCAAAATTCAAACTTTATAAAAAGACTATTTTCCATTAATTATCCAATTTTCTTTATTTAATTAACATTTTTAAATTTAACAATTGATTATCCCCAAATCGAAACCCTAGGATACACATATTAGTTTATATAGACTTAGACTTATTATATATATATTACCTCATTATAGGGTAATATTTGGAATCACTTTGGGCAACATAATTATCATATCTTTTCAACAAGTTAACATTTGCTAAGGTGAGTTTACATAGCCCCTTTACTCTATTTTCACTATTTTTGGGGTGAAACATGTTTAAACATTTTATACTATCATTTACTCATATTTACTTGTGATTTAATTACAACATCATTCTATCATTTGACTGTAACAAAAAGACACAGTACAATCATTAACAATGATCAAGCCGCCTGTTTAGATTATAGCGCTATAGGTCTGACAAACCCATCCCACCCGCATAGACTCAGGGATGATCGATAACAGTAATAACATTTAACTAACTTGCGAGTTAGTCATCAGTCGACACAAGGTTTGGTTGTACAAAGACGCATTGTTGCATGTCGGTATCATACTCTATCATCATACAACTTTGAATGTTGTACAAACTATCGTTACCATTTATTTTCACAAACCTATGTATTCTCACCAACAATTGTTGACCCAAAATATTTTCAACTTAACATGTTTCAGGTTCTACTTGTTTGGAAGATTTGCTTGAAGATACGTGCATAGTTTCATTCAATTTGATGTATGAATTCTTGTAGAACAATTGTATGTAATTTATTTAAATCAATTAATGAAAACTTATTATTCTCCATGAGCTACTGAACAATCATCAATACGTG
The DNA here is from genome assembly GCA_028751855.1 of Ambrosia trifida. Taxonomy (NCBI): domain Eukaryota; kingdom Viridiplantae; phylum Streptophyta; class Magnoliopsida; order Asterales; family Asteraceae; genus Ambrosia; species Ambrosia trifida. The sequence continues at coordinate 90,641,335 of CM054125.1, read as the reverse complement.
GCACCCCGATGTTTCCGCCATCGGTTGGGGTGTTACAGATTGGTATCAGAGCCATGGTTATAGGGAATTAGGTTATTAGAGAAATAATCTAGTCTATAACCATAGGATTTAACCAGTACTTGCTTCTTTTGTTTGCTATTCTCTATCTCCCTCCTACTTCATATCCCTACTCTCATCCCTACAAGAAGGTTGCTCTCCATCACTGGATTCACTCTTAGACTAATAAGGCAAAAATCCTCAGGTTTAACCTGAACCACCTTGAGATCTCGTCGAAGTTCTAGATTTTAATAACGAACACGTGCAATCTGGAAGGGTGAACGCCTGTATTCTGAGTCTTCTGTCTAGGCTGGCATTGCGCATATATCCCAATCAGACGAGGGACCCGGATGCCTACCTGGGAATTCTCGGGATGAGTGTTCACTTATAGGCTAAAGCATGTCTTCATATGTTATTAGAATTTAGAATCTTTGATAAGTCAACGTTTTCGTTTATTCGTTTTAATTAATGAATAAATGATTACACTCCTTATATAATCTCATTCATTTCATTGTGTCTATTACAGATCATGCCTCCACGTCGCAGCACTCGCAACAGCAATGGTGAGAACCACGAAGAAGGTGGTGACAACCATAACCATGACCAAGTTCCTAACCACAACAACAATGGTGTCGATGCTCAACTGGCTGCGATCATTTCTCAACAAATGGCGCAGCAAATCGCAACTCTGGTTCCCAATTTACTCGCTCAGGTCATCCAATTGAACGGCAACGGGAATGGTCACAACAACGGGAACGGGAACGGCAATGGCAATGGAAATGGACCCCAAGCCTGCACCCTTAAGCATTTCAACTCTTGTAACCCTCCAAAATTTAGTGGTGAAGAAGGAGCTACAGGACTCCTCCAATGGTTTGAGGGTATTGAAAATACCTTCATCAACAGTGAGTGCCCAAACAACTTCAAGGTTCGTTACGCCATGAGTGTTCTCCATAAACGAGCACTCACATGGTGGAATGAAGAAAAGCGTACTCGTGGGGCCGAAGTTGCTCTTGCTATGACATGGGACCAAGTCAAGGAGGTCATGAAGGAAGAGTTTTGTCCTCGCAATGAAGTTAAGAAACTTGAGGATGAATTCCACACCCTTGCTCAGGATAGTGGGGAAAACCTTGCTTATAATACCCGCTTTCACGAGCTCAGTCTGTTATTGCCTCATAAAGTCACTCCACTACCTGTAGCCATCGAAAAGTATATCGGTGGTTTGCCTATGCAGATTCAAGACACGGTATGGGGAAGGAACCCTGCTACCCTTGAAGAAGCCAAACGTTTAGCAGCTACCCTAACCGATAATCACGTAAAGAACGGAACCTTAGTTCGGAAAGGCAATAAAACAAGTATTGTAGCCGCGGTAACTACTGAGAATCAGAAGCGTAAGGCCAAGGATCCTGATGTCAACCACACTACACAAGCTTCTAACAAGAAACCTTATACAGGAAACCATCCATTGTGCAACACATGCAACCGACATCATCCCACTGCTTCAGCATGTCGCTTGTGCACCAATTGTGGTAGGTATGGCCATCTAGTTAATACATGTCGCGAGACCCCAAATCCTAATGCCAACCAACCCATCAACCCTGCTCAGGCTGCTATTCCTAATCGATACAACTATGGTCAATGTTATGAATGTGGAGACCCAAATCACTTCCGTAACCGATGCCCTAAACTGAACAGAGATCAAGACCCTCCAGCTACCTAACCGCAAGACTCACCATTTGACTATTGGTTACTTTTTATTCTATGTATTGACGTTATTCGATTCGAGTAATAAAATTCAAGTATTATCATAACATCTGTGTGCATGTTTGTCTGAATGTGAACTAATTGCTATATCTGTAATCATACTTGCTTGTACAACAATTAGTTAACTATCAAACGACCAGCTTAACGATTGGTAGAGGTCATCATGTCATTCCAACAGTCGGGAGAGGCCCTACCACCTGAACGACTGACGGAGACTATCAGACCTGCTTAACAATCGGTAAAGTCATAAAAGGACGCAAAACCCTAATGTAAGGTAAATTGGTAATTACGGTCCGGAACGTAATCATGAATTTACAGGTACGTTAAGGTAGTGTGAAATTTTATCAAAGTCTTCAGTAGTTGACCAATTGTAACCCTGGTTTTCTCTTAACTTCGGGACGAAGTTCCTAAAAGTAGGGGAGACTGTAACATCACGCATTAAATACTTGTACGTTACGCCATCGACATTAATAAAACGTTAAGTTTTCATAATTATCCTCGCATTTATTATTTTTGTCGCTTTTATGGAACCCTAATACTATATATAATATTATATATATATGTGTGAGTGTTAATTAAATCAAAAAAAATAAGCTGCCTTGGCCGGGGTTCGAACCCGCGCCAAAGGCCGGCTCAACCTAACACACCAATGCACAAACCAACTGGGCTGAGCTTCTGTTTTGTTATAACCCGGTTAAACATTAAACTTATACACGCTTCAAAATCCTCACAGTTGACAAGAAAAGTCAACTGTGGGATTCCTTGTTGATCAATCCGTGTAATTAACGCGTGATTGTTATATTTTTGGCAAGCTCGTGCTATATCCGGCCCAATACAACCAAATTGCACAACAATTACACGGCATCGTTGCCCTAATCATCAAATTGAACGCGTATTATTATATGGAAAGTCAAACTATCTAATTAACCCTAACCCTAATCCTTTAGTATAAATTGAGGCTCTGCGTAGCTTAACAACTCGCTCATAACACTCTCTTCATCCTCAATTCTTTCAATTATACACTAATTATTGAGTTTCTGCTCGTGGTTGACTTTTTCCTTTGACCCGATCATCAACAACAATCGTACACTGTGAGTCCATTATTTTTGGTGGGGTTTGTTCATCGGCGTACAGGCAACAATAGCCCTAACATTAATCGGGCTATAGTTGCCTGAATCGTCCAATTGAATAATCTAGGGTTCGATGTTATTAATTGGGGATAAACTGGGGCATGCTTCGTGTATTTAATTAAATGGAAGTCAGAGTCATCACAACCACCGGCCTAGGCCAGGTGGTTGAGACACTGACCCTCCACAATGGTCACCCGGGTTCGAGTCCCGGCTCTGACCGAGTTTTTGGCATTCTTTTCTTTTCTTTTCTTTTTAGCAAACAAATAATTATATATATATATTAATCCTTTAAATCTTTTAAATTCTTTTTAAAATACCTAAACTATTTTATAAACTCTAAAAAAATTATTATTGGTTAATCTGATATAAAAGATTTATTTACAATTTTTAATTTTCAGAAATTCTTTTATTTAATAATTATAATAATTAAATCATTTTTATACTATTATATTTATAAAAATCCATTATTATATCAAAACAGTTTTATTAAATTTCCCAAAATTTATCCTGACTTTTTATAAAGTCAACCTTTACTGAAATAATTTTTAATTCAGTAAAATCATTTATTTATTATTTTTAATCAATTTTTGTAAGATTTAATCATATTTAATTCATAATAAATCCAATTTTCATCATTTTTGCACCAAAATTTTATACAAATTATTTTTAATCATTTAGAACAGAATTATGATTTTTAAAATAAGATATCTTTAATTTTAGTATTTTTGAATATTAAAGTTAATATTTGGCTATTTATAAATAAATAGATTTAAAAATCTATTTAAAATGAAATAATTTTATAAAAATTATTTTATTACTTCAAACACTTTAATGTGCTCACTCAAAATTCAAACTTTATAAAAAGACTATTTTCCATTAATTATCCAATTTTCTTTATTTAATTAACATTTTTAAATTTAACAATTGATTATCCCCAAATCGAAACCCTAGGATACACATATTAGTTTATATAGACTTAGACTTATTATATATATATTACCTCATTATAGGGTAATATTTGGAATCACTTTGGGCAACATAATTATCATATCTTTTCAACAAGTTAACATTTGCTAAGGTGAGTTTACATAGCCCCTTTACTCTATTTTCACTATTTTTGGGGTGAAACATGTTTAAACATTTTATACTATCATTTACTCATATTTACTTGTGATTTAATTACAACATCATTCTATCATTTGACTGTAACAAAAAGACACAGTACAATCATTAACAATGATCAAGCCGCCTGTTTAGATTATAGCGCTATAGGTCTGACAAACCCATCCCACCCGCATAGACTCAGGGATGATCGATAACAGTAATAACATTTAACTAACTTGTGAGTTAGTCATCAGTCGACACAAGGTTTGGTTGTACAAAGACGCATTGTTGCATGTCGGTATCATACTCTATCATCATACAACTTTGAATGTTGTACAAACTATCGTTACCATTTATTTTCACAAACCTATGTATTCTCACCAACAATTGTTGACCCAAAATATTTTCAACTTAACATGTTTCAGGTTCTACTTGTTTGGAAGATTTGCTTGAAGATACGTGCATAGTTTCATTCAATTTGATGTATGAATTCTTGTAGAACAATTGTATGTAATTTATTTAAATCAATTAATGAAAACTTATTATTCTCCATGAGCTACTGAACAATCATCAATACGTGGCACCCCGATGTTTCCGCCATCGGTTGGGGTGTTACAGGTGTTACAGAGCTCACGGATTTGTTTTTGGTTGCCCAAGTGGAGACTTCCCAGGAGGTCACCCATCCTGAAACTGCTCCCACCTGAGCACGCTTAACTGTGGAGTTCTCCTCTCATCCACTAACATTAAGCCCCAAAACGCGTTGGTGATTTAAGAGGCAAGACATTACTTATGAACCAAGGATCTCTCCTGGCCACGGCCGATGAGGTGTGTTCCTGGGGTGTCACATCCACCCCCTGTTAGAGTCTCATCGTCCCTGATGAGGTGTGCACCCACCATCCCGAACGGCACAGGAGTGGCTCTGATACCATTTGTAACACCCCGCCCCTCTCATCACCAATATTGTCCGCTTTGCCTATCCAGAGCTCACGGATTTGTTTTTGGGTGCCCCGGTGGAAACTTCTCAGGAGGTCACCCATCCTAGTACTACTCTCGCCCAAGCACGCTTAACTGTGGAATTCTCCTCTCATCCACTAACATTAAGCCCCAAAACGCGTTGGTGATTTAAGAGGCAAGACATTACTTATGAACCAAGGATCTCTCCTGGCCACGACCGATGTGGGATTTTCCTGGGGTGTCACATTCACCCCCCGTTAGAGTCTCATCGTCCCTGATGAGGTATGCACCCACCATCCCGAACGACACAGGAGTGGCTCTGATACCAATCTGTAACACCCCAACCGATGGCGGAAACATCGAGGTGTCACGTAGTGATGATTGTTCAGTAGCTCATGGTAAATAATAAATTTCAATAATTTATTTAAATACATTACGTACAATTGTTCTACAAAATTTGTACATCAAAATGAATAAATGCTAGCTACGCATCTTCAAGTATTAACTCTAATCTTCGAGCAAGCTATAACCTGAAACATGTTAAGTTTAAAAATATTTTGGGTCAACAAAAGTTGGTGAGAATTACATAGGTTTTTGGAATATGATAGATAATAATAGTTTGTACAACAATCACAGTTGTATAATGATAGAGTATGAGTCCGACATGTAACAATGCGTCTTTGTACAATCAAACCTTGTGTCGACTGATGACTAACTCGCAAGTTAGTTAAATGTTGTTACTGTTATCGATCATCCCTGAATTTATGCGGGGGATGGGTTTGTCAGACCTATAGCGCTATAATCTAAACAGGCGGCTTGATCATTGTTAATGATTGTACTGTGTCTTTTTGTTACAGTCAAATGATAGAATGATGATGTAATTGAATCACAAGTAAGTATGAGTAAATGATAGTATAAAATGTTTAAACATGTTTCACCCCAAAAAAATAGTGAAATAGAGAAAAGGGGCTATGTAAACTCACCTTGTTTGTGATGATGAACTTGCAAAAAAAATCAACGAGAATCAAGGAATTATTACTGAACCTAGATAAATTATAAATGTTAGTTTAGTGTCTATTAATGTTATTTTATAGTGTTTGTGCAAATCATATAGCTTCCAATTTATATAATGAATAAAAATATGTCTTTATTCGTATATTAAGAAAACGTATTCATATGAAAGAATTAAATCTAAATGTGTATCTATACATATATATTTACATACGTAAATCTATTTAATTAAATTGACACCATTAAGTAAATGGGATGGTACAAAAAAAATGTCAAAAAATTAAAGTTTTCCGTTGATTGTTTAGTTTCCATATTTTGCATTTTATTTTCTAGTTACTCTTTTGTTTTAAAGGCTACAATCTTAAGGGTCTTTATTATAATCTAAACGAAGGTCATGATTCACTGTCATAAACCGTTTTTTTTTTTTTTCTGTCACGTCGAATAAAATTTCTAAGGTTTCGAGTCAACTACATGGATTGGGGAAGTAAACATAGATGGTGTAGTGTTTTTAAGGATCTAGTTAATATTACAAAGAAAACAGGCATCGCCGCTTAAACTCAGCTGTACCACATTAAGTATAATATTTGTTTTGAAACCACTTTCTTTTGGTACGTAAATGATTTATTAACTACTGGTAGGTTTATTGTTGGAGTTTATAGATTTATTTACATAATTTTTCCAAGTCAAGTGTATATAATTCATGCTACATATATATGGACTTAAGATTTAATAAATCGGATTTTATAACATTAGTTCTTACAACTTCGTATAATCATATGTTTTAAAGAAGTTCATCTCAAACTTTTTAAAGGTATCATCGAAGATAAAAAATGCTCATTTTTTTTTTCACAAACACTAAAAAAAAAAAAAAACGGTTTATGACAGTGAATCATGACCTTCGTTTAGATTATAATAAAGACCCTTAAGATTGTAGCCTTTAAAACAAAAGAGTAACTAGAAAATAAAATGCAAAATATGGAAACTAAACAATCAACGGAAAACTTTAATTTTTTGACATTTTTTTTGTACCATCCCATTTACTTAATGGTGTCAATTTAATTAAATAGATTTACGTATGTAAATATATATGTATAGATACACATTTAGATTTAATTCTTTCATATGAATACGTTTTCTTAATATACGAATAAAGACATATTTTTATTCATTATATAAATTGGAAGCTATATGATTTGCACAAACACTATAAAATAACATTAATAGACACTAAACTAACATTTATAATTTATCTAGGTTCAGTAATAATTCCTTGATTCTCGTTGATTTTTTTTGCAAGTTCATCATCACAAACAAGGTGAGTTTACATAGCCCCTTTTCTCTATTTCACTATTTTTTTGGGGTGAAACATGTTTAAACATTTTATACTATCATTTACTCATACTTACTTGTGATTCAATTACATCATCATTCTATCATTTGACTGTAACAAAAAGACACAGTACAATCATTAACAATGATCAAGCCGCCTGTTTAGATTATAGCGCTATAGGTCTGACAAACCCATCCCCCGCATAAATTCAGGGATGATCGATAACAGTAACAACATTTAACTAACTTGCGAGTTAGTCATCAGTCGACACAAGGTTTGATTGTACAAAGACGCATTGTTACATGTCGGACTCATACTCTATCATTATACAACTGTGATTGTTGTACAAACTATTATTATCTATCATATTCCAAAAACCTATGTAATTCTCACCAACTTTTGTTGACCCAAAATATTTTTAAACTTAACATGTTTCAGGTTATAGCTTGCTCGAAGATTAGAGTTAATACTTGAAGATGCGTAGCTAGCATTTATTCATTTTGATGTACAAATTTTGTAGAACAATTGTACGTAATGTATTTAAATAAATTATTGAAATTTATTATTTACCATGAGCTACTGAACAATCATCACTACGTGACACCTCGATGTTTCCGCCATCGGTTGGGGTGTTACACTAATCGCGATCAGGCTTCCTCTAATCGCCTATACAGGTGGCGATTAGGAGCTCTCCAGGCTCCTAATCGCCTGTATGGTTCCAGAACGCGTTTTTGGCCCGTTAAACACTATTTTAACACATATAAACACGTATTCACATACCGACATGTCACATAATGATTATAAACACATAATGCACGATAACTAACACGTTTACATCCGTTCACCAATTCCCGGGACTCGAGACTTGCGTGTGTGCGTTAAACCCGGTGATTCCACGAATCACCAATCCTAGTACACATAGTTATGGACCGACTCCCGATGATCCCACGGATCATCGTAACGACTCCCGATGATTCCCAGAATCATCGTAACGACTCGACTGACCCAGTTAAGTACGTAATATGCATGACTCGCTAATGTAGACTTACTAGTTTAGTCAATGTTACTAACCGGAGTTTGCCGGGTGTCACACGGTTAAATTTTTTTATGTTAATATTGATCTTTTTAATTATAAACTAACAATGTTAATTTTTAAAATTTTTACATAGAAGTGTGCTAGCCCTAGCCCTTGCCGAAGCCCAAATAAGTTTGAGCAAGAGTTTTGGGTGTCCATGTTTTACAGCCCATAATGTGTATTTGGGTTGTAGTTGTATATGTATGTTTTATTGAAACAAACAAATAACTCATTTATACTTAAGTTAATTAAGTTTCATACATACATTATTGTGTTGATTTTATAAATCTTACGCTATATAGAAAAAATATTTAGACAACACATCAAAAGACATAATCATGTGTATTTTTAATTTGTTATAAAATTTAAAAAATTTATAGAAGAAATAATGAATTGTAGTCTAATTGCGTAGTGAATTAGTGAATTTGAAACTTTGATGCATGATCAAAATCATGTATCATTTTGTTTAGATGTATATTTCATTAAAATATTTGTTTCTAATTATATAATTTATGTTTTCTTTTATTAACGTATATGTGAACAAAGAAAACATGCCAAAAATGTCAACATATAATGCTGGTGAGTTCACAGGTTTTCTTTTATAAAAGAGTTGTTACAAGTTTGAAAAGATCATATCCGTTACTAATAGGTTATAAGAACGTTAGCTAGACGTTAAGTGTTTGTTTACTACTACGGTTGGGAACCCATTACTATACGTGTATAAGTTGTTGAATCATGCCCAGACGTTTTGGCTATAACCGATGGCTCGGCGAGCCAGTAATAAGAGACAATATGCACCCGCCCGGCCCCGCCGTCGGGTGGGGTTTGTGAGGCCCAATAGATCTATCCACATTTCCCCCGTTGTGCATTCCCGCATATTCATGGTTTCCCCCTGGGACTTTCCGTAAAAGCCGCATAGTATAATAAAGTAACCATAGTATAACATGACCTTTAATAAGTAAGTATGTAGCATGTTTCTCCCCCGAAAGTAAAACAGTAAAAGTGGGGCTGTGACAGTCACCTTTGATTGCGTTACTTGAAAACAGTTAAGTAATTATGCTATGATAGCCCCAAATAGCGGCGGCCTATCATAAGATGTGTATAAGTTTTCGGACTAATAACCCGCATGTTAACTAGTCCCCGAATGTCAAGACCATAACCATAAACGTTTGAAAACACCTTTGACTATTAAACTGACCGTACCAGACAAGACCCGACATCCCATTGGTGATCCGACATCCCACGTGTTAGACAATACAAGACATCATGCAATATATGCAATTAAACATTTAGTACGCGCAAGAGTTCACCTAGTCTAGCATAACGCTTAATTAACGCATAAACAAGTCCAAACACGTGTTACTAAGTCATTGGGTGTATCTCGGGGTTCCTATTATGTTCCTAGGCGTCAAATCATGTTCCGAGATGACAAAATACGTTTACGACAGCAGTACACGCGATTAGGAAACTTACATGCGATTAGGAAAAGTCAACTAGTGAATAGGGAGGTCAAACTGGCGAGTAGGGTGCTATTCGCCTGAGGTATCAGGCGAATAGGCTGTAATCGCCTGATACATCAGGCGAGTAGAGCCCTATTCGCCCCAAGCACTGCTGTCGCGCGTTTTTGCGCGTTAAACCCTCCAAATCAGATCCGAAACATGTAAAAACACCCAATATCAAAACTAAACTATTAGCCAACCCATTCCAAGCAAAAACCCCCAATTTATCTCTGCTCTAACGGGCTCGGTGCGATTATTTCCAAAAATGGCAAAATACTAGGTTTCATTAACTATGAAATCTTTCCTTAAGTAGTAAAGATCAGATTACACCTCCTACAACTTGCAATTCATCATCCTTATGTTATAGCATCATTCAAGCATGATTTCTATCCATAAACAAGCAATTAATCATATCATAACATCCTAATTCTTCAAGAATCACCCAAATGGGTCAAAATACATACTTTCATCTAAACACTATAACAATAGCTTCAACTCATAGATAATTATCCTAACAACTCCTACACATCAGAAGTACATCAAATTCATGAAAACATTCATGTTATAATCACCAAAAATCATCATATCCGTCAATACTTCACATATAGCAAGTATTATGGTGTAGACTTGTTTTATAACTCATTTCCAAGGTTTTTAAAGACTCATTCCTATCAAAATAAGGTCTGGACTTTTGGGGAACCAAAACAATAACATTACAAAGGTTTAGGATGAAGAACACACGTTGGATTTTATCAAAGAAAGGTGTATAAGCTTGGAAATGGTGAGTTTTGAAGCAAAACAAGTTCCAGAGGTGTTTCAAGGTGTGTGGGACGTTTAGGATCAGTTAGGGTTGCACAAATGGTGTTTGGGGAGTCAAGGGTTGTATTTATAGGTGTTTTGACTCGTGCACATCAGATCAGGCGAGTAGGAGAGCAGTTCAGGCGAGTAGGGCTTCTAATCGCCTATATGCTGGCGATTAGAGCCCTAATCGCGATCAGGCTTCCTCTAATCGCCTATACAGGTGGCGATTAGGAGCTCTCCAGGCTCCTAATCGCCTGTATGGTTCCAGAACGCGTTTTTGGCCCGTTAAACACTATTTTAACACATATAAACACGTATTCACATACCGACATGTCACATAATGATTATAAACACATAATGCACGATAACTAACACGTTTACATCCGTTCACCAATTCCCGGGACTCGAGACTTGCGTGTGTGCGTTAAACCCGGTGATTCCACGAATCACCAATCCTAGTACACATAGTTATGGACCGACTCCCGATGATCCCACGGATCATCGTAACGACTCCCGATGATTCCCAGAATCATCGTAACGACTCGACTGACCCAGTTAAGTACGTAATATGCATGACTCGCTAATGTAGACTTACTAGTTTAGTCAATGTTACTAACCGGAGTTTGCCGGGTGTCACACGGTTAAATTTTTTTATGTTAATATTGATCTTTTTAATTATAAACTAACAATGTTAATTTTTAAAATTTTTACATAGAAGTGTGCTAGCCCTGGCCCTTGCCGAAGCCCAAATAAGTTTGAGCAAGAGTTTTGGGTGTCCATGTTTTACAGCCCATAATGTGTATTTGGGTTGTAGTTGTATATGTATGTTTTATTGAAACAAACAAATAACTCATTTATACTTAAGTTAATTAAGTTTCATACATACATTATTGTGTTGATTTTATAAATCTTACGCTATATAGAAAAAATATTTAGACAACACATCAAAAGACATAATCATGTGTATTTTTAATTTGTTATAAAATTTAAAAAATTTATAGAAGAAATAATGAATTGTAGTCTAATTGCGTAGTGAATTAGTGAATTTGAAACTTTGATGCATGATCAAAATCATGTATCATTTTGTTTAGATGTATATTTCATTAAAATATTTGTTTCTAATTATATAATTTATGTTTTCTTTTATTAACGTATATGTGAACAAAGATATACATATAGATTGTGCGTTAAACCCGACGATTCCACGAATCACCAATCCTTGTACACATGGTTATGGACCGACTCCCGATGATCCCGCGGTTCATCGTAACGACTCCCGATGATTCCCAGAATCATCGTAGCGACTCGACTGACCCAGTTAAGTACGTAATATGCATGACTCGCTAAGGTAGACTTACTAGTTTAGTCAATGTTACTAACCTGAGTTTGCCGGGTGTCACACAGTTAAATTTTTTTATGTTAATATTGATCCTTTTAATTATAAACTAACAATGTTAATTTTTAAAATTTTTACATAGAAGTGTGCTAGCCCTAGCCCTTGCCGAAGCCCAAATAAGTTTTAGCAAGAGTTTTGGGTGTCCATGTTTTACAGCCCATAATGTGTATTTGGGTGGTAGTTGTATATGTATGTTTTATTGAAACAAACAAATAACTCATTTATACTTAAGTTAATTAAGTTTCATACATACATTATTGTGTTGATTTTATAAATCTTACGCTATATAGAAAAAATATTTAGACAACACATCAAAAGACATAATCATGTGTATTTTTAATTTGTTATAAAATTAAAAAAAAATTTATAGAAGAAATAATGAATTGTAGTCTAATTGCGTAGTGAATTAGTGAATTTGAAACTTTGATGCATGATCAAAATCGTGTATCATTTTGTTTAGATGTATATTTCATTAAAATATTTGTTTCTAATTATATAATTTGTGTTTTCTTTTATTAACGTATATGTGAACAAAGATATATATATGAAGGTCGTGAATCATCACATATGAATATGTATATGATTACATATATATACATAAGGTTTTTCAAAATCTATTATGTTTATATCTATGAAAGTCGATGTGTTTTGCAATGACAATAAACAAGAGCCAATGACAGTCTCTATCCAAAGTTGGTTTGTACTTGAAAGATCCCATTTTTTTCACATGGACAGCTGTATGTTGCACTGTCAAGGGTAACGAGTAGAGATTGTCACACCCTCAAATTCCACATGCGGGGTTTTACCGCGAGGCGCGTGACACACCAGGATCCCAGTCAACGATCACAATAAACAAACAACAAACATGCATTCATATATATTTTTAAAACCAAAATATCATGCTTTGAGCCGTAAACCAGCAGCGGAAGCATTTCTTGTTTACAACCAAAAGACATATCATAGTTTACAAAACATTGTTTAATATGCTACAAAATTCTAGACGCTGTGCAAGACTCTGTGCGCCTAGTCCATTAACTGCTACCTTAGCGACCTGAGAAAACATGCCAAAAATGTCAACATATAATGCTGGTGAGTTCACAGGTTTTCTTTTATAAAAGAGTTGTTACAAGTTTGAAAAGATCATATCCGTTACTACTAGGTTACAAGAACGTTAGCTAGACGTTAAGTGTTTGTTTACTACTACGGTTGGAAACCCATTACTATACGTGTATAAGTTATTGAATCATGCCCAGACGTTTTGGCTATAACCGATGCCTCGGCGAGCCAGTAATAAGAGACAATATGCACTCGCCCGGCCCCTCCGTCGAGTGGGGTTTGTGAGGCCCAATAGATCTATCCACATTTCCCCCGTTGTTCATTCCCGCACATTCATGGTTTCCCCCTGGGACTTTCCGTAAAAGCCGCATAGTAGAATAAAGTAACAATAGTATAACATGACCTTTAATAAGTAAGTATGTAGCATGTTTCTCCCCCGAAAGTAAAACAGTAAAAGTGGGGCTGTGACACTCACCTTAGATTGCGTTACTTGAAAACAGTTAACTAATTATGCTATGATAGCCCCAAATAGCGGCGACCTATCATAAGATGTGTATAAGTATTCGGACTGATAACCTGCAGGTTAACTAGTCCCCGAATGTCAAGACCATAACCATAAACGTTTGAAAACACCTTTGACTGTTAAACCGACCGTACCAGACAAGACCCGACATCCCATTGGTGACCCGACATCCCACGTGTTAGACAATACAAGACATCATGCAATATATGCAATTAAACACTTAGTACGCGCAAGAGTTCACCTAGTCTAGCATAACGCTTAATTAACGCATAAAGAAGTCCGAACACGTGTTACTAAGTCATTGGGTGTATCCCGGGGTTCCTATTATGTTCCTAGGTGTCAAATCATGTTCCGGGATGACAAAATACGCTTACGACAGCGGTACATGCGATTAGGAAACTAACATGCAATTAGGAAAAGTCAACTGGTGAGTAGGAGAAGTTAACAGGCGAGTAGGGGCCTAATCGCCTAATACATCAGGCGATTGGGTTGTAATCGCCTGATGTATCAGGCGAGTAGAGCCCTATTCGCCCCTAAGGTTCCTGTCGCGCGTTTTCACGCGTTAAACCCTCCAAATCAGATCCAAAACATGCAAAAACACCCAATATCAATCCTAAACCATTTACCAACCCATTCCAAGCAAAAACCCCCAATTTATCTTTGCTCTAACGGTCTCGGTGCGATTATTTCCAAAAATGGCAAAGTACTAGGTTTCATTAACTATGAAATCTTTCCTTAAATGGTAAAGACCAGATTACAGCTCCTACAACTTGCAAATCATCATCTCCATGTTATAATATCATTCTAGCATGATTCCTAACAATAAACAAGCAATGAATTATATCATAACATCCTAATTCTTCAAGAATCACCCAAATGGGTCAAAATGCATACTTTCATCAAAATACTATTAGCTCAAACTCATAGATAATCAACCTAACAACTCCTACACATCAGAAGTACATCAAATTCATGGAAACATTCATGTTATAATCACCAAAAATCATCATATGCATCAATACTTCACATATAGCAAGTATTATGGTGTAGACTTGTTTTAGAACTCATTTCCAAGGTTTTTAAAGACACATTCTTAGCAAAACAAGGTCTGGACTTTTGGGGAACCAAAACAATAACATTACAAAGGTTTGGGATGAAGAACACACCTTGGATTTTATCAAAGAAAGGTGTATTAGCTTGGAAATGGTGAGTTTTGAAGCAAAACAAGTTCAGAAGTGTTTTGAGGTGTGTGGGAGGCTTAGGATCTATTAGGGTTGCACTAAGGGTGTTTGGGGAGTCAAGGGTTGTATTTATAGGTGTTTTGACTCGTGCATAGCAGATCAGACGAGTAGGAGAACTCATCAGGCGATTAGAAGCTCTAATCGCCTATATACTGGCGATTAGCAGCTGTAATCGCCCCAACGGGCTGCCAATCGCCTATAACAATGGCGATTAGGCGCCCCCTAGTTCCTAATCTCCTGTAGGGTTCCAGATTGGGTTTTTGGCGCGTTAAACACTATTTTAACACATATAAACACGTATTCACATACTGACAAGTCACATAATGATTACAAACACATAATGCATGATAACTAACACGTTTACATCCGATCACCAATTCCCGGGACTCGAGACTTGCGTGCGTGCGTTAAACCCGATGATTCCACGAATCACCAATCCTTGTACCCATGGTTATGGACCGACTCCCGATGATCCCGTGGATCATCATAACAACTTCCGATGATTCCCAGAATCATCGTAACGACTCGACTGACCCAGTTAAGTATGTAATATGCATGACTCGCTAAGGTAGACTTACTAGTTTAGTCAATGTTACTAACCTGAGTTTGTCGGGTGTCACGGAGATGGTCTGAAAATACTAATACTTGATAAAGAAGGTAATGTTAAGAACGAACACTTCAAATGTTGTATACCAAGAAGTATTTGCAAATTTATGAATGAGTATTATGTATTCAATCAATATATTTTCTTTTTAGTGTAATGTAGTTTATGAAATATGTTTTTGTTCTTTACAATTGTCATTTATCTTTTATTGGAGGTGAATACATATTCGTTAATTAAGTATATGCATATTTTAAACAGTTATAAGAAACGTTCATATGTGATTATATTATGATAATTTATAGTGTTTGCAAAACAATATATAAACAGATACTTTACACATTAAAGCTACTAAATCTTATATGTTTGTTTGTCATGTTAGAGATTTAAGTACTATTATACAACACATGCAAGTATGTATTTTATAAATTCGCACTTAATATCATCTTATATTCATTTTCATTTTACTCGGTATTTGCCACGTGTTAACGCGGGTACAAACCTTGAATGTGTGAAGATGTTTAATCGAGTGAAAGATTCTAAATAAATGAAATCTTTGAACACCAACATAAAACCACCCATTTTGTCATTTGACTTGGGTATACACCGTGTGTACACGTGTGACTATAACCTAGCTTTTTATAAACTTTTAAAATTTAAGAATCTAATAACAATTAATCAAATTAATATTGATATTTTACTTATGTATTGTACATATCACATCCTCTATTCACAACTTTCACTTTGAACTTAAAATCTATTCACAACTTTTCTAAATTCTATTCTTACCACTTTAATCAAAGCATCTTTATCATTATAATCAGCATTATTGGAACACTCTATTTACAACCTAAAGCCAAGTTCAAATCAAAATAATGAAAAATATTAATCTAATAACAAAACCAATTATTACTAACCATAACTGATTAAGGTTGTTATACTCAATATACATCAAAATTTCAACTTTTACTAAAGTTGTTAATAAACTGCGTCATAACATATTCAATACATATCAAACAAAAATTATTTTAAGTTTCTATAAAACATACTATACTTAATAAGCTTCTTCATCATCATCCATTTCAGAATCGGATGACTCCTCTGCTTCCACCATTGCCGCTTCCTCCTTCAGATTCATGATTTTTAGGCGAATCATTTGTTCCAGGTTCAGCATCGCTGTGCTTCTACTGCTGTTACACATGCGTACTTTATCGAGTTCCACCAGCAAGTCATAGTCATTGCAGTTTTCAATTTCATCTCTTGACATCAACCGATATTCACCATCGGTAAACTGCACACTTGCAATATTAAGCTTTTCAACAAAAAACCAACTGTTGACATGAAATACCTCCATAAGATCATCAAACTCATCCACTCCAAAGATTTCTTCCAACTTACCAATCAGTTTGCCTTCTTCAATGCTTGGCAACTCGATGTTTCTTCCAAACTCATACATTTGTCTTTGAAACTCTTCTCCCATTTGCATAATCGCCTTTCTTGAACCGAAAACTAAACATGTATTGGCACTCATGTTTACCAAATATCTACGCTTGATTCTGCAGAACCTCCAATTCATAACCATTTCCATTGTTTAATATCTTTTTTTTAGAACTTGTGTGTGTTTATTTTGAAGAAAGTAGATTTGTGATTTATGTTTAGTGATTATGATTATATACATTTAGATAAAACACGTATAAAGAACTGAAGTGACAACATCGATTTTCAACACAAATAATAATTAATATTTGATACCCTATTAATTGTTTGATCAGATGAAAAGACTGGTTTTTGCATGCAGTTTACAAAGTGGCGGTTGTTAATTTCTGAATTTAATATTTCGAATATTAATTATAAACTAACAAAGTTAATGGTTATTGTTATTAACAATACGTGTACTTTACGTGTACTAACAATTGTTAGTGTTATTAACAATAAGTATACTAGCCCAAGCCCAATTAAGTTTAGGCAAGTCTGTTGGGTTAAGAAATTTTATAGTCCATAATGTGTTTTTGGGTTGTATTTGTATATGTATTTTTTATTAAAACATACATGTAAGTCATTTATACATAAGTTTATTCAGTTTCATACATAATTATGTGTGTTTATTTTTTAAATCTTATGATACACAAAATACATATTTAGCTAACACATAAAAAGACATAAACATATGTATATGTTTTTTTAATACAAAAAGAAAATAAATCTTTTTGAAACCATCCTTCTCAAACTCATGCATATTACGGTTTTTCTTTAATCCTATGTTTTCGTACTGATTTATTTGAGGAAGATTCGTATTTTTGTGTATTAGTCATAAATATGTTACCTAAATTGGGTTTAAGGTTTATAAAAACTACTTTCAAATCGCATGAGCTTCTCTGTTTTTTTTAATTATGTCAACGTTCTATTAATTAATTAATCTATTTTTGTACCAATGTTAATGCTAACCAATCAAAATTAATACTATTAAATTCGATTTACGAAATTTATTTTTATTGCGTAATAAGTTTCATTTTAATAATCATTTTATAAAATACAATTTATTGAATAAATAATTTAAAATTTTAATACATTCTAAAAATATATTTCAATACTCCTATAAATTTTCAATAAACCATTAATCATTTTAACTAGGTTTCAATACTCCTATAAATTTTCAATAAACCTTTGATCAGTTGCTGCATCTGAATACTCAAGCTATTGACCTCATTTAGTATGCTAAGTCGTTATATAAATCAGCTGGTTTTGCAGCCATGAAAATCTCCATTATACGGCAGTTTTGAAATATCCATTATGAGGTTTCGTCGTGTTTTTATGAAGTTCACATTTGATAGTTGTTTCACTTAGGTTTCCAACTTGTAAGCTAAATTTGACTTATAACAAGTCAAATAGTAAATATATTCATATCATATACTTATATGTAAGTTATTTATTTAAATCTTTATCGAAGGTAGTTTTCAATCACCGTGTAATTTGATCTAAAATTAAAATAAATGTTTTGCTTACCTAATGAATTTTAGCATAATTGCGTAGTGGATTACTGAATGTTGAACTTTAATGCATGGTCTATACAATTATTGTGTATATGCATATTTTAAACAGTTATAAGAAACGTTCGTATATGATTATATTATAATAATTTATAGTGTTTGCAAAACAATATATAAACAGATACTTTACACATTAAAGCTACTAAATCTTATATGTTTGTTTGTCATGTTAGAGATTTTAAGTACTATTATACAACACATCCATGTATGTATTTTATAAATTCTCACTTAATATCATCTTATATTAATTTTCATTTTACTCGGGTATTTGCCGCGTGTTAACGCGGGGCTCTAACCTAGTTAAATAATAAAACATCTCTTTCTCTCCCTATTATCTCTTCTCATATTCTTGCTATTAGGCTTGTTCACAACATTATTAAATTTTTGTCATCAACCAATCTTAACCATCCATCTATAGATCTAAGGGCCACAAACACTTCTTATCATTCTCACAAAAATCACTCTTTGTATCCGAACCTTTACATATATATATATATATATATATATATATATATAGATATCACCGTTAAATCATTAATGGACAAAAGTAAGTTAACGTTGTAATTGATTTTAGGGTAGTTTTTTTCCTGAGAATATTTGACATGCTTTTGCTTGTGTTTTGTCTAGGAGAATGTTGTTCATAGCAATGTTATTTTTCCAGTTTAACTTGCTTTCCTTGTAATAGTATTCCTAAACCGTGACCCATTTGTGTGTGAGCTGTTGAGGTTGGTTAAGATAAGATTATCAATGTATAGTTGTGGCGTTGCTAATGTTATTCACAATCATTTGAACTAACTGTAGATGTATTGGCCCATTATTAATTGTATACGACTTGAATAGATCAAGGATTAAGATTCATGGACAAAATGTGTCGTTAGAACTTATTAAAGACTAACATGATTGCAAAAGTTCGTTCTTTGTTGGTTTTATGAATTGAAACCACACAATTAACTCGGATTAAAGTGAGCGTCATTGTATAACTATCTGAACGAACTATCTTATTGGTATTATCAAACATTTGAACAGACTAAAATCTATTTTTGACAAGAACAGGATTGTAATCTTCGATGTATTGAAAATTACCGTATATCAAAACTGATCGAATAGAATCGTGAGTGTGTATGTTTTTACCGTCATCAAAAAACTTGCCAATATCCTCAAAAAATTCAGATCAGTTATCCTCTAAAAAATTAATACCCGACCTAATAATTTTAATGACAAAATTACATAAATCAACCTTTATGTATTACCAAAACTACAACCTATACCTTTCACTATGAAACTCACACAAACCAACCTTTATGTATATTTTTTGTTGCAGTTACAACCTTTAACACAAACCCAGTTAGTTTGTGTCGTTAAGTCAAGGGCAAATTAGTAATTTTACCCCACTTTTCATCTTCTTCCCTCTGTCTTTCTCTCTCTCTCTCTCTCTCTCTCTCTGTAATTGAATTTGAGTGAATTATATATAGGTATATATGTATGATTAATAGAAGAATTAACCCCACCACCATCCCCACCGTGTCTCCTCCCTCTATGCACCACCATTTCCACCACCGTCATAACCTCTGCCACCCATCACCGGTTTCTCATCACCCAACCCAAATCGAAGGTGCAAATCTGTCCCTGGCCGTCTGAGGATAAAAAATCATATAAATGGTCCCCTAGTTCCATCATTGACGAAGCTAAACAATCATCATTGATGACAGAAATGGTCCCCTGTTTCATCACAAAATCAGAGACGGAGCAGTCGAAGCTAAACAATGATATAATGAATCATTGAAGCTAAGGATGATGACAGTGGTGAGCTAAATGGTCCCCTCGTTTCATCACAGAAAACAGAGGATACCAAAATGGTCCACTTGTTCAAAAAAATTCCCGCAAAAAAAATTAAGCAGAGGAGGATGATGGTCGGAGGACGTGAGCTGAGGAGGAGGATGATGGTGGTGGTGAGTTGAGGATGATGATGATACAGCGGTGGAGCTGGGTGACAGATGTTATGACAGTAGTGGTAATGGTGGTGCACAGAGGGAGGAGACACGGTGGGAATAGTGGTGGTGGTTCACACGGTGGTTGTGATGGTGGTGTTATATGGTGGTCAAGGTGGTGGTGGTGAAAACCAAAGGTGGTGGTGAAAGCATAGGGAAGAAGATGAAAAGAGTGGGTAAAATGACTTATTTGCCCTTGACTTAATGACACAAACTAACCGGGTTTGTGTCAAAGGTTGTAACTGCAACAAAAAGTGTACATAAAGGTTGGTTTGCGTGAGTTTCATACTAAAAGGTATAGGTTGTAGTTTTTGTAATACATAAAGGTTGGTTTATGTAATCTTGTCAATTTTAATTGACGTATTGCATACAAGATTTCATTTTAATAAATGGAAGTAGCGATTTATTGTTTTGGAATATACATCATCATAATTCCAAGACCCTTTTTCACTCTGACCATTAAGTTTAAACAGATGCCAATACATATGTTAGTTTCATTCCTAACAATATGATAACAATACCCACAAGACTATTGGCCTAATTAAAACAAATATATTTGGCCCAAATTTGATTATACACGCTAACTCGTTACAACAATAAAGTCTGCCATTACTGCATCACCAAACTTAATTGTTTAACTAGTGGGTGTACCCACGCGTTGCAGCGGGGTCCACAAATGGGTTGCAATACAACATTATGATACTTAGGTTTTTTGCCGCAAGTTACGCAAAAAGAATAGAAATGTGCACACTATGTTTTAACAAGTATTCGTAGAAAGAAAAAAAAAGAAATGTGCACCGCCACTTACAACTAATTGCAGTTCACCACAAAAACCATGTACTCATTATTGAACACATCTTAATAAACCAAATGTATGTTACTGTTACAGACCAATATAAATATAAACATCACTCTTGTGTAAGTTGTCCGGTCATTGCATATCTACATAATCACGCCATTGAAGACACCTTTTTAAATGATAAAATTCATTTATATGACAAAAGCTTGTAGTAATAATATGATATTGTATACACTATCATATGAAGGTCATTCATGTGCCGAGAAATTGATATGTTTTCACGTATAATTATCACTTGTTTTATACTCTAAATCGTGCTTTTATCTTTGTTTTTTCAGGATTTATCTTTCTTAGTTGATAATCGCAGGTTTGGAGGTTCGGTGACGAAAAGAAGTGAAAACCTGCACAAAACGGCAAAAAAAGGATGACGAATTGAAGACTTTGAAGATCTGCCAGACATGGCACGGCCGTGCACCCGGCTTTGTGTAACACTCCAACCGATGGCGGAAACATCGAGGTGTCACGTATGAATGATTGTTCAGTAGCACAAGGTAATCAAATTTTAAATAAGCATTTATTCCAATACAATATTGAATTACATAATAATGTCTTGAATGAAATCTAGTACATCAAATAAACGAAACTTAGAACTTCAAGTAACTCCTCATGCTAGCGACTTCAAGCATCAGTATTTCCTGTTGAGTTTGGAAAAGATGGGGGGGGTCAACTAAAAGTTGGTGAGAATACATAGACCTAGTCTAGCAATAAGTTTGTATGTTTCAAAAGTTTAGCATTTCGTATGTCAATTGTATATCAAAGTCTACATGTGGAAACAAAAACACAAATGATAGTATGCACATAATCAATCCTCCGATAAAGTTTAGGTCCATCCCGCATCCACGATTCTCCTTACAAAGTTTAGGTCCATCCCGCTTTCACGGTTCTCCTTATAAAGTTTAGGTCCATCCCGCTTTCACGGTTCTCCATATAAAGTGTGAAACCATAACAATCACCCGCGCTCCCCATAGAAATGGTCAACGAATCTAGGTGGGGTTGTCAATCCAATAGATCTATCATTGTATATCGCCGGCTTGATCAAGGCTAAGGATTATGTAAGTTTAAGTTTAAGTATAACAAGTTTTTGTCTATGACATGTGGCAGCAAAGATTTACAACTAGACACGTATGAAAAAATGCTCAAGTATAAAAGTGTCACACCCTCAAAATCCACTTGCGGAGTTTTACCGCGAGGCGCATGACAAACCAGGATCCAAGTCAACGATCACAATAAACAAATCTAAATGAACACATGCAATTTCATAAACATTGTTAAAAATCCCCAATTACTGCGGAAGCTTATTCTCAAAACATAATCCAAAAGTAAACCAAAATATTCAATGTTCGAAAACCATGCAACCCTAACTAGACGCCGTGCAGACGCGTGCGCCCTAGTTCCGTAGTGCTCCCTTAACGACCTGAGAAAACATGTAAGAGTTACGTCAGCACAAAAATGCTGGTGAGTTCACAGGTTTGTAATTAAAGTACCAAGTTCAACCTGTCCATACTATATCAATTTGCAAACCAAAGTACGCTAGCTAGGCGTATGTTTTGTTACTTCTACGATTGGAAAACCATTACTAACTCGCAAACCAGATGTCGTGCCCGAATAGTAAACCTGTTCCTGTTTGAGACAATATGCACTCGCCGACCCTCCAAGCCGACGAGCGGGGTTGGTCACTCCCAATAGATCTATTCACATTTCCCCGTTGTGCTAACCCGCACATTCATGGTTTCCCCCGGGACTTCCAAAGATCGTATAGTAAACCATAGAAACCCATAGTATGACAGTTGTTACCAAAACATAAGTTTAACACATGTTTTCTCCCCCAAAAAGTGAAACTAGTTAAAAGAGGGGCCGTAAACTCACCTTAACGTGCCAGCAAAGAATCCGAACCGCAAGTAATATATGCTACCGACACCCTAATAACAGTGTCATTAAGTGAGTATAGGCGTAATATCATTACACCATATAACTCGTTTGTCCAAGGCGTTTTAAATGTTCAAAAGCGTGTAAGTGACACCTAGTGATTCTACATGCATAAGTAAATCCTACGGACCCGTTGGTGAATACGTTGGTTACAATTAGTTTCTACATTCCGTATGTGTCTCAGACAAGTGTACTTCAGTTACATGTCAATTCCATACCACCTAAGACCTCAATTAATCACATAAGCACATAATACACAATCTGTGTTTTCAGGACAGATTGTGCGCCATCAAAACGAATTTATTTAAAATAGCAAATCAGTGAGTTAAACTCCCAAAGTTTTACTGAATTTTCTTTGGGATTCACTTAACAATACCTATTTTTGTTTTGTCTTAAATCCAAACACAAAAATAATTAAAATTCGTCTAATACATCTATGTTCAGAAAACCTTCCTAACAGGTCAGTTTGGTAGATAAATTCCCAAAAATTGTGTATTCATCCAAACGGGATGAATCCACTTGGAAAACTCATATTACTCCAATATTAACCTTCTGTAAAAATTTCACAACCCAACTCTTTATAAAACTTGATTTATGATGTTTCAAAGTTGACTCAGTTTGATACCCGAAATTCTGACCTGACCTATTTTAAATGAAAATTCCAAAAACATATCAAACGACATCCAAATCAGATGATTTTGCCCATTCTAAAAAGCTAAGACTATGTACAATCTATTCATGCAAAGAATCGATCAAACCAATTATTTTCAAGCCACGAAACAGACCCTACAAGTCGACATTCAGAATCTGTCCAGATTCTAATCATGCAATATTATCAATTATATCAAACCCTAGTTGCATATTATCAATCAATAACACCTAATAATCATCATACAACATTAGTAAGAACCACATCTGATCAAAACCCTAATTATACATCACAAACATCATTATTCACAAACCCTAGAAGTCTAAAACATCAAGAACATGCATAATCATGCAAAACATATAACATTCATAATATAACAATGTGCTTGACCCTTTTAATCTTCGTAATCATCATGTTTTAACTTTTATAGAATACTTTCAGACCTGGACAAACAAGGTTTTGATGTTTTAAAACAATTTAAAGAAGATTAAAACATAAGGGAATGAAGATTATACCACAAACACTCCAAAACAACCAACCCAACGCTCTCCAAGCTTCCCGATTGATGTTCTTGAGCTTTAGCAGGTGGTTTAGGGTTAATAATTCGTGTGGGGCAAAAAGGGGGCGATTAGGGTTGAGTTTAGGGGTTGCATGGGGGTTAAGGATGCTTAAATAAGAGTTTAAGGCGGTTTAAACCCGTCAGACATGAGCGAGCGGCCGCTCGGGCCCTGTAAGCGGCCGCTCACAGGCCCGAGGCCCTCGTTCGTGTCTCGTTTCATCACCCGACGCGTTATCCTTTGACGTTTTCGTTATTTCGGACCGTAACAAGCGCAACCCCATGCGTTAAGACCCTAATCAACCTCCTACTCCACTTTTAGTGATTTTTATTAACGTATTCGGTTTAGGTTCACATAATCACGTATGGTTTTCACATAAGTTCATCAACTATCACAGAGACACATAAGTTCATTATTCACCAACGTCCGAGGTTCACTAATCATGTAATCACATATTAACTCACAACAATGCACGTATGTCCCATCTAGCTATCTAGCTAACCCTAGTTAAGTATAATATACGCGTGACTCGCTAAGGTAGACTTTAATCTAGACAACGTTGTTAACCAGAATTTGCCGGGTGTCACAAAAAGCATAAAGTTTTAAGCATAAAAAAAGTTGCATAAACGAGGTTACGTAAACTCACCTTAGCAAAGTGTTAAGTCCTTTGAAATAGAATTAGTGTGGTCCAACATTGCCAAGTATTACCCTATGTTTAAGGCAATAAATAAGTCTAAGTTTTTCTAGTCTACAAGTATTTCTAGAGCTCCTAATTTGGGGATAGGCAATTGTTTAATTGTTATTTTAGATAAATTGTTAATGATCTAATAAATAAAAGAAATTAGAAAAATAAATAAATAAAAGACTTTTTTTGTAAAATTTTGCTTAGAGATGGTTATATTATAATGTTGTAAATATGAAAAAAAATTTTATAAAATTATTTTCTTAATAATTGAATATTTAGTATATTTATATTTATTTGTCAAAATATAGTATTAATTTCTAAAATATTAAAATTCATAAAGTTTCAAATTAAAATTTATATTTCTATTCTAAATGAACAAAAATAATTTATGTAAAATGTTGATGTAAAAATAGTGAAAAAATAAATTTATTATGAATTATTTATGATTAAAAAAGCAAGAATTAATAAAAAATATTAAATAAATGTTTTTCTAAAACAAAAATTAAATTCTAAAAAGGTTATTGATTTATAAGTTTAAAATCATTTTTGTGAAATTTTATAAAATCGTTTAGATATTAATATAGAATTTTTAACTTATAAGTGAATAAACTTGTAATATATTTTATATGTATTAAATGAATGATTTTTGAAAAACTAAAAATTGTATAATAAACTTTATCATTAGAATAACATAGAATAATTTTTATAGAATTTATCGACCTCTTTTAGTATTTAAAAACTATTTTAAAAGATTAATTGGTTAAATATATTAATAAAGGGTTTAAAAAAAAGATTGTTGTTGCCAAGGATCGAACCCGAGTCCTTGGCCGGTTCAGTGTCTTACAATCACAAGTCCAGACCATCTGGTCTGGACCCTGAGAATGAGTAGGTTTTATTTTGATTAGTCATAAAGGTTTCTTAGGTTTTGATTTATAATTATAAGGAAAATAAAAACATGATGCCAAGGTTCGAACCCAATGTCAAGGCCGCCCCAAGCTTTAAACATGGAATGTTTAACCAACTGATCTATGGATCTGTTGTGTTTTATTATCATTCTGTTTTAAATAAAAGTATTTACTCGATTGTATCATCTTCCCCAAATCTAACTAAGAACCCTAGTTTTACCAATTAAAACAATCAACAACAATAACCCTAGAAACATTGGGGTTATTGATCGGCTAATAGTGTGGAATAAAACCTTGTATTAAATTTTACACTTATAGTGCTCGAAGACTCACGAAGAACAGTCAAACGAAAAGTCAAACGACCATGGTCTTGATTATTACGATGAATCTAACAGAAATTGAGGGTAGGGGTTTGTTAATCAGCACTTTTAGGTCACCTAGTGGGGTTAATTTATACCCAAACACACGATTGGAAGAATTGGAATGTTTGACCCATCCAAAAATAAAACGCGTATTTAGCTTAATTATGGTATGTTTTGAATGGAATTTACGTGTATAATACGCCTAAGGATCTGTCAATTTATTAATACGAATCATTTAGATGCTTCATTCCATGTTTTGATTCAATTACGTGGTCAACCGTGTGTTGTTTTGGCTTGGTGCTGTGCAACGACAGAAAGAAACAAAAAAAAGGTTTTAGGTGGGCCGGTTTTCTTTTGGGCTGTTCCAGGTCTGGGCTCAATGATGGGTGTTGGTTTGGGTTCCAATTGTGTTAAATTCAATCTAGAAAGTGATTGGGATTGGTTTGGTTTAGTGATGTTCATTTAGAATTTTATAACTAACTTTTTATAAGTTTTACAAATTTTAAAATTTCCAAAGATCTGAAAAATTTTATTATGATTATTATTATTATTATTATTATGATTATTATTATTATTAAGATAAAGAGGTTTCAAACATTTAGTTTTATCGAGCAACGTTTAAAAAAATTAATAATTTTGACATGTCCAAAATTTATAGGAATGGAGAGTAATAATGTTATAAAGTAGATGTGAATGGGACTTGAAAAAAAAATGGGGACTTTTTTATTAATTCGAAAATTAGGGATAATTACGAAATATTACACCGTGCAACCCTCCCGGGTCAACAAGTCAACATTTTCAAGTCAAAGGAGGTCAATTTCAGAGTTTCCGAAAGTGCACGGGCGTGCACAGTGTTGTAGCACTGCCGTGCTTTACTCCAGTGTGTTCTCTAAGGTAAAAACCGACCAAGACTGACAAGACGCTTAGTTTTCCAAATGAGCACGGGCGTTCCACATATACATGCACGGGCGTGCCAAGCAACAAACCAACAGTTTCTGCACAAAGGACTCTGCAACGGTACCCGTTGTCGAGCATGGGCGTGCCAGAAAAACGTCAAGGGCGTGCAAGAGCTGAAATGCCTATAAATAAAGGCCTTCATCCCACATTTTGAAGCATCCCTTCCCACTCGCAAACCAACACTTCTTCACGAAGTTTCTGCCCCCTTAAAGGTTTAGAGGTGTCCCTTGGAGCCTGGGATCACTCCACAAACATCTTCAGGGAGAGAGAAACACCCCAAAATCACCCAAAACCCTTAGAAATCTTCATACAACATTCCACTATATCTTATACACAAACCCAACCTTGTGAGCTTGTTGTATCAACCATGCTAGGCTAGATTTCTATTGGTGTTGTTAGGGTGAGGATGGACACTTAGTATGAATTAATATAGTTCATCTTTTATTTTAAAGTGGTGTTTTGTGTTCTTAATAATTCTTACTATTCCAAACTTTGTTTAATGGTATAATTAACAAATCAATTAGTCTTTGGTCTTGTGAGTGTCTTGATAGGAAATGGGAAGGACTCATGAGTGTACCCATGGTAACCCATGCACTTATGAACTTAAACCCATGAGTAGTGATTAGTCCATTTGTGGGTAGAAATACACACACTTTGAGACTTAATCCTCTACTATCAAGATCTCATTTAGGGTCAGTACGGTCTTTATACTTGGTCCTAATGATAAGTTGATCCTTAATCTCACACCTTGGTTTCATGGTCTATGTGAAGCTTTGATGTGGGTTATGGGTTGATGAACTCGTGTTGAAATAAAACGGTTTTTATTTTATTTCATCATTATACTGCCGCACAGTTAATGATAGACCAGTCACTTTTTGATAAGTTAATTAAACCAAGTAAGGGATGCACGTGTGCTGGTTAGTCACGACTTCTCTATGATATTAAGTGGTAACTTGCTCGGTCATGCTCCGGCCAGCGACAAGCTATTCACAAAAGTCTAGAGTAGTTTGATGTCTATATAGCAACACCGGGAGGCGGGTAATTCGGGGTTGAGTCGACATAGTCTCAAGTCACTTTATTTTCAGTGTTGAGAGGTGAGCTTACCAGGTCGAGAGACCCTCACAATAACATTAAGAACGCAGTCGTTTGTACAGCTTTGCAAAAACAGTCACCTCTAGAAAATGCAGTTGCAATTCTAAGTTAAGCACAAGTGCGTGCTCAAACACACCACTATAAAATAAAGATAGCTATTTTCATACCAGGTTCCATCTGATCCCGAAGCAACACCATTGTTTTGCTATTGTTTTTTCTTAAAAAGTTTACATCTCTCTCTTTTACTTTTCCTTGCATTTTAAAAAGTCTTTTCAAGTAATTTTAGGAAGCTGAGTAGTAAAAATCTTGTCCACGGATTCGATACTCGGTACTTGCACATTTCTATACTATATACGATAGGTGCGCTTGTCTATTGTGTCGGGTTTAGAACGTTGAGCAACTATCATTTTAAATTATAAATTTAAAACTTGTAAGTGTCCTTCTGTTTTCTAACTTGCTCGTCTTTTCATTAAAGCTTTTGGCCTCTCCCCCCACGACTTTGCCCTTTTTGAAAAGAAGTTTAGTTTTCTTAAAACACCCACACGACATCAAGTTCTTGGCGCCGTTGCCGGGGACACGACTGTTTTAGAGAAAGGTTTTCTTAAAATTACTCATTTTATTTACTTAAGTGTTTTTGTTAAAAACTTTCATCTTAAAGGTTCTTAAATAGTGTATGAACTTGCCTTGGGCCCTAGCATCGCTAGACCCAACGTTGTAGACGGATCGGTTTTGACAAAAACGTTTAGGTGATCATACAAGTCTAACAAATCCAGGTGCGGAAACCCTAGATTGTTTACAATATGATATGAATCGAATCAAACACACACAATTACCTTCCCAATATCATTCTCATTAATAACTTGATAAAAAGATGTTTACAATTAGGTTTACAAGGTTATAATTCAATATCAGAAAGATCAAAACCTAGAGAGAGAAACTAGACCAGACACACAGCACAAAATGGCAAAAGTTATAAAGTTAACAAAAAGTTCAGCTTATATAGGAAGCTACATTCGATCGCTCGACTAGGTCGAATGTGCTCCTTCGACCTTCACTGTAGCTCGAACCAAGCATCTGTCTATTTTCTTCTCCCTTCGACCATGTTAGTCTTCCTTCGACCTATCATATCCTTCCTTCGACCTCTCGTAAATCAGCAAAACATTTTATTTCGTCAATTCAAAGCACTAGTCGCAATATGCATCTACAAACTTTGATGCCGACCATTTTGAAATCAAGTCCCATGTCATCCACATGATACAACAAAACTGCACTTTTCATGGTCTTCCCGTTGAAGATCCCCATGCCCATATCGCAAATTTCCTCAAAAGTTGTGATACTTTCAAGTTGCATAACGTCTCTCCTGGCGCTATTCGACTTCGCATGTTTCCTTTTTTCACTAAAGGATCGGGCCAAAGCATGGTTAAACTCACAACCCGCAGCTTCCATTACCACCTGGGCTGACCTTGCCCAAAAGTTTTTCTCAAAATATTTTCCCCCAGCCAAAATCGCAAAGTTAAGAAATGACATTACCACCTTTTGTTAAGAAGAGGGAGAGTCACTCTATGAAGCTTGGGAAAGATTTAAAGATATGTTGAGAAAATGCCCCTATCATGATCTTGAAGTTTGGCTACAAGTTTCATCTTTCTACAATGGGCTGACGAATCAAGCAAGGCAGACACTCAATGTAACGCCCAGCGTTTCCCGAATAATATAATAATAATATTTTATTCTTAAAACGATTTTTAATTCGTTAACAATAATATCCTGTTAACAAGAAATACATTCATATTTATTAAAAAATTTAATTATTTGAAATTGCCAGATAACGCGTTTTAAGCAATAACATACTAGTTGACCGACACTTATCCTTTTAAATTTTATACGTGACTATAGACATCTACATATGGTCCAAATACTCATTTTATGTCGGTTATTATAAATAGTTTACGTATTATATTTATTTAAGTGCTTAACCGAGTTGAAACGTTAACGAGAGACACCATTTAACGGGTTCGTACACGAGGTAACCTTCCACCTAGCTAACCCTACCTATTTAAACACCTTAACCCCTCTCTTCTTCTTCTTCTTCTTCATTCAACCATAAAGAAAACCCTAGCCACACTAACCTACAACCACTATAATACACCACCACCACCACCATTAACACACATTCTTCCTCTCCAATCCTCTTTCTCTGCACTCCTTACCCACACAACAACCATCACCATAGAATTCCCCCTTTTCCTCTCTGGATGACAGCAATGGTGAGGACAAGGAACCACCCGAACCACCATGCTTAACCCCTCTCTCTCTCTCGCACCCTAGGCAGGCGCCGCCGCCAACCACCGCCACAATCCGAGCTGCACCACAACGCATAACCCTCACCCTCTCCTCCTCTCCTCTGCGCGTCCCTCTCTCTCTCCTTAACCCTGGAAGCCGCCACAAAGGTTGAAATCCATACCCTTCCTTCTAGAGTAGCGGCAGCCAAGCAGACCACGACACTCTGACTCGAGGATGTGGCTCCCGAGTCAGCTACAGTGACGACGGCCAGCTGTGATGGAGGCCCGATTTTGGTGCGACGATCGGGGATGGGTTTTCCGTTGATGGTTTGTTCCGGTCAGCCCCTCTATAAACCGGTAACATGTTTCTTTTCTGTTTTGTTGGTTCCGGGTCAACTATGTGGTCGTGACAGGTTTTGATTTGGTCCTTTCATCTTTGGTTCCGTTTTCGTTTCATTCTGGGTTAAGTTTGGCTATTTGAATCAGGTCTCGTGATTATTATGCCCGATTGGTGTTGGTGCCGAGGTGAGTAGTGGTTGTGACTGCAGCGATTAATGGAGTTTTGTTCGGTTTCTGGCTCTCGTCGGACTGATACTGTGACCGGCAGTGGTCACGGGTCGATGGAAAGGAAGACCTGGACCGACTATGGACGATGTGTGTGTTTGGGTTTCGTTTGGTTATGGCTGTTCGTTTTCTTTTTCTGTTCGGGTGATATCAGTCAACTTCCAGTCCAACGTTTCAGATCTGGTCAAACACTTGGTCGCAGTCAAAGCTGGTCAACACGTATTTCGAGACGAGTTCGTGTCTATTCGTAAACATAAAATGGGAAGGTATATCGCGCGCTTGTTTTCTTTCTTTCTGTTTCAGTTGTTTCGTTTTGAATGAAAACACTAACGGTGTATACGCGCGTAACGAACCGAATGTACTTGTAATAAAACGCCTAAATAGTAATGAGACTTTTGAAAAAGGAATGGTTAATCTATATTATGTTTATGAGCATACGCATTCCCATATTTCTTTTACATATACAAACACATTATCTAGTCGTTTATTCAAGTCCAACAATAGTCGATTTATTATTTTGTCGCCAAATGATGACTAAAATATGTTAGTATGTATATATTGTTACTAGAACGATCAAAGGTTGAGGTATACATAAGCGTTACTTGTCAAGCATATAATTTTTGTTACATTATAGTTTTAACGAGTTAATCAATTTTCGTGTCTAAAAGCTTAGTCAAATTACGTGTTGTTTAGTTTAGACAATTGATGTTTTGGGATAAAATAGACGACTTGCGTTGTCTGGTTTCTTACAAAAACAGAGGAAACTCTGCCCAAATTTTATAAAAAATATAAGAAACTAATCGGCCTCCCAAGTTTATAATTACGTGAAGATGAGATTATGTCTTTACAACTAAACTCTAACTTTCAAATCTTACGTCGTCGAAAATAGAAAAATTTGTATTTATTAACAAGTATGTATAATACGATCCAATCTGCGAAACGAGTCAACTTGTGAGTTGAGCCACCCAAATATTATTTTCTTTAGCAAAAATATGTCTTTACCAATAACATCAAATCGTGACCTTGAATGAGATATTAAAGCAATTATTTCAAACAACTATACATACGCTTATATTTTCAAGAAATCCAAACCAAATTACTAACGGTTCGTTAAGTCATACACACTTTAAGACGCGCATTCATTCAATGCGAGTCTAGGTAGTTGAATAAACTATCTATACAATCAATAAATGAAACAAGCGTATTTGCATTAGAATTTAAGGCATCGTTTGTTTGTAATAGGATACAAGAGTTCAATTAATTCAAGTTCAGACTTTTTGCTACTTGCAAATACTTACACAGTGAATTTCAGGTGAGTTTTACATAGCCCCTTTTATTTATCACCATTTTTGGGGTGAAACATGTTATAACATTATCATTGCAATTCAATCATCAATGTGTCTATGTGTTTTCTATGTTGCATTATGTCTTGAGCATGATTAGAGTAAGCACCATTCTAGCATAATCATTAACATTGATCAGCCGACGGTATACATTGATAGATCTATTGGACTGACAATCCCACCCGGATACGTGCCTCCTACAAAGGTTACGTGGGTGTTTGTTATCGCATAACATATTCAATTGGACCATGAGCGTATGGTATGTATCATTTTATAACAGTCATCAGGGTTGATTATGCACTCGATTTATTTCTAGTATGTTCTCACATATGGGCTAGATTGACATGACACATGAATTGCACAACATTTTTATTCATTTTATTATCAAAAACCTATGTAATTCTCACCAACTTTTGTTGACCCAAAATATTTTCAAACTTAACATGTTTCAGGTTATAACATGCTCGAAGATTAGAGTTAATGCTTGAAGATGCGTAGCTTGTATTTTTCATTATGATGTACAAATTCTTAGAACAGTTATATGTAATTTATTTAAATCATTTATTGAAACTTATTATTTACCATGAGCTACTGAACAATCATCAATACGTGACATCCCGATGTTTCCGCCATCGGTTGGGGTGTTACAGATTGGTATCAGAGCCCTGGTTATAGGGAATTAGGTTATTAGAAAAATAATCTAGTCTATAACCATAGGATTTAAACCAGAACTTGCTTCTATTACTTGTAACCCTATTTGCTACCTTATCCTTATCACTATCCTCATCCTTATTCTTAGCCTAACTTAGTCTTGCCTACTCTCTTTCACTTATTTGCTACAATTCTAACGTACTTCTAGATTATTAGAGCAAATTCTTTGGACTTAGATCTGATCAGTTTGATAAGCCAACATTTTCGTTTATTCGTGGTTAAATATCTACAATCTTTGTGTTTCATCTCCATTTATATCATCTCCCTCTCATTTAAATCACAAGATTTAAATCTCAAAATTTTTGCAATTCAAATCTATTTTCTTCCTCATATAATCCCCTCGTTAGTCTAAATTCCATGAACCATTTGTGGATCTCAAAATCATATTTCATTTTACAAACTTGTAATATTACCCGCTTGTTTAATCATTTTCAACATCCAATCCAAATCGTATATTTCTCTTTACAACATATTGCATATTCTACTTCTTAAATCATATTACATTACATTCGGGCCAATTTTATTTTAAACCTCCTCCTTACATTTCTTTTTAAAGGCATCCTCAACCATAAAATTTCATCATGTTCAAGATTTTAAAATCCTTGTTTAAACTGTAACCTTATGATCTGTGTATAGGAGATACTGTAGCACCAAAGCTAAAGAGTACTGAATTTCGTCAAACTTTTATCACTTGGGGACTTCACAAACTATAACAAATAAATATTTTTTTTTTAAAAGAGTCTTTTATTTCCACAAACTTATTTGCTAAATTTCAAATTTTTATTGAACAATTTATTGGTGTAACAAATGATTTACGATAAAAATGTTTTAATCTATTAAGAATGACTTCTTTTATGTATTACTCGAAGCTTATTATACAAAACGTCCGAACAAATTCTTGATTTTTTTTGAAATCCGACATCGTGTTTAAAACCTATGACTCATCGAAATATTTTGATCTAGATCAATTTAGTTGTACTATTTAATGATTTTTACATACAAAACCAAATTTTGAAAATAAAATCTTTCCATCCACAGGAACAAAATTTACTCTACAATTTTTCCATTGACACCTACTTACTTTAACTTGTTCGAACCATTACAAATTTTTGGCAAATACCGCAATCATGTTTCCTCATACCCTTCATTTTAATATTTGATTCAAACCCCACGATTCATACTGCTAAATAATCTCCTTACTATTTGTGCCCTTTGGAAAACCCATAAACAAACCCTTTATTAACTATTTTCACGCGCGTTATCTTTCATAACTTTGATGATACTTTGAGTTCTTCATCATCCTCTCAAGAACTAAATTCATACTCTTTACCTTCTTGAACATGAACTTGATCCCTATGATAACCAAACTATTGAAAACTTGATTATTCGTTGCATCAAACTTGATTCTTAGGTATCCATGAGGATTTGATAATCTACCTAAACATTTGATTATTCATGATATTTGGAAGCATGGAAAATAAACTATTTGCTATAAACACACCTAAAGTCATTAACCTTTTCTAGGGCAACTCTATTGCAGCTCGCATGCTATACTTGATACTTGATGCATTTACCAACTTGCTTACATATATGTATTATCAATTTGCAACTTATGTGTTAAGCCAAAAACAATTGTTACACTTAATCAAACAACTGGTAGAGGATGAAGTACTTGCTCAACAGTTAGTAGAGTACCTAATAACCTGCTCAACGATTGGTAGAGGTCATCATGCCTGCTCAACAGTCGGTAGAGGTTCTAATAACCTGCTCAACGACTGGTAGAGGCTATCGCACCTGCTCAACAATCGGTAGAGGTTCCTACTCACTGACTGGTAGAAGTCTTTTTCCTGCTCAACAGTTGGACTCATCTTTGGATACATTATACATGTAAATTGATACAAAGATTTATTAGACTCATTGATACAAAGATTCAATCACAAAATTATTTTGCATTACTTACATGTGTGTTTAGAGTCATAGAAGGACACAAAACCCTAATGTAAGGTAAATTGGTGATTGCGGTCCGGAACGTAATCATGAATTTACAGGTACGTTATGGCAGTGTGAAATTCTATCAAGGTTTTCGGTAGATAACCAATTATAAACTCTAGTTACCTGGTAGTTCATTTAGTCTTTCTATAGTCAATCAACTCATGCATTTCTCTTAGGATTCCTAAAACTTAAGTTTAGTGTTTTGTTAGATTCTTATTCTACTTGCTATTTCAGACGAACCTAATCCAACCCTCATAAGTCATACGTAACACTTTATCCTAGTATCCATAAAACTTCTACCATACTTTAAACTAAATTATAACTGTCCAAGCATTTACCTAAACCATGTGTTTTTAATAACTTCGGGACGAAGTTTCCTAAAGTAGGGGAGACTGTAACGCCCAGCGTTTCCCGAATAATATAATAATAATATTTTATTCTTAAAACGATTTTTAATTCGTTAACAATAATATCCTGTTAACAAGAAATACATTCATATTTATTAAAAAATTTAATTATTTGAAATTGCCAGATAACGCGTTTTAAGCAATAACATACTAGTTGACCGACACTTATCCTTTTAAATTTTAAACGTGACTATAGACATCTACATATGGTCCAAATACTCATTTTATGTCGGTTATTATAAATAGTTTACGTATTATATTTATTTAAGTGCTTAACCGAGTTGAAACGTTAACGAGAGACACGATTTAACGGGTTCGTACACGAGGTAACCTTCCACCTAGCTAACCCTACCTATTTAAACACCTTAACCCCTCTCTTCTTCTTCTTCTTCTTCATTCAACCATAAAGAAAACCCTAGCCACACTAACCTACAACCACTATAATACACCACCACCACCACCATTAACACACATTCTTCCTCTCCAATCCTCTTTCTCTGCACTCCTTACCCACACAACAACCATCACCATAGAATTCCCCCTTTTCCTCTCTGGATGACAGCAATGGTGAGGACAAGGAACCACCCGAACCACCATGCTTAACCCCTCTCTCTCTCGCACCCTAGGCAGGCGCCGCCGCCAACCACCGCCACAATCCGAGCTGCACCACAACGCATAACCCTCACCCTCTCCTCCTCTCCTCTGCGCGTCCCTCTCTCTCTCCTTAACCCTGGAAGCCGCCACAAAGGTTGAAATCCATACCCTTCCTTCTAGAGTAGCGGCAGCCAAGCAGACCACGACACTCTGACTCGAGGATGTGGCTCCCGAGTCAGCTACAGTGACGACGGCCAGCTGTGATGGAGGCCCGATTTTGGTGCGACGATCGGGGATGGGTTTTCCGTTGATGGTTTGTTCCGGTCAGCCCCTCTATAAACCGGTAACATGTTTCTTTTCTGTTTTGTTGGTTCCGGGTCAACTATGTGGTCGTGACAGGTTTTGATTTGGTCCTTTCATCTTTGGTTCCGTTTTCGTTTCATTCTGGGTTAAGTTTGGCTATTTGATTC
Organism: Ambrosia trifida; assembly: GCA_028751855.1. Classification (NCBI taxonomy): domain Eukaryota; kingdom Viridiplantae; phylum Streptophyta; class Magnoliopsida; order Asterales; family Asteraceae; genus Ambrosia; species Ambrosia trifida. Next base: position 90,604,430 of record CM054125.1, on the reverse strand, counting down.
AGGTCTCGTGATTATTATGCCCGATTGGTGTTGGTGCCGAGGTGAGTAGGGGTTGTGACTGCAGCGATTAATGGAGTTTTGTTCGGTTTCTGGCTCTCGTCGGACTGATACTGTGACCGGCAGTGGTCACGGGTCGATGGAAAGGAAGACCTGGACCGACTATGGACGATGTGTGTGTTTGGGTTTCGTTTGGTTATGGCTGTTCGGGTGATATCAGTCAACTTCCAGTCCAACGTTTCAGATCTGGTCAAACACTTGGTCGCAGTCAAAGCTGGTCAACACGTATTTCGAGACGAGTTCGTGTCTATTCGTAAACATAAAATGGGAAGGTATATCGCGCGCTTGTTTTCTTTCTTTCTGTTTCAGTTGTTTCGTTTTGAATGAAAACACTAACGGTGTATACGCGCGTAACGAACCGAATGTACTTGTAATAAAACGCCTAAATAGTAATGAGACTTTTGAAAAAGGAATGGTTAATCTATATTATGTTTATGAGCATACGCATTCCCATATTTCTTTTACATATACAAACACATTATCTAGTCGTTTATTCAAGTCCAACAATAGTCGATTTATTATTTTGTCGCCAAATGATGACTAAAATATGTTAGTATGTATATATTGTTACTAGAACGATCAAAGGTTGAGGTATACATAAGCGTTACTTGTCAAGCATATAATTTTTGTTACATTATAGTTTTAACGAGTTAATCAATTTTCGTGTCTAAAAGCTTAGTCAAATTACGTGTTGTTTAGTTTAGACAATTGATGTTTTGGGATAAAATAGACGACTTGCGTTGTCTGGTTTCTTACAAAAACAGAGGAAACTCTGCCCAAATTTTATAAAAAATATAAGAAACTAATCGGCCTCCCAAGTTTATAATTACGTGAAGATGAGATTATGTCTTTACAACTAAACTCTAACTTTAAAATCTTACGTCGTCGAAAATAGAAAAATTTGTATTTATTAACAAGTATGTATAATACGATCCAATCTGCGAAACGAGTCAACTTGTGAGTTGAGCCACCCAAATATTATTTTCTTTAGCAAAAATATGTCTTTACCAATAACATCAAATCGTGACCTTGAATGAGATATTAAAGCAATTATTTCAAACAACTATACATACGCTTATATTTTCAAGAAATCCAAACCAAATTACTAACGGTTCGTTAAGTCATACACACTTTAAGACGCGCATTCATTCAATGCGAGTCTAGGTAGTTGAATAAACTATCTATACAATCAATAAATGAAACAAGCGTATTTGCATTAGAATTTAAGGCATCGTTTGTTTGTAATAGGATACAAGAGTTCAATTAATTCAAGTTCAGACTTTTTGCTACTTGCAAATACTTACACAGTGAATTTCAGGTGAGTTTTACATAGCCCCTTTTATTTATCACCATTTTTGGGGTGAAACATGTTATAACATTATCATTGCAATTCAATCATCAATGTGTCTATGTGTTTTCTATGTTGCATTATGTCTTGAGCATGATTAGAGTAAGCACCATTCTAGCATAATCATTAACATTGATCAGCCGACGGTATACATTGATAGATCTATTGGACTGACAATCCCACCCGGATACGTGCCTCCTACAAAGGTTACGTGGGTGTTTGTTATCGCATAACATATTCAATTGGACCATGAGCGTATGGTATGTATCATTTTATAACAGTCATCAGGGTTGATTATGCACTCGATTTATTTCTAGTATGTTCTCACATATGGGCTAGATTGACATGACACATGAATTGCACAACATTTTTATACATTTTATTATCAAAAACCTATGTAATTCTCACCAACTTTTGTTGATCCAAAATATTTTCAAACTTAACATGTTTCAGGTTATAACATGCTCGAAGATTAGAGTTAATGCTTGAAGATGCGTAGCTTGTATTTTTCATTATGATGTACAAATTCTTAGAACAGTTATATGTAATTTATTTAAATCATTTATTGAAACTTATTATTTACCATGAGCTACTGAACAATCATCAATACGTGACATCCCGATGTTTCCGCCATCGGTTGGGGTGTTACACTCAATGCAACCGCAGGAGGTATTTTTGGGAACAAAAGACCATAAGAAGCCTATGATCTCATTGAAGAAATTGCACTCAACAGTTATAAGTGGTACAACCCTCGAAGCCAGCCATCCAAGACCGGCCTCTATCAGATCGACTCCACCACTTCATTGCAAGCACAAATTGAGGCTCTGTCAACTCACCTCAGCCAGCTGAGAAAAGCACAAGTCAATGCCATCACCGCAGCAAAGTTGCAGCCACATGAAGAAAGTCTTCCTCAAACCACCGTGGAACAAGTTGACTTCATTGGTACAAACCGCCCGCCAAATGTATGCGCGTAGGATCGTCTAAACAACAAAGATAATGATCAAACAAGTTCAATTCAGGTGCGGAATCCCTGAATTGATCACAAAATGATAATAAAACTAGAAAAACACAGAAATCATCATTAACATAACCATTTCATTCATAATCATAATCATTTACACATTAAAATGTTGTTAATAATGCTTATACACTGTTACAGACTCAAAAGATAACCCTAGGGAGAACACACACAGAGAGGGAAAACAAATGACCAAAAGTTATATTCAAAAAGTTGATTCGACCTTATATAGGCCTGCACATTCGCCCAAATGACTTGGTCGAATGTGCAGGTTCGACCGTTTAAGGTGGGCGAACCAAGACACATACATAAGCAAAGTTACATTCGACCTCCCTGTTTTACCTTCGACCGTTTAGTCTTCCTTCGACCATACAAAAAGCCACCTTCGACCATACGACCAGAAACAAAAACATTTGTAATTCGCAATTCAATAGCATTAGTCGCAATATGTGCATCAACAAACTCCCCCTCGACTATTGCTTGGATTGCTTGAGTCTTCGTTCTTCATCCATCGTCTTGTTCATCAGTTTGATGCGCAATAACGTCTTTTGTTCCTTAGTCATCACTGGTTCATGAGTTTGTTTCAGCTTCTTCTTTTTAACATCCTGAACTTTCACAAACTTCCCCAGTTTCTTGTCAAAGTCACACCCAGCATTCACATCCCATGCAAAGCATAAGAATACCACACGTTGGTATTTGCTTGCTTGTTCACTATTTTGCTTTGCAATAGATTGGATTATAATACAACATGATTATATCTTCATGCGAGCAGTTTATCAGCCACATAGGATCAAAAATATGAATCTTCTTGAAATCTTTTGCACCATCCTTCAAAACAATAATAGCCTCTGCAGTCTTCCAATCATAATACCACCAAATGAAATCCTTTGAAAAGTGTTGTGGAATCTGCATCAAAGGAATATGCTTCAACACTTTCGGTGGTTTATACTTTAAAGTCACCTTAGGCATCCCCGTAATATCATCTTTCTCCTTCTTATGGACAATCCTCTTAGGATATTGTGGGGTAAACACATCCCATTTTGTCATGCTCTCTCTGGCCATCCTATCTGCAAAGTAACCAACCAGATGGTTGTTCACTAAAGCACCTGACATCTCATGTCTGCAGATATCTCTAACAGCCCAGTATGGTAGTGTCTTAATATCATGGAATCTTTCAAAGTACAGGATTCCTTTCTCCCATTTCACCGCGACACATTTCAGCTATCTTAAGTACTTCCAGCCGAGAGCTTTCCCCTTAAACAAATCATTGTGAAACTTGTAAAAGCTACCTTGAACTTCAATCTTTGGACGGTTAGCTTCTTTCTCTTTAAGCTTCCTCAAAAGTTCTTTCAAAGCGTCAGATTGTTCAGTGTTTGGCTTTTGACAATCTGGAAATACTTCTTCAACAAACTTCTTACTCTTTTCATGAGCAAGTTTCTCAGCCTGGCTCAACAGCTCATCAGTGAATTCAGGAAATCCAGAATCTTTGTTATTCTTAAAGTATTCTAGATATTCCTCGCTAGTGATATCCTCAATCTCTACCTCTTCAAATACTGGAACGTCTCTGTCATCGGAGTGATTACCTGCTTCTTTCTCAGGTATGTTTGGTATCTGATTATCACTCATCAACTCCTCCAGATTTACCAACCTGTTTCGCCAGTCCTTCCAATATCTCCTTAGACATGGCTGCAGAAACTTCTCCATCTTCTAAATCGGGATCGTTATACTCCAACTCAAAACGCATGTCATTCGACTCTAATATCTCTAGAAACCTGCTTGTCATCTCGATCGTCCAGACTATGTCAGTCAACATCTGGCGATACAAATTCTTATCATCTTCAGATAAAGATCTGATCTTTTCATTCCAAAAGATATTATCATCGCCAGTAGTACCACCAGGAGCTTTCAAACTTGATCCTCCTGTGTCTTTTCCCGATCCTCTCTTCTCATACTTATACTTTTCAGTATCATCATCATCGTCATCACTGTCAGACCTAGCAGAGCTATTATCTTCACCTGAATCATTTCCTGAACCATCATCATTGAATACATCAGTTGGCAATTCAGTATGTTTAACAGCAGATGATGTCTTTTGTTTCTTTGCTGCTGGGGATGTGATGGGTGATTTAGAACTAGATGTTGCAGGTAATTTCTTTCCAGCAATCAAACTCTCTATATCTCTAGCTCTTTTCTCCATCGGCTTCACCACTTTCTCTTTCTTTTTATACATAGGCTTCTTCTGTTTCTCACCTGTCTTTGGCGATCCTCCAAAATCTTCGGATCCCAATCCCAAACCTTCATCAGTTTCATCTAATGCAATAGGACCTTTTGTCTTTTGCTCTTCAACAGACTTGTTAAGACTTTCAGACTCACCAGCCACAGTGGCATTGGGCGTGGTGCTCTTAACGGTCTCATTCTCTGAATCCCATCTCTCATCTTCTAGTGTCTCTTCAGAATCAACAGACACTTCATCAACCAGATGTAAACCCTTCTTGGCTACACTCTTCTTCCTTCTAGAAACCTTCTTCTGAGCAGATTCTACATCATCTTGTTTTTCTTTGCCTTTCCCAGTCTTCGCAACAACGTTCACAATTTGACGCTTTCTCTTTGCAACAGGATTAACTGGACATAAAGGATTGTCTTCATCTGAATCACTGTTATCATGGCTAACCTTATTCTTTCCTGGATCTACATATCCTGGGTTAATCAGATGACCAAACAGGTTCTTGTGTGGTGGTCTTTCATTCAACGGCACACCCTTATAACCCTTCATTCTAACAAGCGTATTCAGATTCATGTGATCCTGTATAAAAATCTGGGTAGGATCTCTTCTCATCTTCTTATTGTTGATGCATTTGCGACTAAGGATTGGATATGATATTATTAACATATGTTAATGGGTAGCCGAAGGTAGTTTTTGATGGGGCGAATGAAGATATTTTGGGCGAAGGTAAAGATAAAAGGGCGAAGGTAGAAGCTGACTGGACGAATGAAGAATGGACGTGGACAGAAGACCACATTCGACCACTCTAAGTGGGCGAATGTGGAAATTCTCACATTCGACCTATAGAAAGGGGCGAATGTGCAGACACTATATATAGGTTTTGAGTTTTTGATTATGTAAGAGTGTTATCATTTTGTGTCCAGGTTCTGTGCAGGTTCAGTAGTGTTTTGAGAAAGTGTCTTTGTGATTCTAGATTAACATAAACGTTGTAATTGCTTATTAATTGAAAGTTAATCTATGAAAATGAAGTTGAAAATGATCTTGATTGTGTCGTGATTAGCATCTTATCAATTTGTTCAGATCTAGGGATTCCGCACCTAGATTTGTGACTTGTATGATCATAATATCCTGTTTTAGATAAAATCCAACGCTCACAAAGTGGTATCAGAGCATAGAGGATCATACAACAACAAATTCGATAAGATCAGAGTTGATTTGGACATGTTTTAGACCAATTATCATCTGTTTTTACAAAAACTTTTATAAAACATAGTTTTTGATCGATTTAAAGGTGATTTTGTGGTTAAATTCAAGTTTTCCAAGACTTAAAGTTGTTCCAAATCAAATCCGAAACATAACCTGATTGAGATCATTGAAATCCATGAACTTTTGAAAATCTCAGATCAAAATAACCGTTTTTCAAACAATAACCGTTTTTCAAAAGTGAAATCTGCTGATATGGGGCGAACCTGGAACCTGGACTGAGTTTGTGGGCGAACCTGACTGAAAAAGGGGCGAACCTGAGAGTTTGAGTGGCCGAACCTGAATTCTTGTTGAAATTTTTCACATTCGGGTGCTATATTTCACGTTCGACCGGTTTTCCTTCGGGCGAAAGTGAAATTTGTGTGTGTGTGATTTACATTCTGGTCAGACTCACCTTCGGGTATCACTGTTTGGACGAATCTGAGAGAAAAGGGACGAGAGTGTAACTATTTGGACGAATCTAGAAAATTTTGGACGAACGTATAATATTCGGGCGAACCTAAAATTTTTTGCTGAAAAATTTTTCTAAGTGTTGTGATTTTCAGATTTTGATCATGTGGCGTTATCAGACTACTCAGGGATCAGCACCAACACAACCACAACAGCAGACAATGGACCCATGGACTGTTGCAGCTCAAAAGACGAACACGCAGTCCTCACAACCACTGAACTACATGACAACATCGAGCACGATGCCTCAGAATGTAGCACATCCGGCATTACAATCAGATTATTGGGGAGTAGCTGCAGCGGCGGTAAATACTCAAACCACTAACGCCATCTCTACCTTGATTAAGGATTTGTCTACAGGTAGTGGAACTCGACCACCTAAGCTCATGGATATGCAAGAGTACAACCAGTGGCACACCATGTTCAAGATCCATCTGGAGGGCATGGGAGTTGAAGGAGCTGAGGCATGGAGCATGATCGTCAAAGGATATACAGCACCAATTCTGGAGAATACCGGTGAGTTGATTCCTCTGGAGAGCTTGGCAGAGGATGAAAAGAAGAAATACGTGGTGGAGAAGAAGGCGTTCTCTCAACTGACACAGGCGATCACAAGTGACCTGTTGCATCAGTTTGGGACATGTACAACGTCGAAGCAGCTTTGGGATAAGCTGAAGAGGAAGCATGATGGAAATGAAAAGACCAGGAGTTTGGGAATGGAGGAGTTGGTTAAGGAGTTTGATAATTTTTCGTTTATTAATAATGAAACTTTGAAAGAACTAACACCAAGATATATGCATTTATTGTCTGAATTGTCTAGCTATGGTGTACAGATTCCCATGACCAAGCAGGTTGATAAGTTTGCAGATGCTTTGCCACCACAGTGGGATCAGCATGTGGAGGTACTTAGAGAGAAGGATGCTTATCAATTTTGGACCATTTCAGAGTTTATTGAGAAGTTGGAGAACAAAGAGCTGGAGGATAGGAGGAAAGCTAGGAGGTCGCAGATTCCTCAGAATCCAAGTCTGTATTTTGGAAGTACTTCAGTTTCAGCTGGAAACTCGAACTCTGGAAGTGTTGCACCACATGTTGCATGTATTTCTAATGTCATGGATTCATCAAAACCAACCACCAATTACACACCACCACAATACAATTCCTACACACAACAACCATCATACACACCACCACAATATACTTCCTACATTTCACCAGTCTCTCCTATGCAACAAGCTAGTTTTTACACCGCTAACCAAACACAACAACCATCAAACCAAATTACTCAACATAAACAACCGGTGGTTTTGGATACATCCAACTTAGGAAACGTGACTGTGGAGGTTGCTCAGCAACACATTGCATTAGTCTCTGCTATGGTTTCTTCCTACAATGGATTGGTTGCTAGTCAGATTGGGAACAACAACCTGACCAACGAAGACTACGCACAGATCGATAAAGAAGAGATGGAACTCATAGACATTCAATGGGCTTTTGCGAGTATAATGAGGAGAGCAACAGAGTTCATAGAGAAAACTGGAAGGACTGACTTGGCAACTTCTCCCAACACGACCTATGGTTTCAATAAGGAGAAGGTCACATGTTTTAATTGTGGAGAGAAAGGACACTTCAAACGGGAATGCACCCAGCCACCTAAACAAGGTAACCGAAACCCTTTCAATGCAAACTACCAGAACCGTCAACAAAACCAAGTTTCTTACCAAACCAACAACAACTACCAAAACCGAAACTTTAACAACCAAAACAGACAACCAAACACTCAAAACCAGATTCAAAACCAATCTCCTAATCATCCAAACCGAACAGTTGTACCGATCACTACACCTACTGAGACTCAACAGAATGCGGGTCAAAACCAAGCTTTGGTTACTCAGCAGGATGAGAGATTTGACTGGTCGGGTATGCAAATAGGGGTTGAAGAAGTAACTACTGGTGGAAATGTGGTATGTGTTGCCTATCAGGTTGATTTGGAAGAATCAGTGGTAGTTGATGAGAAGAAAGAAACTGAGGAGAGTGAGAATGATGATTCTGAGACTGAGATGGAAGTGGAGAGTGAACCTGTTGAGGTTAAGGCTGAGGAGAAGAGTTCTGGGATGGTAATTGATTCAGTCTCTGATGTTCCCGAGGAGTGTAAATCAGTCTATTCAGATTGTGAGAGCGAATCAGACACAGAGGGAAGTGTTGATTCTTTGGATGATGATATTGACCAGTTGCTGGCAGAAGCTGATTTCTTGATGACGAGGAAGTCGTGCATAGCTGATGATGCTTTCACCAAGATTGACTACTCAAAGTTTTTCACTAGGAAGGAAGCTCATTTTGCTTTGATGGCCATGACCGAACCGCCAAAACCTGTAAGTTCTGAATCTAGCACTGATGTCATGAGTGATAAATACTGTGGGACTTGTGATAGGTTGACAGAGGAGAATAAACAACTCCGAATTTCACGTGATAGTGCTATTCAAAACTGTCAATCTACTCGCAAAGAGTTAAATGCTTTTAACAAAGTGTTAGATGGCTATAAAAAGGACATTTCTGACTTGAAAACCACTTTGTCATTAAAACAATTAGCCATAAATAATTACATCAATGAAATTGAAAACACCAAGTTAGAAATGGCTGCCATTAAATGCTTTGCTGAAAAGGTTAACAAGAAGTTAGAAAGCTATAAGAATGTTGCTTATGTCGTGGATCATATCATTGATGATAACACCACCAACTACAAGTCTGTACCATCTCCGGTTCTCTTTGAGAATCATAACTATCATCAAGTGATACCGGAGAGTTTGGTGAAATCGGACTCATCATCAGATATGGAATCAAATACCTCGAGTATTGGTGAACCATATCCTGAAGATGTGAGACCGATTTTGGGCTTGAACAATGAGGGTGTTTATGCTGAGAGTGATAGTTCAGATTCGGATACTGATGATACTGGTAGTGATAAATCTGATAATGAATGTGAGATTCCAAAAGAAAATCACATCATTACAACCGAACCAGTATCACCATCCGATCATATTCATCCAATGGCAAAAGCTATTCATGACAAGAAGTCTAAAAAGTTTGATGATAAGAAAAAGAATGATGTTAAGAATGATGTTAAGAATGTGATTGAAAAGAATGAGCTGAATGAAACCAGTGACAAACCTGTAAAGGTATTTTATCGGATGGAAGGATCCGATAAAATCATTGCTGATGAGGAATTTCCGATTAAAAATGTTAACTATTCAAAACTTGATAAAATCTGGCAAGAAAGCACAATTTGGTTTCCAAAACATGAAAGAACCAATGAAATTCCACCAGAAATCTTAAAGAAACTGTTTTCAGAAACTCCTCAAGAGCCAAAAATACATGTCACTGAGTTTATTCGACCTGATGATAAAGCAAATGGTTTTCATGAACCTTCTTACTCGAAAGGACCACTTCCTGAGAGTTTAAGAAATCAACAATATAATGATCAATTTCCTGTAAAATCATTTGCTTCACCAAATGCTCATTATGTGTTTGAGGAATATAGAAAGTGCTTTAAATGTGGAGAACGCGGGCATTTACTTGCTCAGTGTCCATATGTAAGGCACAAGAGACATGAAGTTGAGGTTAAGAATTCCATCAAAAAGCCGATTGATCATTATATTCCACCGCATAGACGGACTGTTCCTCAACAACAACATTTTCAAAATCAAAACAATTTTCAAATGAGGAACAACCGTCCATTTCATTATGATCGGAGGAATCAGATAGCAATGGAACAATCTTGGAGAAAACCAGTGGTGAACACAACAGCTGATAGACAAAAGGTTCCACAAAAACCAATTGTCAAGTCAAATGTTGGACCTAAGTCTGTTCAATCAGATAAGGTTGCTAAGAAAGTTACTTTCAGTAACAATGTTCAGAAACCTATTGAGAAACCAAAACCTCAAATTCGTATTCTCAAAAGGTCTGAACAATCTTGGACACCTAATGGTTCTCCAGGAGCCTCTACATCAAAGGTGAGTGATAAGAATGAATCTGTTTTGAAAAATCAGAAAACGGTTGATTCAAAACAGAAAGTTGTTGAGAAAGTCATTGAGAATGATTCTTTGAAAGCCAAAGTTCAAAGGCCCAAGACTCAGGCTTGGGTCCCCCGAAAGAACTAATTGTTTACTTTTTGTGTGCAGGGAGCTTCAGTTGGCCCTATTAGCAGTCTCTGGATTGTTGATAGTGGAGCTTCAGGCCACATGACGGGGGATTTGGCGTTGCTGTTTGATGTAAAGAATATTAATGGTGGATATGTTGCGTTCGCGGGAAATAAAGGAGGATATATAACGATGGAAGGGAGCGTGAGTAATGGAGTTGTGACTTTCGAGCGGATTTCATATGTCAAACAGATAGACTATAATCTGTTGAGCGTCAGTCAAATATGCGACAAACAATTTTCTGTGCATTTTGATGACAAATCTTGCTACATCCTCAAACCGGGCTTCAAGATTCCAAAGGAGTGGGTTATGTTGATGGCACCTCGGGTCAACAATCTTTACATTCTTGATATGTCTAAGGCAATGACACCACAGGGACAGATAACATGCTTTCTTTCCAAGGCGACCGAAAAAGAATCAATAATGTGGCACCGCAGGATGGGGCACATTCATTTGAGAAAGATGAATCAGTTAGTGAGAAATGGACTTGTCGATGGAGTAAACGTGAAACATTTCCATCTGAACGACAAGTGTGTGAGCTGCATGAAAGGAAAACAACACAGACAATCCCATAAAGTGAAGAAGGTTAACTCTGTTGAGATGCCGCTTGAGCGATTGCACATGGACCTTTTTGGACCAGTCAAGCGCAAAAGTCATCTTGGAGAGCTTTATTGTTTAGTTGTCACTGATGACTATTCACGATTCTCATGGGTGATGTGTTTGAAGAATAAAAGCGACACCTTTACCAACTTACAAGTTCTGTTCACTCGGCTGGAGAATATTTACAACTTGAAGATCAAAAGGATCAGGAGTGACAACGGGACGGAGTTTAAAAATGCAAAGATGGATGAACTTTGTGAAAGCAAAGGGATACATCATGAATATTCAGCTCCGTATACCCCGCAACAGAACGGTGTTGCTGAGAGAAAGAATAGGACTCTGATTGAGGCTGCAAGAACTATGCTCGCTGACTCAAATCTTCCAGTAATGTTCTGGAATGAGGCGATTTATGCAGCTAATTACACATTAAATCGGGTTTTGACAGTGAAGAAGTTTGGAAAAACATTTTATGAGCTGTTACACCGACGAAAGCCCAATCTAGAGTATCTAGAACCATTTGGGGCGCCATGTACGATGTTGAATCCAAGCGAGAAGTTTAGTCCTAAAGCTGAAGAGGGATATTTTGTTGGATATGCAACCCCGCTTAAACGGGTATTCAACAAGAGAACTCGTCAAGTGGAGGATTGGGCAAACGTGGAAGTTCAACGTTACACTCAAAATTTGCAAGGTACGGGCCCTGATTGGATGTTTGATTACAAAGATTTCTTTGAATCATTCAACCTAGATAGCCTGGTTGAAGAAGCTGTGATCAGATTACTTTACGAATGTGAAAACGCGGCAACTTCACCGTTGATGCGTCCAATTACCGTAAACCCCCCACCAGCTTCTAGTGATACCAGTGTTCCTACACAAGAAGAAGAGTTGTTTCAAGAAGCTTCAACTTCATTAGACAATTCAGAATCTGAAGATGAACAATTTGAAGAAGCTGTTCTTGAAAATGCTGAAGATTTAGAAGAGCAAACTGTGAACCCAAACCCAAATCCAGATGTTGCTTCATCATCTAACACGGGTAATGATCAGGATGCTGTAGAGAACTTGACTGCTCAGACGGGAGTGATTGTACCTGTTAATCCGGAATCTCGGATTCATCGTATTCACCCGCTGGAGCAAGTGATTGGAGATCCTGGTAGTGGAGTGATGACCAGAGGGCAGCTTAAAAGCGTTAATACGCCAGAGAGTTTTGGTGCTTTAGCATTGTATGCCAAAATTCAGAAATCTGGTGACCAAAATGATTGGTCGTTTGCATGTTACGTGTCCCAAGTAGAGCCAAGGACATACAAAGACGCTTTGCAAGAAGATGCCTGGGTTGAGGCGATGCAGGAAGAGTTACTGCAATTCCAGAAATTGGGAGTCTGGACGCTCACAGATTTGCCGCCAGGACGAAAGAAAATTGGCACTAAGTGGGTGTTTAAGTGCAAGAAGGATGACCGTGGGGTTATTGTAAGGAACAAAGCCAGATTGGTTGTGCAGGGTTTCCATCAGATTGAAGGAATTGACTACAACGAAATCTATGCACCAGTAGCACGAATGGAAGCTATTCGGATGTTCCTTGCGTTTGCTTCGTATAAGAAATTTAAAGTCTATCAAATGGACGTCAAGAGCGCATTTCTGTATGGTAAAGTCAAGGAGGAGGTTTATGTCGGGCAACCACCGGGCTTTGAGGACCCAATCCACCGGGACAAGGTCTACGTGCTGAACAAAGCTTTATACGGTTTGCACCAGGCTCCAAGACAGTGGTACGAGGAGCTAAGTACATACCTCATCTCCAAAGGATTCAAGCGCGGCCTCGTCGATTGCACCCTCTTTACGAAGAAGACGGAAGATGATTTGCTTCTAGTACAGATTTACGTTGATGATATTATTTTTGGTTCAACTAACGAACTCTTGTGCAGGGAATTTGAAACTGTTATGCAGGAGAAGTTTGAAATGAGCGCTATGGGAGAAATGCAGTTTTTCCTCGGCTTACAGGTGGATCAAAGACCCGACGGGATCTTCATTCACCAGACAAAATATGTTGCCGACATCTTGAGCCGATTCCAGATGGAGGACTCTAAGCCGATGGATACCCCGATACAACCCAATCACGGGATTGGAGTCGACGCTAAGGGGGAGCTGACAGATCCATTTACATACAGAGCAATCATCGGATCTCTGATGTATTTGACAGCGTCTCGACCAGATATTATGTATGCAACGTGTCTCTGTGCGCGATACCAATCGAAGCCGAAACAAAGTCATCTGACGGCGGTCAAGCGTATCCTTCGATATCTGAAGGGTTGTCCATCAAAAGGACTTTGGTACCCTAATGATGATGATTTTGATTTTATTGCTTTTAGTGATGCAGATTGGGGCGGCTGTGACAAAGATAGCAAATCAACAACAGCCGGTTGCCAGTTTTTAGGGAGCAGGTTAATTACCTGGCAATGCAAGAAACAGACTTCCGTCGCATTGTCTACATGTGAAGCCGAGTACATTTCAGCCTCGAGTTGCTGTTCGCAAGTGCTCTGGATCCAACAACAGATGGTCGATTACGGTTTGCAGTTTCTTAAAACCCCTATACACTGTGACAACGAAGCCGCAATTGCTTTAACTAAAAATACTGAAAATCATTCTAAAGCTAAACATATCCGGATTAAATATCATTTTATCCGTGATTGTTATGCTAAGGAATTGATTGACATGGTCAAAATCCATACTGACTACCAACGTGCAGATTTGTTTACAAAAGCTTTTGACAGATCCCGCTTTGAATATCTTTTGAAAGTAAACAATATAAAGGAAAAACAGGACTAATCGGCTCCTCGGTTTATCATTTTTCGTTTTTAGTTTTAGTTTTAAATTTTTGCTAATTGGGAATTTCTCTTTGCTAATTGGGAATTTCTCTTTACTATCATAATCCTCAAAGAAGTTGATGCTTTCGAGGGGGTTGTTTAATCCTCAAAGAAGTTGATGCTTTCAAGTGGATTGTTTCTTTCAAATTTTGTTTTGTTTTTGTTTTCAGAAAAATTAAAAACCCAAAAATATGTTCTTTATTTTAGGGGGAGTCATTTTATCAGAAAAACCAAAAACATTGAAAAATTTTCAAAATACCTAAAAATTAGAAAAACCCAAAATGATTTCCTGGATAAAAAGAGGAAATGATAGTACATCAGTGGGGATCTGACACAGGCTAAAGAATTGTATAGTTTTTAATGAGACGTATGTTGATTACGTGTGATATGCTGATAGGCTTCGTAGACTTTATATTGCGTGCATTAGTGATACAAACATAACAAACTACGCGTTTGTGGATGAACACCTCATGGGCATATGGTCTTAGTACCGTAATTTCGTTTGATAGGGTGTTTGTACAAAACTCGGAGGTTTAGGGTCGTTATGTTATTAGTTGTCTGGGGATAGCCTCTCTGATCTTCTGCTGTAAGTCATTACGGACCTAGATCAGACAGGATATCTTTATAAAAGAGCTTTATGCCAAAACCTAAAGTTACCGAATTGAGGAACTTTCCATGTTATATGATGATCAAAGATTATCTATAATATCGTATTGATCATTGATGCAAATCATGATTAATATCAGTCCTCAACCTGGTATGGTGCATATGTTACTTTGCTGCATTAATTTGCTGACCTGTATACCTCTATGCATTATATCTTGTACAATTACAGACGACGAAAGCATAATCACGCTTTACAATGAGTCTTTGTGCAGATTACTTCTTGATACGGGAGTATGTCGTGTGTGTGGGAACCACAATGTGTTAGTCTAATACATCTAATTCGTATCATTTTAAAGCATTGCGTATTTGTCTGCATGTGAGCTTATGTGGACAACAATATCAGCAATTACCGTGTCACATATTGTTTTCTAATGATAATATTGAACCAGATCAACGCTGTGTTCAGATTTCTCAGAAAACTGATATGATCCTCTTACCGGAAATCACAAAATGTTTACTGTTTTCATTTACGTTAATGCATTTTATTTTGTTGCATTTTACTTTTATTGTCAAAAAGTTACAAAATCCAAAAAGATTTTAGGTGTGTTTTGATATAAATTTCAGAAAATCCAAAAGATTTTGCATTTCTGCTTTATTTTTGATATCCGGGGATGCTTGATGGTCGATTTCTGAGATTTGATAACACCATCTGGACTTTGTGACATTCAAAATGTGAAAATTTGAGTTTTGGAAGCTTAACGGACTGAAAAATGTTGAACGGGATTCGAATTCGTGATTTGGCGAAATTTTCAGTTTTTCCATTTCACATTCGCCCCTTAATTGGGTCGAATGTGGAAAAACTATCTCTTTCGACCGTTCTAGTTTTGGGCGAAGGTGGTTCTTTTTACTTCCGGGTGAAATTTTCACTTCCGGGTACCAATTTCACCTTCGTGTCTTTCATTAGGGGCGAAGGTGGAACATTTATCACATTCGTGCCATTAAAACGGGCGAATGTGCTTATTATCTACATTCGTCCATCCTGACCGGTCGAAGGTGGCAACTTATAAATAGCCCTGTCACATTCGAGTTCTCATTCTGAAATTTTTTCAAACTTTCTCTCATAACCAGACCTTGTTGATCTTATTTTCTGTGCTTGTGCATTTGATTCTACATCTATTCCTGATCAGTTTAAGCCTAATTTTGCAGGTATTGGACAGGTTTTCAGCCCTTAATCGTCGGGTTTTATACATGGACCTAGGGTTTTAAATTTTAGGATTTTTGATGTTTATTGATGCATGATTTTGTTTGCCGATCATTATACATAGGTTTTAGGGGGAGAGTGTGAAAGGAATTAGGTTTATAACGTGTTTAGATGACAGATTTGATTGATTGAACACGACGAACCCTAATTCCAATTGAAAACCCATGTAAAATGATGTGTTGATAAAATTGGTTATAAACAAGTGTTAGTCGGACATATTAGTACACATTAGAATCAAAATTACGGATTAAAATCAACAATGGCAACTTTTTAAATTTTGGGGGTAAAACAGATGTCACTTTCGGTTCTTAAACCGGGCGAAGGTGAGAAATTTTGGGCGAATGTACACAAAACTGGACGAATGTGATTTTTTATCAATATCATATTCACTTTCGTCCAGATATTTTCACCTTCGACCAATAATTTCCACATTCGGCCAATTCAAAAAGGGGCGAATGTGCAGATGTGTTTTGACCAAAATTTTTATATTTTTGTCGTTTTTGTGTTTTGACGCGTTTTATTGATTTCTATGTGCAGATGGCTGAACAACCAGAGAATATTGACGCTCCAGCAATGAATGTTGAGACTCCAGCAGAGATAGCTGTTCAAGATCCAGTCCCCGCAGCTGAAACATCTACACCGAGCAGTTGGTCTTTCGAAAGATCGCACAACTGTTGCGCGTATTTAGGAGACGTGGAGAAGAACACAGAATTTACTGGCATCATTGAGTTTCTGAAGAGGAGCAGAATTGTACATGCTCTAGCCACACCTACTATCATTTACAAGGACATTATTGAAGATTTTTACCAGAACGCGAAGTACGACTACTGGGATAATCAAACCATTATCAAGAGCAAGATTCAGGAGATAGACATGTTCTTGACTGAAGCCGACATCCGGGAAGCTTTACAGATTAAGTTCGAGGATAGAGAGGATCCCAGGGAGTTATCTTGGACTGAACAGAAGGCATGCTTCTTAAGGATGAAATACAAAGGTCCTATCACTGACGGATCGATGTATAAAGGGAAGCTGGGAGTGCAGTACAAGTACTTTGCACATGTTCTGATCCATGTCTTTGGATGTGTTAGTGGTGGTTATGACGTGATGAGGAAGAGTTTGAGTTCATTAATGGTTGCGTTGACACTCAACAAACCATTTAATGTTTCAGGGATGATACTTGACCACATGTTGGAAATGCTGAGGGGTATAAAGTTTAAGAAGTTCATGTTGTATCCAAGGTTTTTAATGATGATCTTTGATTACAAGTATCCAATGCTGAAGAAGGATCCGACAATGATTCTAGGTCAGGATCACATGAATATTAGAACCTTGATGAGGATGAAAGGTTATAAGGGAGTAGCTGATAATGAGAAACCACCCAACAGGAGATTGTTTGGTGCTTTGGCTCGTCCGGATTACACTGATCCAGGCAAGAACAAAGCTAGACATGATGATAGTGACTCAGACAACGACGATCCCTTAGTATATGCTGATTCAAGCACTAAGCGGAAGCGTCAAGTAGTCAATCCTGGAGCCAAAGGGAAGGGCAAAGGAAAGGCTATTGATCAGGGAAGCACAAAGCAACAGGCTGCTAGAAAGAAATCGACTGCGAAGAAAGGTTCAGGTTTGGTGGATGAAGAGTCTGTGGATTCGGAAGAGACTGAGGTTGATGAACAGTGGGATTCTGATGACGAGAATGTAAGGACCACCAAACGTAAGGCCACTATGGTTGGTGAGTCTGAATTATTGAACCAGTCGATAGAAGAGTCTGAGAGGAGAAGGAAATCAGTTGAAGATGAAGGTTTGGGAGTGGATTTAGCTGAGCTGAGTGTTGGTGACACTGTAGTTGTGAATTTGCCTAAGAAGTCAAAGAAACAAAAGACGATGGCAAAGAAATCAAGTGTGAAAGAACTGAGAGAGAAGGAGTTGGCTCAGTTATTGAAGGGTAAGAGATTGCCTGATGCTGGAACACCTTCCAAGCTATCTTCGCCAGTTGCTAAGAAGCAGAAGAAAGGAAAGGAGGCAGAGACTTTACCAATCGATCAGTTTAATATCGATATGGATAAAGTGCTCGAGATGTTTAAGAAGCCTCAAAAGGAGAAAGCTATTGAAGTTGAGCCCTCCAGATCAAAGTCAAAGAAAATGACTGTTGATGATGATGTGATGAAACAGGTCAATAAGAAGATGGAGGATATGATGAAAATGCTGATTGCTCAACAAGCTGAAATCACAAAATTCAAGCAGAATGAGGAGAAGATGCTCCAGATTGTAGTTGCTTCAAAAGCGAATCAGGATGATATTAATGAAAAGATTCAGTTGTTAGAAGCTAAGAATGAGAAGCTTGAGAGGAGATGTGATAGAAACAAGAACAAGATCAAACTGATCAAGGCGGATAACAAAGAATTGAAGAAGGAAAACAAACGCGTGTGTGGTTTGATTGAAGAGTTATATAGCCGAGCACCCCAATTGAAAGAGGGTGAGGAAGATGAAGAAGAAGATGAACAGAAGGTTGACTATGAGTATTCTGAATCAGAGAAAGAAGATGATGATGATGAAGAGGATGATGAGGGTTCGGATAAAAGTGATGATGACAACAATGATGATGATGATGACAACAATGATGATGATGATGGTGCTGAGGGTACAGGGAAGAAGAAAGGTGATGAGTTGAGCAGTGGAAGTGATCATGAAGGAGGAGATGACACTTCTAAGTATAGTTATGAGAAGAGAAAATCACAGAAGAAGAAAGATACTGGAGAATCTAGTTCCAAGAAGAAAGGTGAGAATGTAGATGAAAGTATCTTTTGGAACGAAAAGGTGAGATCTCTTTCTGATGATGCTAAACTGATATACAAGAACATGTTGGAGAAGAGAGAGTGGACCATTGAGTTCACTGGATGCTTCGCTGAAATATTCCAGACTGATGATCTGAGATATGAGCTGGAATATGAAGATCCAGATCTTGAAGAAGGGGAACTACCTGCATCTGTGGCGAAAGAAATTTTAGATGGTCTCGCACAGAGGGTAGGTAAGACGTTTGAGGAGTTCATGATGGATGAATCGATTCCTGATATTCCTGAAAAGGATATGGGAAGTCATTCAGATGATGTACAGACTCCAGAAAACAATGAGGTTGAAATTGAAGATATTACTCATGAGGAGTTTCCCCAATATTTCAGAAAAGAAGATGAGAACGAAGTATTTCCTGACTTCACAGAGATACCAAACAAGTCAGCGAAACAAAAAGCGAAGAGAAGAAGCGAAGAGTTTGTTGAGAAGGTGTTTGGAGATGAAAAGAAAGATTCTTCCAACCAGTCTGATGAGTTGAAGAATTATCTGAAGAAGTTAAAGGAGATGGATGAGAACCGACCTAAACCTGAAGCTCAAGGTAACTTCTATCGTTTTCATAATGCCAAGTTCAAAGGCAGAGCTCTCGGGTGGACTTATCTTGGCAGACTGAAGTGCATTGCAGCGAAATGGGAAACCGGAATTCTGTACTTTAACAGATTCTGTGATTTGCTTACTCTACCGTATTGGGCGGTGAGAGATTTATGCAGGTTTCCTATGTCAGGTGCCGAGGTAAATGGATCGCATGTCGGTTGGTGCGCAGATAAGTTAGTTTGGGAGAGTCGCACAAGATGGAACAGGTTTAAGCCTCAATATCCCAGAAGAAAACAGCATAGGGATATTGATCCTCAAACCAACATGAAGCGTGTGACTTTGATCTACAAAGCACCAAATGTGATGAGAAAGATACCATTGATGCCAATGCCACAGCATTTCAGTGCTGATTTCATATTCTGGTATTACGATTGGAGGAAGGCAGAAGCAGTGATTGTGCTGAGGGATGGAAAGGACAAATACAAGCATGTTCATGTATTTGATCCTATGTGGCTGATAAACTGCACATTCGAAGACATCATCATGTTGTTCTTTAATCCGATCTATTATGAACCGAACGACTTTGCTCAGGCGAGGAAGTACACTCAAGTTGTGGGAGTTTGTTTTGCGTATGACATAAACGCTGGAAGCAACTTGGAGGGTAAACTTGGCAAAACTGTGAAGATCGCCAATGTATCAAAGCCTGTGAAGAAAACATTCGAGCCGCCTATGACTGATGAACAAAAGAAGCAGCTCAGAATAAAGCTGATGAACAAGACGATGGATTATCAAAGAAGACTATCCAATCAATAGTCGAGGGGGAGTTTGTTGATGCATTTGCGACTAAGGATTGGATATGATATTATTAACATATGTTAATGGGTAGCCGAAGGTAGTTTTTGATGGGGCGAATGAAGATATTTTGGGCGAAGGTAAAGATAAAAGGGCGAAGGTAGAAGCTGACTGGACGAATGAAGAATGGACGTGGACAGAAGACCACATTCGACCACTCTAAGTGGGCGAATGTGGAAATTCTCACATTCGACCTATAGAAAGGGGCGAATGTGCAGACACTATATATAGGTTTTGAGTTTTTGATTATGTAAGAGTGTTATCATTTTGTGTCCAGGTTCTGTGCAGGTTCAGTAGTGTTTTGAGAAAGTGTCTTTGTGATTCTAGATTAACATAAACGTTGTAATTGCTTATTAATTGAAAGTTAATCTATGAAAATGAAGTTGAAAATGATCTTGATTGTGTCGTGATTAGCATCTTATCAATTTGTTCAGATCTAGGGATTCCGCACCTAGATTTGTGACTTGTATGATCATAATATCCTGTTTTAGATAAAATCCAACGCTCACACTTATGCTTCTCATCAAGTATCATCTGTATGAATCTCGGATATAACAAAAACTTTTTGTTCTTTAAACCTCTGAGTGGTTCCAGCATGTGTTCAAGTATCATACTAGATACATTGAACGGCTTGTTCAAAATAAGAGCAACCATCAAAGAACTAATGCTCTTTCTCATAACATCATACCCTCTACTCACTGATCCAAATACATGCAACATGACGTGAGCGAGATACTTGAACTGAGGGCATAGCTTCCCTTTGTGTAACGAACCATCAGTTATCGGTCCATTGTACTTCATTTATAGGAAACACTTTCTCTGTTCAATCCATGATAGTTCTCTTGGATCTGTCTTCTTTTCATCATGCAACTTCAGTGCCTCTCGGATGTCTTCTTCAGAAATGATCACGAGCTCCCCATGAATCGTACTTACCACAGCAGATTCATTGTTCCAGTAGTCCATTCTGGCATTCTTCCAGAACTCTTGTTGATGGTCTTTATAAATGCTGGCGGGGGTAGCAAGGGCAACTATCACACGGCTTCTCTTCAAGAAATCTACAATGCCGGTGAACTCTTGATGTTTCTTCAATTCTCCCATAAACGCACAGCAGTTGTGTGCCGGTTCAAATGGTAATTCTTCGATCTATTTCTTTCCAATTGCCTGTTCTGAAGATCCAGCAGGAACATCAGCACTTTCCTGTTCAGACATTATTAGACTGCAAAACAAATCAAGAAAACACGTTAAAAACGGACAAAATAAACAAAACTTGAAATTTTTGATTTTTAAGATTCTACATTCGACCGTTCGAGGGTACGAATGTGAAAACAGACGTTCAAATGTGGGATGAAAGGTTCAAATGTGAAAAACAGAGTAGGTAAAAATGTACATTCGACCGTTTATTTCCACTTTTGACCATTTGAACATCTACATTCGCCCAAAAAGTCACATTCGACCGTTTGCATTTGGGCGAAGGAGACTGTTCATCTTCTTCAATATCAATTTTTGATTTGGTTCGTTTTATCATGCCATTTTGATTTGAATACCCTCTAATATGACCGATTAATCATTCCCAATCAACAATTTCAATTGTTATCCATTGTTTATGTGTTTTCAATTAAAAACTAGGGTTTGAATGTTTTAAAACATCAATTGGACAATCTGATTAGATTTAAACCTTAGTTTTTGTTTATTCTCCCCCTAAAACACATAAGCAATGAAACCTTATCAAAAATTATGACAATTAACAGTGAATAATTGAGTTTTGATGTCAGTTAGGGTTCAGTCACAATATCAGTGATTAAGAATTGTTTAGTTGATGATAACCTGCAAATGATGTATCAAAATGATCAGCAAATCAATACGAACACAATGATATAATTTTTAATGCACGGGCAACAAGATCACTTTATCACAGAAATTTGAAAAAGTTTTAAATATGGGGGTCAAATGTGCAGATCGGGTATATATAGGCTCCACATTCGACCAAATGACTAGGGCGAATGTGAAACCTTTTCCACCTTCGACCCTATTTAAAGGTTCGAATGTAGAAAAAGGGTTCGAATGTGAAAATAACACATGAACACTCACATTCGACCGTTTGAAAGCTTCGAATGAGCAGTTAAAATTCCACCTTCGACCCAACGAAGGGGCGAATATAAATTGGAATTTTTGAAAGTTTTACCAAATCACAAAATCGAGTCCCGTTTAAAATATTTTTCAATTTTTATGCATCCGACATTCATTATTTCTCATTTAAAGATGACAAAACTCAAATGGTCCATCAAGTTTTAGAAATTCATCATCAACCACCATCAGCTATCAAAGATAAGATAGTAATGTAAACTCTTTTTGAATTTTGTATTTTTGACGAGAAATGTAAAATGCTCAAAATAAAAAGATAAAGCAGTAAATGTTTTGTGATTTCCGGTAAGGGAATCATATCAGTTATTGAGAAATCTGATCACACCGTTGATCTTTTGATTTATTATCATTAAAGACAATGTGTGATCTGGCAACTGCTGATATTGTAATCCACATAAACTCACATGCAGACTGTTATGCAGTGCTTTAGACTGATACTATTATTTATAGTATAAACTCAATTGTTTGTAGTTCCCATGCACACGACATACTCCCGTATCAAGAAGTAAATGCACAAAGACTCATTGTAACGCGTGATTATGCTTTCGTCATCTGTAATTTACAAGGTATGAGACACAAAGGTATACAGGTCAGCAAATCAATGCAACAGAGTAACTTGTGCACTCTACCAGGTTGAGGGCTAATATCAATCATGATTTGCATCAATGATTAGATACGATGTAATAGATAATCTTTGATTATCGTCATACATAGAAAGTTCCTCAATTCGGTAACTTTAGGATTTGGCTTTATAGCTCTTTTAGAAAGACACTCTATCTGATCTAGGTCCGTAATGACTTATAGCAGAAGATCAGAGAGGCTATCCCCAGATAACTAATAACATAACGACCCGAAATCTCCGAATTTTGTACAAAAACCCTATCAAACGAAATTACGGTACTAAGACCATATGCCCATGAGGAGTTCATCCACATATCAATTCGTTTGATATGTATGTATCAGGCACGCAGTAATAGGTCTACGAAGCCTATCAGCACATCGCACAGACTCAGACACACGCCCTATATAGCATTACATTTCTTTAGCATGTGTCAGATCCCCACTGATGTACTATCATTTCCTCTTTTTCTCCTGGAAATCATTTTGGATTTTTCTAATTTTTATGGGTTTTTGAATTTTTCAATGTTTTTGTTTTTTCTAAAAATAAATTCTACCGAAAAGTGTAAAACATATTTTTGGATTTTTGTATTTTTCTGAAAAGCAATAAAAACTAAACTAAAAAGCGATAAACTGAGGTAGTGATCAGTCTTTTTTTTCTTTTATACCATTAGCTTTTAAAAGATATTCAAATCTTGATTTATCAAAAGCTTTGGTAAAAAGATCTGCACGTTGATAGTCAGTATGGATTTTGACCATATCGATCAACTCTTTTGCGTAACAATCACGGATAAAATGATATTTGATCTGGATATGTTTAGCTTTCGAGTGATTTACTAAGTCTTTTGTTAATGCAATTGCGGCTTCATTATCACAGTAAATAGGGGTTTTAAGAAATTGCAAACCGTAGTCCACCATCTATTGTTGTTTCCAGAGAACTTGTGAGCAGCAGCTTGATGCTGAGACGTATTCTGCTTCACATGTGGATAAGGCAATTGCGGTCTGTTTCTTGCATTACCAGGTCACGAGCCTGCTCCCCATAAACTGGCATCCAGCCGTTGTGGATTTGCTGTCTTTGTCACAGCCACCCCAATCTGCATCACTAAAAGCGATTAGGTCAAAATTATCATCATTAGGGTACCATAGTCCTTTTGATGGACAACCCTTCAGATATCTAAGGATACGTTTGACAGCTGCAAGATGACTCTGTTTTGGCTTCGACTGATAACGTGCACAGAGACATGTGGCAAACATTATATCTGGCCTGGAGGCGGTGAGATACATCAGAGATCCGACGATTGCTCTGTATGTAAAAGGATCAGTTAGCTCCCCCTTAGCATCAACACCAATCCCGTGATTAGGTTGTATTGGGGTATCCATAGGCTTTGAATCGTCCATCTGGAATCGGCTCAAGACTTCAGAAACATATTTCGTCTGGTGAATAAAGATCCCCGTTGGTCTTTGTTCCACCTGCAAGCCTAGGAAAAACTGCATCTCTCCCATCGCACTCATTTCGAACTTTTCCTGCATAACACGTTCAAATTCTCTGCACAGAAGTTCATTAGTAGAACCAAAAATAATGTCATCAACATAAATCTGCACTAGAAGCAAGTCATCCCCTGTTCGTTTTGTGAACAGTGTGCAATCTACCAAACCTCGTTTAAATCCTTTTGTCAGAAGATACGTGCTCAGCTCCTCATACCATTGCCTTGGAGCTTGGTGCAACCCGTAAAGAGCTTTGTTAAGAATGTAGACCTTATCCCGGTGAATAGGATCTTCAAAGCCTGGTGGTTGACCTACGTAAACTTCCTCCGTGACCACAACGTAAAGAAACGCGCTTTTAACATCCATTTGATACGCCTTGAATTTCTTATACGATGCAAACGCCAGAAACATTCGGATAGCTTCTAAGCGTACAACCGGTGCATAAATCTCGTTGTAGTCAATTCCTTCAACTTGATGAAAGCCTTGTATGACCAAACGAGCTTTGTTCCTAACAATCACTCCTCTGTCATCTTTCTTACACTTGAACACCCATTTTGTTGCTATCTTTTTCCTTCCAGGAGGTAAATCTGTGAGTGTCCACACTCCAAGTTTCTGAAACGGTAATAACTCCTCCTGCATAGCCTCTACCCAAGCGTCATCCAAAAGAGCGTCCTTGTAAGTCCGTGGCTCGACCTGTGAAACATAACAAGCAAAAGACCAGTCATTTTGAAAACCTGATTTTTGAATTTTGGCATATAAAGCAAGAGCGCTAAGGTTTTCTGGTGAGTTCGCATTCCTCAGTTGACCTCTCGTCATCACACTGCTACCAGGATCACCAATAACCTACTCGATCGGGTGAATCCGATGTATCCGAGATTCCGGATATTCAGGTACTTGCACTCCCGTCTGAGTAGTTAAGTTCTCTGTTGAATCCAGATCATTACCCAAATTTGATGATGAAGTAACATTAGGATTTGGGTTCACTGGTGGTGTCACTGTAGCAAGATCTGTAACAGCTTCACTTGAAACATCATCGTCATCTTCAGACTCCAATGAATTAAGAGTTGTGGAAGCTTCCTGAAATACCTCTTCTTCAGTTGCAGGAGTGTTGGTATCATTAGAAGCTGTTTGGGGGTTTACAGTGATTGGACGCACCAACGATGATGTCACTGCGTTTTCGACCTCGTAATATAATCGTAGTACAGCTTCTTCAACCAAGCTATCTAGATTGAATGATTCAAAGAAATCTTTGTAATCAAACATCCAGTTTGGACCGCTACCCTGTACATTATGAGTATATCTCTGAACTTCGACATTAGCCCACTCCTCGACCTGACAAGTTCGTTTGTTGAAAACCCGTTTGAGCGGGGTTGCATATCTAACAAAGAATCATTCTTCAGCCTTCGGTGCGAACTTCTCAGATGGATTAAGCATTGTACATGGAGCTCCAAACGGTTCTAGATACTCTAAGTTCGGCTTTCGTCGATTCAACAGCTCATAAGAAGTTTTGCCAAACTTCTTCACCGTTAAAACACGATTAAGAGTATAACAAGCTGCGTAAATTGCTTCGCTCCAGAACATTACTGGAAGATTGGAGTCCGCAAGCATTGTTCTTGCCGTTTCAATTAGAGTCCTGTTTTTGCGTTCTGCGACACCGTTCTGTTGAGGGGTATACGGAGCACTGTATTCATGATGAATTCCTTTGTTTTCACAAAGATCTTCCATCTGTGCATTTTTAAACTCCGTCCCATTATCACTCCTAATTCTCTTGATCTTGAAACCATAGACATTTTCCAATCGAGTGAACAGAACTTTCAAATTATCAAACGTGTCGCTCTTATGATGTAAGCACATAACCCCTGAAAATCTGGAATAGTCATCGGTAATCACAAGACAGTACAATTCATCAGCATGATTTTTACGTTTGACTGGTCCGAACAGATCCATGTGCAAACGCTCAAGCGGTAGTTCAACGGAATTGACTTTCTTTGGTTTATGGGATTGCTTGTGCTACTTTCCTTTCTTGAAACTCACACACTTGTCATTTAAATGAAAATGTTTAACATTCACGCCTGTGACAAATTCATTCTTCACCAATTGATTCGTCTTTCGAAGGTGAATGTGTCCCATCCTCCTATGCCACATGATTGATTCTTTTTCAGTAGCCTTGGAGAATAAACACGTGACTTGGCCTTGTATAGTCATAGCTTTTGACATGTCGAGAATGTACAAATTGTTCACTCTCGGTGCCTTTAACATCACCCACTCTTTTGGTAAAACGAATCCCGGCTTGAGTATATAGCAAGATTTGTCATCAAAGAATACTGAAAACCGTTTATCACAAATCTGACTGACACTGGGCAGATTATAATCGATTTGCTTCACGTACGAAATCTTCTCAAAACTCACTATCCCATTACTTACACTACCCTCCATGGTAATGTATCCACCCTTGTTTCCGGCAAACGCTACATAACCTCCATTAATATTTCTGATATCGAACAGTAGCGATAGATCCCTTGTCATGTGACCAGAAGCTCCACTGTCAACAATCCAAAGACTGCTCACAGGGCCAGCTGAAGCTCCCTGCACATATCAAGTAAAAGATTAGATTTTTCGGGGGACCCAAGCCTGCTTGGTCTTGGGTCTTTGAACTTTGAGTTTCAAAGATTCTTTCTCACAGACAGATTGATTTGAATTGATCTTTTTCTAATCAATTAAATCTTTTTTAGTTTTTGTTTTCACATTCTCATTTACCAATGGGCTTATAGCCTAATGGTACCCACTACCAATGATAAGTGTTGGACATGAGAGGAGACAAGTTCGAATCTTGTGGGCAACACTTTGAGGTATTTTGCCGGGATCATAACCCTTGTGGGGTGGGATGATCGGTATCCATTATGGATACCAGGGCTAGAGGGTCTCCTCCACATACCCTTTTTTTTCTCATTCACTTGTGAAGATGAAGCACCTTGAGAACCCTTTGGTGACCAATACTGTTCCGAACGTTTCAAGATCCGTATTTGATATTTTGGGGTCTCAACCGGTTTCTTTACTTCGTCTTTAAAGGAAACTTTCTTGGTTACCTTCTCTGATTTAACAGAGACAGGTCCAACTGTTGGTTTGACAGCAGGTTTTACAAGAACCTTTTTCTTGTCAACAGTTGTGTTCACCATCGGTTTCTATCCGGTTACGACGATCATATGTCATCCAACGATTTTCCCTCTTTTGAAAATATCTGCTTTGATTATAAAAAGGTGCAGGTTGAGGGACAAGTTGTCTTTGGGGATAACAATGATTATCGACTCGACTCTGGTATGTTTGCTTCATTTCCACCTCGTGCCTTTTGTGCCTAACATACGGGCAGTGAGCAAGTAAATGCCCTCTCTCCCCGTATTTATAACACGCACGGTATTCCTCAAAGTTGTTCTTGGCATTCGACTTGGCATATGTAGTGATAGCATATTGATCATCCACACACTTCCTTCTAAGACTCTCAGGAACTGGGTTCTTGGAGTAAGTCGGCTCAAGAAAACTGTTAGCCTTATTCTTTGGCTTGATAAATTATGTGACATGAACTTTTGTTTCTTTCGGAATATCCAAGTAAATTCTTTCTAAAACCTCTGGAGGTACATCATTCGTTCGCTCATGCTTTGGGAACCAAATGGTACTCTCCTACCAAATTTTCTCAATCTTTGAATAATTGGCAAATTTGATTGGATATTCCTCGTAAGACATTATCTTATCGGATCCAATCATCCGATAGAAAATCTTGACAGGTTTGTCACATTGATTATTCTTTTCAACAGGATTAACTAATTGATTCGCTCGGTGAGCGTTAGCCATGGGATGCACAATCTGAGATGGTGATACAGGTTCATTTGTAATTATGCGATTTTCAACAGGAATATCACACACCTTCTCAGATTTGTCATCCTCAGAGTCGGAATCGTCAGTTACAGCAACTACACCTTCATTGTTTAGTCCCAAGATTGGTCGAACATCAGAATTTGGGTCTCCCACACTAGAAGTGTTCGACTCATCATCCAATGTCGAGTTAGACTTAACTGAGCTCTCCGGTGTTATTGAATGCAAAGTATGGTTTTCAAATAACACTGGAGATGGGACGGCCTTGTAGTTTGCACTACTAGACTGTGAAGGCTCCTCTATGATATGATCAACAACATAAGCAATATGCTTATAACTTTCAAGTTTCTTATTCACTTTTTCGGCAAAGCACTTGATGGTAGCCATTTCAAGTTTTGTATTTTCTAAATCATTAATGTTGTTGTTAATGGCTAGTTGTTTCAAAGATAAAGTCTTTTTGAGTTCTAAAATGTCTTTCTGGTAACCATCAAGCACTCTGTTAAATTCACGTGCTTCTTTCTGATACGATTAACAGTTGATCTTAGCACTCTCAAGCTGAACCCTGAGTTGCTTATTATCCTCTGTCAATCGATCACATGCACCACAATACCTCTCACTATTCATATCAAGATTTGATTCAGAACTTACCTGCTTTGGAGGCTCTGTCATCGCCATCAGTGCAAAGTGTGCTTCCTTACCAGCGAAAAACTTTGAATAATAAATTCTGGTACAAGCATCATCCACCATGCATGATTTGCGGGTCATCAAAAAATCTGCTTCAACAAGCAGTTGGTCGATATCATCATCTAGTGAGTTAACACTAGCTTCAGAATCAGAATCACTCTCCCCATCAGAATAAGCTGAATCATACTGTTCTGGCACATCAGTAACAGAGTCAAGAATCAAACCCGACTTCTTCTCTACACAATCATCATTTTCTTCACTCAACTCCTCGATTTTTACTTCAGACATCTTCTCAATCATTATCTCTTCTTCAACACATACCGGCTCATCCAAGTCCAATTTCTGTGCAACACATGCCACATTACCCGTGGTAATCTCCTCAACACCCAACTGCATACCCGTCCAATCAAATCCCTCATCTTTCTGTATCACCAAGGCCTGGTTTTGATTATCTGATTGGGTTTGTGTGTTTGGTGTAGAAATATGAATGATTGTTCGGTTTGGATTTTGTGGTGTTTGGTTTTGGTTCTGGTTTTGTGTAGTGGTTTGTCTAACAGTGTTGTTTTGTGAAGTGTTTTGGCAGTTTTGGTAGGTATTTTGTGGTTGAAAGCTTGAAATATTTGGACTTTGGTAAGATACCTGATTTTGGGTTTGACGGTTTTGGTAGTTGGTGTTGAAAGGATTTCTGTTCCCCTGCTGTGTTGGTTGTGTGCATTCCCTCTTGAAGTGACCTTTCCCACCACAATTGAAACATGTCACTTTGGCTTCGTTGAAGCCATATGTGGTGTTGGCTCTGATACCACTTTGTATGCGCGTAGGATCGTCTAAACAACAAAGATAATGATCAAACAAGTTCAATTCAGGTGCGGAATCCCTGAATTGATCACAAAATGATAATAAAACTAGCAAAACACAGAAATCATCATTAACATAATCATTTCATTCATAATCATAATCATTTACACATTAAAATCTTGTTAATTATGCTTATACACTGTTACAGACTCAAAAGATAACCCTAGGGAGAACACACACAGAGAGGGAAAACAAATGACCAAAAGTTATATTCAAAAAGTTGATTCGACCTTATATAGGCCTACACATTTGCCCAAATGACTTGGTCGAATGTGCAAGTTCGACCGTTTAAGGTGGGCGAACCAAGACACATACATAAGCAAAGTTACATTCGACCTTCCTGTTTTACCTTCGACCGTTTAGTCTTCCTTCGACCATACAAAAAGCCACCTTCGACCATACGACCAGAAACAAAAACATTTGTAATTCGCAATCCAATAGCATTAGTCACAATATGTGCATCAACGCCAAACAATCCTCACAGCAACACTTATAATCCTGGTTGGCGTGATCATCCAATTTTCGGGTGGAAAAACAACAACAGCATGCAGCCATTCGGATTCAGTCAACAAAACAACCAGCAACGACCACCAAACAACGGTTATCCGTCCGTAGATGATAGACTCGCAAAGCTCGAAGACCGATCAGCAACAAGAATGGATGAAAAGTTCAACAACACCAACAAGTAGCTTCAAGGACTCGAGAACACCATCAGAAATTTGGAGGTACAGCTAGGCGTAATGGCCAAGTCTCTCGCAGAAAGACCCATCGGAAGCCTTCCAAGCAACACTGAAACCAACCCAAAAGCTAATGTTAGTGCCATAACTCTTCGAAGAAGCCGCGTTTATCCTGAGCCAGTGGTACTTGCCGATGAAGAAGTTATACCACCCAACCTACTCATAAATGAACCCACTCCAAACACAACCATTCCCAATATCAACGCACCAGAAAACTCAACCGCCAGTTCACCAATGCCGGTTAGTGAAGGGCCCGCAATCAACCAGACTCCTCCAATTACTCCACCACCAGAACCACCATCGAAGACAGTACGGAGGGAATATCGGCCTCACATACCTTATCCTGGACGATTGGTGAAACAAAAGACGGATGAGCAGTACCAGAAATTCACCGAATTCCTAAGTCAAATCCATGTCAACTTGCCTTTTATTGAAATCATTCAGCAAATGCCTAAGTACTCTAAATTCCTGAAGAACTTCTTGAGCAACAAGAAAAATCTCGAGGCAACGGTAAAAGGAAACGCACTAGAGTGCATGGCACTATTCCAGCAAAATCTAACTCCAAAGCTGACCGACCTAGGGAAATTTCCTTTACCATGCTCCATAGGAAATTTGCCTACAAATTATGCCTTAGCAGATTTGGGTGCGAGTGTGAATGTTATGTGTGACATCCGCCACCATCGTCTTTCCTCTAGTTGACGAAAATAGTCCTTCAAAAATGTCCATTATAAACCCGACAAGTTTCGCCGTTTTAAAAATTTAATTTTTTAAAGCGAATTAAAAATTTTAGCATTTATTATAGATTGGGTATAAGTTTTAATCAAATGCGTAAGTGAAACGTATTCGTAAAAGATTTTATAAAAAAAAATTAGTTTTATAAAACTTTAAAAACAATTTGGTTAAATAACATTAACTTGGTTAGTATCGTATAAGGGGAAAAACTAACTAAATAATAAAGAAATTAACTAGGTTTAACATGGAGGGACCAAATCTGTCAAAACCCCAAACTTTTAAAACAACTTGTGCCTCCTTCCCTGCCCACGTTTTTCCGGCCAAGGACTCCGGCCGGCGAAGTTTTCCGGCGAGCCTTAAACTCCCATCTTTAATGCGCCTTTAGTCGTTTTTATTATTTCTAAGCGTTTCTCCATCATTGTTCCACGCATGGCAATCATTTATACGAGTTATTACACGCCTTTAATCACTTTTTTAATCAAGACCTTAGTGTAACCGACCGGAAATCTTTATGTCACATTTAAACCCGTTTTTGTTAGCGAACATATAAATCGTTTATGCCATATTGTTTCTGCATCATTATACCTTCCAAACCCACTAACAAACATGTGAAAATCAGTTGGGAAAACCTCTGAATCGAAGCATATATGGTCGAAGCTTGCAGCCACATTAGCGAGCGAGACAAGCCGTGTAAGCCACTTCTTTTTGTGCCATTTTAATCCTTATTCACTCCTTTGTAAAACCCCCATGGTTCTCGTGATCATCTGTAGCGATTTGAGGATTATTGAATTAATCTAGGGTTAGGGTTCTTAGTCTTGTATTTGGGGAAGAAGAAGATGAATTATTGGTTAAATTTATGTATTGTTTTCTAAACTTATCAACAAAGTAGTCAAGTGTTGGAGTGGTTGTATGTTTGTTTGTGAAAGAGATTGGGGCAGGTTCGATCCTCAGCATCAGCGCCCCATTTCCATTTTTTTTTTGTTGTTTTTTTTTTGTTAGTTATTATTAATATTTATATATTAATATATATATACATTAAACTTATAATATTCATAGAAAATTCATTTTTACTCCAAAAATTATAAAAATTTAGATGTAGCATCTTGACACCCTAAAGAAAATTATTATACTTTTATTTTCTGGAAAATGTTTTATTTTTATATTTTTATTGAATTAAATTGTTTTAATCATATTTAAATGATAAAAAATTCATTTTTAATGATTTTAATCTCAAAATTTTTGTGAAACTATTTCTAATCAATATGAACTAAAATAAAAATATTTGGTTCAGAAAACATTTATTTTTATTAATTTTCCTATTTTTAATCATTTAAACATGATTTAATCTTATTAAATCAGTTTTAAAAATAAATAAGTTTATATAAATTATGGGAAAATTATTCTAGTTTGTTTATATCAGAAATCAACCATTTTCTATAAAATTAGTATTTTTGGATCATGTATGGTATTATTAGTCTTATTTACGTTTAATTTGACATAATAAAGCATTTATTTATTTATACAATTTAAACGTCTATTTTATGAATATTTTTCTTATAAGATAGAAATATTACTATGTTTGAAAATCTTAACTACTTTTGGTTGGATCATGGTGTAACTCATAATTATTTAATTAAATATTTATGACTATTGTGTTTATTGACAATAATTAGTGAAGGTAATTAACTAAAATTATTTTGTCTTAATTTTTCAAACATATTTTTATCTAAATAATCAATAGATAATAATTATGTTATTTAAACCACATTTACAACATTTCATATATTATTTGAGATATACAACTTTTACATTAACGCGATTTATTATAAAAACTCTAATTCCCCAAATCGACTTAGCAGACCCTAATGCCTTAGACCCTAGATACCTTAGACTTTTAGACATTTCCTTATTAGTAATCTCATACATTATAGGTTGGATTCTTCGGGATTCCCAATATTTAGCTCACGACCGCTTAAGTTGGATCTTAATCGCTTTCGCAAACTGTGAGTATATCTTTCCCTTTTTTACTATTTTACATTTCGGGGTGACTCATGTACTTACTATCAAGTTTATATTTCCTTTTACTAAAATAGCAATTCTTATGTGTGTTTGCTTGTGTTATTTTGTGTATCTATGACCTGTCAAATCATTAACCGCTGGGCGGCCTGGCATTTCAATGAATAGTACTATGGTTTATACCCTTGTGACTCTGTTGAGAGTCCTCGTCATTGCTATGTATTACTTTACTACTAGCGCATACTATATATATCTGCTTACTTCTCTTAGGGTTGATTTGACCCGGATACCACTTATTACATAATTGCAGACAGTATACGACACATGAATTGCTAAACACTTTTCTACTATATATATTTAAACAGGATATGCTCACCAATACAATTTTTGTATTGACCAAATTATTTTGTACATGTTTCAGGTTATTTTGAGATGCATTCTTTAAGCTTTCGGATTTATATTTAGATTTTGATTCATTGTAATTCAATTTAGTTGACAGTTAGTATCGTTGTATTTCAGTTCAATGTAATAAATTATTTAATCAATGTATTCAAATTTACACTTTAGTCCATGAGCTATTGAACAATCGTCACTACGTGACACCTCGATGTTTCCGCCATCGGTTGGGGTGTTACAGATTGGTATCAGAGCCATGGTTATAGGGAATTAGGTTATTAAAATGCCTTTTAGCCTAGTCTATAACTAAGCTTATTTTCACGAGTCCTCTCGTGTACATTTCTCTTATTTCTTATATTTTCTTTCAAGATATTTTCGCTATGATTCTTTCTCGTTATCCTTTCGGTATTTGTTTGGAAAAGAAGACACTCGTATTTCACAAACGAAACGATATCACCAAGTTAGGAGTGACATCCATACCTTGGTGATTAGTTTCACTCCTCTATATCTTATTTATCTTAGGAATATGTCTTTGAGATAGGAGTGACATCCACACCTCAAAGAGTATTTCCTTCAAAAAGAAACTTAACCACTAAGCTGGGAGTGATATCCTTAACTTAGTGATTGTTTTCATTCCACAATCGTTTTCAATTTTGAAATACATCTTTGAGTTAGGAGTGAAATCCACATCTCAAGGATCTATTTCTATATCTCGTTGATTATGAATTTTCTTAAATATTGGTAATCTATTACATACTTTAATCTTATCATTCGCGTCATTTTAAATCATGGTCTTGTAAAGCACATTAGAAGTACACATAGTTCATGAAATGTTTTCATTTTGTATTTTACAAACTTGTACTGCATATTTTAAAGGACAAATGTAACCCTTTGTTTTCATATGACATAACTAATATATATTTTCGAGAGAGATTTGCAACTAATAATAAGCCTTATAACATTTTTCAAACTCGACTTCTCGTAAACACATGAAAATGTGTATTTACGAAGATTTTGCAAATGAGCCTGTTTTGAATCTAAAACACACTTCGATTTCTAAAAAAAAAAATTTATTCTCATGCATCACTACTATTCTTTCAACAATATCACAAAGTCGGGTAAACTGCGAAAATTTACCTTTTACACTTATACTTTTTCAGTTGCAAAACTTTTGGTTTAACAAAACAATGGGAATATCTTTTATCAGAATGTTGCTAAATGTCTTTTATAGTATAACGCATATATGTAAAATTATTAGATTTTAACTCACATGCCAGTAGGCTATACACTCGTTCCGTGCACATTCATTTGCCGTAAATTTCATTATTTTATTCTTGCACCATTTTTATTCATAGTTATTTCTAACACGCTATTTGTGATTATTTTTGACTATTTGCATTAATTCAACTCGTTTACTTTCATTTTGTGCAATTGAGCAATTTACTCGATTTATGTTATACTATTCTTTCAGTCAAAATTTTATGCTATACTTATATACTTATTTGAACGCATATTTGGTATATTTTCTTTCCTGTTTTGAGCAAAACCCTGTTATACTTTACATTATCTTGTTCATCATCATGGCCAACAAACATACTAGTTGATAACTCGTATGAGATCTAAGCCGGTGCCCATGTACGACTCGGGTTAGAGTATTTCTTTGATCCGAGGGGAACGGTGTAAATCTCAGAGTCTATCAATATGAGTGTTTAAAGTCAACGATGTAAACAGAAACTACCGGTTAAGGGTGAACCCGAAAGGGAAGAACCTCTAACCATGTCTTATACTTACATGTTATTCACACTATGGTTAAAGGGAAAACCCGGAAGGGAAGAACCTCTAACCAAGTCTTGATTGAACATTATTTCATTACAGTGGCTATTACATATTGGTTGCACGCATTTATTTCTTGTTAAGGTTATGGAAAAGCATAACACCTTAGTGTAAGGTGAACCGATGATTTCGGTCCGGAACGCAATCATGGGTTTACAGGTACATGAAGGTGGTGTGCAATTCTATCTAGGCTGTTGGTAGACAATCAGTACGAATCCAAAGTATCGGGAGTGTGGTGGGTTAGCTGCGGTACACCCTATATATAAGCATAAACGATACTGCGGGAGCGGACTAGGAGTCTGATCAAGAACCTACCCATTACTATCTTTTCATTAGATCTTTGACTAATAGCCAGCATTTCATTAAGGACATTTTACATAAGCTTCAATTAGTTTTGTTGAAGCGTTCCTTGTTGACCATCTCTATAGGAAACCTTAAACCTTGCATACGCTTACACTCTCTGTCTGTCAAAATCCTGTTACCTATCCTTAATAAAGTTTAGTTAGATCTTTTTAAAGTAGGGGAGATTGCTTCATTAGTACCACTACCCCTCACCAGTTACACATTCCCAAAGCCTTTCACATTTAAACTCTCAATTTCTTAATCTCGGGTTAACTGTCAAAATAATTTGAAACTTTTACTCTGGGTATTAGACAACTAACTTTAAACCTTGTGGGATTATAAATGAAGAATTTTCTTTTAAAGCTAGTTGTCTTTTACAACGCCTTTTGATTCATAGTAACCTTCACTTAAAGAAATTTCGAGACGAAATTTTCTAAAGTAGGGGAGACTGTGACATCCGCCACCATCGTCTTTCCTCTAGTTGACGAAAATAGTCCTTCAAAAATGTCCATTATAAACCCGACAAGTTTCGCCGTTTTAAAAATTTAATTTTTTAAAGCGAATTAAAAATTTTAGCATTTATTATAGATTGGGTATAAGTTTTAATCAAACGCGTAAGTGAAACGTATTCGTAAAAGATTTTATAAAAAAAAATTAGTTTTATAAAACTTTAAAAACAATTTGGTTAAATAACATTAACTTGGTTAGTATCGTATAAGGGGAAAAACTAACTAAATAATAAAGAAATTAACTAGGTTTAACATGGAGGGACCAAATCTGTCAAAACCCCAAACTTTTAAAACAACTTGTGCCTCCTTCCCTGCCCACGTTTTTCCGGCCAAGGACTCCGGCCGGCGAAGTTTTCCGGCGAGCCTTAAACTCCCATCTTTAATGCGCCTTTAGTCGTTTTTATTATTTCTAAGCGTTTCTCCATCATTGTTCCACGCATGGCAATCATTTATACGAGTTATTACACGCCTTTAATCACTTTTTTAATCAAGACCTTAGTGTAACCGACCGGAAATCTTTATGTCACATTTAAACCCGTTTTTGTTAGCGAACATATAAATCGTTTATGCCATATTGTTTCTGCATCATTATACCTTCCAAACCCACTAACAAACATGTGAAAATCAGTTGGGAAAACCTCTGAATCGAAGCATATATGGTCGAAGCTTGCAGCCACATTAGCGAGCGAGACAAGCCGTGTAAGCCACTTCTTTTTGTGCCATTTTAATCCTTATTCACTCCTTTGTAAAACCCCCATGGTTCTCGTGATCATCTGTAGCGATTTGAGGATTATTGAATTAATCTAGGGTTAGGGTTCTTAGTCTTGTATTTGGGGAAGAAGAAGATGAATTATTGGTTAAATTTATGTATTGTTTTCTAAACTTATCAACAAAGTAGTCAAGTGTTGGAGTGGTTGTATGTTTGTGAAAGAGATTGGGGCAGGTTCGATCCTCAGCATCAGCGCCCCATTTCCATTTTTTTTTGTTGTTTTTTTTTTGTTAGTTATTATTAATATTTATATATTAATATATATATACATTAAACTTATAATATTCATAGAAAATTCATTTTTACTCCAAAAATTATAAAAATTTAGATGTAGCATCTTGACACCCTAAAGAAAATTATTATACTTTTATTTTCTGGAAAATGTTTTATTTTTATATTTTTATTGAATTAAATTGTTTTAATCATATTTAAATGATAAAAAATTCATTTTTAATGATTTTAATCTCAAAATTTTTGTGAAACTATTTCTAATCAATATGAACTAAAATAAAAATATTTGGTTCAGAAAACATTTATTTTTATTAATTTTCCTATTTTTAATCATTTAAACATGATTTAATCTTATTAAATCAGTTTTAAAAATAAATAAGTTTATATAAATTATGGGAAAATTATTCTAGTTTGTTTATATCAGAAATCAACCATTTTCTATAAAATTAGTATTTTTGGATCATGTATGGTATTATTAGTCTTATTTACGTTTAATTTGACATAATAAAGCATTTATTTATTTATACAATTTAAACGTCTATTTTATGAATATTTTTCTTATAAGATAGAAATATTACTATGTTTGAAAATCTTAACTACTTTTGGTTGGATCATGGTGTAACTCATAATTATTTAATTAAATATTTATGACTATTGTGTTTATTGACAATAATTAGTGAAGGTAATTAACTAAAATTATTTTGTCTTAATTTTTCAAACATATTTTTATCTAAATAATCAATAGATAATAATTATGTTATTTAAACCACATTTACAACATTTCATATATTATTTGAGATATACAACTTTTACATTAACGCGATTTATTATAAAAACTCTAATTCCCCAAATCGACTTAGCAAACCCTAATGCCTTAGACCCTAGATACCTTAGACTTTTAGACATTTCCTTATTAGTAATCTCATACATTATAGGTTGGATTCTTCGGGATTCCCAATATTTAGCTCACGACCGCTTAAGTTGGATCTTAATCGCTTTCGCAAACTGTGAGTATATCTTTCCCTTTTTTACTATTTTACATTTCGGGGTGACTCATGTACTTACTATCAAGTTTATATTTCCTTTTACTAAAATAGCAATTCTTATGTGTGTTTGCTTGTGTTATTTTGTGTATCTATGACCTGTCAAATCATTAACCGCTGGGCGGCCTGGCATTTCAATGAATAGTACTATGGTTTATACCCTTGTGACTCTGTTGAGAGTCCTCGTCATTGCTATGTATTACTTTACTACTAGCGCATACTATATATATCTGCTTACTTCTCTTAGGGTTGATTTGACCCGGATACCACTTATTACATAATTGCAGACAGTATACGACACATGAATTGCTAAACACTTTTCTACTATATATATTTAAACAGGATATGCTCACCAATACAATTTTTGTATTGACCAAATTATTTTGTACATGTTTCAGGTTATTTTGAGATGCATTCTTTAAGCTTTCGGATTTATATTTAGATTTTGATTCATTGTAATTCAATTTAGTTGACAGTTAGTATCGTTGTATTTCAGTTCAATGTAATAAATTATTTAATCAATGTATTCAAATTTACACTTTAGTCCATGAGCTATTGAACAATCGTCACTACGTGACACCTCGATGTTTCCGCCATCGGTTGGGGTGTTACATTATGCCCACTTATATCTACAAGCAACTCAATTTGGACGACCCATGACCGTTGATAGCTACGATCGAGTTGGCGGATGGTACCATAAAGAAACCCGAGGGGATTATCGAAAATTTGCTCATTAAAATAGGGAAATTTGTTTTCCCTGTCGACTTTGTCATCCTCAACATGCGCGAGGGTAATGTTCATATTATTCTCGGCCGACCATTTTTAGCTACCGCCAGAGCCACAATAGATATGAGTGGGGGGATTCTGACACTTCGGGTTGGGAATAACAAGTTGCACTACACAGCCGGTGGAAGAGAATATGAGCCTGAAGACCCATTTGACGTGGCCCACTTCATTGATAAGCAATTAGATTATAAACTGAAGAAAACCAAAGGTACAGCTGTAGCACCAATGAAAGGATCAGCGGTAGGGCTTGACAACACCAAGTGGATAGATGAATACTAGGACAGTCGTCAGAGGACTGGATGGAAAAAGAAGAACCTGCAAAAGAGAAACACCACCAGAATCCAAGAGGTCGGAAAGGAAGCAATCTGGATTAGTAGCTTAGGATGAATAAGTTGAGAGGTTGGTGCATACGGTAGACGAGTCCGTCAAGAACCATCAGGTATGGTCGTTCACTCTTGATACTTTCTATCACCCAGGTATGCCCTCTCGGCATTAGGACCAGTAACTTGTTTTTGTTTTTATTTTTATTCTCGTACTAATAAACTACTGAAGTTCATTCCAAGTGGTTTCTCTCAAGAAAGCAGACAAGGCAGCTGCGGGGATCGACCGCACGCAGACCGTTGGAAGACAAAAAGGGGAGATACTTGTTCCTTTTGACATGCCCAGTTTTCTTTGCACACACATATACCTTAGAAGTAACTTGAAACCCAAGTTGCGAAGATTCTGAAAGCTTAACAGATTTGTCTTGACAAACTTCCTGAGTGACCTAAAAAGTTCTCATACACAAATAAACATAATAGATTTGAACATCTACTGAAAATAAATGCTTATTACAAAACAATTAGAATAAATACCTCGCCAGAATTTTCGTGTACATTCTCATATCCGTCGACCAACTCTTCAATTATAACAGGATCATCACAAATCTTCACCACAGTGTACACATGGGACTCATTTGTAAGATTGAAATCAGAAACATCAATCTTCAAAGCTAGTTTCTTTCAACGATTCGAGACAACTCATGCGGCAAACGTTTTGTGTCGCTTTCCCTCAACTGCCTTTCCATAATATCACAGGCAGCAACCCCAATGATCCTCATGACATCTTTATCAAACATCATAAAGGATACACTATCGGATTCATCTTGAACCCTTATTTGCAACTTGAACCTAAAACAAATAAAACATGATTTATCTAAAAAGTTTACATGAAATGAAATGAAAAATCTGTGAACAAAAAAAGTGTCTTCATCATACTTTGTGGTAATGGAAGTAGATTCACACTCGCATTTCCAACAAACCAACGCAGTAGCAGGCAATTTGAGAATTCCTTCACAAACTTGTTCAGCATTTTGCAAATACTCTGATTTACTTAAAACTTTCT
The DNA here is from genome assembly GCA_028751855.1 of Ambrosia trifida. Lineage (NCBI taxonomy): Eukaryota > Viridiplantae > Streptophyta > Magnoliopsida > Asterales > Asteraceae > Ambrosia > Ambrosia trifida. The sequence continues at coordinate 90,563,900 of CM054125.1, read as the reverse complement.
TGTTACACTTGCGGCAAGCAGCATAAAACTAACCACAACTTTCTTCAACACTTTTTATGGTGGCAACCACAACAAAAGACATCGACTGCAAACAAAATGTATATTCAACATACAGTTATAAAGAATAGATCATATAGTAAAGTGAAGACATATAAAAGGTACGTATAAAATATTGAAACCTCTTGAATGTCAATCAGTTTGTCAACACGCTTCTTCTGTGTTCCAACTATGAATTCCTGACGCAATGGATAAACAGTTTGGGAAGAAAGAACAGTTGGAGAAGTACAACGAGACTCTTGTTCTTGTTTCAACATCAAGCTACATAAATATGGAACGAATTACATCTAAAAGCTAAAGCAAATTTAATTTAAATTTGCCTATAGAAATATAAATAAATAGCACCTCCTTCTCAAGTCAGAAACCTCATCTATTCCTTAATTAAGAAAGAGGCGAAATCCATACTTATCGCTTGTTCATGATCCTTCTCTTCATAGTATATTGGATTGTAATACAGCATGATTATATCCTCATAAGAACAATTTATCAACCACATGGGATCAAAAATATGAATCTTCTTATATTCTCCCCTTTTGTCCTTCAATAACATGACGGCTTCTGCTGTTCTCCAATCGTAAAACCACATGACAAACTCTTTGCTGAAGTGTTGTTGTATAGGCATCAACGGAATATGCTTCAACACTATCGGTGGTTTGTACTTTAACGTAACCTTGTTTAGCCCAATAATCTAATCTATCTCTTTGTGAACCTTTCTAACAGGATATTGTGGCCTAAACACATCCCATTTTGTTTTGCTTTCTCTCGCCATACGATCTGCAAAGTAACCAACTGCGTCATTGTGTGTCTGCAGATATCACGCACAGCCTAGTACGGTAGCGTTTTGATATCATGAAATCTGTGAAAGTACAAAATTCCTTTTCCCACTTCACTGCTACGTACCACAACTGTCTAAGGTATTTCCAACCAAGAGCTCTGCCTTTAAACAGCTCGTTATGATATTTATAGAAACTTCCCTGAACTTCAGTCTTGGGTTGGTTAGCTTCTTTCTCTTTAAGCCTTCTCAACAAACTTTTCACATCATCAGATTGTTCAACATTCGGCTTCTGATTATCAGCATTCTTAAAAACTTCATCAACGAATGTTTCGCTGTTTTTCTTTGCAAGTTTCTTAGCCTGTTCCAACACTTCTTCAGTAAACCCAGGAAATGTATCATCCTGTTTGTCTTTAAAGTGTTCAGGATATTCTTCACTAGTGATATCCTCAATCTCAATATCCTCAAACACTAGTGTATCTCTATCATCGAAATGAGTTCCAGCTTCTTTTTCAAGAATGTTAGGAATTTGATTATCATTCATCAACTCCTCAAGAGATTTATCAACCTGTTTCGCCAAACCTGCAAGAATTTCCTTGGCAACAGCTGCAGAAACTTCTTCGTCCTCTAAATCAGGATCATTGTACTCTAACTCATACTTCATATCATCAGACTCAAATATCTCTGGAAATTATCCAGTCAGCTCAATCGTCCAAACCTTTTGAGTCAACATCTGACGATATAAATTCTTGTCATCATCTGATAAGGCTCGTATCTTGTCAATCCAAAAAATACTTTCATCATCTGTATTTCCACCAGATGCTTTCTTTGAACTTGATTCACCTGTATCTTTCTTATCAGATTCTCTCTTTTCATACCGATACTTATCCGTATCATCATCATCATCAGCAGCAGAACTATCATCACCAGAATCGTCATCATCACCATCTTTCTTTTTCTCAGGATCATCACCAGCATCATCATCAAGATCCTCATCATCATTTTCATCATCTTTTTCAGATTCAGATGGTTTATAATCAACCTGTTCTTCTTCTAGTTCTTTATCCTCTTCTCCAGCTTTCAATTGTGGAGCTTTTTCATACAAATCATCAATAAGCTTCCTCATACTCTTATTGTTTGTTCTCATCTTCTTGTTCTCAATCCGTAAAGTTATGATTCTTCGTGTATTTCTCTATTCATGACATAACAACTTTTGATTTTCTTATTGAAGTTGTTTAATCTTTGTTTCCAACTTTTCTTGACTTTCCTGAGAAGATACAACAACTTCTAACATCTTCTTCTCATTTTTCTTCAGCTGTTCTATCTCTTGCTGTTGCTGGTTAAACAGTTTCATCATATCAGCAATCTTTTGGTTCACTGCTTCCATCACGTCACCAGAAACAGTAACCTGAGGTGTAGACGTCTCAGCAACAGGAGATTTCTTCTTTTTAAACTTATTTAATACACTTTCCAAAGTAGCTTCAAAATCTGCAAGAGGATTAACTGATGTATGTGCAGCAGATTTCTTTAATTTCTTAGCTACTGGGGATGTCACAGGTGTGGCAGCTTTTGAGCTTCCAATCTCAGGAACTTTCTTTCCTACAACCAATATCTCTATCTCTCTTCTGTTTCGGATTAGACTTCTTAGCCATTGATTTGAACTTCGGCTTAAGAATCTTTCCCTCATCAACAGGAGATCAAACAAAATCTAGATTTTCCAATCCAAGTTCACCTTCTTCAACAATGATTGGACACTTCTGTTGTTGCTCTTCAATTGACTTATTTAAACTTTCAATCTCACCATCCTCAGTGGCCTTGAGCTTAGTGATTTTGACAGTCTCAGCGCCTGAATACCATTCCTCATTGTCTTGAGTCTCCTCAGAATCAACAGACTCCTCATCAATCAATAAAGTCTTGCCTTTACCAGACTTCTTCTTTTTAGCCATGGTTTTATGTCGTTTTGGTGCAGCTTCTTCAACTGGCTTTACCTTTCCTAGATTTTGCACCTTTATTAATAACCTGTCTCTTTCTCTTAGCTTCAGGATCAACTGGATGTAATGGATTATCAGTATCAGACTCACTTCCAACATTTCTAGCCTTGTTATTGTTGATACACGTTTTGCGACTAGTGCTATTGGATTGCACATACATTTCTGTTTTGCCAAAAGCGTAGGGTCGAAAGTGGAATATAAAAGGTCGAAGGTGATGATAATTGGTCGAAGGTAGAAGATTCTGGTCGAAGGGAATCTTTTGTAGGGATTTGTGCTGATTCGCCCAAACAAAGGGGCGAACCTGCACATTCGACCCTTACGGGGGGCGAATGTGCAGGCTATATATATGTTGATTTTCATTTTCAAGTTAAGTTTTTGGTCATTTGTTTCCCTCCTTCGATCTGGTTTTCTCCCTAGGCTTTTGTTTATGTCTGGATTGTGTCTTTATCATTATAATCAAGATTTTGTAACGTTTATCAAACATGTTTATGAATGAAAAAGGAATTTATTGATGGTCGTTTTCTGAAAGATGAACCATTTGAGTTTTGTGACTTTTAAATGAGAAATGATGAATGTTGAATGCTTAAAAGTTGTGAAAAACATTGAACGAGATTCGATTTTGAGATTTGGTAAAAAATGTTCAAAAATTCTAATCTCCATTCGCCCCTTCGATGGGTCGAATGTGGAATTTTCCTTTACATTCGAGCTTTTTAAACGGTAGAATGTGAGTGTTCATGTGTACATTCGAACCTTGTTTCTACTTTCGAGCCTTTATTTAGCGTCGAATGTGGAAATAGTTTCACATTCGCCCAAGTAAAACAGTCGAATGTGGAGCCTATATATACACTTCTGCACTTTCGAACCTTCATTTCAAAAAAATTTCAAATTTCTCAGATAACCAAACCTTGTTGCTCGATTTTTCTAAACCTTATAACGTTTTGGGGTGAAACATGTTTAAACACTTTATACACTATCATATACTCATTCTTACATTGTTGAAACTTGTTGATTCAATTTGACTGTAACAAAAAGACACAGTACAATCATTAACATTGATCAAGCCGCCTGTTTAGATTATAGCGCTATATGTCTGACAAACCCATCCTCCCGCATAAACTCAGGGATGATCGATAACAGTTACACTTTTACTAACTTGCGAGTTAGGTCTCAGTCGACACAAGGTTTGATTGTACAAAAGACGCATTGTTACATGTCGGACTCATATTCTACCATTACTCATTATTATACTTCAATCACTACAACAAAAATGGGTTTTTAGTACATATAAAAGCGTCCTAAAATGTTATTTTATAGGACCTTTTATTTGATAGGACCAACGGTAAAAGCGTTTCATGTAAAGGGGTCGTAATAAGTCCCAAAACCTAAAAAGCGTCCTAATATCTCAAATAAGATTATGAAACCAATTTTATGGTCGTATAATATGTCTATGAAAAACTCAAAAAACTCCTAATAAAAACATATTAGGACACTTTTACAATGTTTTAACATGTGCTTACCTACTTTTAATATTTTAATACAAATACAAGGGTCCTTAAAAATTAATTTTTAGGACCCTTATGATGCAACATTATAGATTCTTTAGTGTCAAGAAAAGGGTACTAATATCCCAAATAAGATTATGAAACCAATTTTATGGTCGCATAATGTCTATGAACAACCCATGTAGCGTCATAAGAAAAGCATATTCGGACACTTTTACAATGTTCTGACAAGTTTAATAGGACAAAATTTCAAAGTCCTAACAAGTCATATGATACAACGCTTCTTTAAACATCCACACAGACAATTTTACTATGTGGTTATGAACATTCAAATAATGGTTTTTATTATTCAATAAAAAGACAATCAACATATAAAATCCAAATAGGTATTGTGTATATACCATCAACTAATGAAATTTATAAAACTTTTTTATATATAAATAAGTTATAGCATTATCCAACATAAAGTCTTGTAACATTTAACAAAGAAATTAAAAGAAATTAAAGAAACAAGCAGAATAGAATCTTGGGTCATCATGCGTCATCAATCATCACGGACTACCTACAAATAAACCATCCATGTATAAGCATTAATTTCCAGATTATTAGAATTAGTCATATCACAAGTTTAACAAATAAACCATCCATACTACCTACAAATAAACCATCCATGTATAAGTATTAAGTTCCAGCTTATTAAAACTATTCGTATCACAAGGTTAGCAAATACATACCAAGATGAAAAGACAATGCAATGGATGCACCAATACAGTCTTGAATTGTGGAAAATAACCCATATGGTCTCACCAACTTTTTATCTATTTTATTGGTACTTGAACGTTTACCTCACACCATTCTGGTCCAATCTCTATACCACTAACTAGCTCATTTGGGTCCAAAATCTTCACCCATTCTCTTGCTACAGTCTCGGTAGAGTTTAAAATACTTTTAAGGAAAACTTTATCTCTGACCTAGATTTTAGTTTTCAACAAACATTTATTAAACTCTAGTCAAAATAATGTGAAAAAAAAACTAGCATGCTATGATTTTTATAGAAATAAACTAATGTGAAAAAAAAAACATCAATAGACATTGTTGTTTTATAGTGTAACCCTATGCAACCTATTTAATCACCAACTTACAATCATTCTTGAGATGAGTCTACAAGTTAAAATTTACCTCTATTTTGCAGCTTCTACATATCCCATAGTCTAACAAAGTATCCAAATTACGTCCGAACTCAGCCAAACGGAACTCATATTTTCAATCAATTAGAAAAATCATGCTAGCAACTTCATACAAACAAAACTAATGTAAAAACAGACGCAAATAAGTACCGAGCAGAAGTATAACCCAACAATAATAACTATGTTCAGTTATACCAAGCCAGTAACAGAATTAAAAAAAAAAACTATAGGCAACTCAGAATGGTGTGAGGTAAACGTTCAAGTACCAATAAAAAGAGAAAATGCCTTCGGATCACAATATCTAGTAATACTAAAAACCCTCAAGTGCAGAATATATACCTGACCATACTTGTTCTGGCCTTCCAATCTTCACAAATTCAAATAAAAAACCTCAATTTTATGTATTTAACTCTTATGTATATGCTATAAAACCAATATGCCATAACATAAATATCTAACAGTAGCATTTTACCCAGACAATACATCACAATATCTATTTATGTTGCTCAACCTGCAAGCATTCTAATGTTATGTTAAAACAGATTATTCAAAAATGAGTTTGATAATGTAAATATAATAAGGTTAATGCCTTAAAATAAAAAGCACCTGGATATAACATGTGATTACGAATACGAAAAATGGCCTATAACAAAGAGAGAATGTTTAGCACTTTCAATAACATGTATTCTCTTCTAATCCCTAAATGTATATTTTATCCACACCAAGACATTTATTTTGCTGCATCATAACACCAATTTCTTTCACCTCCACAATTTCACGCCATCCTATGAAGGGTAATCAATAAATTAAATGATCAAACTTCCAACTATGATCAAATTAGTGAATTACTATTAGGAAATAATATTGAAAAGAGGTTTAATATAGCATAACAAATTATTTAGTTACAATTGTGTCAAAGAGTACGAAACCTCTTTTGTAGCGAAGCACGAATCCCTATCCGATCAACCCACGAGTATGCACTAGCCCCTTTTGCCTTCGTAATCACCGGAAACATCTCCAAATGATTAGGATTCAGTCACCTGAAGCCGTATTTAGCAGGTGTTCGAAATTTCACGCCATCCAGGTTCGACCCATAGCGTGGGGGCGAACCTAGGAAATGATCTTGGTTCGACCCTTAATGAAGGGGCGAACCTGGGATGTGAAAACAATAGAAGTTCATTCGACCAGTTAAGGTACATTCGACCCTGAGAAAGGGGCGAATGTGGGTACATTCGACCATGTAAAAGGGGCGAATGTGGACTAGTATAAATACCACACTTTGTTTTTTTCACCATTTCACAAACCCTAAACGCCTCTAAACACTCTATAACAACTTTAGTCACTAAGGAAGGAGTTTTCGCTCTTGTTTTCCATAATCTAACCTACAAACATCTTCTAAACAAAGATCTAAGGTGTGTTCTTCATCCTAAATCCTTTTTAAAGCCTTTTGATTCGTTTTCATTAAACCCCAAGAGTCCAGATCTGATTCAAACATGTTTTCATTGATAAAAACCTTCCTAACATCTTTCTAAACAAAACCTATCCATAAACAATGAGTTTTCATACAAATTAACATGTGTTAATGGTGTTTTATGTGGTGTTATGTATTGTTTGATGATTAATTGTTGTATAGCTGTTATAACAATGATCTAGGACTGTTATTGATGATGATTTATGATTGAGATAGGTTACAATTGATTATTGATGATGTTCCGCTCATTTTGGGGATTTCGGGTTAGATCTAGGGCTTATTCATGATGATAGTGATAGGGATATGATTGGGGGTTTCTTGTACATGATAATCTGAGTATATTAAGTTGATTATTGATTGATTTCAAAAAGTTTCCTAATTAGGTAAAGATTGCATGCGTTTGATGTGACATCTCCATAATTTGCTATTTTGGGTAACTTGTAAAACGAACGAATTACGGGATAAAATTGGCAGGGTTTTGTAGGAATATGTTAATGATAGTTGACTACTGTGATTGGTGATGTTTCGTGATGTTTTCGGACCGTTTAGATGTGTTTTGGTGCGTTTTATGAAGTTCTGCAGCAAACGGTCGAACGTGGCTCAAAAGGGTCGAACGTGGCTCAAAAGGGTCGAACGTGGCCCAAAAGGGTCGAACGTGGCTCAAAGGGGTCGAACGTGGCTCAAAAGGGTCGAACGTGGCTCTAAAGGGTCGAACGTGGCTCAAAAGGGTCGAGGGTGGCTCAAATGGGTCGAATGTAGAACCATAGGGTCGAATGTGGGTGTCTAGGGGTTGGATGTGGGTGCCTGGGGTTGAATCTGGGTTCCTGGGGGCAAATTAATACGTGTTAGGGTTGAATTAACATACGTTAAGGTAGAATAAACATATCTTAGGGTCAAATAAACATGTGTTAGGTCAAATGAACTTCTGAATAGGTTGAATGAACATCATGAGGGTTGAACCAAGGGACCATGGGTTTAACCAGAAGCCTTTGGGGGCGAACCAAACACAGTAAACTCCCGATTCGACCTTACGACTTCGTATATGCGATTTTTGATGCAAACTAAGTGTTTTATGCTTGAAACTTATGTGTTAACCTTATGTGCATAACTAATTGATGTAATGGGTCACCAACGGGATGTCGGGTCTGTCTGGTATGTCCGGTTAACGTTTAAACCCACTTTTTAACACACGTAGTCAAGATCTGGATAATCGGGGACTAGTTAGCCTTCGGGTTAGTAGTCATTACACTAATGTAAACTCATTGATAGGTTGCCATTAGTTGGGATTATCATACACGTGTTGGATTTCTAGTTATTAGAAGACGCACTCTAAGGTGAGTTTCACGGCCCCACTCTTTTACTGGTTTTACATTTCGGGGGAGAAAACATGTTGTATTCTTTAAACGTGTGTCAACTATGTTTTCATAAAAGGCATTTCAACTATGTTTTCATGAAAGGTGTGTCAACTATGTTTTCATAAAAGGCGTTTCAACTATGTTTTCACGAAGGTGTGTCAACTATGTTTTGGTATTCACGAACTCATTGGGTTTTGGAGTATTCATTATGTTTTCAAGTATTCATTATGTTTTGGAGTATTCATTATATTACTATGCGATCTTTGGAAGTCCCGGGGAGAACCATGAATGTGCGGGGATGCACAACGGGGGAAATGTGGATAGATCTATTTGGGCTTGACCGGCCCTACTCGTCGACTGGAGGTCGGATGGGTGCATGTTGTCTCTTAGGTATTCAGTATTCAGTATTCATTCGGGCACGTATTTAGTATTCACACTATTCGAGTCCAGTAACGGTTTTCCAATCGCAGTAGTAACAGGTATTCATATGTTTTGCATACATGTGGTCTGGATTGACCATGGGTATTCATTTGGGAGTCGGTATTCATTGGAGTCGGTGTTCATTAAAAACCTGTGAACTCACCGGCATTATTTGCTGACGTTTTTTTAGCATGTTTGTCTCGGGTCGCTAAGGTAGCAGCTGTCGATAGGCGCACGGAGTCTCACGGCGTCTAGGAATCATAAGCATGTTTTGTTAAACATTTCAGACTTTGAGTTTTACTTTTGAGTTGTAATAATACATTTTGCTTCCTCTGTGTTAGAACGGTTTTGAAACTCAATGGCAGTTTACGTTGTTTTCATATCATATAGTGTCGTTTATTGTGACCGTTGACTTGGATCCTGGTTTGTCACGCGCCTCGCGGTAAACCTCCGCAAGTGGAAATTTGAGGGTGTGACAGATTGGTATCAGAGCCAATGGTTATAGTGAACTAGGACTGCATGTAGAGTTTTGTCTATAGCCGAGTATCACACACATTAGACGGTCACACAAAATTACGAGTCGTATCATTTGGTAAACATACTAACCTTGTCGGGGTGTCGGTGTCTTCATCACACAGTATCACATTATCTATCTTTTGTTATTCCTACCTTGGTTCTATCTTCTTCTTCGGGTTTGAAGATGAAGGGGCTATTCGCTTATACTTGGCAGTAGTGTACATTGGGGTGGCTTTGGCACAGTTTTGAGATTTTTCCGGGATTTGGATATCTCCCCTCTATGCTCTAATGTACATACTTGCCCACACACACACTATCATGCACTAGTACTTGTCATAGTACACTCCTGAGTGACTGTTCACTTTGGGATCTTCGTGCGATAACAGTTTCTTTTAGGAATGTGGGTATCGGGTGAGTTGAAGTTCTAGCTAGGAGCACGCCTAGAGGACCATGTATAGCGATTTGTTATTTCGGGTGCACACGAAATCATAAATCGAAATGCATGAAAATCTTGGTGGACTTCGTGTTCGAACTAATGGTCATGCTGGAACCATGTTCTGAATTCGTTTGGTCACTTGTAGCTTGATCTGTTAGTGGTATTGAGTGTCTTGTCTCATGTTTGGCAAAACATGTCTGGTCGCGCTGGTGGACGTGCTGGTGGACGCCGTGGTGGCGGTGGGGGTCGCAATGGCGGTGGACGAGGTGGTGGGAACATCACCATGACTCAGGCGGAGTTGGAGAACATGTTGCAGCAGCAGTTGAACGTTGCGTTGGCTGCTTTCCAGGCTGCTCAGCAGACCCTGGGAAATACTAATCAGGTGCAGTCTGGGTGCACCTATAAGATGTTCATGGACTGTAAGCCCCATTTCTTCAATGGGACTGAAGGGGCAGTGGGACTACTTCGGTGGTTGGAGAAGATCAAATCGGTGTTTGCTATGTGTAACTGTCCCGACGCTGATCGCGTCAAGTATGCTTCTGCTACTCTTGAGGGACATGCTTTCACTTGGTGGAACTCCACCACTGCGAATCTTGGTCTGGGTTAGGCCAATGCTATGCCGTGGTCTGAGTTTGTTCAGATGTTGATGGCGGAGTATTGCCCAAGAGACGAGATATTGAAGCTGGAGTACGAGTTTTGGAATCTGAAGATGGTCGGGTCGGAGATCGAGGTGTTTACTGCTAGGCACAACGAGTTGGCCGTGATGTGCCCCGGTTTGGCTACACCGGAGTACCGGAGGATTAAGCACTACGTTGCTGGGTTGGTGCCGGAGATTGCTGGGCTTGTTGCTGCCGCTGATCACACTACTATGTTGGCCACTGTTCGGGCAGCTCACAAGCTGACCAACATGAAGGTTGCTGAGGGTGTTCTACCTCCGAGGGGTGCTGCTGTGAAAGCCCCTGCGGGCAACAAGAGGAAGTGGGAGAGTGCTGGAAAGAGCGCTGGGTCGTCCCAGCCGCAGGCAAAGAAACGGGAGGTTGTGGGAGCGTCATTCGAGCAGAGGTCTGGGGGTTATACTGGGAAACTCCCGAAGTGTGGTGAGTGTGGGTTTCATTATACGGGTGATTGTGAGAAGTTTCGCTGTCGTCGGTGCCAGCGTTTTGGTCATCATGCTAAGGACTATAGGACTACTCTTCAGCTACAACTGGCACAGGCCACTACTGCTACTACCACTGCTACTGCTCCTCAGGGGACGCAGGGATGTTATCACTGTGGGGATAATGGACACTTCAAGCGGGATTGTCCTAAGCTGAAGCATGGGACTGCAGGTGGTGCTGGGAACAACGAGGGTGGCGGTCGAGCTGCTCCGGGTCGTTTTTATGTCATTAGTGCTAGGGAGAACTAGGAGGATCCGGATACTGTTACTGGTGAGTATTCTTTTCTTGATTCTCGTTAGGCGTGTATTCACTCTCATTCACATTGTTTGGCGATTCGTATTCATTGTGTGCATTCAGTTTGGTATTTGGCCACTGTTTTGCATTCATGGGTCTGATGTGGGTCCTTTAGAGATGCTACTTGGACGGTACCGGTGTATCATTTATACCAATCACAGTAGTCTCTAGTAGGCCTTCGATCAGGAGGATTCATTGTTTTGTATTCACATTGGGGGGCGGTTCCCCGGAATAGAGTATCTGTTAATATCATCTTTAGTTCGTGGTTATCATTTCGTTTGCGTTCTGGGAAACATTAGTTGGGTTAGGTCGACACTCATTACTGTCGAAGAGTGAATCTCGGGGCGAGATTCCTTTCAACAGGGGGATGATGTGACAAACGGGAAAATTTTTCTTTTTATCGCTTCGTTCTCTTTGACTTCGGGAAATTTTCGGGACGAAAATTCTTTCAACAGGGGGATGATGTGACACCCGGCATGTTTAGGTCAACATTTCATAAACACAAAAAGTCTACCTTAGCGAGAAACGTTTATTAAACATACTTGACGGGGTCAGTTGAGTCAGAACACAGTCCGTATTGTCCAGGGTTCAATGATTTGGAGGATCATTGGATTAATCACACACACGTTACGAGTCCCGTTGTTGGTGAATTACATAAACTAAATTAAGTGTTATGTGTAGATTGATTCTTATATGGTGGATTATATGCAAATACGTGTTTAAACGATGTGTAGATGATCATCCATGCTTATATATGTTAAACATAGATTAAGATTGCATGTTCATGTGTTAGGATGCGTTAAAATGCGTTAAACACGAGAAACTGGAAAGACTAGAAAACATAGGTCCAGGTTCGACCCATAGCGTGGGGGCGAACCTGGGAAATGATCTTGGTTCGACCCTTAATGAAGGGGCGAATTTGGGATGTGAAAACAATAGAAGTTCATTCGACCAGTTAAGGTACATTCGACCCTGAGAAAGGGGCGAATGTGGGTACATTCGACCATGTGAAAGGGGCGAATGTGGACTAGTATAAATACCACACTTTGTCATTTTTCACCATTTCACAAACCCTAAACGCCTCTAAACACTCTCTAGAAACTTTAGTCACTAAGGAAGGAGTTTTCGCTCTTGTTTTCCATAATCTAACCTACAAACATCTTCTAAACAAAGATCTAAGGTGTGTTCTTCATCCTAAATCCTTTTTAAAGCATTTTGATTCGTTTTCATTAAACCCCAAGAGTCCAGATCTGATTCAAACATGTTTTTCATGGATAAAAACCTTCCTAACATCTTTCTAAACAAAACCTATCCATAAACAATGAGTTTTCATAGAAATTAACATGTGTTAATGGTGTTTTATGTGGTGTTATGTATTGTTTGATGACTAATTGTTGTATAGCTATTATAACAATGATCTAGGACTGTTATTGATGATGATTTATGATTGAGATAGGTTACAATTGATATTGATAATGTTTTGCTCATTTTGGGGATTTTGGGTTAGATCTAGGGCTTGTTCATGATGATAGTGATAGGGATATGATTGGGGGTTTCTTGTTTATGATAATCTGAGTATATTAAGTTGATTAATTGATTGATTTCAGAAAGTTTCCAAATTGGGTAAAGATTGCATGCGTTTGATGTGACATCTCCATAATTTGCTATTTCGGGTAACTTGTAAAACGAACGGATTTGGGATAAAATTGGTAGGGTTTTGTAGGAATATGTTAATGATAGTTGACTGCTGTGATTGGTGATGTTTAGTGATGTTTTCGGACCGTTTAGATGTGTTTTGGTGCGTTTTATGAAGTTCTGCAGCAAACGGTCGAACGTGGAACTCATTCGACCCTTCGTGTGGTCGAACGTGGCTCAAAAGGGTCGAACGTGGCTCAAACGGGTCGAACGTGGCTCAAAGGGGTCGAACGTGGCTCAAAAGGGTCGAACATGGCTCTAAAGGGTTGAACGTGGCTCAAAAGGGTCGAAGGTGGCTCAAAGGGGTCGAAGGTGGCTCAAAGGGGTCGAATGTAGAACCATAGGGTCGAATGTGGGTGTCTGGGGGTCGAATGTGGGTGCCTGGGGTCGAATCTGGGTGCCTGGGGGCAAAATAACACGTGTTAGGGTTGAATTAACATACGTTAAGGTCGAATAAGCATATGTTAGAGTCAAATAAACATGTGTTAGGTCAAATGAACTTGTGAATAGGTTGAATGAACATCATGAGGGTTGAACCAAGGGTCCATGGGTCGAACTAGAAGCCCTTGGGGGCGAGCCTTATGTGCATAACTAATTGATGTAATGGGTCACCAACGGGATGTCAGGTTTGTCTGGTATATCCGGTTAACGTTTAAACCCACTTTTTAACACACGTAGTCAAGATCTGGACAATCGGGGACTAGTGTAACATCGCAAAATTTTCCCCCAAATTTTTATACACAGCCCTCGTTTTATACATCTTTTTATACAATATGCCTAACACACAACTTATATATATATATATATATATATATAAATGTATATATATATAATAGTAATAATAAAAAAAATAATAATAATATTTCATATCTAATTTAATGGTTAAAATATATATATATATATATATATATAATTATGTATTATTTGGACACACTTACTTGAGCCCAACCGAAACTAACCATAACCCAAACCAAATCAGCCCCCAATGCTCCCCCCCCCCCCCAAAGCCCATTTCAAAGCCGGCCCAAGCCTGATACCCCAGCCCAAACCACATACACGCCCAACCTCCTCTCCACTCTATTCATCTTATAAAAAAAATATATAAGTCTGGACCGGGAATCGAACCGCGTCCAGACCGGCCCAAATCCTTACACGAACAACACTAGCCACTGGTACAAGATACCTTTTGTGTTTGACTTCTGAAGCATTAACATTATAACACGAATTAAAAGCTGGTATGTTCCTCTATCTGCTCCTGCACGCTGCTGAACCAATCCAACATCAATTCTTTGACTTTTGATTGAAACCAAACATGGTAATTACCAACTAAATTACTCGTATTATGGAATTACGCTTATTATACACATTAAAACATGGTCAAACATTTCAATTGT